>HG992287.1:1875000-2500000 GCA_905220595.1 Spilosoma lubricipeda | reverse complement strand
ATACGGACAAAGTCACGAGAAAATGCTAGCAATATATATATTTTTGAAATGTACAAGTAACGTTGATCTCTGCGAGAGAATAGTGTCGGCCCGTTCGAGCCGGCGCAACCGTGCTGAAATCAGCGTTGCTCTACTAGCTGTTGTTATGTAGTGAGCATAGTCATTCTTGTACATAATATGTTTATCAGTAGTCGGTACAGGATTTTGCCAGTCTGGGAACACACTGTCGTGTGTGGGAGATGTCAAGACTTTAGTAATTATTCTTATGTTTTAAGTTTTGATTCTATACTAAGAGTATTTGCTAAACAATTTTTAAAATGTTTTGTTGACGGCAATGGGCTTACTTAGTATATTCCTATCTTCACTGTGTATATTTGTAATACTCGCAAATATGTTATGTATAGTCCATTCGTTTATTTAAATAATGTCAGTGCACCCGCACGCAATTGTGGTTATTGTTATGAAATACGAATGTATTAATTCATACAACGGAGTAAACTGACAAATCATACTTACTTGTGGCGCGGCGCACCCACAGGTGCGGACCCTTTGAATTCGTGGCGACTTGCCGGCGCTATCAAGGCGACCGTATCTAAGCGAATGGATTATAATAAGGAACAAGAAAATATATAACGTGTCAAAGAAATTATCACAGACGTAGGATATCTCAGCAACATTATAAACTGCTTGTGTTCTCAGAAATCTGGCAATATTGGCTGTTTTAGTTTGGCAACACAGCCAGACTTTTAGGAGACGGTCGTTAATTACAACTTGACTAGCAAAGTACAAATTAAAGACGTTACCGTACGCAGTAAATCTGTCATTTCAATATTTAGCATTTACTTATGAAAACTTATATAAGAATGCAGATAAGGAAATTTAAAACCTATGTAAAGAGAAAGCCGAAATACGCACAAGAGGTCTGTATACGGTGTATTTTTTTCATGTTTTTTACTGCAATATCTAATCCCCGTCAACTTAGTTTTCAATTATTAAGTGCAAACTTTTTACATCTACCCAACCCAAGTTCTTTAAAAAGGTCTCAAGCAGTTATTTTGGTGTTACAATTTTGGTGATACAAAAAGCTACTGTATTCATATGCAAGTTATACTTTTTAACGTACTTAAAAACTAGGCCATCGTTACAGACTTGCAGGTAGTTGGAGCTCTAAATATCTGGTAAGCCTTTCTACGGAACTTTGACATTATCTGTACTAGGTAGTTGTATCACGTGACAAATCGAATTTCAAACGTATCGTAGGACAAAAGCGCAAAGGGAGTGACAAAAGTCAGGCGACTACAATTAGCTGTTTTACTAGAGACAAGCGGACACGTGCCCACGTGAATTTTCAGGATCGGATCAGTATTTCCGAAGATTACTCCCTACAAACTTTATCTTTTTATAATATTAGTATAGATTATCGATAACGACGGTTCGATTTTCGGCTTCTCGCATCCAGCTCCTGCCAGCCCGCTTGCACAGATCGTCACCCCACCTGGCCTGTGGAGGTCCTACACTACGTTTGCCGTGAGGCAATCTCCACTCAAGAACTCGTTTATCCCAACGGTAATCAGTTCTGCGGCTAATATAACCAGCCCACTGCCACTGCAGCTTGATAATCCTTTGAGCTATGTCGTGGTTGGTTCTCTACCGTATCACCTCATTTCTGATGCGATCCCTCAGAGAAAACACAACCATAGTGCTCTCCATAGTACGCTGAGCTACTTTGAACTTGTAGACCAGCAGTGCCGTAAGTGTCCACGTTTCGGCTCCGTATGTCATGACGGGTAGGACGCACTGATTGAAGACTTTCACTTTAAGGTACTGTGGGATCGACGATGAAAAGTGACAGAACACAGCTCAGAAAATGAAGTTGGCTTGGTTGCCTTACACCTGATTTCTGAGAGGCCGATGTTTCACTCTAGTCAAATCGTTCATCTCCATTCTGTACTTAAATAGTAATTTACAATAAATTACAACTCACTTAGTATTTGAACGCTCCCGGAATAGATAACAGTACTGTTACTCTTAGGAAGCATAAAAGTCAGGTATGCACGTACGCCATTTCTCATTACATCAAGTTAATATTAAAATTCCCGCTACAAGCGATTAATCTATCAGTTCTATCAAGACCTTCTTAGAAACTAGTGAACAAACACACTATGAATATCGTTATCGATATGACACATTTCTCCACATCGATAAGCAGACACTAGCTACTGAGCTTTGAATATTATCAGATATCGTTTCATACGAGACACTATATATATATATATTAGTTGTATTGGTGTGGTTATGTGATCTGTAATGTAGGGTAGTCTTATATATTATGTTACAGACAGCTGTTTGTACGAGCTTGTAGCTTGTGTTATTTGGCTGAACCCAATTACCAGTATAACAAGTTACTGTACGTCATTATAAATTACGTTTTCTCAAAGTTTTATGGACATCGCACAAAAGCTTTCCCTCACTCCGAAAGCAAACTATACGATTATCACATATTTAAATTCTTAGATTCAGAGAAAGGTAAACTTGAAATTAAAGCACTATAAAACCCTCTAAATAAAATACATATTTAAATTTCGATAGTGTTCTCATTTCTAATAACATGACTCATTAAATTTTCATATTATTGGGTAGGTAGTTACTTATGCCTTTAATATAATTTTCAAAATTAAAATTCTCACCTTTTTCCCATCGCGAAACTTAACAGTGCCCTCGATGATAGAATTGGCGGGACTTAAGTCCGCCATCTTGGTATTCTGATTGTCACGTGATGCGTCCACAGCGCCGCCGTGGCGACATCATGAACTAACACATTTTACACAATTTATTCACTCTAATTTATCACCGAATTCACAATTTATACACAATGACACACTGTCTTCACTATAATCCGAATCTGAATCAAATCTGTAACAAAGAAAATGATAAATTAAAACTTTTTAAATTTACAAAAAAAAAAAATCACAGGACAGTGTAACAAATTCCTAATATAGTCTACATCTAAATCCTTTTCATGAATCATTTTATTAGTGAAAAGCCTATGAGAATCCGTTGCGTACTGTAGCATTTTATAGCGTATAGAGTTTAGATAGAAGCTTTACTGCTTCTATCGTCACCATTTTATCAATTTTTATGGCCGCCGCTCAGCTCATAAGCATAGTATGTAGTTTAATTTAAATTAAAGCAATCAATCAGAACAGTCTTTATTTTTTTGTCTATGTAAGTTGTAAGTTTAAAACAAGTAATGTACATGTTTTTTAATCTACCAACATTCTATATTTAAACGTACAATCTAGTTGTAATTTTTTCGCGCAAAGGCAATTCAAATCAGAATAATAAAACGCAAACCTTTCGAGTCAATAAGAATTCAAAGTAATTAATCAGTCAATTATTATGAACGTTAATTATCATTAATTAGTTATAATACAATAGCTTTATTTAGACAATATACAGAGAATAAAGAGAGGTGCAAGACACCATAAAAGAACAATGCAAAAAGACACAGGGTCAAACAAGTCACCGATTCGACCTCAGGTCGTTGACTAAAATCGCCTCGCCAGATTATGGTTTTATGAATATGTAGACTTACTATTTGTGGTATGTTTATGGTCCCTGTTGAATCCTATTCGAATTTCCCTCGCAACATACAAAAGTTAGATGAAACTTCTAAATTATATGTAACTAGTAGTACCTTATCCTATTTTTTTCATGTAGACTATTTTTTTCATGTAGAAACCCTCAGGGGTTATCCATTCACCAAGTTACAATTGAAGTGATATGTCGTAATCAAACTGATGAAAACCACATTTTTTATGAAGTTATCTTTAATTCATGTAAAATTATTTGATCTGACTTATATTATTCCCAAAAAAACCTTCAGGTAACACAGAAATGGATTAGGTACTAGGATTTGAAGTACAATGATTTATGCACAAACTAAAACTACATACATTTTTTATTCTTATCAAGCTCTCAACAGAGTACAACGCAAAATCACACGTAATATCTTTCTCAAATGAAAAACCTGGATGGTTACAAACATTTATTTCTGTTTCTGTCTATCCGACTCAGGGTCACGGCTTCAGAGCTGAATTAACTAAAAAGAAATAACAATATACCTTTGTTAAATGAATTATCCAACTTCCCAGTTTTTGTCAACTCATTTGTAAGTATTTATTGTAAGATTGTTTAAAAATCACACAAAGTAATAAAAAGCTAGATCGTGACCGTAGAATCTGGATTGATTTTTCAAGGCTAATCTATTACGAAGTAGTTTTTTTTGAAGGAAATAAGGTTTGCAATCGTGTGGCAAATTTATAATTACTTGTCTTAAAATTATATTAGTAAGTACATACTATAATCAATTGCTACACCTAGATGATTACATCCTTGATTTTTAAATAGGTACCTACCTAATTATTTCAGGTACGTGAAAGGAAAGGTATAATAAATAATTTTATACTGTAATATTACTAGTATTCGTTTTATTACACTTACTGGATGCAGAAAGGAACAGACCGGTCCCAGTGGTGTTCCTTGGGAGATCTACATCCAGCAGTGAACCGCAACGGACTGATGATGACGATGATAAAGTCTACTGTGCGATAGCTGTATTGTATCTTAATATTAAAGATTCAATCGATCGTACAGACGTAATTTACATAACTAAATATTGTGCTAGCCATCAGAGGGTTTTATCATAGTCGCCACGACGCGTAGGATGGATATAGTTCTGGGTAGGTCCCCTACAAGGTGATCTAAGTACAGACACTTTGGCAGGTTCATCTATACTAATAAAGCTGAAGAGTTTGTTTGTTTCTTTGAACGCGCTAATCTGAGGAACCGCTGATCCGATTAGAAAAAATCTTTTAGTGTTGGATAGTACATTTATCGAGGATGGCTATCGGCTATATATCATCACGCTAAAACCAATAGGAAACGAGCACAAATGAAGAATGTTTAAAAAACGGGGGGAAATTACCACGCTACGGGCTATAAGAGACGCAAACGAGATTTCGTGGGTCAGCTAGTAATATAAAATACATCAATGATTTTCTGTGAGACCGTGCTAATACAGCGGTCGAGCTGACTAATATGTGCAGAAGTGTATTTATTATATTTATGATTAATAAACTACAAAGGAATAGACACTGAATAGTATTATTATCATAGACAATAGAATGAATGAACATTTAAGTAGTTATAAAATTATCAACATTGATCATTGACCTCATAAACACTATTTATTTACTTCAACAGCTTCCAGACGTAAAAAGGAGTTTAATTTACATTTCAAATTGACAAAGTATTCGTACCTACATTAAACAAAACAAAAAAAATATAAGTTGACAGTTGGACCTGGAGGGCGACGTTTAAGTTTGAAATTAAAAAACTTTCGAAATTAACGACAAGAGAAAGGCAATTTCATATAGTACAAATTCTCAGGGATTTATTACATTTTTATTGAATTAATTTTGCATAAAATATAACATCTAGTGACCTCACAAGACGGTATTATCGAATACCGAAATTTTAAAGATGGACAGACGGATTGAAAAAATAATCACACAGAATTTGGTGCAAAATAAAATAACATGGGTATTCTAACAACGATAAACTACTATTTAATCGTGTTTATCGGCTCATTATTGCCTGATATCCGGATAAAACACTACAAAGGGCGTTAATCATGCATTTGCTTCCAATTTATGTACTACACGATTTGCGGTAAAGCTGGATGCTGGTGACAACGGCGAAGCCAAAAGGGCTAAAGAAGAGATATAATGTTTGGCAGACTATGTATAATTCTATGTTCTACAATAGTTACCAAACTACCGAATCGATTTCAATGAATAATGATTAAAAGATGTGAATGAACTCTGTCCATTGACAGAACAGAAAAGTCAACAAAGTTTAAAGCTATTCAATTTCATTACGAGTCATAAATTAAGAGTATTCTTCGTAAACCACGTGAGTAATGTACTGTTTGATATATTCAAGTTACTATTTTCTACATCACGCAACTGAACGGTCAAACTTCGAACCTATGACCTATGAGCATAGGGGTAGGTACACATTTTCTTTTGTAGTATGGTGACGAGTTTGAAACAAATTGTCGTCACCACCAATGATAATATTCTAAACATTATAATATCACTAGCCGACCCACGCAACCTCGTTTGCGTCTTCTATTGCCCGTAGCGTGACAATTTTACCCCGTTTTTGAAACATTCTCCATTGGTGCTCCGCTCCTATTGGTCTTAGCGTGATGATATAAATCCTATAGCCTCCCTACATAAATGCACTATCCAACACTGAAAGAATTTTTCAAATCAGACCAGCAGTTCCTGAGATAAGCGCGTTCGAACAAAGAAACAAACTCTTCAGCTTTATAATATTAGAATAAATTGGTCACCACCATCAACCTGTGTGTATCGTAAGCTCCGTCTAAGAGAGAAAACTGCGCAGCACAGTTAAAAGAAAGAAACTGGAGACAAACCCTTTCAGTCTGTCAGTATGGTAGCAGTACCAGTTCCTACTGGTACTCCATCTATACTAATATATAAAGCTGAAGGGTTTGTTTGTTTGTTTGAACACGCTAATCTCAGGAACCGCTGGTCCGATATGAAGAATTCTTTCAGTGTTAGATAGCCCATTTATCGAGGAAGGCTATAGGCTATATATCATCACGCTAGGACCAATAGGAGCGGAGCACCAATGAAAAATGTTTCGAAAACGGGGGAAAATTATCACGCTACGGGCAATAGAAGACGCAAACGACGTTGCGTGGGTCGGCTAGTACATTATAACGATGGTTCAGTAAAACTAAAATGAAAGTAAACATTCATGGCCATTAAATTTTATAGATAACAAGCTACTTATAATTGTAAGAAAACAAATTTTATAACCAGTGTCACTGAAAGAATTCAAATGAATCTAAAAGACCTCTGGACCCAAAATCTGTTAAGCCTTTTCTGCAGTAGAGTGTGTCAAAGAAATATAAAATAAATAAATAAATATTTCGGACATATAACACACAGCGCCATCTAGTCCCAAACTAAGCAATGCTTGTGTTATGAACACTAGACAACTGATACAAATACATATATACTTTTTTTTTGTAAATACATACATACATACGAAACAAATGGGGAATCGAACCCGAGGCCTCATGATCAGCAGTCGCACACGCCAACCGACCAACACTTGAAATACATATCCCTCATTCTGAAAAATGTGAAATTACTATCCTGTCACATAACCTACATATTTTATGCACCATCATCAGTTAATTGCAGTATACTGTATGATCTATGATTTCTTGCATTCTGTTCAGAGTTTAAATAAAATTAGTTTAAATCAACTTCTATTTCCAAGTATATTGAAAAAATCCAATCATCAAAAAATCATTCCTTAAAGTCGTATTTTCCAATTAACCAAACAAAATAACCGAAATGTGCATGTGAAAAAAATATAATCGGCGCGTATCCCCATATGGTGTAAAATAGGGATCGAATTCAATAACAAACATTGGAATGGCACCCACGTGAACAATAAAATGTATTGCAGATGTGGATCGAAAGGTCCACGGATTTCCATCATTAATTCTCTTCTGTAAATATTGCCGTATCCATTAATGTAGATGGGTATATATACAGGCTGTTGTTACCCGTACATATTGAAAAGATTTGTCGCGTTAAGTAGGCTTTTAGTTATTTCTTAGAGATCTATAGGAGTAGTAATTTATATACATCTCGTTTATTGAATAATGATTTATTAACAAGTTTAGACTTGTTAATATATATATTTTTATTTATTTATTACAACATCACCCTCACTATCACTATTTTTATAATAGAACTACTTCAAATTTATTATTATTATTTGTTTCGTATAAGTTTTACTTATTTTCTTAATTTTCGCAAAAAATATCTTTCCTGATTTTGAAAAACTTTGTGTCGATATGTATCTTCAACGATTGTTTTTATATGTATTGTCCCTGAGTAAAGCGAGACAGGATATAAAAGCCGGTCATTTTTATTTTAATTACACTCAATCACACGTCAAATTGCCGTTTATCGCTGAATACGATCTATGTGCATGATGTACTTTCTACATTCAGGAATATTGTAAACTTTAAACATTTGCGTGCATCACGCATGTAGTTATTAAGGAAATAATTTGCTTTTATGGGATCAGGAACTAAAAGCGTGGTCGTAAAGACATCGTACTTGTATGTGGGCTATTATTGTGTTCCTTTACAGTCATGTTAATTTGGGGGGAATAGGAATGAGTGTTATACCCCTAAATTGTTTTACTTAACATAACTTTACGACTGTTTGTTGTGGAATGTTGTAGAATTGAATATTCTTTATTGCATACCAAGTTTAACTGCAACAAAGTAGTCTTTTTGTTAACAGCGTTCTCCATCAAATATTCTTAGAAGGGTTTTAATGATGAATGAGTAATTCATGGGGATCTTGTTTTGGGCCGCGGTTCCATCTGCGTGAATGTCGGTTAATGCGGTAAATAAAAAATGTCCTTCCTCAAGAATTATAGGACTCTCCGTGACAACTCAATCAAAGTATCTCCAACAACCATTTCAATGAAATCGGTGCAGCGGTTTAGCCTTGAAAGCGTAAAAGCAAGAGTTACTTTTGAATTTTAATATTAGTATTATTTATTTATATATATCTATGGCCCTGCCAAAATGGTTCTACTCTGCCTGATAGAAAGCATAAGCAGAATCCAAAAATGAATATGATTATTAGTATGAATCATAAGATTTTTTTTTGACATCTGACAAATTTAGAGACCCTTTACACACAACCCTCTAATTACAAATCAGGAAAAATAACATTCAAGATCAGTCTGAAAAAATAGCTGTAATGCCCAATATTAGTTTATCCATTATTAACAGAATAAAATTGACCCTTGCTATGTGAAACACGCTGTACATATTATTAATAAATTTATATTCTTGTAACGTTTTCGACGAAATGTTTATATCTACCCTCTAATATCGTTCGCAATATTAATTTCGCTGTTATGTTTGGGGCTGATACAAATAGGACACACAAATGACTCTTTGTCAGCTTACAATATAATGATTTTTACTTGAAAGGTGTTGACTTCGAGCTACCGTAGTCTCTAATATCATCTTTCCAATCTTCTCTATATCTTTTTGTCGAAGTGTTTTTTTTTTTTCGAAAACGATTACAATCCCAAGAAGGGTTCATAAATCCAGCCAATTTTTTTTGCCATATCACATATTGCACATACCCCAAATATATTAGATAAAGGGCAGAAGAATGATATCAGTTTGTTGATAGCTAGTTATTCCGAGGTTGATGATATGTTTACCCAAACATTGGAATATTACACGACATTATAAATATACACTTACATTATTAACAAATCGTAAAGACATTTTTTGCGTACTTAAATGAATATTGGTTGTTAAACTCCAAAAATACTAACTAATTAAATAAAGTTTTAACATATAAAACCACTAAAACACAGTGGTTTAAACATTAACCCCGATTTCGCTTACCAATGTCTCAAAAAGGTCGAGACCCCAAAAAAAAGGTTGTCTACCTCAAAACAAAACTCATTTGTAAACCAATAGTCGTAGTTTAGAAAACATAATAATTGTTCGAATTTCGAAATTCCGAAACATCTGCTTCTCACAATTTTTTTTTAAACTTCGCACCCACTTTGAAATTCGGATCTTCTTTTATACCAGGCTTCTTTGCACATTGAAGCGCAGATGGCCAGGGTTGGCACGGTCCACTTATTCTATTTAATATTTTTTTTTGAGTGATCAACTGACTGATAAATAGTGCGAGACGGCACGTTATACAATGGTTTATCACGTTGAATGTTAGTAATTTTACTGGGTTTTGATATTTTTTCGATTTTGCTCGACTTGCAAAGTGACGGTTGAGTTTCATTGAGAATGATTCAATGAAATTCAATTCATTAGTTTAGTTGTCATGTAGATATTATCCTGGTTTATATATACGTGAATGACTTTGTTAGATACTGTAGTTTGATTGTTTAAATACTGGCCTTGAGGATTTGTAAATGATGTATTATAATAAATTATGTAAACGGGTTTTGGAAGACGGTTATGACCTCCTTTTTACTGTCGTATGTGTGTGTTATAACTTTATACCTACGTGAATTTTAACTTGAATTAGAATATTTAAGTATGGAATCACGAGTTTTGTATACATAGAAAATACATTAAGTAATATACAAATTAGCTATTTTTAAAATCACTTAATTAGCAAATGTTTTATCTTCGTAAATATGAATGACGGATTTATCGATATTACCTTTAAACCAGATTCTTGAATGTATATATATTACTATCCGACCCACGCAAACGTTTGCATCTCTTATTGCCAGTAGCGTGATAAGTTGCCCCCGTTTTTGTAACATTTTTCATTATTGCTCCGCTCGTGTAAGTCTTAGCGTGATGATATATAGCCTATAGCCTTCCTCGATAAATGGGCTATCTAACACGGAAAGAATTTTTCAAATCGGACCAGCGGTTCCTGAGATTAGCGTGTTCAAACAAACAAACTTTTCAGCTTCTGCATATATTAGTATAGACAATAAATGTCATCAAATATTTCATTTCTTTTTTTCCATTGGACAAAACAAATAACAACTCTAACTCTCTCTAACAACTTAAAATTCAACAATGTACGACCACACTCCTATTCAATTTCCTATCAAGTCATACGTCTAATCTGGGTTTTGAAAAAAAAAACGCACAAATGTGCCACGTGGCACATTGTAAATCCCGACAGCCCTACAAAATGGCGTCGCAGACCGACATCCCACCTGCCTACCGTGGACTGGATTATTTAAAACATTTCCTTTGTACCATGACTTTATTAAAATCTCGGGGTATTTCATTATTAAAGACACAAGATGTATTATGGACTTCCTTTAGCTTATCTATGCCAATGAGACGGTATTTACATCACATTATGAAGTACTTGGTTTTGCTGCCGGCTTCACTTCATTTTCATGTTATTTAGGTAACTAGCAGACGATTGACGATGACTACCTCGGTGGCATAGTGTTAGCGTATGCGAGTGCTGTACTTAAGGTCTCGAATTCGATGCCCGGGTCGGACCAAATGTTTGTTTTGGAGTTTGGGTGTTTTCTATGTAACGTGTACAAAAAATGTACAAAAACAAAAGTATATTGTAATATATTGTATTTATATCAGTTGTCTAGTAGTATCCATAATACAAGCTCTGCTTAGTTTGGGACTTGATAGCGTTTCCTGACAGATGTCTGAAATATTATTATTATTTGCCTGGTGGTAAGTAGTTACCGCCTCCCATGGACCTCTTTAACTCGAGATTCGAGAGGTGTGATTTGGTGCCTTTTAGTATCCTTTCCCTTTCTCCATGGGTCCAAGCTCAGACAGGCAGGCAGGCAATTCAGGACTGGTTGTTGTGAAGAGTGTTTGGGAGGCCTATATCTGACAGTGGAAGTCTTTCGGCTGGGATGATAATGATGATAGTATTTGTAAAATAGCAATAGAACTGCTTAACACCGGTTGTCTGTTCAGCTGTGGTATCAAATATCACTTATACTTAAGCCTGCTTAACTTATTCTTCAGCTCACAGGATGGAAAAAAGGTACCTTTTGTTCACTTCCACAAAAAACACAAAGCGGCCATGAGGCATGCCGGCAGAAGTGACAACTGTACACAGTCATTACAAACAGTATTTTTTTAATATTTCAATGAATTGTTTAATTACAATTAGCTAAACAAGCGACAACACGTGACGTGACCATATCGGTGACGACTAGCATGATACCCATTCAAACCTGCCTTGATAATTTTTGAAGTGAAAACATAATTAGCCCAAGGTTGTCTGGAAGAAATCGCCGTGAGCGATAAGACCGCCAATTGTTACATACACCTTTGTTAATCATCTTTTTGTTATGTATTTTTTTTTGTCATTTTATGTATACAATAAAGATATATAAAATATAAATAAAATAATTAGCCGTGTTAAGCACTTTTTGGTAATGCCGCGGGACAAAGTTGGTCTAAAAAAAGTAGCAAGTACTAAGTTGCTCCCTGTATCATCAGCTACCTGCCAGCGAAAGTCCTGTCAAAATCGGTCCAGCCGTTCCAGATATTATCCGGAACAAACAGATAGTCAATTTTTTTTAAACGTTATTTTGCTACATGTATCGTGTATCGGTTGTTTTAATATTACAAACCGACACTCCAATATTATTTATTTGTATAAATATTTCGGACATCTAACACACAACGCCGTAGTCCCAAACTAAGCAGAGCTTGTATTATGGGTACTAGACAACTGATATGAATACTTATATACTTTTTTTTTTGTAAATACATACATATTATACATAGAAAACACCCAAACTCTGAAACAAATATTTGCAGATCATACAAACATTTGTTCCGACCCGGGAATCGAACCCGAGACCTCAAGAACAGCAGTCGCGTACGCTACCACTGCGCCACCGAGGCAGTTAGTATAGATAGGTAGTTGTAAATGAATAAGACAGTTTCCTTTGTAATTTTTGGAAGTTAGGTGAGACATTTTCCACTCTGTCACCAAATTAATGTCTACCTAGCCTGGAGTCAGACCGCAATGTGTGAGATGTGTTTACTCTTATATGATTTGTCATATCTTTATTATCTTCTTCATGTCCTTTATCCGTCTTTTTTGTTCTTAAATTATCCCCTAGAGACTACCATATTTCAAATTGCCTTGCAATAGTGAAGTGCCTTAAATATGGTTCAGAAACTAAACCCCAAAACCCATACAAAAACCAAAGCATCCGCCATATGTGTGACCAAAATTTTACACACTAAAATGGTTCAGTATTCTGTCCCTGTACAATGAACTTTCTAACGCTTAAATTAGGGCCGATTATCGAATGTATTAAGTCTTGTGTGATGAATTTCTAACCAATTTTATGGTATTTATGTATTAAGTAGCATCAAACTGTGGATTAGAGCGGTTAACTTAAGTTTATGCGTAGTTTGAAAACAACTTAGGAGGCTTTAATAAAAAATTTGCTGAATTTATAATTTTTCAACACAACTTTAGACATGCATCAATAAAATCTGTTATAGATTCATCATATCGTCATCAATATTAATAAAACTATACCTTTAGTCGAAAGATAACCAGTTCTATTGATCCCGTCAACGTTTTAAGAGACTCGACTAAGGAAACAAAACACACTAATCTATACAAATAAATAAAATTGGAGTGTCTGTCTGTAACATTAAAATAACCGCTTTTTAATAATTGCATATATACACGGTACATGTACCAAAATATCATTTTTTACAATTTTTGTCTGCCTGTCTGTCTGTTTGTTCCGGGTAACCTCTGGAACGGCTGGACCGATTTTGACAGGACTTTCATTGGCAAATAGCTGATGATCTTAGGAATAACTTAAGCTACTTTGTCCCGCGGCGTTACCCGCGTTACAACTATAACCGCGGGTAACACCGCGGGGTACTGCTAGTATAATAATATAATAAATGTAACTATTACAGATTAAAATGCTATGGTTCCCGTGAACTCCTTTTATGTATATTTTGAGCAAACATTGGATCCAACATTAAACCACTACATGCGAATTTGGACAAATGCAATTATAGCTCTGACGGCTAGATAGCTTCCCGGATATAATGCACCCGGGTTAAATTTATACCGTTAGTATTTAGTATCAAAATTTAGTTTATTTTTCAGTACTAATATTGACCTGTAAGATTATTAACTACCTCAGTGGCATACTAATAAATATAGTATTAAAAAAAAATTGCATACAATTTAAATTTACGAAGTTCACGTAAATTATTGGTATATCTAAATTTAATTTATAAAAAAATCTTCCTAAACAAGCCCTAGTCAGATCAGAAAATCAAAGGTCTAAAAACGCACAGACCTGTATCTCATGTACTAATAAGAGCAACTGACATGCCAACAGGGAGTCGACACTGTAACTCCTTTTCCTAAGATTTGGTCAACATTTTAAAAATAGTCAATGAAAAAATTCTATAAACATATTCCTTTTTTGACAATAAATTATTATTATTATTTAAAAAAAAACCACCAAAACTACCCCCATTTGGAAGTAGAGCGGGGTTGTTGTTTTTACTCAGTTAATTTCAGTCGAATAGCAACGAAATATGAAATAAAAACTTCTTTTGGATATTAAATACAGTATACAGTCCTTATATTGGACAAAACAGACTGTAATAAATTTTATATCCATTTACGATCACTTACGAGGTTTTTCGGTTAGAATGCGTCCATTACAGATATAATACAGTTTTATATGCTGGCCTTATGCCATACAGCGATCTTCATACATCCTTACACTCAAGATCAAAGTTCAAAAATAACGTGCAACCTTTGAACTAGATGTTGGTGGATTATTTGTTTGTATAGATTTTAGTGACTTTGAGACTTTCACCTGTTATTGTATTACATTCACATTAACTTTAAGCATAGCCAGAGGTCTAATAGATTGGAAATATTCTGGTAAGATAAGATTTGAAGGCCCTGCTCAAAGTTAAAGACAGTATATAATTTGTTCTATCTGGGTGTAATTTATCTACTCGTATAATATTTTTTTTATGGAATAGACGGGCAAACGAGCTAACGTATCGCCTGATGGTAAGCGATTACCGCCGCCCATGGACACCTGCAAACACCAGAGGCGTCAAAAGTGCGTTGCCGGCCTTTGGGGGATGGGGAGCGGAGATAGGGGGAGGGAGTTTGGGTTATGGGCTTCCGGTATCCTCACTCACTCGGTGAAACACATCGCAAGCACTATTTCATACCGGTTTTCTGAGAGGCCGTGGTATCACTCCGGTCGAGCCGGCCCATTCATGCCGAAGCGTGGCTCTCCCACGGTCTTTGCCTAGTTTGGGATCAGTAACATGTGTGAAGTTATTATTTCATATGGAACGGAAACATATATGTAGACCAGAATGATATACATCTCTACATGTCCATTTTAAGTAATTTATCTCTAATTTTCTCCGCGGTTTGGCATGCTTGCCAAATCGCTCTTCTAAATACTGTACAAACTTATGTCACAAGCGCCAGCGATTATTTATATTATTAGTGATACTTCAGAAAAAAGACTGTCCAAAAGTTTTCTTTACACAAGCTTATTTGATATATATTTAGTTATATAAATATTACATAACACGCATTTAATTTAATACACATGAAATTTGTGGCAAATAATATTTAACTATAAAAAATATAATTTAAGTAAATTGATTTGTGGAATTTATTTATTGACTTAGATGTGGACTTAATGCCGTAGTTATTTTCTTTCAGCCAATATTCGAAATTATACTGTCATAATATAAAAGACTGTAAAGCGACTAAGTTGATTAGAGATTAGAGAAAACGATCATAAAATCTACACTAATATTATAAATCTGAAGAGTTTGTTTGAACGCGCTAATCTTCAGCGGTGGTCATCAGCGGTTCCTGCCGCTGGTCCGATTTCCAAAATTCTTTCATTGTTGGATAGTACATTTATCGAGAAAGGCTATAGTCATATATTATTACGCTAAGACTATTAGGCGCGGAGCACCAATTAAGAACGTTACAAAAACGGGGGAAATTGCGTGGGTCAGCTAGTGATTTATATGATCGTTTTCTATAACATCCCAAGTATATCTAACAGCCTACATATAAATAGGAATACGGTTAAAGAAAGCTACAATTGAATTAAATGTAATTATATAAGTACATGCATGATGTTATATTGGTAAAAGGCAAAATGTAACAATAACTTTGAACGATGTGCAATAGAGGTCTTTCCAAAACATTAAGACGATGAACAAGCACGTTAATGAAAAGAAATTGCTATGATTTAAAAAAAAATAAGTTTCGCTTTAATTGCATTTCTTTCAAACTTATTTGACGAAGCGAAACGAAATAGAAAAAAAGCAACTGTATTTTTATAACTCTCTCTCTCTCTTATGAATTACACCACAGCAATGGACATAGGCGTGTTTCTGCAACGTCCGTCAGTTAATGAGGTGTAACGTGAATTGCCAACTTAATATTATTATCTGCTGTCGACAATACATGGCAACATTACTGTAATTCCTAATACAAATTATGGCGGACGTTTTTTTAAAGCATCGTGTAATAAGAAAAATAAATAAAAATGATTCTTTGGCTTAGTTTGTACAATATAATCTGCATCTCGGAAACGGCTCAAACGAATTTCATGAAATTTATAAGGCAGGGGGTTTCGGTGACTATAAATCGGTCTCACAAGGATTCGTTTAAAAAAAAAAACTATCAAAGCTCGAGCTAAGATCATCCAGGTACTGATGTTTAACTCAATATACACTGATGTTTGCATAATGGTAATGGCTCCTGGGTTGGATTAGCTGGGTTAGTCTGTATTTTGGGGGAGAATTCACAAAACCACACCACAGTCTTCTGCAGTCATTAAACGTGACAATGCTGTAATCAGTAACATATAAGTTGTGTATTGCGTTATTTAGTGTTTTTAAAAGTTCTAAAATCATGTTTTTCGATTGTTTTTAGGGTCAAACATCTTTAGTATTGACCCTCGGCATACAATACAAATATGTTTAATACCTAGTGCTATTTCTACGGGTCTGGTGCTCTATCTTATAGAATTTCTAACAGTAAGGAAGCAAATAAACTTATACCCAATCTCTCTTTAGATACGTTTATGACAAAAGGGCCATAATGTCCACGGTCATAATTCAGATTTCAAGAGTCGAAATATTTATGATGTATTTATGTTGTAAATATCATGACGCCTACTTAAATTTTACATTCCTACATACACAACAACGACAGTGTCTGTCCGTTACTGTTTTACGATGCGAGAGCTTCATAAATTAGGTACATAACAATAAAACAGTTCAACATAAAAGCGGACAAACAGTAGCAAACTCTAAATAGTTGTTTCTTAACGAGGCAATCAACCAAATCGATTTAGCAGTTTTGGAGATTGCGTGAAAAACATCATATTCTAACCTTATTATTCGTCGTTGCATTTTTTTTTTTAATATAATCATTTTAAGTACGCTTTTAAACTGTTTTCCACGAAATGCGGATATTATTTTTTATGGCAGCTTTTTGTGAAGCTATAAAAATGTAATTTGGTCTAATAACGTGCAAACTGAATAAATTAAATTGTACCAGGGTGTCTAAAACATTTTCATTGTGTCGGTACATAAGAAGTCAACATGAATAAAAATTGCTTTAGTAATATGCCTATGCCTATCAAAATGCCTGTTTTTTTGTTGAGGCAGTGGAAAATCTCAACAGATCTTCAGCTCCTTAGGGATGTAGAAGCCAAGGAGTATTTCGTAATTCCAATAAAAACCATCGACAGCCTGCCTCAAGCGCCCTACGCTGCGAGGAACCGGACCAAATTTTAGGTCCTTGCCTTTCATAAGGGATAGTAGTAAGTTTATTTCATTTCTATGCGATCGTCACCGTGAGCACGTCATCACGTGCCGACACTGTGATTGGCTCGTGTTTAACTCTTCACCAGTGTTCTGTAAAAGTTCGCTGTCGAATGCGAGTTGATGTGGAATACTCTCGGACTAGGGCCTCGAGCAAGTGGTGTGGCATATATCTTTGGAGACATTCTCCCCCATGTCCATGTGCTGTGTTCCTCTACATCAGAGTTGCCCAAACTAAAAGACCGCAGTATAATATGATGCGTTAAAAAACATTGCTTCTATTGCAACAAAAGTACAACAGAATAGTCAAGTAAAATGTGGCAGTGTTCCCGATGTCTTCGGAGACGAAAATCTTACGAATTTTGTGTTAAGTAGTTGCAAAGAAAGAAGAACAAAAACTCTTAGTAAGTTCAAGTTTACAAATAGTGTTAATAAGCTGCTATTGTTCTAACGAACACTTAAGAGTATTTGTTCTTAGTCAACACTTACTAATGAGTGGAGGAAAAGATTAATTAATCTATACTAATATTATAAAGCTGAAAAATTTGTTTGTTTGAACACGCTAATCTCAGGAACCGCTGGTCCGATTTGAAAAATTCTTTCAGTATTAGATAGCCCATTTATCGAGGAAGGCTATATATCATCACGCTAAGACCTACAGGAGCTGAACACGAATAAGGAATGTTACAAAAACGGGGAAAAAGTATCACGCTTCGAGCAATAGGAGACGCAAACGAGGTTGCGTGGGTCGGCTAGTCTATACTAATATTATAAAGCTCTAAGTTTGTTTGTTTGTTTGAACGCGTTAATCTCAGGAACCACTGGTCCGATTTGAAAAATTATTTCAGTGTTGGATAGTACATTTATTGAGGAAGGCTATAGGCTATATATTACTACCACGCTGAGTGTTGTGGGTTCAAACTCCACATGGAATAACACATTGCGCAATCCACAAAAAAAATAACACTATGCGCAATCCACAAAAAAATAACACTATGCGCAATCCACAAAAAAAATAACACTATGTGCAATCCACAAAATAAACTGAGTCTGGGTGTTCTTCGTATTCGTTTAATGTATTATGTATGTTCGTAAAGCCTCGCGACACAAGAGTTAGTATTCCTAATGCTGTTTTTTTTTAATATAGTTTTCATCATTTTTGACTGCCTCTTTGGTCTCTCGGTTAGCGTGTGCGACTGCTGATCAGGAGGTCTCGGGTTCGATTCCCGGGTCGGACCAAATGTTTGTATGATCTACAAATGTCTGTTTCGGTGTTTGGGTGTTTTCTATGTATAATATGTACGTATTTACAAAAAAAAAGTATATGTATGTATATGTATTAGCTGTCTAGTACTCATAAAACAAGCTCTGCTTAGCTTGGGACTAGATGGCGTTGTGTGCTAGATGTCCGAAATATTAATTATCATATTTATCACTTCTAATTAAAGATATGATGCAATAAATGGACACCTATTTTAGAGATCTTAGAAAGTTATCATTTATTTTTACAAAAACAAAATGGTTGTCTATTCAAGTCGCAAATGACCTTATATATCACCGTTTTATTAACAACATACCATTTAATGAACGACATTATCAACTAGACGGAACTGGATTCTACAAGTGATATTATATAACTTGGTAGAATACATATATGATTGATTGTGTATTTAAATAGATACAAGCGTTATTTATTGCTTAACCTTACAGAAGTTTATTTTACATTAACCTTTTACTGCAGTTCCAGCTGCGATTGTCACTGTTCAGCTTTTTAAAATCGTAGCGTGAGGTTAAACAGTTAAGAGTATTTTTGTAAATTGAGCAATAATATTTTAATCGACTTCAGAAAAAGAGGTATTCAATTCGGTTTTGTTTTCTTTTTATGTTTATCACAACACAGTCTTTAGAAATTTATTTGGAGTATTCATTTCTTATTTTATACCCAAATTAAAATTATTTTTAACCAAACTTACCCAAAAAAATAATTTGGTTACAGAAACCATTCAACGAAGGATGCATTACTGTGTATGCCTCAGATCATAAAAATAAGTTGTTTAATGACTTTGAAGTAGGTGTCATTTTTTGGAACATCGAATTGTTTTAGTCTTAATAGCCTTTTGTGCAGTTTCTTCCCTTTCTCGTAGTGACTCTCTAGGACCAGTGGCCATATATATGGCTACAGACTTCAGATTCTTCAAGCTACTGCTTTCTTAGTTCCATTTCACTAACCCAGACTTGCGGTATTTTATTGTTAAAATTTACATATTACAATTATTTGTCCAGGATGAGCGTCGAACCTACAACTTCGGGCACAATTTTAAAGTTCGGTAGCCACTATCATTAATATACCAAGCAATAACATTCTTTATACACAATGACCTTTATCGATAATCTATTAAATAAATTGAAATATCCAGTGGGAAGGTAAACACAATCTCTTAATTTCCATAAAAGCAACTACATGGTACAATAACATAGATTATAACTTATATTACACGCTTTATGGCTATACAAGGCAATGTGACGTCATCACCGGTTTCTGTAAACTTTAACTTAGGTCTAAAGAGGCCTTTATGGGGTACAGAGCATGACGTCATAAAAACAAATTCTTAGGAACAAATAAACATTACTGTTCTAAAGAAATGATGACCGATGGGTTTTTTATATATGGGCCTCCCTAAATGACTCTACTCTGCCTGATGGAAAGCATAAGTAGAATCTAAGTGTGGTGGTCACCATACACATTGCGAATGCAGACAATTCATAGCTTTACGCAAATTTGATTAAAAATATCGAATAAAAAGGGTAGTTGAAGAAAGTTTACGCCTTTGTTTATGCTTATTTGAGACTTCACGGCGTAATTAGTCTAAATATCACTACGTAAGTGGTTGCTGTAAAAACGTGTTTTATTTACAGAAGCACAAAGATCATTTTTGTAACACACTTTAGTTATTTTATTCTACGCACGGAAACAAAAGAAAGAGTCTTAATTGAGTATATACCTACTTAATTAACATATGACTACATAACGTTGATACAAAGGCATAACTTTATATCAGCCTTGAAAATGTGCTAATTAAAAATCACACTTCTTTTGAACAACAAACTTACGAAGCAATAAATATAATCATCAGTATAAGCAATTATTTATTTTCACAACTGCACGAGTTCATTACCAGAAACACAATAAGAAATTTATTTCTTTGTTTGCTAGAATAGTATGCCTTTTTAACCGACTTCAAAAAAAGGAGGAGGTTTCTCAATTTGACCGTACATATATATATTTTTATGTGTGTTCGCGGATAACTTCGTCGTTTATGAACCGATTTTGATGATTATTTTTTAATGGAAAGGAGATGTCTAAACGGTGGTACCATGATAAGGACATTAATATCTGATGATGGCATCCAAGAGGAATTGAGTCAAACCTTCAAGTCGGTTTTATTTTTGTTAAAATTGTACTTGTGGAAAGATAACCTCGGTGGCGCAGTGGTAGCGTACGCGACTGCTGTTCTTGAGGTCTCGGGTTCGATTCTCGGGTCGGACCAAATGTTTGTATGATCTGCAAATATTTGTTTCGGAGTTTGGGTGTTTCTAAGTATAATATGTATGTATTTACAAAAAAAAAAGTATATAAGTATTCATATCAGTTGTCTAGTACCATAATACAAGCTCTGCTTAGTTTGGGACTAGATGGCGTTGTGTGTTAGATGTCCCAAATATTTATTTATTTTATTTTATTTATTTATTTATAATTTCAGTCCGTTCGTCACGAGGAACTGGCCACTGATGTGATCTACAATCATTTCGAAAGATTGGAGTAACTCGAGGGTGATCTAGTACGGTTTTATGCAGAAATAGTAGTACAATGCGGTATTTCCTTACAAACCACATAACTGCAGAACAGAATTGAAAATATTATAGAAAATTGCTTATAACGTTAAATATCCTCTCTATACTGTACTATATCTGTGTAAGCGGTTTCGCTCGTCATTACTTCGCCAACAGGTTTCTAAAAAACAAATTTTAAACCACATTACTTTTTATGTAAAGCACCTTTCTATAGATGAAACTTTAATTACAAAGAGTTCAGTAGTTTTAAAGTTTAATAAACAAGTATACACATTTTAATACCTAAGTAACTATGTAAACATAATCGTAAATCGACATAATCTATACAAATAAAGAAAATTGAAGTGTCTGTTTGTAATATTAAAATAACAGCCTTTTACTAAATGCATATGTATATATACACAATATATATATCAAAAACGTATTTAAAAAAAAATTGTCTGCCTGTGTGTCGGTCTGTCTGTCTGTCTGTTTTTTCCGGGTAATCTCTGGAACAGCTGGACCGATTTTGACGGGAGTTTCTTTTTAGTTTCGTTTTTAGTTTAGGCTACTTTTTTTAGACTAACTTTTTCCCGCGGCGTTACTCGCGGTACGACTATAACCGCGGGTAACACCGCGAGGTTCAGCTAGTCGATAATATAAAACTAAATAATTCATAGATTCTAAGTGAATTATCATCTTTACTCATTCGATTTTTTTTTTATTTTAGTTGACAAAATGACCTTATTCTGTCTGATGAAAAGTATGAGTAGTATTCAATAGCTGTGGTCACAACACTCAAAGCGAACGTGAAAAATGAAGCACGGTGACTAACACTATGGCGGCCTAGTAAGCTGCTCTTTCACGCCTCGCTTAAAGGACCCAGGATCATTACAATACTTTTTTTTATTTTTATTGCCGTATCTAAAAAGCCTTAGTTACCAATACTAAGATTATGCAAATTGGGCCTGACCTGATGTATTTAGGGTAGAAAAGCGGTTAGTAGTAACTTTCTCATGTTTTTACTTATCTAATTCGTTCTAACAACCATTGGATTGGGATTGGCAACGATGTAGACTGAAAAGCTACTTTTTTTTTGTTATTAAATTACGTTTCATTTTATTCTGCTGTACTATTACGTGACAAAGCTCAGACTAAAGAGACAGATTGTCTAGATGTTTCAAGGTTAACCACTTTTGTTTAAAATGTCAGTGTTGTACATTATAATAGCAGGTTATTATATCTAGGATTTACGTAGTGGTAGTGTCCTAGACTCCCGGATCTGTGAATAGAAATGTATATTGTTCCGCTACTTCATGTGAGTCTTAATTTTCTTATGCGTATGCGACTGCTATGATTGAGGTCTCGGGTTCGATTCTCGGGACGAACTAAATGTTTGCATGATCTGCAAATATTTGAGTTTGGGTGTTTTCTATGTATTAGTATTTACAAAAAAAAAGTATATATTAATTTTATGTATTTAAATCAGTTGTCTAGTACCCAAAAGTCATAAGTTCATAACACAACCTCTGCTTAGTTTGGGAGTAAATGGCATTGTACGTTAGATGTCCGAAATATTTATTTATTATTTTCATTATTTTGATTATTGTGGGAGGGAAACACCAGCATAAGTAATGAGTTAAGTGATTTTAAGTAATTAACCTCTATTAATCGTCTTAGTATCTGAACGCAAAAAGTCCATTTCATCAAATGGCTGTTGAAGTCTGTATATCACATGAACAAAGCTTATTTGCATTTAAATTGCACACTTAAATAAAATGTTAGGTTATTTGGGAAGTAATACACAAAATTATGTTAATTAAATATAATGGCTTGGTTAAATAAATCAACGTCTTGTTTTATTATTTCAATTCTTTTTACATACTAATGTAATGATTTCTTTACATACTAAAATGTTTGCTGTAATCATCACATCACATTGTACTAATATATAAGGTTTTTGGGTGTGTATGTTTGTTACTTTTTCACGCAAAAACTACTGAACGGATTTAGATGAAACGTTACAATAATATAGCTTGTACATCAGAATAACACGTAGGCTACTATTTGCCGCGATAACCGATATATACGCGGGCGGAGCCGCGGGCAACAGCTAGTTGTAATATATTTTTAAGTATTTACATAAGTACCTATGTAAAATAAGGTTATACACAAGTCTAGTCACGAGATAGCTTTTGACTACAGCTTTGTTCTGATAATTTTCATATTTTGTTGGTAGTATTTTAATTTATTTATTTATTTTTGGTGTATTCCTGGTAGTGGCCGTGCCATCAAAGTGGCAAAAGTACGATATATAAATTCGTATTTTAATTTGCAAAGCGTTTTAATGCTCCATTTGATTCGTCCAATCATCACATTTTGTATGATCGAATAATAGATTACATGTAGGTAAATTTTAAGGTGAGGTTGAAAATACTGTTTTAATCGAAACAATTTTATTTCCCATTCCTAGACGAATCAGTCATCAAGACGTTTACTAAAAACACTATAAAAAATCAACAAGAAGTAGCCATCCTCTTTAATACAAGTTCGTTTATGACGAGATGCAAAAGCCCTGACGTTTTTAGGTAAAGAACTTATTACAACCAAAAGGTCACCAACTGGGATTCCTACTATTCTACACTTCCTTGTAATTCAACAACACTGGAGCAGCTCAATTCTTAAAGGTAAATAACGTTTTCCTCCTTAACTTCTGCGAATCTTGATCAGGTAACTATAATACTTATTAACTTATATTAATTACATAATAAATTGCAACAGAATTACCTACTCGTAATAAAATTGTTTTTTCTGCAGTTCTGAGTAGTTAAACCACAAAGTATAATTTAAAGCATATTATAGCACAGGCAGAGGTCAAAAAGCCCCAAATATCTTCCAGCAAAAAACTATAATTAACTAGTTAACGACTAACCCAAAAACACCCTTAAAAGGTAACAAAAAATTTAAAACAGCATCCCAATCTGAAACGAACCTTGTACCTAACATGTAACGTTGCATTTCCAATGAGTGAAGTATTTTCCCATGAGACGAGTTTCGTCATTTCCCTAATCTTGACTTTCGTTATTTGTTTAAGCAAATGTTTGATCATGTGTGCCCAATATGTGTCGCGTTTATTCAAATGTTGGTGTTGAATATGTACCAAGTATTGTATCAAAGGTATTTCACAAATCTTAAGTAAATATAAGCTGTAATGACATGAGTACAAATGTTATTTGATTTTTTACATATTTCTAGGTGTTTTATTTACACTTGACTGCACGTATGGAGTAGCCGTTAAAGCGGTTATTTCGCTGTTTGAATTGCGCCGAGTCTGTAATTTCAAATTTACAGCTTTTCACTAAACGCATTTAAAAGCAGATGCGGTGCTTACATCAAAAATGAAACTTTAATCTGTCTGTCCGTTTGTTCCGGCTGTACCAACTCTGGCTAAATCAATTTTGGTAGGAATTTCACTGGAAGATAGCTGATTATATAAGAAGTAATTTAGGAGTTTTTTTAGACTAGTTTCACCCCGCGTTGTAAAAGTACAAGAATAACCGCGGGTAACACCACTTCACACATCCCACACTTTGCAGTCTGATCCCAAACCGGGACATATCAGCATTTTGTCTTACGAAAATGCTTACACTTAATAAATATCTTACATCTTTTGTCCTCGTTGCGGCCTACTTGTATTAACATGTATCGCAGTTTATCTATTGTACTCAATAATGAAGCTTTTCATTTGTGAAAGAATTATTCGATTGGGTTTTTCTTATGAGAATTTCTTGATAGCAGCGCGGAGTATAGAAGATGGCGGTGATTCCCGCCCGTATCTCGGAGAACACGTTAAGCCGTTGGTCTCGGTTGTCATGAACATCTCTGGCAATCTTTATTGTGAAGTCAGTGCCCTCAAATATACTGACAACTAGCTTAAACTTTCGAATTCAGTTCACCCTCAGGGTTGCGAAGGTCCGATGCCAGTCGCTCCGTGGAAAAGCTGATAATCTTGGGAATAATAAAGGCTAGGAAGATAATGAGTGATTTAGGCGTGAAAGCATAGCAATCAAACTTTCATACGTATTTTTAAATATCGGTAATCAAAAGCAATACTGGATCTTAAAACATTTACATAATGTTTACTGAGGGTTCCAACCACCTGTTGGTATTTGTACAGGTAGCAAAGCAAGCAAGGTCGGCGCGCTATTTATTTAGGTTTAAGACGCTCGGATGCCTTGTGTTTCGAAGTTCTAAAAACATATGTTTTTACGTGTCGTAAAGAAATAATCGTTTAAAGAGGATGCAACGGCTTGTTTTCACGTAGTTAGGTCTTGGAATCTACTACTACAATTTTTTTATGATTTGATTCGTATTACTGAATTGAATGAAATTATACAGCGTTGTCAACCTTTGTATGCTTCCCCTACCCAATTTAAGGACGGAGAAAGGGGGAGGGGGGGTTTATTCTCCAGGTACTTCATGTACTCGGTGCAAAACCACGAAAACCTTGAACCCATGACATTCAGAGCAGTAGAAAGTCTAAGTCAGTACGTGCAGTTGCTATCTGTACATGGTATGTATAAATCATAATCGTTGGAGCATTATTACAGTGCTGTTCAATACTTTCAGTTTTCGCGATAATTGCGGTGGTCCGACAAACAATCGTAATTACACGTATGTGAAAGTGAGTTGCTATTTTGTTGTAAGAATTAGCATTTGAAATTAATAAATTGCTGTTTCATTGAGAATTGTACTTATTTTTTACCCCTACGTATATCTACAAATTGGAAACTACAACCCACGGAAAGCAGCCACGATCTCTAACGACTAGATCACTGGCATAAGCAATAGGTTTAAGTCGGGGTCCCAAGTCTTTAATTTGTGCTGATTCTTGCCCTGAAATCCGAGCCCTTTCATAGTTTAGGTGGTTACTGTCCCTGTAATAACATCATCAGACACGATGTTAAAGTAAATCGTTTACAGATATTTTTACACGTCGGACTTTACAGTTAGAAGGCACCGGTAATTTCTAAGACTCACTCTGGGAAGAAATGTCGAAATAAACCACAGTGTCTTTTTAGGGTTCCGTACCAAATGTTAAACGGAACTCTATTTTTAAGACTTCACTGTCCGTCTGTCTGTCACCAAGCTGTATCTCATGAACCTTGATAGTTAGATAGTTGAAATTGTCGGAGATAGTGTTTCTTTTGCGTTTATAACAACAAATACTAAGAAACATAACAAATTAAATAGATATTTAAGGGGGCTTCCATACTACAAACGTTTTATTCGATAATGATAAAAGCAACAGGTAGACGCTTGAAATGTTAGATAATGGTACGGAACCCTTCCTACGCGAGTCCAACTCGCACTTGGCCGATTTTTTTAAGACCATGAACATTGATTAAAAACTATTCGAATACAGTGTAGAATTAGATATTAATACCATATTGATAGGAGATTTTATCGCTATAACCGATACTGTATTGGTCAGAAATCATTTTAATATTTAACAGTTTGCAATAAATTTGAAATAACAACGACCTCAAATAAACCAAAACCATTTCTAAGAAAACCTTCGTATAATTTAGAAACCAGGAAAAAACAGCACATTAGGCATTAAAGTGAGGACATTTTTCCATTTATGACGTAAGCCGGTCGCCATATTGTTTTATTCATGTTATTATTGTGTTTGTATGTGTTTTTGTTTTAATGACTGATGCAAACATATTATTGTTACTTAGTTTATTCTAAGCATAGTATTGCTATGACTTCATTGTGATTTAATCTTTCGTGTCTTGATAAATCATCGTACTATAGTTTTACAAAAAACTAATTCTTCTGGTTATGGTCTCACAAAAACTTATTTATTTATTTTTAGAATTATATATCAACAAAACGGCACAGAAAAGTTCCACATAGACATAAACATAAAAAAAATGATTCATAAAAATAATGATTGAAATCCTTTGTAGAGTCTAAAGCCATAAATCAAGACATGTTGCAATATAAATCCAATCCATTATTTATTTTATTTTTAAACTTCATCGTATATCGCCGGGCTTAATACCCAAGGTATTCTCTACCAAGCCAATCTTTGGGTCATTTAGAAATCTATACAAATAAATAAAAATGGAGTGTCTGTTTGTAATATTAAAATAGCCGCTTTTTACTAAATGCATATGTATGTTGTACACACGGTACGTATACCAAAAATGTAGTTTTTTTTTATCTGTCTGTCTGTTTGTTCCGGGTAATCTCTGGAAAGGCTGGACGCATTTTGACGGGACTTTCACTGGCAGATAGCTGATGATCCGGTGAGTAACTTAGGCTACTTTTTTTAGACTAACTTTGTCCCGCGGCCTTACTCGCGGTACAACTATAACCAAGGGTAAAACCGCGGGGTTCAGCTAGTTTGTTAATATTTGTGGCAAGGGCCACCCCGCGAAAGCGGAAGCTGCAGCCACCTAAGACCGCGGCTGTGGTGGTCACGGTGTCACCGGAGGCGGCAAGCGGCGGACTGTCCTACGCAGCCGTCTTTAAGACGGCCCGGGACAGTCTCGCCCCAGATTTTGGAGCGGCAGGGGTCCGCTTGCGCCTCGCCCAAACGGGAGCTCGGGTCCTCGAGTTCCCTGGGGCCGATGGCGCAAGGACGGCGGACACCTTCGCCGAGAAGCTGAGGGAGGTCTTCTCCGCCACGGATGGTGTGAGGATCTCCAGGTCCACGAAGTGCGCGGAGCTGCGCATATCGGGCCTGGACGACTCCGTCACTGTGGATGATGTCCGCGTTGCCGTCAGAGAGAAGACGCAGTGCAGCGCGGACAACATCCGGGTCGGCACCATCCGCCCCGGTCCAGGAGGGCTTAGCGCCGTGTGGGTGAGCTGTCCCGTGGCGTCGGCCAAAATTTTGGGCGACGCCGGCAAGATCCTCATCGGTTTCGTGAGTGCCAGAGTCACTGTGCTGGCCGCGAGACCGATGAGGTGCTACAAGTGCCTTGCCGCGGGACACACTCGCACCAAGTGCGGGAGCTGCTTCGACTGCAGCGGACTATGTTTCCGCTGCGGTCGACCAGGGCACAAGGCGGCAGAGTGCTCTGCCGCCCCTCACTGCCCTATGTGTGCGGCGGGCAGAAAGCCCGCCAATCACCAGATGGGGCAGGGGGGCTGCAGGCCTCCCCAAGCTTCTCGGCAGACGTCGGGGGCTAGCCTGGCGACCCAGGCTGCCTCCGACGTTGTCCGTCCGTCCTCGTCGACGCCTATGGAGGGGGTTGTAGATGCGATCCAGTAATGGATCAAATCTGCAGCCTCCTTGTCCAGACGAACCTAAACCACTGCGCTGCGGCGCAGGATCTCTTCCTGCAAACCATGGCGCAGTGGTCGATCGGTGTTGCCGTAGTCGCGGAGCCCTACTACGTTCCTCCCCGTCCAAACTGGATGGGTGACCGGGACGGCTCCGTGGCAGTCGTCGGTTCCGCGGCGGCTCATTCCCCGCCCTTGTCGCTTAGAGACAAGGGCTCTGGATATGTTGCCGCCGAGTGGGGGGGGATCACCGTTTACGGTGTCTACTTCTCCCCCAACCGGAGTTTGAGCGACTTCGAGGTCTTCCTTAACAGCTTGGAGACCTCGATGCGGCGATTAGCGTCTGGGCACGTCCTCGTGCTGGGGGACTTCAACGCAAAATCCATTGCGTGGGGGTCCCCCAGGACGGACGCCAAGGGCGAGGCCGTCGAGGAGTGGGCGGCTTCGGTGGGCCTCTGTTTATTAAACAGAGGCTCCACCAACACGTGCGTGCGACAGCAGGGGGGGTCGATAGTGGACCTTTCGTTCGCTACCCCTGCTGTTGCCGCACGAGTAAGGAACTGGTGTGTCCTGGAAGAGGTCGAGACGCTCTCGGATCATCTCTATATCCGATTCGAGCTCTCCCGGTCCCAGGGCCCCAGTAGGGGTCACACGGCGCGGCGCTCTTCCCGCTTTCCGCGGTGGGCTGTCGCCAAGCTCGATAGGGACCTACTAGAGGAGGCGGCCATTATTCACTCTTGGTTGTCTCCGCAGGCCCCGACCGAGGAGGTCGGCGTGGACGTGGGTGCGGGCCGTTTTCGCGATGCGATTACGCAAATTTGCGATGCGGCCATGCCCCGCGTCCAGGGTCGTCGGCCTCCTCGGAAGGAGGTCTACTGGTGGTCCCAGGAGTTGGCGGACCTCCGTGCGGCTTGTACTCGTGCCCGGAGGTCCTACACCCGCAGCCGGCGACGTCACCGCGGAGACGGTGGCGGGGACCAGCTTCATGAGGAGTACCGCGAGACGCGGAAAACTCTGAAGCTGGCCATTGGCCGCGCCAAAGACGTAAAGAGAAAGGAGATGCTGGAGAGTCTCGACCGTGACCCCTGGGGTCGCCCATATCGTGCGGTGCGACAGAAGCTCCGCACGGCGGGCCCCCCCCTTACCGAGACTCTCCAGCCCAGCTTCCTGCAGGAAGTGGTCGAGGGCCTTTTCCCGCAGCGGGCGGAGCACGCTCCCCCGTCGATGGCCTATCCGGTCAGAGACGACGGGGGCGATGTTCCGCCCGTTAGGGAATCGGAGGTTGGGGCGGCTGTTTTGCGGATCCGTTCCAAGAACACCGCCCCCGGGCCGGACGGGGTTCCAGCCCGAGTGATGGCCCGAGCCCTCGACCATATGTCGGACCGCCTCAGGGAAGTGTTGGATGCTAGCCTGGCGTCCGGACGCTTCCCTGAGTGCTGGAAATGCGGGAAGCTGGTCCTTCTAAAGAAGCCGGGACGGCCTGCCGATTCGGTCGCGGCCTATAGGCCCATCGTGTTGCTGGACGAGGCGGGCAAGTTGTTTGAGAGGATACTCTCTGCCCGCATCGTCCGGCACCTCAGCGAGGTGGGCCCCGACCTGTCGGACGCCCAATTCGGGTTCCGAGAAGGGCGTTCGACGGTCGATGCCTTGATGCGCCTTAGGGCCGTGACCGAAGAGGCAGTCACTTGTGGCGGCGTGGTGTTGGCGGTGTCCCTAGACATCGCCAACGCCTTTAATAGTCTGCCATTCAGCTGCATCAGGGAAGCACTCCAATACCACGGGGTGCCAGAGTACCTGAGGCGGCTAGTGGCAGACTATTTGGAGGAGCGTACCGTCGTGTACGAGGATCGAGAGGGCGCCTTGAGACGGCGACCCATGTCGTGCGGCGTTCCACAGGGGTCTGTCCTTGGACCACTCCTGTGGAACGTGGGATACGACTGGGTCCTACGAGGCCGTCTCCCCCCCGGGCTGGGCGTAATTTGTTACGCCGATGACACATTGGTCACGGCCCGGGGGGCGAACTTCCAGGAGGCGGCGCGCCTGGCTACCATTGGTGTCTCTCTGGTGGTCGGGCGCATCGAGGCGCTGGGCTTACGGGTGGCCCTGGACAAGACGGAGGCCCTGTTGTTCCATGGGCCCCGTCGTGGGCCGCCCCCCGGCGCCTCCATAGTGGTCAACTCGGTCCTCGTACCGGTTCGGGCCCAGATGAGGTATCTGGGCCTGATCCTCGACGGTAGGTGGCTCTTCGACGAGCACTTCCGACAGCTTGGTCCCAGGCTGGTCGACGCTGCCTCTGCCCTTGGGCGACTTTTGCCCAACTTGGGTGGAGCCAGCGTCGCAACGCGACTCCTCTACACGGGGGTGGTCCGGTCGATGGCGCTGTATGGGGCACCGGTGTGGGTGGCGGCTCTGACTGCCCTCAATAAGGCCCGCCTCTGGCGGCCTCAGAGGGTATTGGCGGTCAGAGCCATCCGCGGATACCGCACGGTGTCCACCGAGGCGGCGTGCGCCTTGGCCGGAACACCTCCGTGGGATTTAGAGGCGGAAGTGCTCGCCGAAGTTTATCGACGGGTGGCTGAATTCCGGGCGGAGAGAGGCATTCGCCCTCCGCCCGAAGAGGTACGCGAGTGGCGTGAAGCCGCCCGTCGAGCCACGATGGCTCGCTGGTCGTTCCGGCTGGAGACTCCACGCGCTGGCTTTGCCGCCGTGGAGGCTCTCCAGCCGGTCATCCTCGAGTGGGCAGGGCGGCAGCACGGGACCCTTTCCTTCCGACTGACGCAGGTTCTTTCCGGGCACGGATGCTTCGGAAAGTACCTGCACTCGGTCGCCAGGAGGGAACTGAGTCCCGCCTGCCACCACTGCGACTGCAGTGAGGACTCGGCCCAGCATACGCTGGCGATTTGCCCCGCTTGGGCGTCGCAGCGCCGGGCCCTCACTGCAGTCATCGGAGGGGATCTCTCGCTACCGGCCATCATTCGCACCATGGCCGGTAGCGACAGCAGTTTTACCGCGGTCGCAGCCTTCTGCGAAGACGTAATTTCGCAGAAGGAGGCGGCGGAGAAGGCCCGGGAGGACGACCTCCACTCGGACCCGATCCGCCGCCGGCGAACCGGGCGGCGGAGGCGCGCCTATCAGCGCCTCATGCCGCCCTGAGTGTGGCCGCGGATGGTGGGGACGGGTTTTCCCCTCCATCCGCTTTAGTGGTCACCCGCGAGGGGGCAACGTTACGCGTGTGCCGTACGTTGCCTAAATTGAGAATTTAAATAGCAGACGGTGCCCGCTTCAGTGCGGGCTGGCGCTGGGAGGGGTCCGGATGTGTTAATAACAGCAGTTCCCGGATCCCTCCCGTCTCAGGCGCAGAGTGGCACACCGTGTGGTTTTAGTCGGTTCGATTCCGACACAACGCCCCGCCGCAAACCCCGGCGGGGTGACGGCCCGAGGGGGTTTCCACACGTTAAAAAAAAAAAAAAAAAAAAGTTTGTTAATATTTCTATATCATTCTACGCCTTTGTCGTTCAACAGCCATTTCCCAAGAGTTAAACTTATGACAAGAAAAGGTAACAAATACCCGAACTCTCTATCTTAATCATGCATTAATTAAAAATCTCGATTAAAAAGCATTAACATTTCAAAACATTCAATTAAATTCCAACTCCATACATCGCATTCGGATTATCAACTACTAAAAAATCACTTAAAATTTTTATGAACGCTAATGAACTCATATAACATAGAACCACCTGTTGATTTACAAAAAAAAAGGCTTCAGAACAGGTGTCCATCGTAAATTGACCTTCAATGATGCAAAAAGCCACCCATCTGGGTCGAGAACCGGTCCGATTAATAAGTTATCTGACTTGGGACTCAATAGAATGAAGAAATAAGAGATGCCTTACTAGAAGTGTGGCTTTTGTAACAATTTAGTTGTAGTACACACAAGCAAGGGTATGTTTAGTAGAATACTGAATGGGGATTTGAACTTTATTGGGTAAAAAAGGTGCTTAACGTTTGTAAAGTAAAAAAATAATAACCTTAATCTAAATATGTATCTAATTTAGATTTAGGTAATTAATATTATTCTTTTAAACTTAACGTATGCTACATTTCTATGAGTTTATTAGAAAACAATTTTGTCTCTATATGAAACAATGACATTTTATTAATATTTACTAGCTAAGTCCCTTGCCGTTTGCCACGGTTGATGTCGTACCAATAGCGAAGCTCGTCAAAATCGGCCCTGCCGTTCCAGAGATTATTCGGAACAAAGAGACAGACTAAAAATATAAAATACTTTAGTTTGCATTTAGTGAAAAGCTATCAATTTGAAATTATAAACAGACATTTCCATTTTATTTATTTGTATAGATATAGATACGTGAAGCAAAACATTGTATCCTTTTATTACCCGACTACGGCAAAGCCAAAGGAGGGTTATTATTTTGACAGGCTATGTATGTATGTATGTTCATTTGTTCCCTCCTAGCTCCTTAACTACTCATTAGATTTGGACAAATGAGGTGTCTCTAGAAGCGTCATGATCGTCTTCTGGTTATAGGCTATATGACGTGTCATTGAATCTTATGTGGCGCCCTCTAGCCGACATAAAGTACTGTGTAAAAAAATAAATTTGAGATAAATATGCCGTGTTTGGTATCATTGGAAAGGGCGTTATTTGTACATTTCAAAAATACATATATTATTACCATTTGTTCGTGACTTTGTCCGTATTTATTCGATAAGTGTGATATTTCTATGGTTTGCTTGTTTGTTCCCTCATTCTTTCTAAACTAGTCAGAATAAAATAAATGAGGTATCGTCAAAAGTGTCTTGATTGTCCGCTGCTTAGAGGTTATATGATGTGTCACTGAATCGAATGTGGCGCCCTCTAGCCGATATAAAGTACTGAATTAAAAACTAAATTTGAGATAAATATGCCGTGTTTGGTATCATTGGAAAGAGCGTTACTTGTACATTTCAAAAATACATATATTATTACCATTTGTTCGTGACTTTGTCCGTATTTATTCGATAAGTGTGATATTTCTATGGTTTGCTTATTTGTTCCCTCATTCTTTCTAAACTAGTCAGAATAAAATAAATGAGGTATCGTCAAAAGTGTCTTGATTGTCCGCTGCTTAGAGGTTATATGACGTGTCACTCTAGCCGATATAAAGTACTGTATTAAAAACTAAATTTGAGATAAATATGCCGTGTTTGGTATCATTGGAAAGGGTATTTGTACATTTCAAATATATATATTTTATTAGCATTTGTTCGTGACTTTGTCCGTATTTATTCGATAAGTGTGATATTTCTATGGTACCTATTTAAAATAAACTTTGCACAACAATAAGTATTATAGAGGCACCAAAACCTTTTAAATAAAAAAAAGTAAAAACTAAAACCCAACTACGACAAAAAACAACGCTTAAAAAGTATGAAATAAGTTTCAAAAGCCGTAGTCACGCGTTGTTAAAGTGTTATGGACTATGGTACATTACACTACATGGACTACGGCTTTTGAAACTTGTTTCATACTTTTTAAGCGTTGTTTTTTGTCGTAGTTGGGTTTTAGTTTTTACTTTTTTTATACAAAAACTAGTTGACTCAGCGAACTTCGTACCGTCATATTGACATATCTGTCTCAGCTTCCCACAGGCAGTGTACAGTCGCGGACAAAAAAAAATACTTCTCCTGTTTTCTTTTAATTTTTCTTGTACTCAAAGCTTGCCCTAACAATAAGGAACACATAAAAAAAGATTTAGGTATTTATGTTGGTGCAACCGATCGGAAGTTATGCGCGTACATACATTTCGGCGATTTATTTTTACATATATATAAGATTATACAAACGGATAAGTATGAAAGACACGCTTAAAGCTGATAGGAGGAAGTATTCAGGAACTTAAAAAAATAATTAAGTGAATGACTTATATAGTCAAATTTCGACCACTGTGCGACACTGTACTACAGACACAACGAGGCACCCTATACCGACCTTTTAACGTCAAACTAGGCAGCACTACTGTAACTTGACATCTGATAAAAGTAAGGATTTTTTTATGTATGAGCCTGCAAGGTGACTCTACTCTGCCTGATGGAAAGCATGAGCTGAATCCAAATGCAACAATGCAGCATGATGACCCACACTATGGCGGCATATTGAGATGTTTCTGCATCATTGGGCCTCCGGTCTCACACTCACCACCGAAACACCAATCTAAAGTGACAGCATTCGTGCTATCACTTTAGATTGGTTTTCTGTGCGAAGGTACAGGCGGTCTAGCTGACCCGTTCGTGTTGAAATCAACGTAGCTCTACTACCTTGAAAAACTACAACTTAGGTATATGTTACGTATAGATAACTCACACTCACTAACAGAGTAAATAATCCTGCTCAACCACTATTTTTTTTGCCTAAGATCTGAACTCAGGACCTAGCATAGGAATCAGTTAAACTAACCACGTTTGATAGCAGTTGATATCATTTTTCTATACACCTATAAGGTAGACAGTCATTGTCTTTATCCAATTTGACTTATCTAAATACCTATCTATAAAGAATCGATAGCACAATAATCATTGAACACGCTAGACCTAGCTAAAGATAACTGTTCATAAGTAATTCATCATGTATATAAATTGTTATCGAATGTGGCAATGTGATATCGAACCTGAGATGTTTATATTAAACTACTGTCTTACAAACAACATTTTCCCCCTACTCCTGGCGTCGTTATCCTCATCACTAAGGGTCGTAGTTCTATATTTGTGGGATGATCTCCCACCGGACATTTGCTCGTCATGTTGCTGAATGAAAAGCATCGTTAAGATTGGTGTCCAATGCTGTTCGAATCTGGTCAGTCCATCTAATTTGACTACGTCCTCTCGTTCTTTTGCCGTCAACATTTCTGGTGACCATAAGTTACTACTGGTTGTTTCCCATTTTTCTGGCGATGTAACCAAAGAAATCAAGAATTCTTTGCAGGCAGATTAGAGTCGGGTCTTTGTGTAGAAGGCCGTCCATAGCATCCGATGCATTTGCCTCCAGCAACACATTTTAAAACCTACTTAAACCTAAATGCGGTCGCAGTCAGATTTCTTTAACGTCCATGTCTCGGCCCCATAGCTGAATTTGGAGAATACTGTCAAGATTCTATGACGAATACCTATAAAGTATACCCAGAGGAACTTAAGTAGGAATTTACATAAGAAGTATGTTATTGCTACTATTAAGATTACTTATATAGATAGGTAGAAAACAGGGAGGTATACCGCACGTTGCTAGACCTTTCTTCAGAAGAGGACTGCTATCGGTTCACTGATATTATTAAAATTTGTATGTCAAATGACGTCATACCACAAAACAAAAGGTTTTTACCAAGTACCCGACAGTAACCACGACTCCAAGGTTCAAGGGTCAGTGATGTTACCACACGTTTATTGTTTAACAATTGTATAACACATTTATAATATCAACATTTATGACATGATCGTACTCATATAGTGAAATTTATGCCTAATAGGTACTATCGCGTAATACCTTTTATTACACGTATTATGTAGGTATAATACGTGTGTAATATCTGACATTAGAATATAGGTATTTCGATTGAATTACGTTTGTAACGATTTCATTGTTTAAAACCTACTTTGTGAAACAAATAGTGTCAAATGACGTCATTTTATTCGAGAACAAATTATAGTATTTACAAAATTAAAAATTGGTGGAGGCAAAATATCTAGTAAAGATTATCTTTTTCTCCAGAAATAAATAGTAAAAAGTTTGAATAAAATCATCATTTCATCATCATCAGCTTATCATAGTCCACTGCTGGACACTTGGCCCTCTAATTACATGACATCACGTTTCATCCTCAAATCAAATCATCAATTATGCGAGTTAATCCGCAGACATCTCTATAAAAATATACAAAACGAACTGACAAGTTAATTACGGAAATCCTTCAATGTCACTCGGCTAATTATAAAGGTTATTAACAATATTTTTGCATCTTCCTCATAAACGGGTTTATACCAAGCATTGATTAAAATATAGTGACTTCAATGTTCTTATAATCAATGATGAATGACAAGCCAATTTAAATGACTTGGTAAGATATATATTTTTTATTATTATTGATATATAAAAGATGGAGTAACTAAACGCAAAAATAATAACCTTTTTTATAGGACAAAGTATAATGATACTCCGATCAATAATTAGATGTAGTTTTAAATACGTTTTTATTAACTTGACCAGTATGTTTGTTTATAAATTAGATAATCTTCCTTTGTAAGCGTGTTTTTTTTTTTATTTTTCCGGCTACGGCGTAGCTAATAGATATAAGTGATAGATATAGGTACTAAAAATTACAACAAAGTAATTTTACATGAAGCAAAGCCTCAGTGAATCGCTAGTTAAATAAAATATCTAGTTACATCATATTTCATATCATATTCCTTTATACATCTGCAAAAAGAAATACATTACGACCAAAATCAATTTCATCAGAATAATTTGATATCCTCCATTCAAAGTTAGGTAGCATTCTGTATTCAAAGGGCTGGAAGGTCGAACCTTTGTTCCGACTACAATTGTTTGGGTATAAGTACATGTGTATACTTTATATTGTATGTAGGTATATCTATCTATACTAATATATAAAGCTGAAGAGTTTGTTTGTTTGAACACGCTAATCTCAGGAACCACTTGTCCGATTTGAAAAATTCTTTCGGTGTTGGATAGTCCATTTATCGAGGAAGGCTATAGGGTATATATAATCACGCTACTACTAATAGGAGCGGAGCAACTATGAAGAATGTTTCAAAAACGGGGGAAATTGTCACGCTACGGGCAATGTAAGGCGCAAACGAAGTTGCGTGGGTCAGCTAGTACTAATATATAAAGCTGAAGAGTTTGTTTGTTTGAACACGCTAATCTCAGGAACCGCTGGTCCGATTTCAAAAATTCTTTCGGTGTTGGATAGTCCATTTATCGAGGAAGGCTATAGGGTATATATCATCACGCTACTACTAATAGGAGCGGAGCAACAATGAAGAATGTTTCAAAAACGGGACAAAATTATCAGGCTACGCGCAATGGGAGACGCAAATGAGGTTGCGTGGGTCAGCTAGTACATATATATTCTGATGTACATAATGTTTAGTTACAGTATTGAATCTAATACATATATACATTGACTGCACGGTTGACCCAGTGTATTCAGTGGTCTTTACCAGCAGACGGTGCCCGCTTCAGTGCGGGCAAGCGCTGGGAGGGGTCCGGATGTGTTAATAACAGCAGTTCCCGGATCCCTCCCGTCTCAAGCGCAGAGTGGCACACCGTGTGGTTTTAGTCGGTTCGATTCCGACACACCGCCCCGCCGCAAACCCCAGCGGGGTGACGGCCCGAGGGGGTTTCCACACGTTAAAAAAAAAAAAGTGTATTTAGTTATTTAGCTTAGGCTCTTGCTACTGCGCCAAGTGTCGTGGGTTCAACCCCCACGCGGTACAACACTTTGTCTGATCCACAAATTGTTGTTCAGAGTCTGAGTGTTCTGTATGTCCGTTTCATGTATGTTTGTAAAGTCCTCCGCAACACATGATGTTAATTCCTAAGGCGGTAGTGGTCTTTTAAAATCTATACTAATATATAAAGCTGAAGAGTTTGTTTGTTTGTTTGTTTGTTTGAACACGCTAATCTCAGCAACCGCTGGTCCGATTTAAAAAATTCTTTCGATGTTGGATAGTCCATTTATCGAGGAAGGCTATAGGGTATATATCATCACGCTACTACTAATAGGAGCGGAGCAACAATGAAGAATGTTTCAAAAACGGGGGAAATTTTCACGCTACGGGCAATATAAGGCGCAAACGAAGTTGCGTGGGTCGGCTAGTAATAATATATATCTTTACATAGTAGACAAAATGATGTCGCTTCCGTTGTCTGTTCGCTTAGATCTATTAATTAAACTAGTCAACGGATTTCAATGCAGTGTTTAACAGTAAATAGATAGATAGATAGTTATAAACGCGAAAGTTTGTAAGTATGTATGTATGGATGAATGTTTGTTACTCTTTCACGCACTACTGAACGGATTTGGATGCAACTTTACAGTGATATAGCTTATACATCAGAATAACACATTAGGCTACTATTTGCCGCGATAACCGACATACACGCGGGCGAAGCCGCGGGCAACAACTAGTGTGTACATATTATAGTAGGGGAAATCCAAGAATTTCAAAGACTCATTCGAAGCCGGCCCAGGTCTCTTACCTACTAAAATTGTAAAAGGTCGATATTTGTACGCTAAAGATTTTTGAAGAAATAGCTAATAAAGTGAGCCTTTATTGAAGTAACAGAACTCAAAATAACAGTTTTTAGATTTTTTTTGTCTGTTGATTTGTGCGCTAATTTGAGAATTGGCAAATATTTTGTTTTTGTTTTATATCAATCGGTTGAAAAATTATACAGTTATAGAGAGAGTTATAGATTTCACAGTGATTGTTTAAATATATAAATTTAAACAATCACTGTGAAACTGATATATCAACGCGGGCGTAACTGCAGGCAAAAGTTAGTTCATGTTCATGTTCACGTATGTAGTGTGAGCCACGATTATGGCGTAAAAATCTGTAGGCGTTGCATGAGTTTCCACGATAACGAATGGCGAAATAATGTGTAGTTATTGCATTGTATGTGTTTCTAAGTCTCAATAACAATAGGAATTAGAATTTTGATGGACTAGTGGCCTAGTGGATTATGACCCTGACTTGGACTTGACTCGGAGATCATGAGTTCGATTCCCATACAAGACAAATTGTCTGATAAGCAGGATTATCTGTTTTGTGTCTATGTGTAATAAATACACAAAAGTAAATAATAGTCACATTTAAATGTAACACTTGACTTGAGAACTCCATGTGTGCGTGCGCTCCTCGGTTAAATGAAATATAACGCGCTTTATGGGCTTCCTGTTACTTACTTCCGTCCCCTGTCCCCTTACAGATTGCAGAAAAGATACACATCAAAGAATTTTCTTCTTGAAAATTTCTTTCATTTCATTTCGAATTATATGGTTACTATTTAATTTAAGTGAAAATCATGAAATAAAGTGGTAAAGTAATTTTGTTAAATTTCACATAATTTTACAAGAATCCAATACTTCCCAATTAAACAGCCAAGATTTCATTAAAGTAAACAATAATACAGAACTAACCGAAGTTTCATAATCCTATTAAAATCTCGGCGAAGGATAAAGTCTAACTTAGCATTTAGTTTGAAATATGAACCGAAGCCAATTCTTAGAATGTCTACCTGCGAACTTATTTCAAAGAACAGTATTGTTTCTATTGAAAAATATTTTACAAGGTATTTAATGACGTAATGGAATTTCTAAGCTTATTAACTTAATTATAATAGTAATAGAAAATACTATTAAATTTTTAAATAAGGTATATTACCTTAACAAACCATAGTGCTTGTAGACAAAATCAGGAAAGCCATTTTGAAAAATCACTGTAGACAATAACATTGTTACCATGCACATAAATTTAATGCTGTTTACACCGATATTGAAATACAGATAATACATAATACTATAAAATAAAACTTTTTTATTTTGAAATTTTCTTTCAAATGTATCGCGACACACAAATAATTTGGAAAAAAGACCATTTAAATATGCTAATGAGTTCCTTATCTCAAAACTCGTTACTTAATTCTAGTTTTTATCTTTAGTTACACATTAATATACCTTGTAGAAGGATGATTCAAGCAACAATGTAATGATAAACATTGACATATGTCAAACTCAGCCCTATTCGTTTAGCTTTATCTAGCCATATTCCACATGACATATTCAGCGTATCCATTTTAATAGTTGATGCTATCTTTACTGATATGATAATAAAACAATACGCAGTATTAACGAATGCAAAGCTACGGTATCTTGAATATTGGATTTTATTGTATGTAATCATTCGACCGCAGAGGTTTTGCGGTTCATCTGTGACACCAATATGTTAGCGATGACATTTCTGTGATGTTGTCTTGGTATGTATTAAGGCATATAATGTCATTGTGTACTAACTGGAGAAACACATTTTACGGTCATTTTCAATCAAACCAGTGGCGAATTAAAGCCAATGCAACTAAGTCTGTCCAGGTAACGTTTACACTCAGAAGGAAAACATGCCCACCTGTTAAAATTTACAACAAAGATATCCCACAGCAAGATGATGCCAAGTACCTAGGTATGCACCTTGACCGCCGCCTCACTTGGCGCAAACACATCTGGACCAAAAGGAAACAATTAGATTGCAGACTCCGTAGCATGTACTGGCTCATCGGACGTAAATCACAGTTAACAGATGCCAGTAAAATGACGATCTATAAAGCCATACTGAAGCCTATATGGACATACGGCATTCAGCTCTGGGGTGCAGCTAGTCATAGTAACATAGAAATACTCGAACGATTTCAGAGCAAAACCTTGCGAGCTATGTACAACATTCCACCAAACATATCGAATAGGTACATAAACATGGACTTCGAGCTGCGGACGGTTAAGCAAGAGATTGATGCATACAGTAGAAGTTATCAGGAAAGACTGAACCAACATATAAACACACTGGCTGCTGAGTTGAGGGGAGAGGGCAGTTTAAAATTTTCTCGCCTTAAGAGAAATAGTATACCTGATCTCGCGATAAGATTCGCTGATAGTTGATGAGAGTAGCATCACTGGATGTATAGCTCAGTTACGACATATTTTACGAGGGAAACCTGACAATCTATTAGATTATTGTTTGAAACAAACAGATTGCTAAGTAGCAGGATATAAATAAAAAAAAAAAAAAAAAAAAAATTTTTCAATAATACGGACAACTAAAACTTGTCAATAAATAGTAAAAAAAATGATCCTGTATATCAATGAAAGTATTGAATCAATCATATTGAAAATAATCGAAAAAAATATGTTAGACCTCTAGTTGAAACTGGAGATATCCAATTTCAACTAGATTATTGAGAACGGGTGTTAATTGGTTTCAAAAAAAAAAGTTCTTTTTTTTAATACCTTAGAATTCGTCATTTATAAATCGGTGTGGAAAATTATTTTTTCACTTGGGAGTTTATCCTCTTTGTTTCGCCCCATTTAATGTAGTATCACCCTTGAGAGGGGTTGTTGGTGAATTTCTTTAATTTATTAATTAGTGATTATTATTAGTTTATTGAAGTCGATGATACTTTGAAATAAAATAGCTTTGGTTACTTCTTAACAGTACCTATTTTCTATTCTATTCCCGAGACTATCAGAATCAAAATGACACAAGAAATATTTTTGGTGTGGTACACTGTAAATATTCACTATTGAAATGGACAATTGTATAAATTTGTATACAATTTGTAAATTTTGAATTGTATATTGTAATTCAATGAGAATAGGTTGTGTATTATAACCTTGACCGCGAGTTAACGATACAGACAGCAGGCAATTAAATATAAATATGTTGTGGTGATGCAAAACATCAACTACTATTAAACATAATCAGTTGATAGATATTTAAAACCTTTTTGTCCCACTTTTTTATTGTTTTTGAATTCGATTAACTATGACAGTCACGTTCACATCTAGTAGTATTTTATTGCTTTGATAAACTGAGATTCGATCTTCGTTTAAACATTGTGGATGCTGTAGAAACTTTAAAATAATTGTCATATTTTTTTTTTCGCAACGCTATTTTGTCCCACGCTAAGCAGAGCTTTCGTTATGGGTACTAGACAACTGATACAAATACATATGTACTTCTTTTTTGTAAAAATACATACATATCATACATAGAAAACACCCAAACTCTGAAACAAATATTTGCAGATCATACAAACATTTAGTTTCGGGAATCGAACCCGAGACCTCAAGCACAACAGTCGCATACGCTACCACTGCGCCACCGAGGCAAAAATCAAATCTGATGTTTTTATGAAATCAAATATGTATGTAGGTATATCTGAAACAAATATAATATCAAAGCCTTATATGAAACATTGAGTGACAAGACCCCAAGGGATACTATTTAATGTCGAAACAGTGAACTGCATGGGTTGAAACAAGAAAGTAATTACAGAGTCTGGCCCTGTTTTATCACCGTCCGGAAGCGATGAGGCTTTAATATGAGGAGTTGAACTACGGTCATGTATATTTAAGTAAGTAGAAAGGGACGGATTTTGAGTTTATGTATTTTTTTAAATAGTACAATTTTCTAATTTTTTTTAATAAAACACTATTTTCGTGGTATCATGCCAGTGTCGTACGTACAGTAGGTCAAAACCTACTTACTATGAATTATCGGTTTGTGCAATATTTTTCTATTGTATTCTAGATAATTTTTGAAACAAACTTCAATACCAAAATTATAATAAAAATAAATCGTATTGATTATCATGATTGAATACAAAGTGCTACATTTTGAATCATCCTCGCTTAAACATACAATCGATACAGGAAATACTGCACACATAAAGAATACAGAAATTATATTAACGTAAAAAAGTGATGCGAAGACGGATTAAAAAAAATGAAATCTATACTAATATATAAAGCTGAAGAGTTTGTTTGTTTGTTTGATACACGCTAATCTCAGGAACTACTGGTCCGATTTGAAAAATTATTTTAGTGTTAGATAGCCCATTTATTGAGGAAGGTTTTAGGCAATAATATATCATCACGCTAAAACTAATAGGAGAGGAGCACCAATGAAAAATGTTTCAAAAACGGGGGAAAATTATCACGCGACGGGCAATAGAAGACGAAAGCGAGGTTGCGTGGGTCTGCTAGTGTAGAATAATTTTGTTAGTTTCTTTCTGAATTAGAATGAAGCATTACGAATATCATACAAAGGTTTTTATCGCTTAGCCTTCAAAGTTACCATTTCAATTTAAATCGTTGATATTGCAACACAAGTTACAGTTAGTTACGGTAATAAAGTGAGGCTGACGTGTGTCAATTTCGTTCAAGCTACAGATGATGCTAATCATCAATGAATTTACTCTTTTCATGTTTTATTTTCTCTGTAAAAGTGAACAAACATTCCTTAGAACATTTTTTTTGATGTACTTCTGTTCTACATGAAATTCTTTCACAGTTCGTCTGTCAAATATAATGACACTAGCTGACCCACGCAACCTCGTTTGCGTCTCCTACTGCCTGTAGCGTGAAAATTATACCCGTTTTTGAAACATTCTACGTTGCTCCTCCGCTCCTATAGACCTTAGCATGATGATATATAGCCTATAGCCTTCCTCGATAAATGGGCTATCTAACACTAAGATTTTTTTAAAACAAACAAATAAACAATCTCTTCAGCTTTATAATATTAGTATAGATTGGCTAAAAATAGTCACACTCCAAAGTTTATTGATTAAAGTTAATTCAAAGTTCATTATACTAAACGCGGTTTCGTCTTCCTTCGCAGGTTATCTTAATGACCAGAGAGTAATGACTAGGTACATGTAGCCCATGTAGGTTGGATCCACTGGAGTGATTCCACAGCTTCATAGAATGAATCGGTGTTCGGCTATCGGAGTCCTACTTCCTCACTAATAACCCCTCTCATTCTCATTAAAGATCCGACAACACATTTCTGACTACCACACTATAAAAAAAAAATATTTTATTTATTATAATCTGTGGAGGTGCATTTCAACTGTGATTGCACTTTTTAATTTTTATAGCTCTGGTAACTCGTGATTGGTACGCCTGGTTACTCAGTTCATCCGTTGGCTATGGTGACAGATGTAAACACTTTAATAAATACACATCGGCAATTGATAGGCAGTTCTATGAATCGACAAAAGAACGTAAAACATTTATATAAGTACTAAAATTACCTTTACTTAATAGCTTTTGCTTGTGCTATGCCTATATTAATGTAAAGATAGTTTCTTGATTTAATTATACGATTTTTATTTTTGTGTAATCAAAAACCTCAATATGAATACCATTTTTTATTTTTTGGTTAGCAATTGACATTACTTAAATATTTTTTTACCATAGTATTCCGTGTACATCTAAGGTACAAGGACAAGGTTGCATCAAAAAAAGAGACAAACCATAGATAAGAAAAATACATTTTACTTCTGTACAAAGGTAATAAAAACCACCAAACGTTACCGCCAATTACTGTACGTTAACAATACTCTATTATAAACTAAGTAGAAAAAACCATAAGTATAAAAAGTCAGTCGATCGATACAAAACTACGTATACATCAAAGACAATCTTTTGCCGCCTTTTTTAATGATCTCTAGAATTTGTCTTTGGACACCGTGTTGGAGTAACGTGTGCTAAAAACTTTTAGAAACAAACAGTCTTCTTTAGTTATTATTTTAACAACATCGTAACGTTTCCGCTATTAACTGAGCTCGTACAAAACATAATTATTGAATCAATACAAAGGCTTTTGGAAAATAAAGCGTAAGGGCGTACAGTCATGATGGGCAGGGGAAAAACTGGCCCCGGGCATAATCTTGGAGGGAAAATTTTCAAAAGCTGCTTGTGAGGTTAAGAGTGCGGACACAATCCTCAAGATTTACGCGTAAGCCTGGAGGCGACTGCGGTATGTTAGGTCTCACTTGAGATCTCTTTTACGTAAAACATAATAATATATAACGATTGTATACCTACCTACTCAAATATACCTACCTAATTTATTTAAACAAAATATGATTTAGGTACCTATTAAGTACTTTTGTTTGCATGCCTAAGTTTTGTACCTTTGGGTCCTGTTTCACCGGTTACAAATGAGTTTCGGATAGTTTATCCGACATATTTTCCATAAAATTGCGGCAATCTCAGATATGCTATCCGAAACTTATTTGTAACAGAGACTTTGTGTTTTAAAAAAAAAAAAAAACTTTTCTACTTTAATCTGTGTTGTTTTGATTAACATTAGTACCTGTTTTAACCGACTTAAATAAAGGAGGAGGTTCTCAATTCGACCGTATATATGTTTCTTTTTATGTATGTTCGCCAATAACTTTTGGTGGGTCTTGAAGTTGGTTTTTTATTTTGTTAAAATTTTACTTGTATGGTAAAACATTTTTTACCTAAATCTTAAAAAAATCCTGTCCCTGTCTTATAAGTATTTGTTAGAACATAGGATACCTCCATTACAAGACCTAACGGCTAAGGTTACCCATCGCAACTTGAGTCCTGATGTGTAAGAAGTAAGTACCTACTTACTATGGTATTGCATAACAATGCACAACACCTCGTATAAAAATCCAACCATCAAGGTAAATAAATTACGCAATAGTATCTGATTTAAATAAAAACTGTGGAAAAATCAGATAAAATATTTACAAAAAGGACGAATTCCAGGTCCTTAAAGTATACATATTGGCAATATTTCTCTACTGGCAACACTGATTTATACAATTTAAAATTTTCCCTGTTTTTTTTATGGTATAGGGGGAAAACGAACAGACATATGATGATGGTAAGTAATGTACTTAAGTTATTAGTTGAAAATCCTGTGTTTTTGTTTGAATACATGAAGACATTAAGAGCTCTTAAGTAAAAGAAAGGAAGATGCTTTAATTAAAACACCTTCCAGCTAGGTATAAAAGATTGGCTGTGGCATCCCTCTTCAATTACTACTTTCAAAGTCTTATTTATTTATTTATTTATTAACTTTGTGCACATGAAGTACAAAGGCGGACTTAATGCCATTAGGCATTGTCTACCAACCTTCGAGTGTTGCAGAAATATGATGCGGTAGGTGCAAGGACAAACTATTGAATTCGACAGATAATAATTAAACAATGTAAAAAAACATACATAAATATAATAATACATACATAATATACACAAACATACACATATACGCTACTGCTAATATATATACACATACATATAAACTACACGGGTACTAGCGTTGAGACTGTAATGCCATTTCACTCCGAAGAAGTTCACGCACTCTTTTCTTAAATGTGAGGCGATTAGTGGACATCCTGATTTCAGTGGGTAGTGCATTCCACAGTAGAACTGACTGCACATAGAAAGAAGAATTGATAAAGTTAGTGGTGTGAGAGGGGCATAGAAGAAGCAAGTTGTTTGTAGACCGGAGAGTTCGGTCGTGGTTGGAACATAAGAAGCGGAAGTGTGGTGCCAGGTATTCGGGCAATGATGGAGAGTTCAGGAAAGAGAAAAGAGTAGTCAGAGCACGTAGACTGCGGCGCTGACGAATTGGTAGCCATTGCAACTGGGAACGTAAAGCAGACACATGATCATACTTTCGAAGATTAAAAACGAATCGAATGCAGTTATTGAGAAGACGGTCTAGTTTATTCAGGAGGTCTGCATTCAGGTCAAAATAACACACATCACCATAGTCGATCATGGGAATGATTAAGGACTGCATCAGCGTGGCCTTGGTTTTAACAGGAAGGAAGTTCCTGAGACGATATAAAGCGCGGAGACAATAGGTGACATTCTGACTGACGTGAGCAACCTGTGCCCGCCAGTCAAGTGTTGAGTCTATATATAGCCCCAGGTTCTTTACTACTGCGCTCAGAGGTATAATTACGTTATTGTAGACAATTGGTGGGAGGGCCGCAGTATCCAACCTATTCAGCATCAGCTTGCTCCCTACGATGATAACTTGACATTTGGTTGGATTTACTGACAACCCAAATCTCGCCGACCAGCTCCTTATGAAGTCTAAGTCATTGTTGATTTTGTCGATTGCGTGTGAAATGTCCTCAACCCTTGACTGTGTGTACACTTGTAGATCGTCAGCGTATAGGTGATACGAACACTGAAGATGTTGGGTTACGAGATTTATGAAAATTGAGAATAATAAGGGAGATAATATACCGCCTTGAGGGACGCCAGTGCAAATATCACACCAACTCGACGACAGGTCATCAATGCGAATACACTGTTGTCGTCCCTGAAGATAGGATGAGAACCATTCCAGAGCTTCTGAGGAGATCATAAGATGGGAAAGGATGGCCAGTAGGACTTCATGGCAAACGGTGTTAAAGGCATTGGAGAAATCAATCAAAGCCAGCACTGTGACTTTGGTGTCCTCCATACCTTGCCGTATATCACCAGTAACTTTGAGGAGGGCGGTGGTTGTGCTGTGACCGGGTCTGAATCCAGATTGGAAAGGACCAAGAAGATTCTGCCGATATACAAATTGTGAAAGCTGCCTATGAACACAGGCCTCCAGCACTTTAGAAAGGAAGGGAAGTATAGAAATTGGTCGGAAGTGTTCAGGAAGAGAAGGGTTACTTATTTTGGGTAAAGCTATGATGAAGGCCTTGCCCCAGAGTGAGGGAAAGGTATTGGAATCGAGTGAAAAATTTATGATATGCGATATTGCTGGAAGAATGTGATCCAAGATAGCAACAATCATGCGACGACTGATGCCGTCACATCCCACAGCATTGGAACGAATGGTCAAGATAACCTTTTTGATATCCTCAGAAGATATAGGAGAAAAATCAAAGGATACAATGTTCGGTTGTGTAAGACTAGCTATATAGCTCAAGGTTTGGCTCTTGGTTTGATGATCCATCTGAGGTGCAATCGAGAAATGACGGTTTAAATCATCCAAGCCAAACGTCATCTTAACCTCAGGGTGATGTTGTTTACCAATGCCTAGTGCTGCAAGGAACTTCCACATACTGGAAGTTGGACATGATTCTAGATTTTGAATTATGTGGCGGCGTTTAGCATTACGTATCACCTGGTTACACCGATTCCTAGCAGTCTTAAAAAGGGTCCATTTCTCCTCACAGCGATCCTTCCTGTACCTAGTGAAACAACGGTCTCTCCGTCTCATAGCAATGCGAATTTCATCCGTCATCCAAGGAGCAGGGAGGCGCTTTAACGTAACCTTCCTTACCGGTGCGTGGTTATCGTATAAGTTCAGTACTATATCATTAAAAATATTTACTTTATTGTTAACATCTGTAGCTGCTACTCATTTAGACCAGTCTAGTTCAGATGCATCCCCGCACACAGTTTGTTAACATCCATTCGTCTAAAACTACGAACGTGAAGAATTTTGGGAGGAGATTTAGGAGGTTTTAGGATATAAGTGAGAAAAATTAAATCATGATGGGAAAATCCAGGAGCGGGATGTTGACCGTGGGAAAGGATAAGGTTTGGAGCAGAGGTGAGCATTAGGTCAAGCCAAGTATCCTGATGCTCGATGTTCAAATGAGTTGCTTGAAGGGGAAGGACATGGAGGCCACCAGATAGTCTTGTATAGTCCAATTAAATAACAGAATTATAAATAAAAAAAATTGAAAATGCCTGTTTGTAGTTTCAAATTAACAGCTTTTCACTTAAGTATTTCACATGGAAATAGGTACAGAAGGAACTTAAATGAAAAAAATATCTAATTTTGAAACTTTTGTCTGTTTGTTTGTTTGTTCCTAATCTCTGGAACGACTTTACCAATTTTGACTGGACTATCACTGGCTGACAGCTGATGATTTATGGAGTAACCTAATCTACTCATTTTTAGGTTACTACTCGTTGTAAAAGTACAACAACCCCGCGGGTAAAACCGCGGAGCTCAGCTAGTAAATGAAATAAAAAGGCTTCTATCTATGTTTAACTTTCGAACTAGCTAACATAGGTACATTTTAGTCATTTAATTAAATTAAAACGTGACTACATACTAACAGATAATTGAACAATAAAAGTAGGCCAATGATCCTTTTTATAGATACAAAAATAACATTAAAAGCTAGTACATGTTACACAAAAATTTGCCTGATAATACTCCCTAATATTTATTAGTATAAACTTCTCTTGCTAAGAGTAACTGATAAATGTACGAAGTATTTATATAATAGTATATTTTACTACCAGTCATCAAGAAATATGTGCTTATTTAATATAAATACGTCAGTGTTTTTTTAACTAATTAGCGTGAAACGTGGTAACTTCGAATAAAAATAGTTAAAAGTTTTTTTGCGTTGAATAGTAATGAGTATGGCTTTTTTATCCACCAACCTTGGCAATTCAAACGTTTTTCTAATCTATTACCACAGTTTACATTATCTAACATGTTAAAAGTAATTTGTTATTTAAACGCCTGTATTAAACCAAAAACCGATTGACAAAAACCTTGAATTACGTCTATCGGTATTCGTTATGCGGGTAAGTTTCAATTTATTGCACCTATCGGTTCTGCAGTTGAGCAAACAGATACTACTATATCAACAAATTCGATATGATAACGATAAAACTGTGAATTTTATCGAAAACACTGTTTAGCCACGTAGAAAACGAGACAATAGGTTGATAAGAGAAAAATAATACAAACCGTAAGCAATCCGTTCACTTTGCGCTAGCTTACCGCCCTGCTACCTGATCTTAGCAACATTCCACAATAAACACACAAAACAAATTATTTTTCTCATATAAAATAAACACACTGAACACAAAAACCGTTTGGACACTCGCACAATCACAGCGGTACTTTAAAAAAAAGTATTTACAACGTTTTTTTTACGAAAGTTATCACGTATTTTGATGAAGAGACGTACGTCCAACCCTAACGCAGTTTCGACGCGGACTGACGAATGGCCGCGAGCGAGAGAAAGCACAGATAACATGTGAATGGAAATAAGTAAGTTAGAAAGAGACAAATGATTAGAATGAAGTTAGCGGACCCGCGGAATGGCATGACCGGGAATGACCACATGGCACGCATTTAGTGAAGTACGATCATTGCACAAAATTGAGTTGGCGCGTTTTTATGTAAGGCCACGTGTTTCAAATGTGTTTTAAAAATAAAAGCGGAGTTACTGGGATGAATGTTTTTGTTTGTTGAAGGGCACACTTAAAGTCTGTTTGAATGTGGAATAAAAAACTAAAAATACTACATACTTTTACTGCCAATTTTGAGTACCCAAGTTTAGTTAACTGTTTTAAATATTTCTATAACAGCCCCTAACATGTTCGTCTTCGAACGTAGGCCTCCTCTTCATTCCTTCACCTGTCCTGGGCTACCTGCATCCAATTTATATAAATATTTATTTTACTAAAATATGAACTTTAGAGTATGAAATACAGTTTACCCTAGTTCAGGAGGCCAAAGACTTCATTCTTCTTCTTACATGAAATGGCAACCAGCCGGATCACTCGGATCACCTATTTCTGCCAATTTCAAGTGTTGAAAGTCTTCAACTCGTAAGTCTTTAAGTCTGTAAGTCTTCGTCGTGATTAAATTAATGTTAAAAAATATAAAAAACGTGGATGAGATGAAATTGGGACCGTCTTCCGAAAAAACAAAAAAACTATCTCAAAGAATTCATTTTATAAGTACCAACTTTATGTCAATAAATTAAGAAAAATAAAATGAGTTTGATACTGCCAAATGACATTTTGTATTTTTAAAAGATTTGAACTGAGCTAATATTAGTTTAACAACGAAATAAGTGTAAGTTATATTAAATTATTGCCCACACCAAATTCCTTTAACAATTTTTATTAAAAAATTAAAAGCAGTCAGGTACCTATTCTATACTTTAAAGTGTGACCGCCTACTGAGCAAGAGGTAGCCGAGGTCTACAGGGTTTGTTTGAGGCTTTTTTTTCAGGATATATCCTAACCGCTTACAAAAGACTCGAACACTATGTAGTACTGTTTCTTCGATTTCGATGACACATTTTTCACCGTTAGCTCAAGTGAGGTGATAACCCGTGGGGGGTGAAGAAAGCAGGGGGAGGGGGTTTAGCCCAGTTTAGAACAGTAGTTCAATACATATACCTAGTTTATAAATATTTCTGTATTGTCAAAAAATTCTTTCAAGTCATAATTAAATTAATAATTGATTTCATTTCCGTAAATTAATTTTACATAAAAACATAAAATAAACATTACAATTATTATTATTTTACGCTTTGAAATAAACTCAGTAAATTAAAGCGTTTTTTATTTAAAAATTGAGTAATTAGAAAAATGTTCACGAAAAGGTAGGCTCGATAAACCAAATTTCAAAGGTAAACTTGCAAAATAATTAAGAAAATTTTAATTAAACTTCAAAGGTCGCGTCGGGTCGGATTATAATTTGTTCCAATTTTGAAAATGTATACATATCTATAGCTATTGTAAAGCAACTGTCAATATTGAAGTTTCTAGGTAATTCGTATTTTGTTGTTTACGATATTGTTTTTATCGAAACACAGTGCAGTATTTTATCTAATGAAGTATTTACTAACTGGCCTTTTAAGTTACCCTGACAGCCAAGCCCTAGGTCGGAGGTTCGATGTCCACCTAAGACAAATATCGTGTGATGAACAAATTTATTTGTTCTGCCATCTTTTATAAACTTACTCCTTCAGAAATATGACTTGCTGCTCAAGTGGTTAGTGATCCTGCCTACTATTACCTTAATACTGTTTGCACATTAATCGTTGTAGAGCCACGCTTCGGCATGAATGGGCCGGCTCAACCGGAGTAATACCACGGCCTCACAGAAAACCGGTGTACAATAGCGCTTGCGCTGTATTTCACCGAGTGAGTGAGGATAGCGGAGGCCCATACCCCAACCCACATGGGGAGGCCCACATTACTATCCATGGGCGGTACTAATCGCTTACCATCAGGTGATACGTCTGCTCGCTTACACTATACATAAAAAAAATATACAAACATTTGATACGATCCAGGATTCAAACCCGAGCCCTCAAGCACAGCAGTCGCGTACGCTACCACTGCGCCACCGGGGCACTCAAATGATGATAGGACGTGTACATTACATCTATACTAATAATTAAAATTGGAGTGTATGTTTGTAATATTAAAATAACCACTTTTTACTAAATTCATATGTATGTATACGCGGTACATATACCAAAAATGTATTTAAAAAAATGTTTGTCGGTCTGTCCGTTTGTTCCGGGTAATCTCTGGCACGGCTCTACGGATTTTGACGGGACTTTCACTGGCAGGTAGCTGAGGATCCAGGGAGTAACACAGGCTACTTTTTTAGACTAACTTTGTCCCGCGGCGTTACTCGCGGTACTATAATAACCGCGGGTAACACCGCGGGGTTCAGTTAGTATATATATATACATAAGTATGTACAACTTCAGATTACTCAAGTAACTCAAGTTCTTCCACTAGTTATATTGTAACTCGGCCAAACGTGGAATGTCCTCGAAATCCAAATAAATAATACATGACCAACATAACTCTCCAATTTCGATATTTTCAGTATTTTACGAAAAAATACCTTAAGAAATACCATTAAGGCCGTCAAAAGCTGAAGGTGTAAAAACTCCCATGAATATTATACGAAACGGGAAGTCGTTTACAAAACACAGAAAAGAAAGATTATACTTCTTTTTATTTACCGCTTTGGTGGAACGCCATTTTGAATTTCTTAGTTAGCGCCAACTTTTGTTGTAATCCCGTAAACGTTTTTGTGTACGAGGTGGTGTTTTGTCGCTTCAGTTAAGATAACATTTTTAGAGTTTAATTTTTATATTTTTAAAAAAAAATATTGCACACGATGTTCAACGCGGACTTATAATGCTACGACGCATTCTCGTCCATTCTGGTGACCTACAAATATGATGTGATAGGTGCAAAGATGAAATATTGAATAACAAATGTACATACACATACATATATTTAATAATAGTTTAATTTAATTTAATAAGTTTTATTCAGTCAGGCTAGGCGCGATCAGAGTGATACACGGCTTAAAGAAAAGTGATAAAAACAGTCGTTCATCGTTTTTCATCATACTCCAAATAAATAGATAAATAAATACTTTTTATTGCACACTGTAATTAGCAAATATAAACACCTTACAAAATTAAAACTGAAAACCTCGATGCAATCATACATACCTATATTTTGTGGTGCTCATTTAGAATTTACTGAATACTGAACTACTGAAGAGTTTGTTTGTTTGAGCGCGCTAATCTCAGGGATTACTGATCCGATTTGAAAAATTCTTTCACTGTTAGATAGCCCATTTATCGAGGAAGGCTATAGGCTACCATCACGCTTAGACCAATAGGAGCGGAGCACCAATGAAAAATGTTTCGAAAACGGGGGAAAATTTTTACGCTACGGGCAATAGAAGACGCAAACGAGGTTGCTTGGGTCAGCTAGTTTAGTACTACATAGAAGTCATCCAAACTCTGAAACAAATATTTGTAGATCTAACTTTTCATCCGACATGAGAATCGAACCCATAGACGTGTAGAAGTCGTACAGAGGCAGTCGATTGTCAATATTTCACTTCGAAAAATACTATCAACAATGACAGAAATATTGTACGTTCTGAAACCCATTACGATATAAAGTGACAGCAACGTGTGCGTGTTTGTCCAGAGACATTACGTTCCGAACATCCGGCTCCACGGCAGTCTGCAGACCTAATGTACTAACAGAACCGATAAGTAGCCCCGGCGGTCATTTGAACGTGAGTTATTGGTACTTCGTGGACAAATACTGGCTGATATTCAATGTGGAAATGTATTTGGGCAGTGAAGTAGGGTTAATCGTGCTAAGAATAGTTCTGTATCTTTTTTATATAGTAATATTATAAAGAGGTAAAGTTTGTGAGGTTGTACGGGTAATCTCTGGATCTACAAAATCGCAAGTAAAAGCTAGTTTTAAGTAAATCTATTCTTCAAGAAGGCAGAGGAGATGTATTCCTAATTTTAAGAATAAATTGAGTGATAATTCGTAGAGTAATTAATTAAAGAAGTATTCATAATATGGCAGCTGTCCTTTTGAAATGTAGTTGTAAATAATCTTATTTAGGGTAAGGCTAAGGATTTTTTTTAATCCCGCCTACGTGCCCACCACTGTAACTCCTGTACACCAGAATCAACAGCAGTGACCCACGTAGACACCGAGTTATGACACTCGGGAAGTCCCAGGAAAAAATTAACTGTCTTGGAACCCGCAACGAAATTAATCAGAGGAAAAACACAGGAGGAGTTGGAAATATGTTAAGTTCACTTTCCTCCTTAGCAAAGAGGGAGGCAAAATGAAGTCAAAATAGGCAGACACCTTTTAGACCGGGAAGCACTTATGTGATTACTATAGTATGTATGGCAGAATCGCCTAAACGCACGGAAATTCACCGCAGTTGACTCAAGATCCCCATAGTAACCCGCCCCAGATGTCATTTGTAAGTTATTTAGCATTGTGTTAAAGTTAGTTAAAGACTACACTCCCAGAGTATATGATGAGCCGACTGTTCACAGCTAGTATCAGGAGTTGAGCATTGACACAGTGGTGAATCGATTAATTAAAATGAGTGTAGTTTGCTCTTAACTCAACACAGGGCTAGCAGTAATGGTCACTAATATCTATTGGTGACTATTACTGTTAGAATAGTCCGTCCTTATGGTAATCATAATTCTATGATACACTACAGCAATGAAATATATATTAATTAATATATAATGTTAACGGTTGAAAGTGTAGTGGTAGTTGGTGGAAATGTTTTTTTTTCTTTTTAACAACACAAATTATATAAAGAATAAAAAAATAAATAAAGAATATCAAGAAAAATAAACTCAACAATGAAAGATCAAATAATCTCAAGACACCCGAATAAGGCGATATTTAATTAAAAACTGCGCTCAAAGGTACAACACTATGTGATTAGTGACGTGACGCTCTCAAAAGAACAATGTCCAACTAACGTCAAAGGCGAGCCTTTTGCAACAAAGCTTTAGCCTCTTGTAACGGGAAGCGAGTTCAATATGGACTGAGCGGGAGCGGAAAATTTAAGCTAACAGATTCAGATCAAGTACTTTTCGGATGTTTTAATATCAATAGTAAAATAAATAATAAAAAATACCTATAATTTCTTTAATTTCTTTTTAGTAATGAGAACAGGATTTACAAAATCGAACAGTATGTGTGCAGTGGACTGCAAGAGGCTGATGATGATGTCAATATATTTCTTTTTTTATGTAAATTTTAATGTGTACTGAACTGGTTCCTCTGTGATGGGTTCCTGATGTAACTAAGAATTAAATATAGAATTGAATTAGAACATTCCCCCATTCTGGTTCTATAAAAAAGTTAAGAAAATATACATAAATGAGTAAGAAATTTATTTTTATTGCACACTACTGCAGTATAATATTTGAACACGTGTAGATATAAATTAGGTATTACTTTATTTGATAATTTAGTTAATATTGTGGAATAAAACAGTGTGGTGTAAATATTCAAAATTCAAAGTTGTGTTGCTATGAAATTTCTGCTTTAAACATACCTTCATAACCAACCAGCCTTTAAAAATCCACAGGCCTCTCCTTGGAAAGAAGTTTTTGGCCTACTCATACCAGACCTTAAATATACCTTAGAAATTCTAAAAACAAAGACCAGTTATATAAATCAAAAACGAAACTGCAAAATAAATATAACGCTTTAAGTAAAACGCTACCTCTTATCACAGACCGCACAGCCTTACAACACGTAGTATAAAGCTTTTTGTACTGGCTTTTGAGCGTTACATGCTTGAAGGTAACCGTATAGCTTTCAACAGCCATAGCTGGAGAACTTAGCTAGTTGCTAGTCTTTTGGGAAACTTTTATTCCTGTGAAAGTTGGTATAAACTAGGCTAAAATTGACTCGCAACTACGTCTGGATATGGATACTGTTGAATATGGACTGCGATTTAATTGTACTGACATTTAATTTGGTTATACTTCTAACTACTTCTTTTAATAGACTCCCTATGGAGATAAAGTTTACACTTTTAGAAAGGAATTTTGTGTCAAAACTTAAGGCGACATTTCTTGTTGGTGCGTGTTTCTATTCAATCGGTGATTTTATGAAATGACTAGCTGAACCCCACGGTGTTACCCGCGGTTATTGTTGTGCCGCGAGTAACACCGCGGGACAAAGTTAGTCTAAAAAAAGTAGCCTAAGTTACTCCCCGGGTCATCAGCTACCTGCCATTGAAAGTCCCGTCAAAATCCGTCCAGCCGTTCCAGAGATTACCCGGAACAAACAGACAGACAGACAGACAGACAGACAGACAGACAGACAGACAGACAGACAGACAGACAAAAAATTTTTTAACTACAGTTTTGGTATATGTATCGTGTATATATACATATGCATTGCTTAAAAAGCTGTTATTTTAATATTACAAACAGACACTCCAATTTTATTTATTTGTATAGATATGATAAAAAAACTTCTATAATTTTTAATGTAAGTTCTGAGTCTCTATGCAATTAATATTTTACTTCTTAAAACTGATATATAAATTTGATATTTAATATAATTATTTATTTTTTTATCGTTTATCCTAATGTACATTTTAGTTACTTTTGGTTTAATTAACTATTTTTCTGTTAGATTATAAATATTTAATTAACTGATCGTTTTTTCAATATAATGTAATACTGTTTATGAAATAAGAAATAAATAAATCAATACTGCCCTGTTCAACTAGTGGTTAATGATTTGGACTGTTAAGTGGGTGGCAGTGGGTTCGAACCCTGACTAAAAAAAATTTGGTGATAAGGACGATCATTTGTTTTATATCTATAAAATATGAACGTTTTTAGGAGTATATAAGTATGTGTATTTGTCATTGCCATACCAAACCACACCATCAGGCGATACGTCTGCTCGTTTGCCCCCATTACTTCATAAAAAAAAGTGCTCACGTACGGTGGTTTGTTGTTTACATCAGCTTGAATACTCTGTTCTCATTTCGTTCGTGTTACAAGAGATCTTATTTTCTGTTGTATTGCTGGCCTTTTGATATTTTTTTCTACAAATAGAACTGCTTTACCTATTTTACTTTGCTTTACCTTGTTTAGTGCAAACAACATAACCTACCGTAGATTTGATGTCATATATTTTGATTATGTGATTAAGTTAATACTTTTATATATAATAACTGCCTCGGTGGCGCAGTGGTAGCGTACGCGACTACTGTTCTTGAGGTCTCGGGTTCGATTCCCGGGTTGGAACAAATGTTTGTATGATCTGCAAATATTTGTTTCGGAGTTTGGGTGTTTTCTATGTATGATATGTATGTATTTACAAAAAAAAAGTATGTAAGTATTCATATCAGTTGTCTAGTACCCATAATACAAGCTCTGCTTAGTTTGGGACTTAGATGGCGTTGTGTGTTAGATGTCCGAAATATTTATTTATTTATTTTATTTTACCTACCTAATTATACTAGTTTGCGACTTGCAATGGTTCATCAGAATAAGCATTTTCCTTTGCGCTTCGAATGTGTTTGACTAGAACTAAGTTTGGATTTGCAGTTGTAGTTTATAAAAATTGATTACATCGGTCTTCATAACGAGTAAAACTATCGATTTATGTCGCTTTGTTATGTTTTGGCTGTACTCCATTATTTCACCATTTAATTTAGGAATTTATACTTATATGTCTAGACCTCTTTGCTTATAGTCACCGGACTATTAAAGGCTATGATGACTTAAGTCTCCTCTTGAATACTAGCACCACATCACAATACTTGCAAAGCCTTCCTTTTGGATATACTACTGATTAGTGTTCATTTTCAACTATTCTCTTTTGCAAATTATTATTTGCGAAATGCCATTCGAGATTAAAACCTTACATGTATTCCTGTCTCCTGTACTTTTGGATTGTAGGTATTTATGGGCTTTAATAGTCACTCACTACAAGGTCACTCTTTGCTCAATTACTCTCTATATTATAAAAAAACAAAGCAACAAAGGAAATAAACGAATGAAGGAAAAAAACGAACGTTGAATAAATTCTTATACGTTTTAGAGTTTTGCGTAGAAATGGAAATAATTTATTTGTTCAGTGTCCTGTTTATTCCTGACTTTTTCTTCCTTTGTAGCTGTTTACGCGAAATAATGTTGCTTTTATCAAGTACTCTCTTTAACGGTAACTTGAATCTTATTCAGTAAGCAATTGGAGTGAAAATTTAGAAGCAATGTTTGGCTAATGGTGTAATTATTGATGTATCAATTTAGAACAGACAAATACTGAATATATATGTACATTTTAATGTTATTCGACTCTGTTTATTGCAACTGATTGAGAATAATAAGCGTTATTTTTGATTAGCCTTTCACGGTGATCTCGAACGCCATTCTGTAAATTTTCGCAATCAAACTGATTTCTGATAAAACCTTTGTAGGTTTTGGAGGCAGATTGATCACCTAGTTGTATACCCATCTTTTACCAGTCAATCGATACCGGCAACTGGAGAAAAACAACTTGAAAGCCTTTGTGTACAGTTGCAACCAAATAAGCACTAATGGATGCGTGTTTTTTTCTTCATTAAGACCACATTGGTGTGGTATATATCCTATGTTGCAAACATAAATGAAACGGATACAAAGAACACACAAATTTAGAACAATAAGTTGTAGATCACAGAAAATGTCCAATTTAGGATTTGAAATGACGACACTTAAGGCAGTAGAAAACGTCGTAGTGACCATGTCAACCACTAAGCCATCCGTGCAGTTTAGTGGTCTGCCCCCCTAGCCAAGTTACAAGCGTTCGTTTTTCTGCAATCGTTAACGAATCGCGTTCTCGTGTGTCATTGGCTAATATTTTGTTTTGATCACGTGACTTGATTCCATTTAGAAACTCTTAGCCAAGTTGACGTTTGTTCGTAGTGATGGAATGGAAAGTGATCGTTTCTACAAATTCGATGCCAAACTCCATACAAAAGCTAGCAAAAGCTAGCCAAGTTACACTTTTGACAAACGCAAACGAAACGATATCCATGCGTTTGAACGTTCATTATGCGATCAAAAATATTTGGTGATATCGCTTTAGAAATGGCGTCGGTATGATAGAAATATAGTCTAAAAGGACCACCAAGAACTATTTTATGTGCTTTACATAATTTTGGACATTTAAAATGCATACTATAAATATGTTGTGGTGCGCTCGTAATGAGGAAGTACGGCTTAGAGGTGGAAAAAGACATATTAATCGTCAGTGCAACGAGACAATCCGCGAAATGCCGGCAACTTTATTTGTGGAGCTATTTTGGCTAGACAAGTCGTCTTTCGAAGCCCTTTGTCAAGAACTCCAAAACAAGACATCGCTAAAGGGAACCAACGAGATTCCCGTAAAAGTTAAGGTAAGTTAATAATCTGTCTTTTTTGTACTATTGACTATTTTAACTTTTCCTTAATGTTTGTGTACTTATAGGTTTTGAGGCATGCTCTTGCTCTTTGATGCTCTTAGTTTCCTAGCCACAGGATCCTATCAGCGAATTGTTGGTGTCCTTCAGCATTGCCTAACAGACAGCTTGTTGGTGCATCAGACAAGTTGTTGATGCTTTGAGAAACCCTGATGTCGTTGCAAAATGGCTTAGGTTTCCAATAACACAACAAGAGAAAACAGCTATAAAACAAGAGTGTTTACCTACTTAACAAACAAACTAACTATGTTTAATTGAATATGTACCATGTGTTAAACATAATTTTATTTTACAAGGTTCCAAAGAAGATTTGGCTTTCCTTATGTAATCGGTTGCATAAATTGTACGCATGTAGCTTTGGTAAAGCCCATTACTGAAGAGCATGTATATTTCAATAGAAAAGGGTATCATTCACTGAAAGTTCAAATGGTAGATTTATTCTTATTTTTATTTATAGAACAGCATGTATGAGACTATTATGTCACTTCTTAATGTTGATTTGGTTTTCAGATTTGTGATAGTAATATGCTGATTATAAATGTGAATCCAAAGTTCGGTGGAGCTACACATGATTCACATATATGGTCTTCTAGTAGAGCTGAATCATTTATGAGTGAACTTCATCAAAATAGTGAACAATTATGGCTGTTAGGTTGTTGTGTAACAAAAAAAATTATTATTATTATTGCTGATACATAAAAATAATTATTATTATTTTTATGTATCAGCATTATAAAGTGACTCTACTCAGCCTGGAAAGCATACACACAATCCTAGAGCAGTGGTCATTATACTCGTTGCAAATGCAGACAATGCAACAACTCAGCATGGCATCATTTTCGAACCGGCCCATTCATACTAAAATCAGCATGGCTCTATTACCTTAAAGTTCAGTAGTTTTCCTGTGGGTAACTAATTTTTAAACTATTTTTTCAGGTGACTCTGGATATTCACAACATCCTTGGCTAATGACACCTATTCTCAATGTAGTTCAAGGTTCTAGGGAAGAACTTTATACTTAAAAGTATGTGTGAGCCCGTAACTGCATTGAGGGCTGTTTTGGATTACTCAAAGCACGGTGGAGATGTTTCCTCAGAGACAGGTTTCTTCATCATCATGCCTATGTAGCTAGCAATATTATAGCTGCATGTTGTGTATTACACAATTTAGCGTTACAAGCTGGCATACCACTACCACAACCACTTTCTGCTACACATGACAATGAAGACTATATAAATTTGCAAGATCCCATACCTGCTATGAATATGCCTAATCAAAGTGAAGTCATCGAAGGAAGAGCCATGCCAAATTCTTTATTAAATAGATTAAAATAACGTTAATTGTTAATGGCTTTGTTATTACACATTTTCTTTCCTATGTGGGTTCTTTTCCCCCGTGATATAGATTTTTTTTGTGTTGGATAGAAAGAAGAGACTATAAAGATTTTATTTGAATTTTTTTTTATTATAATTAATACTTTTTTTATTTTCTATAAATATATTTGATAATGTACTCAGATGTTAAAACAATCATTAAAAGGCTTTATTATTACAGTGTTTGTTTATTTACCTAGTAGAAACATGAAAAAGTATTTATATTACCACTATTTTTAATGTAGGTGAAGGAAAAGATTAGTAACCCGCAACTATCATTACATTAAACAGTTTATGATGATGATGATGGTCTCAACGGAGGTAAAATTTCTATTTTTTTTTCTGAAATATCATTGAAACAATTTATAATTATATTCTGTTTATTTAAAATTCTGTTATACAGTGCATTTAAAATTATAATTATTTGTAATGTATCTATCCTTCGCTTCAATTGTCTACTATGTTATTCGCCTCCTTTCCAGTTTCCTCACATCCCGGTTTTTTCTGTCTGCCTTTAGTTATAGCCGGTGAGTTTCTATGGTCGTGAACTTGCTTGACGCCACTGGCGCTCCCCTTTGAGATGCGAGGGTTGTGCATGGAACTTCTCCAGAGGGAGTGGGGCTGATGTTGCTGAAAAAAACAATTATATTATAATTAATTAAACTATAAGTTCCTCCTTGCTATTAAATTTTTTGTGATAATCGGTCCACTCATTCTGTAGATTAGTCACAACAAAGAGACTATAAGTAAACATAATCTGGGACAGAGAATGGATAGTGTGGTTGTACAGTCCTACTTCAGCAGTCAAATCCGTTAAGGCCAACACCCTCTCTTCTAGAGCAGTAAGCATTTGCCTGTTGCTAGGACCACCACCAGTCCAGTCCTCACCGCTTATTGCTAGGGCTTTTTTTTGGTTTCAGACTTTCAGTTTGCCCACACATATTAGAACATATCTATCTATTAAGCATTCATTACTAGAATAATGTCTCCTTTCACAGGAGAGGCTTATGTCCAACAGTAGACTATTAAAAGCTGTCGAAGATGAGTCAATGAAAATATGTGACTCATTCTGTCAATTTTAAAATGAATTTTATCAACATTATATATTACATAGGTATCATGTAATTAATTTAAAGGTAGTACACAGAAGTTATAGATGTTGGATTGATTAATTTTTATAGTGTGTGTCTATGAAGAAAGCTGTTGTATGTGCTTTGTCTTTTAGAAAACTAAATGTGATAATAGGAAACCATTACATTATATTTTTAATATTAAATAGGCAATAATTATTGCATGTTTGTCGCTTATCATGTTACTATTTGTTTCATACTTTCAAGCGATGAAGTGAGATACTTTTAAACAACAAAGAATAACTAATAATTTACATACCTTTCCATGAATTCCAATAAGATGAGGACTTGTTCTGTCTGGCTGTATCTAGAATTCATTATGTAAGAGGTATCACGTCATTTATTATAAGTTAATTCTTAAGCAGGATCTTCATGTTTCCAAGTCACAATAATGTTAAAACGACATTTCGCACTGTGATATTATAATAAACCATTTACAAATAGATTGTTCTTTATTTTATATACATTTTATCACTTTATAATTCAGCCAACTAAAATCGACAATAAAAATTGTTGATGAACAATGTCAACGTTACCATGACTACATACTTTGACGTTTCTTAGATGGATAGACCATAGACTATATTTTAGGTTTTTTCCACGTAAATTGTAGAACGAGCGATCGAATCATTTGTGTCAACTTGGCTACCAAGTTATCGTTTTCTAAAATTACTTAAGAAAGAGCGTTAACGATTGCAGAAAAACGAACGCTTGTAACTTGGCTAGGGGGGCTGGTAACCTTACATACTTCAAAGGGAAACGAAATAAATAAATTAACAGCAGCTTTCCGTGAGACTTTGATCCTACTAATATTATAAATGCGAAAGTTTGTAAGGATGGTTGGATGTTTGGATGGATGTTTGTTACTCTTTCACGCCAAAACTACTGAACGGATTTTTATGAAACCTTACAGTAATTTAGCTTATACATCAGAATAACACATAGGCTACTATTTGCCGCGATAACCGACATATACGCGGGCGGAGCCGCGGGCAATAACTAGTATATAATATATCCACACAAGAGAATAAACGCGATCACGTCACAGATGTTAAATAACTTTGAAATGCCTGACCATTATATTATTGGTATAATAATATAATGGTCAGGCATTTCAAAGTTATTTTTATTACATTTATTACATTTGCCTCCATAAAGGACTAAATCGCAAAGTGAAAATGAGCTCCAATGTTCAGCTCTTGCCGTCATTATCTGACCATGGTATCTACGTCTAATCTGCCGGACTCATCAAAAGGTATAAGTTCTGTTTATCAAGCTCTTCAGGAACGTGCATCGTGCCCTTTCAATACAGACGGTCATCCGACTAAGATTGCCTGGAGATCTTGATTTAGGAGTCACCACAAATCCTCTAGTGATAAATACTATTCCTGACAATTTGCGAATGGCCCCCTAAATGTTCAATACGACTTAGCTTCAAAATTTTAAGTATATGGTTAATTAAACTTTTGTAAGTTTAGTTACTGTTAAAACGGGTTAACCAATACTACGTAGGTACGTAAGCTTCGTTAAGGTCCCCAGAGATAAAACGACTTACGTATTACATACGAAAGAGTCATTTCGAATCCCGTCACGTGGGAAACTACACAAACAATCCTTTCTCCTGTTAAACGAATTAGCAAGTCGATCGTTTACTTATTGTGAAGAGAAAATCTATATCATTCTATGTGTTTTTCTCGACACTTTACGTAGAAGCAGAAGTCACATTGTAGGTAAATACAGGGCCTCAAAGGTATTATCGGTATAACTTACTTTTTGACGTATCGCCTGATTCCCGCCGCCCATGGACACCCGCAACACCAGAGGCGTCACATGTGCGTTGCCGGCCTTTGGGGGGTGGGGAGGGGAGATAGGAGGAGGGGGTTCGGGTTATGGGCCGCCGGTATCCTCACTCACTCGGTGAAACACAGCGCAAGCATTATTTAACACCGGTTTTCTGTGAGGCCGTGGTATCACTGCGATCGAGCCGGCCCATTTATGCCGAAGCATGGCTCCCCCAAGGTGATTGATAGCAATGCGTTTCATGTTCTTAAGTTACTGTTTATTAGCTGGCTTGGAGGAGGCCTGTGTCTTACAGTGGACGTCTTTTAGCTGGGATGAAGATAATGATGATGAACCGTCTGTCTGTCTACTGAATCATTCTACTAATACGATTTTATATCATGAGTCGGAGACAACAGCATAGAAAACCTAACCTTAGTGTTTTTTTTATGTATGGTCCTGCCAAAAACCACTCTACCTGATGAAAAGCATAAGCAGAATCCATACTCATTGCGAATGCAGACAATGCAGCATGACGACCCACAGTATGGCGGCCTAGTGATGCTTCTGCATCATTAGGCCACCGAGCTCGCACTTACCAACGTAACACGATAGCACGAACGCTGTCATTTTACGTTGACCCTATATGCGAGGGGTAGCACCGCCCGTTCGTGTTGATATCAGCGTAACTCTACTACCAGTAAAATTTGTGATGTCGTGAAGGGAAAGCAATTATTTTCTGATTGTTTTTCTATTATATGTATACTTAGTAATAAGTTTTTTTTACAGTAGTTACTTAAGTACTAAAGTCATCTAACTTTGGCGTTTAATGGTTTGATGCGCCCTTTTTACCCAACTACGGCGAAACCAAAAGGAAGGTTTCTTATTTTTGACGTTCTATGTACGTAACACTGTAGTACCTAAACTATTGAACCGATTTTAATGTATATGGTGTCGATATGTCGATAGAATCGTAGTAATGGTCCGATTTACAAAGGCTAGATAAATTTCATAACAATAGTTTTTTATTACAGTCGGATTATATATTTAAATTTTTTTATTGTTTACAGAAATTACTATGTTCGTATTCGTATTCTGATAGTAGGTTCGACGGTCATCTCATTATTATTAATGTTTGTGTCAGAATATGCAGCAATCCCATTAAATACACTTACGAGGAACATACCTTCATCATCATATTGATAACCCACCATCCACCCTACAATGTGTATTTCTTTAGCCAAGACAGACAATAAATCGAAAAGTCGATAATGCTGACAAATGCTAGGGGATGAGCAGCAATACCGATCGTCATTATTACTCTACGATAGTTTTATTGGCTTTATACTTCGAATGCATTCGAAATATTCCGACAAAATGTGGGAAATGCTAAGGAGGGAAGGGGTCTTATCATATTTCCAACTCCTCCTGTTTTTTCTTCCGATTAATTACGTTGCGGGTTCCAAGACAGTTATTTTTTTCCTAAAACTTCCCGACTGTCATAACTCGGTGTGTTCTTGGGACACTGCTGTTGATCCTGGTGTACAAGAGTTACAGTGGTAGGTGTAGGGGGATAAGTCCCAAAAAAAATTTGAGATATTTGTATACAGTCAAATGCCAAATAATAATTCTTATTCCAATCTTCCAATTTTTATTAGACAGTAAGTTTGATCAGTACTTCACTGAATAGAAATTTAAAGAAACTACAAAGCAGCATTATTTTTTATATTTGTTTCGAAGTTTGGGTGTTTTCTATGTATAATATGTATTTATTTACAAAAAAAAAGTATAATATGTATTTGTATCAGTTGTCTAGCACCCATAACACAAACACTGCTCAGCTTGGGACTAAATGGCGTTGTGTGTTAGATGTCCGAAATATTAATTTATTTGTTTATTTAATTTAATTTTAGTTCATTTCAGCTTCTTCAGTTCCTATTGTATGTCCTCGCTTTATTTAATTATTTATTTATTACACAAGGAAAACACTTTACGCACTAGTTTTGTTGCAAAATGAAATCTTTATGTCTTGTGCTTCCTCGACTATGGGAGATCACTACAAGAAAATTACAACAAAAAAAAATACTACAAGCCAAGGCAAAGTGAAAATAATTAATTGTGCATAAAATTACAAAACAAACGCACATACACAAACACACACGTAGACACAAATACTTACTTTTGGTTTCTTTTTTTTTTATTACATTAAGTAGAATTTTGTCATTGTAGTCTATAACTAAGTTGTATTAAATTTTATTTAGTTTTTCTTTGCAATTATTACTTTACCTCTAATACTGTGTTGTTAGGTCTTATCTAATATGTTATGTCTATTATTTTTGTGCACCATTGTTAAGGGCGTGTTGTATGTGCGCTGTTGGTATACCACATAAATAAATAAAGCAGAACATAAACATGTTGAACTCGTTGTCTATGATTGACATGTTATACTTTAACATTCAGATCTTAAAATGTAAAAGTTCAAATATTAAATCATAAGATCCTTATTTACATATGAAGATTACATTGCTATGTAGCATTGAATGTTATTTGAGTAGAGCTACGTATCAAAATGATAAAACTTTGTGTTACAGGCAGTTTAACCCAGGAATACAACGTACCTAATGCAATATCATACCTATTATTATACCAACAACAGCTGATCCACAGTAGTGATTTATTTAACACCAACTACTAACCCTCTAATGCATCAACTACCCTTTCATCATAATCATATACAGAACCCACGTATAAACCCGATACTACATGTTTAGTTAATCATTAAAACTAATTACTATTGCACAATTTATCAAACGGACCCCAGGTGTGTCGGATAATAAATTGTTTTGGCCAATGTGGTACCCTAATTACTAAATCCATGAATAGGGGCTTCTACCCTACTTGATGTATGGTCGACGCGTGCGCAAATACTTAACATATGGCTAATGATATTGTTTGTAATGATTACTATTTGTTATTTATTGAGAATTGTAATTTTAAAGTAGGTTAGGGTGTCGGGTGACCTTAGGCCAGATGGCGGCGGGACGGCTTACGCAAGACAACTGGCAGCGACTCCATGCAGAATGCAACAGACCGGGCTCTGTGGTGTTTCTTGGGAGTGACCTATGTCCAGCAGTGGACTGCAACGGGCTGATGATGTGGTGTGATGTGAGGATGTCGGGTAGATGTCTGTTGATTAAGAATTTTAAGAGAAGCCAGCTACGGACATATGTAGTTTTTTTTCTCAGACATATGTAGGTATCTGTAAAAAGGGTGCTTGTTTAACAGGTATTTAACTCTATTTAACCAGTTAATTAAATGTTGTTTTCAAATCGTTCATATATTGTTCATATTAGTTTGTGCGCTTGAGTATTCCAGCACCAATTTTAACTCCTCTAAGCATTCGTTCAAAAGGCGAAAGCGGTCTGGTGGCAATTTTCATTCACCGTCAAGTGACATGTTAACTTGTTTGTCACTTATTATAATAATAATAAAAAGAACCCAAGAAAACAAAGAAAAGCATTAGTATTTTGCATCCGCTATAACAAGTCAGAAAGTAACTAATATATTTATTTTAATATTGATCCTATTGATATAAAAATTGAGCTCTAATTTCACCACCACAGAATTAGCAAGCTGAAGTTGCAGTGGGCTGGCTACATTAGCAGCAGAACCGATAACCGTTGGGTTTCTTTAGTGAAGACCGCATCTCGGCAAACGTAATGTAGGACGTCCACAGGCTGGCAGGAGCTGGATACGAGCAGCCTAGGATCGAACCAATTGGCGAGCAATAGGAGATAAATAAGTTTGTGCCTATAACTCACTTAGGGATTCTATGCATTAACAGAAATATATACATGCAATAATATTTTTCATTAAAGCCGAAATCAAGTTCACAGCTATGTCGATTGTGAAGCGTTACTTTACCATGTATACACTTTTCAAGCTAGGGGTTTCACAGTTTCATGGCAGATACATTTAATTCATCTTGATATTTTTTCTTCTTCAAGTGCTCTCCTCCATGTCATTGGCCGGGCAGAACGACTATCAATGGAGCTGATACCAAGTCCACTCTCGGATATTTCACAGCCATGATTTTTAATTTCGTTTTTTTATTTGATAGGAGATAAACGAGCAGACGGATTGCCTGATGGTAAGTGAATACCGCTGCCCATAGAAACTCGCAACACCAGAGACGTCACAAGTGCGTTGCAGGCCTTTTATGAAGGAGTACGCTCTTTTCTTTATGGCTTGGTATTGGTACGGGAATACCGCAGGCCACAGTTTGTGCGAGACAGAAAGTTTCTAGAAAAGCACACTGTTGTGAACTGCTAACCATCTAAATGATGGGAATGGAACTGCTCTCGTCCAGCGCATCTTTTCCCTCCATCTTGATCATCATTATCAATTGAAGCAGCAAGCAAAATCTTTCACGGCTAAAAATTAATCTTTGCTAGATTGTAGATAGTGTTATGACAGATTAAGTATATGGAGTTTCAACATCCTAATTAATCCTACAGCCGTGGTCACCGTGGTTGACGTAAGAGCTGACTATGAGAGGATAGGAGAATAACATCACTGCAAAAGGAAGATTTTTGAAACAGACACTGTACTAACCTGTCGGGATAGTGTGAATTAGTCCAGTCCACTCAAGTATTGATAAAAAAGTATCTTCTGAAACATGGTCATAGCCCTCAGTTTCGTAATTTCATAGATTTGTCTTTGTGTGTGACTTTTTGCATTACATAGTCATAGAGTATTTATTGAAATTAACATTTACTATATTACGCTACGACTGAGGTGGCTGCTAGCCCGGGGGACGGCTTATTCACAAATATGTATACGAAAATCAGTGTGATGCATGAACTATCGTTACTTTTTCTGTAATTCGACTCGTCACAAGCCCTTTCAGATTCAGATTTTAGCCGTTATAAATATTTCATGCCCTGCCTCAAACTCTTCATAACCAAGCTCTCACCTTACAATTAAATTATCATATCAAACACTCCAGTTTCGTATATCACCTTCCGATTCCCGCCAGATGCACGACGCAACCCTAAGGTTACCCGTAAACAATCGGGCGGATATGCGCCTGCGCATGCTACGGTTCGGAAATAGAACGCAATTGTGACTTGCATCCATTGTCGTTCGTATTTAGAACTTCCATTAGTAACGTATTTTAAATTATTCCGAAAGTTACTGCGGGTATTTTCTTCTTGTTTTGGACTATTTATTTGTTATCGTTTTTGTGTCTTTTTCTGGATATAATTAGGGAGTTGGTTGAAGGTAATGGTTGCACTGAAGTGTTCCTTTACGTATGTCAAAATTTAGTGGAGTGTGATTCCTTAGTACGTTTTTTGGAATTCACAGTGTATTTATTATACTTTTAAGGACTTATTTGTCTGTCTGTATTATTATTCCAAATAAAATTCCAAAAAAATATGTATAAAAGTTACTTTTTAATCACGACACTGGTTATTAAAGTCGATAAGTCAAGATAAGTCATTAAGAAAATCAGGTGAATCAATTCTACCCTGGAGTTTTATGCGACAAAATAACTTTCCCAAAATCCAGTTCTTATTCCTGAGATAACTACTTTCTAATAAGCAATAAACACAACAATGCAGATATATTAATGTATAGCTGATATATACCATCAGATTAGGTTGGAGTGGGCTATGTGTTGGCATATTCCGCTTCTCTTAGTAATGGAAAAATATATAGATTTCAATTGCAATAAAAATCAACTTAGTTTGATCTTCATTGTTCTTGAAAGCGACAATCGTTTGGAGGGACTATTTTCAATATCATCAAAACGGGGATTCGTCCCCTAAACGAGGCAATTTCACCTACTTACGCAATGCTACTTTCGGGGGATTTGACACAAACGGAAAAAACAGGATCATAGTGACATCAAAGAGAAAACCCTGCCGATATATGGTATGGGATGACATGAATAATGATTATTTTAAAGGGGTTGTTTAACATTATTCCTTTGCTTTCTGAATTTGGAATAAGTACATATTATTACAGGTGATAAATTATATAAACAGACTGTCAGTTATAGGACGAAAGGAACAATTATAATACTAGATTTTGCTCGAGGATTTGCCCGCGTGTTATTTACCGCTGTAAAAGTATTCCTTCATCAAGAATTAAAGTATAAAGTAAATTAGAGTTACTTTCGAATTTATAATATTAGTATGAATAGGGCAATCACACGTGTTTGTGTTTTTATGCGATAGGAGCAAACTCGCAGATAAGTCGCCTGATGGAAAGTGATCACCGCTACCCATGGACAAATAAAGCTCAAGAAATTAATGGGTTTTACCATTCTTGATGTACCTCCATCAGAAATATGGCTATTTTGGGTTTCGATAACCTCTTCATTCGGTGAGAAACAAGAATAGACTTTAATACTGGTTTCCTATGGCATCACTAAAGTCGAGCTGACCTATTTATGTCAAAGCATGACTCCTGGACCAGCTACTATGGAAAACCTTGAAGGTGTGAAGGTATGCTATGTCTAGAAGTGGACGCCTTTTGGCTTAGGTGATGAAGGCTCCCTCAAAGAATTTATAGGTATCTTTGGTATCCATTGGATTACTCTAATATTTACCTTTGACAATTTTATTGTTTTTAAGCAAATACAATTTTTTATTTAATTCTTGACCTATTTCAAATTAACAACGGCATTTAAGAACTGTTTAAGGTTTAAAATTTAAAAAACTTTTTAGGGTTCCGTGTTTTACCTAAAGGGTAAAACGGGACTTTATTACTAAAAATTCGCTGTCCGTCTGTCTGTCCGTCCGTCTGTTACTAGGCTGTATCTCATGAACCGTGATAGTTAGACAGCTGACATTTTCAAAGATGATGTATTTCTGTTGCTGCTATATACAAATACTACATACAAATACTAAAAAACAGAATAAAATTAATATTTAAGGGGGCTCCCATACAACAAGCGTAATTTATTTTCTCGTTTTTTCTCAATGTTGATAACAGCAACAGGTAGACGCTTAAAATGTATAGATAATGGTACGGAACCCTTCCTGCGCGAGTCCGACTCACACTTGGTCGATTTTTTCCAAATTTTAAACCATTTTTCCACTCTAATTATAATGTCCAATAACACAAAGTTTCGTCTAAAAAAGTCACCAAGTCCTTCTCTATGGAACTTTGTCTATACTAATTACAATGGTGATTAGTTTGTTTGTTAGGTTGAACGCAATAATATCTTGAAATAGTGGTCCGAATTCAAAAGTTCTATTAATGTTAGATAGCCCAGTTATCAAAAAAAGCAATAAGATATATATCATCACGCTGCGACCAAAAGGAGTGGAGTATCAACGACATAATGTTGCAAAAACTATTTCTTTTTCCAATTGCGAGCTTTCATTGCGTGCGCTGCTTAAACAGTTAAAATAATGTAGTCCATCTCGTGCAATAGGTATGTTTGCAGGAAGTTTATATGTATAAATAAATAAATAAAATAATTCAACATAACACCTTCTGCCGGCACTAAAAATATTAAATGCCACTCCTAAATCATAAACGGACATACACGGATCTAGCCATAATTCCCAACAGACGTCGTTCAATATTAAAATTCTACTATTTTCCCATAAACCGTGGCAATCAACCCTCACCCCATTATAAACAAGAGGGGTGATCACAAATTATTGCAGCGCGTGTCACCAATATCCGTTGTTTTTGTCTGTACGTCTGTCTGTCATGAGAAATGACTGACACGTGCCAGTATTCTGGCTTTTAACATACCTCAAAGCAGGAAATTATTACATACACTATTTATTTATTTGTACGAATTTATTGAACACCACTAAAGTATACAATTTACAGATATAAACTGCATGAAAAACTACATTTGGTATAACAATAGGCGATCTTATCGTTCACGGTGATCTCTTCCAGACAACCTTTGTACGGATATTGTGTAATTTGATTTTGGGTAGTCTAAGGTGTAAGTTTAAAATAATCTAAGTTATAATAGTATATACTTGTAACTTTATGATATTTTTGTTTGTGTGTTTGTTCTGTCTGTTTGTTCCAGCTAATGACTGGAACGGCTCAATGGATTTTGACCAGACTTTCACTGGCAGATAACTGATGATATAAGGCGTAACTTAGGCTACTTTTTTAGACTAGCTTCTATCGCAGGGCTCAGCTAGTAATTAATAAGAATTCGACTCATCTTACACACAGTCATCGAATCTTAAAGTAGGTAAAGCTTGTACTGTCGTAACCAAACTGCTACTAGTTTAATCAGTTTTGCCTGAATATCAGGTTTTCATCAGTCATAAATGTTCATGACAACCCTGATCGACGGCTTTACGTGTTCTCCGAAACACTGCCATCTGCTACACTCTGGGATGCCTATTAAGAATTTTTTGTTAGAAAAAGCCAACAGCAGTCCGAGTCCAAGAACCAAACCCGCGACCTCTTTATCAGCAGTTGCTTATTCTAACCGCTAGACCGACGAGGCATGTCTATCACTTCAAAACCATAGCTTTCAAGCTATAGACGTAATACGTGTAGAGGAAGGGAGAAGGTGAACTTAAGCGAATATAAGTGACTTATTCTTACTTCCCCTGTTCTGTGTTACAGAACGATTCATTATTGTAACTGATATTTTCAGTTCTTAATCTATATGCCTCGGTGGCGCAGTGGTAGCGTACGCGACTGCTGTTCTTGAGGTCTCGGGTTCGATTCCTGGGTCGGACCAAATGTTTGTATGATCTAAAAATATCTGTTTCGGAGTTTGGATGTTTTCTATGTATAAAATGTATGTATTTACAAAAAAAAAAGTATATAAGTATTCATATCAGTTGTCTAGTACCCGTAATACAAGCTCTGCTTAGTTTGGGAACTAGATGGCGTTGTGTGTTAATGTCCGAAATATTTATTTATTTATTTATATAGAAACAAGAATAAAGGCTCAACAGCAACAATGTTATTCATTAAATCAGAATAGGTACACTTTTATATCCTCAAGTTACATTAAGTGGTGTTCAAACAACTCGTTATACGAACATTATTGTTTGTTTGTTGTATTGTTTCTCGAAAACTACTAGTCGATTGTCGGGCACGTGCGTTGATATCGAGGGGGCGTTTCAATATGTCTCGGACAAATCAATCAGCAGGAATTGTATTCTATGATGGCATATTACGTATCGGCGTCTGATGTTACATATTTAATGTTTTTGACATTCGTTTATTGGTTGTATTTAAGTAATTATTGACATGTGAATTGATATATTTTGGTTTTATAGGGTACCGTACGTTGGCTTGCATAGTATGCTCCTTTTAGTTGCTTTTAACAATGCGATGCCTAGCCAATACATGAACAGTAGTGGCCATACATTATTATTACCGTTGGGTAAACGGGTTCTTGAGTGGAGACCGCGTCTTGGTTAACGTAATGTAGGACGTCCACAGGCCAGGTGGAGTGATGATCTGCGTTAGAACTGGATGTGAGGAGTTGTGGATCGAACCAAGTGGCGTGCAATTGGAGAAGCCTATGTCCAGCTGTGGGACCGCTATAGTATGGGACACCATGCTGCATTGTCTACATATGCAATGAGGATGGTCGCTAGTTGTTACTATGTTCCCACTAACGATTGTCATAGATGTTCATGACAACCAGGATCGACAGCTTAACGTGCTCTCCGACGCATGGGCGGCCATCTTCCATACTCCGTTGCTATTAAGAATTTCTTGTAAAAAATCCCTACAGTAGTTCGACTCGGGAATCGAACCCGAGACCTCGTGATCGGCAGTCGCTTACGCTATTCGCTAGATCAACGAGGCAGTCAAGTCACAAGACTAAACAAGATTTAAAAAAATAATCACGTCCGTAAATAAATTTAAAAGCAATTAAGGATTTATTTGGGCTGGCAACATTAGCATAACGTCACCGGAAGAGGAAGAGCCTGTTACACTGGCAACAAGATAACTGCATTAGTGTATTGTTGGAACTAGCTTGCGGATTTACTGTACCCTTTATTTGGTATTGTTAAGGCTTGTTATGCTCTATTTGTGGCTGACAGGACCATTTGTTTCCAATAGTCTCCTGTGCTGAAGGGAAACATAGGAATTTAAATACGGTATATTGTATATACTAATATAGAGAAAAATACTATATGAATACACTCACATCTTCAATCCCCGAAGGGGTAGACAGAAGCGTATGAAATGGCTACACTTTGCCGATTATAATTTTAGTTTGTTTAACACAATACCATCTATCAACATAACATTTCTAAATAAAGAATATTATTTGTGAATACATATCAAATTTATCTAAAAGTGTTTATCACACTTGATCCTTGGCGGGTATTGAACTCAATACCTTTAGCTTAGCAGTCAAGATCGCTAATCACTAAAGTAGTACTCATTAGCTACGTGTCTACTTATTTAGATAATTAAATATTAATTTAATTTATTTAACAACTTTATGCACAAAATGTACAATGGCGGGACATAATGCCACAGGCATTCTCGACCTAATCCCTATCAAAATTTGTAATACGTTGCTTTCAAATGTCTAAATCTATTGTTTTATATAACACACATTGTTTAAACTTTCGTCATCGTTACGAATCGGTGTCATCTACACAAATAAATAAAATTGGAGTGTCTGTTTGTAATATTAAAACAACTGCTTTTTACTAAATGTATATGTATGTATACACAGTACATATACCAAAAATGTAGTTAATTTTTTTTTTGTTTGTCTGTCTCTCTGTCTGTCTTTTTGTTCCGGGTAATCTCTGGAACGACTGGACCGATTTTGACGGGTCTTTCACTGGCAGGTAGCTGATGATCCAGGGAGTAACTTAGGCTATTTTTTTTAGACTAACTTTGTCTTGTGGCGTTACTCGCGGTACAACAATAACCGCGGGTAACACTGCGGGGTTCAGCTAGTGTTTCATAAAATTACTGCAAAACTTTCATAAATTACACCTCAAAACCTCTCACATAATCACACTATCCATAAATGACAAGTACAATTTTAACAAAAATAAAACTAACTTCAAGTTTCGACTCGATTTCTCTTGGATGCCATCATCAGATACTAATGTCCTGTTGGGACATCTCCTTTCCATTAAAAAAGAATCATCAAAACCGGTTCATAAACGACGAAGTTATCCGCGTACACACATAAATAAATATATATATACGGTCGAATTGAGAAACCTCCTACTTTTTTTGAAGTCGGTTAAAAATCGTATAAAATTCGGTACTATACTTTTAAGGTACATCACATTTAAATACAGCGAAGGATTTAATGTTATAATACATAGCACCTGGATAACCAAGGATTGCCCGGTACTTTTTTGTTAGTATAGTTAGTTCTATTGATTTATCGCACTCGAAACCCCCTGCATAGTAAATTTCATAAAAATCCTTGTAGCTGTTTCCGAGATTCAGGTTATATATACAAGAATTGCTCGTTTAAACCTTTAAACGTGGAATTCTTGTATAAATAATCTAAATCTCGAATCTCGAAAAAAATAGTAGGATATCTTATACCTATAAGGTATCCTACTAATATTATAAACGCGAAAGTTTGTAAGCATGGATGGATGGATGGATGTTTGTTACTCTTTCACGCAAAAACGACTGAACGGATTTGGATGAAACTTTACAGTAATATAGCTTATACATCAGATTAATACATAGGTTACTATTCTTCGCGATAACCGACATACACGCGGGCATCAACTAGTATCATAAACGCGAAAGTTTCTAAGTATCCATGGATGTTTATTACTCTTTTAAGCAAAAATTACTTAACGGACTTAGATGAAACTTTACAGTAATATAGCTTATACATCAGATTAACACATAGGTTACTATTTTTCGCGATAACCGACATACACGCGGGCGGAACCGCGGGCAACAACTAGTATTATAAACGCGGAAGTTTCTAAGTATCCATGGATGTTTATTACTCTTTTACGCAAAAATTACTTAACGGAGTTAGGTAAAACTTTACAGTAATATAGCTTATACATCAGATTAACACATAGGTTACTATTTTCCGCGATAACCAACATACATGCACATACATGTATGTACATAAATGGATGTGCTCGTTGTATGCAAAGCATCAGTCACAAGAATTCTTTGTAAAGTTTAAAAACTAAGGCCTGTTATCAGTTTTCGCTAATATTTGCTGTATTACCGTAATATTTACGTGCCCATAGCCATAACAGAGCAATGTCAAAGCCAAGGTCAAACGAAATTTCGAGATAAGATTTTATTATGTTTGCGGGAATTAATACACTTACGAGGTTTATTTTCAGAGGATCCGTTGGCCGGATCTAAAAAAAAGTATTTAAGTATTCTATTATGTGCATTGCATTCACAACCTACAGTGCGTTAATTCTCCTTCGTACTTACTTCGTACACGTGACATTTAGTTCTTTTTCACCGTTTAAACCTTCCCTGGACTACGACTACGTCTTAAAACCAGAATCAGCTAAAGCAGCCCAGCCATTCTCTAGTTTTGGCGATACAAACGAAAAGCAATTGATTTTTATCTAAAAGAATATGAAACGCAATAGTTTCAAAGTTTGTGTGTGTGTGTGTGTAGTCTTGAATATACGCTCTGAGTATAATAGCACACTCGAGGAAATGGGAGCCATATAGTTAATGCTTACCTCTAGATAAAAATTATTTGTTAATTACCAGTAGGTACTCAGTCTGGGCCTTTATGTTCTAACAGAGGTATGCCAGAATATTCATCGAATAGGAAACTTGATGTACTTAATCAAATAAACAACCGCAGTTAACAGCACGAAAAAGTAATACAACAATAAAATTGACGAAAATAAAAAGTTTTTTTTTACTTTATTTAAGTTATGATTGTAACACAAAATATCAAATTAATCACCTTACTTTCATAGCTACTCGTTATTAACACGTGGATATCATAAGACCCGACTAGGAAAGTGAATTACGCAGGAAAACATCACTACAAAAAAAGGAAAATTTAAATGGAACCCTTTACGTACCCATTCGCAACGCATCGAAAATATCTGCGAGCTCGTACGAATGCACCGCAAGAACTTCACTCCGCATTCCATCGCATCGGAGGTATGTGGGACTCCCAGCCCTTACTTACACATCTGGCCAGTGAGGTATAGCAACCCAAACCCTCTTTTCTGAACCTATGGACAGTATTTAACTATTAACTAAATGCTTTTCCACAACAGAGAAAAGGTTTTTATTCCAGTCGCATATTTCTATTCTATGCCGATATTTCTCGCTACCAAACCTTTGTTGGTTTACAAAACAATCAAAGATCTAAGCAATTCCTACACTTTTACGATGCTTATTATTCTGGTCACTCCCTTGACTCATACCGTGAATATATTAATTCGACCCGCGATATAAATGTTAATACTTATTTATACAAATTACGTATTCTTATAAAATATCTTATTAACACGTTTATGATACGCGATGGGAATTGTTATGTGGCGTTCTATTAGAACATGAGTGAGTTGCTTTGTCATAAATGGGCGAGCTCGATAGCTATTAACAGAAAACTGATATATAATTAATACCAGCTTTCTGAAATTCTGTCGTTATTTTTCACCGAGTAAATAAAGGTACCGAAACCTCAATCACTATCCCCCTGTTACTAAGAAGGATGACTATAAAGTATTGGGGTCCATAGTCGCTGGTGGTCACTTACTATCATCTCATCTCATGGTATCTCTGTTAGTTGGTTGCCTCTACCATTTGACGGATTGGCGCAATGGTTAATGACCCTGACTGCTAAACCGTATTTGATTCTCGCTCAGTATAAATTATCGTGTGATGAGAAGTATCATTTGTTCTGTGCCTGTGTGTCATTTATCTATAACTAACTGACCCATGCTACTTTGTTTTCGTCTCCTATTACCCGTAGCATGATTTAATAAAGAGTGAGCTAATTTGTTTCCCATAAAAAAGATTATAGTGAGGCAACCGATTTAGATACACTAACGGGGACGTTTATGTTACAACTTTTACAGGGTAACAATTCCTTTGTATATTGTTTTTGTAAAACTCTAATCGATTACGCAGCGCATGCCATTGAAGCTCTCCTGTTTTTGCATCATTTTTATTTCGCTTCTTTTGATCGTAGCGTGATGATATATAGTCTTCCTCAATAACTGGGTTACCTATCATTGAAATAATTTTTCAAATCGAACCATTACTTCCTGATATAAGCACGTTCAACTGAACAAATAAACTCGTCACGTTCATAATATTAAGTATAGATATGTGTGTGACATAGGTAGATGCTTAGAGATGAGCAAAATGTAGTTGGGAAAGTGTTAACTATGGAAGTCGACGGATATAAGAGAAGAGGACGACCAAAGAAAAATGGATGGACTACACAAAAGAGGATATGGCCAGGAAGGGAGTAAGCAGTGAAATAACGAGTGATAGAGGAGAATGTAGGAGGAAAACTCATTGCACCAACCCCAAATAAATTTGGGAAGAGGGTAGGGAGATGATGATGTGTGTGACCTAGGTATTCAGAATTATTATACACAAGTAAGTAATTCAAACAGTCTGGTTACTACAGTAGAGACTAGGCATACTTTTAAATAATCATGTATATACATAGTCACTCATATAGCAGTCTATTCGTCTTTGATAGTATCCGCCTGCCACCATGTAAACCGAATTAAATTTTCTCCAAGCGTACACCCATACGAACTGTGTTCAACATACTAAGTGTAATAAGAGCATATGTTCAAGTTATGGGTCATTTTCACATACGTAGCGCGTCTAAGTATGTTGCCATATCCGTCTAGACATAGGCAATGTAGTTAGACTAGTTTCTACCGCGGCGCCGTCTGAGAAAATTGATGACTGTGTACGGATGAGAGTCTCCTAGTTGCGGTGTAGTGTTTTTTGTGGTCAATGAATGATGTGGAGTAAATTAGATGTTATTATCATTTCCTGGGTTGCACTTTGATTGATATGGTGTTCTACATTGCTTAGTACTTGCGTACATACATGGTCATATCCTCAAAGTGGATATACAAAAGCGTAATAAATAGTCATATTTCGTCGGCTGCAAATTTAGATCGATAATTATTATATTGATAAACGATAGAGATTCTAATATTAATTAACGATAGAGATTAATAATTTTAGTATCAAAAAAATATATATATACGGTCGAATGGAGAAACCTCCTTTTTTTGAAGTCGGTTAAAAACGACGAGCATGTTTGCGTCGATTGAAAAATGTGGATGAGGCAAAAGAGGTATTTTAGGACCGTAGTAAGTGGAGATCAATCAATCTCTCTGCCTACTCCTCTCTATACAAATAAATAAAATTGGAGTGTCTGTTTGTAATATTAAAATAACAGCTTTTTAATCAATGCATATGTATATATACACGATACATATACCAAAACTGTAGTTAAAAATGTTTTTGTCTGTCTGTCTGTCTGTCTGTCCTGTCTGTCTGTTTGTTCCAGGTAATCTCTGGAACGGCTGGACGGATTTTGACGGGACTTTCACTGGTAGGTAGCTGATGATCCAGGGAGTAACTTAGGCTACTTTTTTAGACTTACTTTGCCCCGCGGCGTTTCTCGCGGTACAACAATAACCGCGGGTGATACCGCGGGGTTCAGCTAGTAGGAAATAAATGTGTGTACGTCTCGTACCAAATCAGCGTGGCTCTACTACCTTGAAAGTTGTATTATAAACGTAGAAGGTAGCTGGTAGCTTTTAATAAATATTAACAAATCAAAGGGACAAGTTAAAAAAGAAAGAATGACAGTTTAAGTTAGGTGAAAAGCTCTTTTCAAATCTGCTTCAAACCTTAACGGACACAGTATCCCATTTAACAAATTAATACATTAATATCTACCATCTGTTATAGCGATTTATGTTAGACGACATATTTTTATTAAATAATACGATAGACACGGGTGCCCCATCGAGATATTAATGAAAGCTGTTACAGACATTAATTGCTTCGATAAATACATATAGTTCTTATTTAATTAAAAGCGTGTAATGTACTCGAGGACAGCCTTAGTCTTATATTGTGTGATTTATATGTAGGTAAGAAAATAACGCGACGACGGAAAAAAATTGCGAAGTGACGGCCATCTTGTTCTGTCTGTAAAGGTGACCAAACTGCTGATAATTCGTACTTTTAATAAAAATAACTCTGTCTGTCTGTTTATTGCGCTTTCACAGTTAAGCCGCTAAACCGATTTCAATAAATTTCGCTACAGATAGATTGAAGCTTGGAGAATAACATAGGCTATTCATTTTGTCGTGATAACCGACATATTATATGCGGGCAAAACAGCGGGCAATACTCACACTTATAGGACAGGACAAAACATATCACAGGTAAACTAGATCTAGCATAAACAAATGGTCGTCTTCATCACATGATTTTTAGTGCTGGGTTTGATTCCCACCCCTATCATTTGCTTTACCAGTCAGGATTGGCACATAAAAATAGAAAAAATAACATATGCTATTATTAATATATGGTATTCATATGTGTAAGAGACTAGCCGACCCACGCAACCTCGTTTGCGTCTCCTATTGCCCGTAGCGTGATAATTTCCCCCCGTTTTTATAACATTCTTCATTGTTGCTCCGCTCCTGTAGGTCTTAGCGTGATGATATATAGCCTATAGCCTTCCTCGATAAATGGGCTATCTAACACTGAAATAATTTTTCAAATCGGACCAGCGGTTCCAGAGATTAGCGTGTTCAAACAAACAAACAAACAAACTCTTCAGCTTTATATATTAGTATAGATTTCGATTACAATATATATGGCAGAAAGGTGAAAGGGTTCACATGTTGACAACTCGATTCGGTCACCCATGATCGAATGTGTGGGCTTATATCGATTGACGAATTGATACATTTCACCAAATTTATAACACGTTCAATGGTTCGTTTCAACCCTTTATGGTTCGACACTTTATTGGCAAAACTCTTTAAGCGTATCCACAGTGTTGGTTAAACGGATGCCTACCTTAATAAAGTCAAAATGTGAACTTGCGAACTTTTAACTTATATGTGTGTGTTTAGGCCGTAACCTGGCTTTTCTACTGCTTTGAATATTATGGGTTCAAATCGCACATGGGACAACACTTTGTGTTATCCACAAATTGTTGTTTTGCTTTAGAGCGTTTGTTAAAGTTCCCCTCGAACAGGAATATTCCTAACGCGGTAGTTGTCCTTAAAAATAACAAATATAAGTATATAATTTTCCTTAACAGTTTTAGCGATTATAAGCGCCTGCCAAAGTGACTCTACTCTGCCTGATGGAGAGCATAACATACCAAGAGTAATGGTAACCATACTCATTGCAGACGATGCAACAGTGCAGCATGGTGACCTGCACTATGTGACGCTTCTGCATTATTTAACATTGAAATATGTTTTTATTAGTTCTGTATCACAAGCAGTATGCTGGTTTCCGAGTAGAACATCACCATTGTCATAATCATGACCTCAGCCAAAAGTCGTCCACATATTGGACATAGGTTCTCCACCATAACGGCTTCCTGCGACCTTCACTAGGCCTTTAGACTACCTCGTTGTTCTAGTTTCGTGTGTTCTTCATGTCACGCGACACAGTATAAGACTGTTCTTAATAAACAAAACTTAGAATAATAACTTTTTGACTGTTTATCTCTCAGTTAGCGGATGACAATTATTGTTTTACACATCGAACTAATGAAGTATCTAATAGCAACATCAAACATCCGTCTGCTGTGCACCATATGGACAGAAATACTCACCCCTGCCCTGGCACACTTCGTCCCCTTCACGGCCCGTTATGGGCCAACGAGGAACATTATCGTCCGCTATGGCTGAGCTACTTTTAATTGAGTGCCACCCCTTGCAACGATATGATTAGCTTGATGATATGAATGTTTCGTAAATGACAGTTTTGATAATTATGGAGAACGTGAGAGGTTAATAACATTAGTTTTCTTTCGAAATAAAAGGTTAGAAATAGATTTAATTCGTGGCTAAACTAAAAAGTACAGATTTTGGGGATGATATTAGAAAGTTAGAACTTTATGACTATAATTTTGAAGATCTTAACACTTCTGTATTTGCTCGACTTATTCTTTACCATTTCTAATCCACCTGTAGAAGCAAGTTCTCTCGTTTTAAACGATATTTCTTTTACTAATATTTTATTTTCATAATCGTCGTCGATTATATCATGGCTTTGATCCTTACAATAGTAAGATCAAATGCTAGGTCATCATCATCAACAACCCATAATACCCCACTGCTGGTCGGGTCTCCTCTCAGGAGAAGGTTAAGGCCATACGTCCCCACGCTGGCCAAGTGTGGGTTGGGCACTGGCAAGACAACGTTGTGGCTACGTAATCTTGCCGTTGAATGTTTTTAAGCGGCCCAAAAGCCTCCAAGTAAGCTTCACAACTGTTACCTATCCTGTATATATGTTAGGTGCCAAAATATATTTAATACACTTTTACGTTAGCAGACTGATATATGTAAATTAAGAAAAAACACGCTTTCTCTTCAAAGTATATTTCAATTGAACCATATCTTTTTCCTCATGTGGTAACTCATATAAATCAATAACCAAACTACCCACAAATGTAAATCATTTAAATATAGGAACCATAAAACGCCACAGTTCATTCAACACCCGTATCGGTGCACCTCATCCCAGGTTGCTAAACACAACATGTTGTAACAGCCGGGTATCGAACGTCCATAAACACGAACATCCGACTGTGGTGCCAAATGTTTGTGGGCGGGAGCCAAAATGGAATAGGGAATGATAGAACTATGATACTTCGTATGCGCATATTATAAATGAAGTTTCCGGAATTAGTGTTACTAAGTAGTTTGTTCATCACCGTTGCAAGAAGTGTTTAAAATTTATTAGGTACTATTAGTCGAACGTGTTTTTTTTTATGGAATAGGTGGGCTAACGAGCAGACGTATCGCCTGATCGTAAACGATTACCGCCACCCATAGAGACCTGCAAACACCAGAGGCGTCACAAGTGCGTTACTGGCCTTTAAGGGATGGGGAGGGGAGATAGGGGGGAGTTTGGGTTATGGGCCTCCGGTATTCTCACTCACTTGGTGAAACACAGCGCAAGCACTATTTCACACCGGTTTTCTGTGAGGTCGTGGTATCACTCCGGTCGAGCCGGCCCATTCATGCCGAAGCGTGGCCCTCCCACGGTAAAATGATTATGTGTGTCTTAAAAATAAAAATAAATATATTTTCTCTTCACAAAAAATATTCTTAACACAAACGGTACATGCAAGGGAAGGTGAAAAATTAAACTAAACCATTCCTTTAAATATGATGTTAGTGTGTGTAAGTCAATAAATTTTTTGTGTGGTATTTATGAAACTGTCACACTAACACATTTAAATGTAAGCATTTTTTTTTATAGATAAACTTTTATTTACATTGCAAACCTTAAGTAAAACTAATTTAATTTATTACTGAATATATTATTTCCATCTAAAAACAATATTTGTAAACACTTTTCTATAGACAAAAACAACCTTAAACTCCAAAAAATAAAGTTTACATTCAAAATCAATAAACCAACATATAACATTCACGCTGTACTAACCTATTGTTTTTCTTTTAAAGTCTGTTACAATTGTACAAATACAATCATATACTATTCATAAAACTCCAGACAGCTCATTTCTCCCTTCGATATATTTAATTACCTTGTCCTTGCTCTATTTTCAGCTCCAGACGCAGCCAATATGAAACTGAATTTTCTGTATTGAATAGTACACACGGCAAATGAAATCTATACAAATAAATAAAATTGGAGTGTCTGTTTGTAATATTAAAATAACCGCTTTTTACTAAATGCATGTATGCAATGCAATGCAAAAATGTAGTTAAAAAAATTTTTGTCTGTCTGTCTGTCGGTCTGTCTGTCTGTCTGTTTGTTCCGGGTAATCTCTGGAAAGGCTGGACGGATTTTGGCGGGACTTTGACTGGCAGGTAGCTGATGATCCGGGGAGTAACTTAGGCTACTTTTTTTAGACTAACTTTGTCTCGCGGCGTTACTCGCGGTACAACAATAGCCGCGGGTAACACCGCGGGGTTCAGCTAGTATTTAATAATATCTAAGAGATCTCTTTATTGTACACCATATTCATTACACGGTTAACTTATAACTAGAAAAGTACAATTGGCGGCCCATTACAGGCATTTGGATGGAGAGAAACATGATTATAAGAAAGTGTAGGGTCTGGTAAGGTCTGATGTAAACGTGTCTTTACAGAACCATTATACCAAAATGTCAATTTAAGTAAAAATTGATGCAATTATTAAAAAAAAAAGATATAATTTACTAGCTGAACCCCGCGGTGTTACCCGCGGCTATTGTTGTACCGCGAGCAACGCCGCGGGACAAAGTTAGTCTTAAAAGTTACTCCCCGGATCATCAGCTACCTGCCAGTGAAAGTCCCGTCAAAATCGGTCCAGCCGTTCCAAAGATTACCCGGAACAAACAGACAGACAGACAGACAGACCGACAGACAGACAGACAGACAGACAAAAAAAAAATACTACATTTTTGGCATATGTACCGTGTATACATACATATGCATTTAGTAAAAAGCGGTTATTTTAATATTACAAACAGACACTCCAATTTTATTTATTTGTATAGACGTATAGATAATCTGGCCAGGTTTACATAGGTGCTATTTGGTAGGTATGTTTCTATTGTGGTGAACTCTTTGTTCCATCACATTTAGTAAACAGATATAATTTCCCAATTACAATAACAACTGTTGAGATGCGATCATATATGGTTACCTCACCTGGTTAAATAATCCTAACTTCATTCTGAGTGCGTATAAGAAGTGCGTGAAATAAATAACCAAAGAAGAAACAAATTCAAATTGTTGCTCACTAGTTTCAAAACCATTGCACGTTATTGGTTTCAATTTCTCTAGTACTACTCACCTGGTTTTAGACTCCTCATATCGCGTCTGTGTGTCTGTTTAGAAGTGTATGTAATAAATAACCAACAAACTAATCATTCTTGGATCGAAGTTCCTTATGGGGCGTTGCGGAAGGGTACCCTAACCGTCAAAAAACGTCCGTAACGTAAGATTGACTGCCTCGATATCGCACAGCATTCGCATACGCTACGTATGCGAATGCTGTGCTTGAGGTCTCGGGTTGGAATCCCGGGTCGGATCAAATGTTTGTATGATCTGCAAATATTAGTTTTTTCGGAGTTTGGATGTTTCTATGTATGTATTTACAAAAAAAAAGTATATATGTAATTATGTCAGTTGTCTAGTACTCATAACACAAGTTTTGCTTGGTTTGGGACTGGATGGCGAAGTGTGTTAGATGTCGAAATATTTATTTATTACGTAAACGGAATATTTTGTATAGCGCCATCTGTAAATAAATGAGCAGACATAAATTGTTTCAGTAGAGATTACTAGATTACAGACAAAGATAACTTGAAACAAACCACATCTGTACTGATCAGCTGTCTGGCTAGGTATAGTGGGTCAAAATCTTCGTTCCCAGAAGATGCCTATGTCGAGCAGTGAGCTATTATAGGTTGTTTATGATAATGAAAGTTTTACAAGCGTTTGTTTGTTATGACTATTTAATCTTTATCTAAAGAAATTATTATATACTAGTTGTTGCCCTCGGCTCAACGCGTGTATGTCGGTTATCGCGGCAAATAGTAGCCTGTGTAACAAACATCCATCCATCCATACTTACAAACTTTCGTGTTTTTTTATGTATGGCCTGCCAAAATGACTCTACTCTGCCTGATGGAAAGCACGAGCAGAGTCCAAGAGTGGTGGTCACCATACTCATTGCGAATGCAGACAATTCAACATGGTGACCCACACATACCCTCCGGTCTCGCACTCACTAAGAACCGCCTCGATCCCCGGTTGAGCAGGCCGGTTCGTGCTGTAATCAGCGTGGCTGTACTATCTTTGGATGTATAGATATAGAATTATAGAAGATGTGTATAACATAAAACAATTATATCAAATTATGACAACACGGAATGAGGCGTCCTTATTAAAATTTCTGTCTCATTCATCACGAACGCGTCAGTCAAATATAGATACAGGATGTTGCATTATTTATATTAAAGTAGCCTACCTATCTGCTAGTGAAGTCAAGTCAAAATCAGTCTAGCTGTTTCAGAGATTACCCGGAACAAACAGACACACAGGCAAACATTAAAAAAAATACTATTTCTTGATTAATGTATCAAATTTACTTTCATATGCATTTACTGAAAAGCTGTTTATTTTAAATTAGTGTTAGTGGTTAAAAAACGACAAGTATTAATATTGTTAATTGCCCGAATTAGATTGAATCTGCATCTCGGGCGAAGAAAATGCTTACAAACAATTCTATTCGATTAAATTTACAGAATTAGTGGTAAAGTAACAATGTAATTGAATAACATACGTAGCAATTTTGTAGTACTAGAAATAAGTGCAGCTCAGCAGAATAATTTTATTTACATAAATAAATAAATAAATATTTCGGACATCAAACACACAACGCCATCTAGTCCCAAGCTAAGCAGAGTTTGTGTTATGGGTACTAGACAACTGATTCAAATACATATATACTTTTTTTTTGTAAATACATACATATCATACATAGAAAACACCCAAACTCCGAAACAAATATTTGCAGATCATACAAACATTTAGTTCGATTCGGGAATCGAACCCGAGACCTCTAGCACAGCAGTCGCATACGCTACCACTGCGCCACCGACAGTTTGACATATTTCAAGAAACAGCTCAGTTTGCTCATACATACGACAAAATTTATAACCAATTGTCTGCTGTGTTTTTACAACTAACATTATTTATTTTATAAATACTTATTTCTCTATTTAACCTACTATAAAGAAATGTAACCAGAAAAGAAAAAAATCTCTTTCAATAAATGAAATTTGATCCGGGTTGTGAAGGATAAACTATTTATTTTTGTCTTTTGTTAGTAATTTCGTATCGATATTGAAGCAATGTGTGTTGTTATAGCACTGTGTGATGTATAAAGATTTGGACAGTCATCACTTTGCACGATTGGTATAACATAGTTGTGGAGTATGAAATGGCCGAGGTGGCTACTTTTAGAATCGCTCTTTGGGCTCGTTCTGAGCTAAATCTTTAATGATAATCTTAAAGATCTCTTTAAAAATAATTATTAAATAAAAACAACGCCATGTATAGTCTTACAGCAGCCATCAGTTTGTAACGGAACGATCTCAAGTTATTAATATCTCAGTGAAATAGGGCCTGCTTTGATATTGAAACAGATGTGCAGCAGTGCTCTCTGCTCATCACCACGACACGGCGACGTTCTCAATACCAACTTGAGGAAATAGAACTCTAATGATAATAATCTTAATTACGCTTTTGCTATAAATGTATTAATTTCTAATGCCAGCGGGAGTTATCACGCAATTTCACTTAAATGTTTCTCACAGTAATATATAAAGGCAAAAGTTTGTGAGTGTGTATGTTTGTTACTTTTCCACAGCAAACGACTGAACGGATTTGGATGGAACTGTAATACAGCTTATACAACCGACATACACGCGGGCGGAGCCGCGGGCAACAGCTGGTGGCTAATGAAATATTTTTAAACGACTCTTAATTAGTTATATATATTCCGAATCTCGGAAACAGCTCCTCATAACATTTAGTATGCAGAAGGTTTTGGGGTGATAAATCGTTCTAGCTAGAATTCATTTTTAGACAATTTACCAAAACAAAAAATAGCGAGCAAAGGTCCGTCATTCAGGTTGATGACGACGACGATAAAGACGGCTGATGAGCAATGAGGCCAAAAGCGACACAAAAATCAGATAAAAACCATCCTTGAAGCAGTTTTATATTGTGTCTTCTCGACTCAACCGGTGTAGAACTTACATTTTTTTAAATATGAGCCTCCAAAAGTGACTATACTCTGTCTCATGGAAAGCCTAAGTAGAATCCAAGAGTGGTGGTCACTATAATCATTGCGAATGCAGACAATGGAGCATGTTGACCCACTCTATGGCTGCCTAGTGACTTCACTAGGCCTGAGGTATCTGCAAAGAAGAGAAAGCACGAATGCTGTCATTTTAAGTTGGTATTCTGTGAGAAATAGTACCGCCTCTGTCCAGCCGATCTGTTCATGCTAAAATCAGTGTGGCTCTACTGCCTTTTTTTTATGTTTGTTCTTACCATAATGACTCTACTCCGTCTAGTGGAAAGCAAAGGCAGAAGCCATATTTTCGGACAAGAGTGGTGGTCACCATACTCATTGCGAATGCAGGTAATGCCACAATGCACCATGGTGACCCACACCATGGCGGCCTTGTGATGCTTTCGCATCATTTCGCATCCGGTCTCGCACTCCCTAACGAAACACGACAGCATGATCGCTGTCATTCTACGTTGACCTTTTGTGTGAGGGTTGTACCGCCCTGGTCAAGCCGGCCTGTTCGTGCTGAAATCAGCGTTGCTCTACTAACTTTAAACTTTAAATGTAAACTGAAATCAAGATTTTTATAAACATTCCTTATGTCTCTTTTCTGTGTTTTCAGAGCCCAGTAAAAAGCTTTTATTCTTCTTTAGTAAATACAGCTAATACGTGTATATTTTAAAACTGAACAATCAAGTTATTTACTGAAAGAGAATTACTGAATTTATTGACCGAGGGTCACAAAGCCAGATTGATTGGTCAAACAATACACTGCTATAGGCTGCAATATAAACGATTGTGGGCACAAAAGGGTACTCCGTATAAAATAACGGTCTGACCTGGAGTTTGAAAAGCTTTAGGATATATTTCCGATAATAGTTTTATCTCGTTTGCATACTCTTTTCAGTTAAAATTACTTGCCCCAATTGATTGATTTAGGTATCAACGCAAGAGACCTCAACCACTCAGATTAGGACAATCTTATTCACACGATTGAAGCAGTTCGCAATAGCTAGACAGAATATCCTTATCTCATATTAATTTAATTAGAAGTGACGTCCCCAATATTTCCGATCATCCCAAAGCTGTATGAAATTTCATCTTTACATTATGTATTCCTTTGTGGTGTCGTATATCTTGGATTACTAATAACTGATGTCCGGTCCCTTTTGGATAAAACCCTTTTATACTAAGATATTGATATGTTGGACAGGCAGCTAAACGGTTAAAGGTTTCTAGAGAATATTCCTGTTCAAAATCAAGATGTATTTCTTACCTTTAGATTACAAACCTACGATCTTATTTTTAATCTTATCCTTGCTGTAGTTATAAATGTGAATTTTAGTGATGTTTTAAAGTCTAGATACTTTTATTGCCATCATCATGTACTTGTAGCAAAACACGAACGTACAAGAATCTAAACAATGTATGTAGTTCACAAAGCAAAGTATTCTTATTTGATAAATGTCCTATAGCGTGAAACTTACATTTCACGTTTAAAAACGGAAAATATTTTTATAACCTCAAGAACTGGTAGGTCTACTTCTTGAGGTCTTTGGATTGGTTCTTGTGGCCATGGAAACACTTCGGTTCGCATTTAAAACATCAGTAAGGGTAAGATTGAAAAATAGTTTAGTATAATCGTACACTACAATTTAATATATATATACATACACACGCACCATATATACATCCTGAATGCAGCAATTTATGGCTTAACTAACGAGTTGATCCACCAATTTCAAAAGTTAAAAATACAAATTAAAATGTTGTTAAATACGGGCAAGTTTATCACTTTTCACAAATGTCTATTAATTTTTCATTGATAAAAAATATATACCTATTATATGAGACAATCTATCTCTGGATCAGTTTTCATACACATTCATTCAGCGTTCGTTCTGTTTTGATTGAGTAACAAATCACTATAAATCTATTTACATAAAATTTTCCGTTTTGAACATCAACATGAGCATAAAAACTCATCTCAAATGTTGCTTAAAGAGTAAATAACTACACCGACTTATGGACTACATTTAAAACGTTCAATAAAATTCTTTACAACCTATAAACGTTGCTACAAGGTCAAACATCATCTTTATGACCTTTCTTCAGTTTTATTTATGACCCATTGGTGGGCACTGTTATGTATAACATACACACATCACTTGGATAACATAAGACCACATTATTAGAATAGATAGTTGTAAATATGGGACTTAAAGTCGTGCTATGGAGAGGGCTATGCTCGGCTTTTCTCTGAGGTATCACATCAGGAATGAGGTGATCCGGCAGAGAACCAAGGTCATCGACATAACCCAAAGGATTAGCAAGCTGAATGAAGTGCTAGTGTGCTGGCCATATAAGCCGCAGAACTGATTACCGTTAGGATAAACGGTAGGGTTCTTGAGTGGAGACCGCGTCTCGGCAATCGTAGTGTTGGACGTCTACAGGCCAGGTGGAGTGATGATCTGCGCAAGACGGCAGGACCTGGATGCTTGTATTTCGTGTTTCAACCTCGAAAATTGCTGTCTTCCATACAACCGTTCCATACCGTAGATGAAATTTGGCACATTAAAGTATATGAAGGAGAACAGAAATCTAAAAAGGATAAAATAAATATAAATTAAATGAATCGTGGTCGACTTTCGACCACTAGGCGCCCACTAGAGGGTAACCTCTAGTGGGCGCCTAGTTCTGTAGCTGTGTTCATTCGTAATCTGTAAAGATTATGAATGAACACAGCTGCATTGCCTCATCTTTCTAATTAAACAGTGTCCCCTCTAAAACTTTAATTTAAAGCTTTTATAAATAACAGATGAAATGCGTTATTTAGATTTACAATAATAAGCTTCATGTCTAGTTTTTTTTATGTACATATTTATATATGTATATGAGCCTGTCAAAATGACTACTCTGCCTGATGCTTTAATGTAGAGACCTGACTATATAAACAATCAGCTATCAATAAGTGCTAAGATACTTTGGTCATATTGGGTTTTTTAGGAAAATTATTTATTTACGGTCTTTCAGTAAATTCATGTAAGAAATCTACAGAATAAACATTACGGCAATTACGGAGTATGCACACATACGGATAATATTTCAGGTATTAGATTAACCAACTAAAGAGATGTTGTATTCACAATGTGTACACATATATATTTTTAAAGACTTCTTGCATTAGGAATATATCCTATGTCGCGTATTAAAACCTTACGTGACATGGATACAAAAAACACCCAAACTCAGAACAACAATTTGTGGATAACACAAAGTGTTGTCTCACCGTAGAGTTTGAACTCACACCACTGAGCGCAATAGACAACTGTGGAGTGGTGTCCGCTTAAATCACCACTGCATCCTTAGACACCATGCATCTATATGTTAATAACGTGTGTGTATCATCAGTCCTCCCTAGCCAAGTTTCAAGCGTTTTTCTTTGTGTGTGTTTCGTGTCTCATTGGGTAGTAGTTAGTTAGACAAGGTAATCTTAGAAAAAGTATTAGCCAATGACACACGAGAATTTAAGCGTAAACGATTGCAGAAAGAAAAAAGCTTGCAACTTAGCTTGGACGCGAGGTCTAAACACTGAAAGGATTCCTAAAAATTTCTGCGTTCAGAAAAGCTGAAGAACCGACAATACCACTCACTATGCTAGTGACTAAGAGCACCTAAACCCACTTGGGCGATTCTACGTTATAATACCTCACTCCAAGAGTCAATGACAAAAAGTAACTGATTTACGGAACCCAAATGACTTTACCCTGAACCCGACCGTAAAAAATGTTCAAGAAACCCTTACTTAAATATTAGGATCTTATTTGACCATGACACAGTTTTCCCATTGTACTCTCTTCAGAATGTTAATCTAGCCCATTCTCCTCTATCCCCAATAAAGATCCCGTTGGCCATCTTTAACGATCCACATATCCAATATTACCTTTTACCTATTTTGCATAGAAAAATGCTATATATCTGTCAAGGTAGACCAATGGGTGAAATGCAGGTAACCCTACACTGCCCATTCTGATTCAAATAAGTAGACCTTTTATTATAAATCATTTTGGCTTTCGGTAACCCTTAAACCTTTAGCATTGATGTACCGTCAACAGCTTAATGATTTTTTATTGTATTTTTTTTTAATTGTAGATTATCATACTTTACTTTAAACGGACATCACAGAAAACCGATGCAAATCGGTTTGAGAATATCTAGGTTAATATCAAACAACAACGCGACACGAGTATTATATATAATAGATGTTGTATCCACCTATAATGAGCTAAGACATCAGCGAGAGCGATCTTTTAATGAAAATTGTTAGTATACCATTCCCATTCCATACATCAATTAAATAAATAAAAGATTTTTCCTTTTGTTTATGTACTTACCAAATTTATATGCCTTCGACTTTTAAGATTAAACAATAAAAATAAAACAGTACGAATATATAATACAAAGTGTCATATTAAGTAAACTTTTTTGCAGTCAGTACAGTCCCAGTTACAATGAATGCTTATGTCTGAATGATACGCGCATACATCCCAAAATCAATATTATACAATACACGAAAATTTGGAATATAAGGAAAAGAAAAATATGGATGAAACTGATGGATGTCTAATACCTTAATTTCATATTTGCTATAACGGCTATTAGTAATGTAAAGTGAGTGACTCGAATAAATGTGTCGTGTGTGCACCCATTTACATTTTGTTTACGTCGCTACATCCCACAAAACATATTAAAAGTGGAAACAAACCCTGTATCGTTCCGTCTGGCCAGTTTGGTATAGAAGGAGGCCAGGACCTCCTTTCATAATAAACGTCTAACACACAACGCCATCTAGTCCCAAGCTAAGCAGAGCTTGTGTTATGGGTACTAGACAACTGATATAAGCAGGTATTTTTTTGTATTATACATAGAAATCACAGATGTAGACTATTGAAAGCTGATGATGACGATGATCTCAAGTTAGACCTTATGACAACAGCTTTCGGCCAATGTTTGACTGCAGCACTGAATTGTGTAACGGTTTAGCGGTCAGCTCGCTTTTCACTGCGCTGAGTGTTCGCTTCAATGCTGTAATTGTTGTTCGGGATATTACTTATTTTTTTATTTATTTATATATCTTTATTGTATACATAAAATGACAAAAAAAAACATAACAAAAGATGATTAACAAAGGTGTATGTAACAATTGGCGGTCTTATCGCTCACGGCGATTTCTTACAGACAACCTTAGTATTGATATTGGGTTTTTGTGATCTGAGGCAGTTTATACACCAGTAACACAATTACGTGAATATTCAAACAATAAATAAATTTATAAAAAAGAGATGCATACGTTCACATACACATATAGATTACACACATATACATACATAAATACATTTTTTTTGGATTCTAGTGTTGTTTGCGTCCCTTTCATGAATTTTTGTTCAGTCTCCTACGACACAAGATACATAAAAAAAGGAAAGAAAGACCCTCGTACAGTAAACACAATTTTATCAATTTCTCACAGGCAATTATATGTTATTTGAAACCTAATTAATCTCACCACGAGACACCGTACACAGTTTTTTTTTTGGGTATTTTTTAGCCCACCCGTGGGGTAGTGAGGGTTGAGCGCAGATGGTACGAAATGGGGACTGTTTATTTTGATTGTTATTAATTTTATTTTGGGAGCAAATTAATTATTTTACGGTTCGAGTAGTAAAAGTTGATTTATTATATTATCGACACGTTTTAAGTTAGTAACGTATTATGATATTAATAATAACTACACATATCTCACACATGGTAGTTTAATTCTAAGCTAGACAGCGCTAGGATAATTAAACTACTGAAGAGACTGGTAGAGCGATATATTAGGTCTTTACCTATGAAATTGCCTTTCTTCAGTACTGGTCATTTCAAATAAAAAAAAAGTTGGTAATGGCTCTGTATTCTAAATTCAAATTAATTTTGTTTTAAAACCATGACATTCTATTTACAAACTCAGTCTTTTGTTTTTTGATTAGCGTCGTATTTTCATTAGATTTGAACAATTTTCGTCATTATGGATACTTAAAAATTCGTGTAATTATGAAATATGAGTTCCGTCATGGCACCAACGCGACACAAACGGCCCGTAACATCAAAAACGTTTACGGAGAGAACAATAGCATGAAAAAGAAAACCGTGCAGCGGAAACGCAAGAAAAAACATTAAATCTTAATAAATCAATCAATCCTGCCTAGTTTTCTTCACAAAAAGTAATGATATCCCACCAAAAACATAAATGTAAAAAAGGAGAGCCAAGTTCAATACAAAAATTATGCGTGGCTGTGGGCTTCGTCGCAAAAAGAATGGAGATCTAAATGAGCGCCAAGTTCTATGCAAAATCCAAATTGTATTTATAGGAACAAAATAACATTATGAACAAGTATTAAACTCTATTTCTTTGCTTTATTGGATACCTATAACAATTGCTGTTATTTAAAAATGTGAGATCTTAAAGTAGTTTAGATTTGACTTGCCGGAAAATTGCAATTGCAAATTGCCGGATAGTGGTGGATTTTTTCTTTCTTTTTTTAAAGATAATAAATACATCCCATATCGCGGGGAACTTTACAAACATACATGAAACGGATACAAAGAACACCCAGATTCAGAACAACAATTTGTGAATCACATAAATCACGTGTGGGATTTGAACCAACACTTGGCGTGGCGTCCGCTTTAACCACTGAGCCAACCGCGCAGTCACATCTGGCTCTGGAATCTGGATCTGGCTTTTAACATTAGCTGTCTAACAGTAAAGGGGGTAGGGGTTCTTTTTTACCCGACTACGGAAAAGCCAAAGGAGGGTTATGATTTGACAGGCTATGAATGTATGTATGCATGTTCATTCGTTCCCTCATAGCTCCTTAACTACTCATTAGAACTGGACAAATAAGGGTATCGTTAGAAGCGTCATAATTGTCTTCTGGTTATAGGCTATACGACGTATTACTGAATCTAATGTGGCGCCCTCTAGCCGACATAAAGTACTGTTTAAAAAAATAAAATTTTAGGTAAATATGTCGTGTTATGTATCATTGGAAAGGGCGTTACTTGAACATTTCAAAATATGTATATTATTAGAATTTTCTCGACACTTTGTCCGTATTTATTCGATAATTGAGATATTTCTATGGTACCTATTTAAAATATACTTTGCAAAGAAATTAATATTTTAGAGGCACCAAAACATTTTAAATAAAAAAAAAGTTAAAACTAAAACCCAACTACGACAAAAAACGACGCTGAAAAAGCATGAAACAAGTTTCAAAAGCCGTAGTCACGCGTTGTTAAAGTGTTATCTATACTTATAAAATAGTAAGTCCTGACTGACTGATTCATCATCGCCGAGCGTAAAATATGATAGTTACGACTATGAAATTTGGTGAGTAGGATCCTTTTATTGAGTAGACACCCACTAAGAAAGGAATTTTGGAATTTCTACCCCTAAGGGGGTGAAATAAGGGTTGAAAGTTTGTATGGAAGTCCGTCATTTTTTAAGTTAGAGACCTGAAACTTTATTTTTGGGCTACTGATTAAAAATGATTAAACACGTATTTCAGCGTTTCTGAATATTCTACCCCTAAGGGGTGAAATAGGGGTTGAAAGTTTGTATGGAAGTTCGTTATTTTTTAAGTTAGTAACATGTAACTTTACTCATGTGCTAATGTTTAAAAAAAGAGTAAATACGTATTAAAGCGTTTCTGGATATTCTACCCCTAAGGGGGTGAAATAGGGGTTGACATTTCGCATATAGATTAGTCTGGAAGTCCGCCTTTTTTGAAGTTACAAACATGAAACTTTGTTTTTGGGCTACTGATTAAAAGTGAGTAAATACGTATTTAAGCGTTTCTTGATATTCTACCCCTAAGGGGTGAAATAGGGGTTGAAAGTTTGTATGGAATTCGTCATTTTTTAAGTTAGAAACATGTAATTTTATTCATGTGCTAATGATTAAAAAAGAGTAGATATGTATTTAAGCGTTACTTGGTATTCTACCCCTAAGAGGGTGAAATAGGGGTTGGAAGTTTGTATGGCAGTTCGTAATTTTTTAAGTTAGAATCATGAAACTTTATTGGTGTACTACTGATTAAAAAAGAGTAAAGACGTATTTAAGCGTTTCTGGATATTCTACTCCTCAGGGGCGAAATAGGGGTTGACATTTCGTATATGGGTTAGTCTGGAAGTCCGTAATGTTTGAAGTTCGAAACATGAAAGTTTATTTATGTATTACTGATTTAAAAAGAGTAGAGACGTATTTGAGCGTTTCTGGGTATTCTACCCCTAAGGGGGTGAAATAGGGTTTGAAAGTTTGTATGGAAGTTCGTAATTTTTTAAGTTAGATACAGGAAACTTTATTTTTGGGCTACTGATTAAAAATGAGTAGACACCTATTTAAGCGTTTCTGGATATTCTACCCCTAAGGGGATGAAAAAGGGGTTGAAAGTTTGTAAGTAAGTTCGCCATTTTTGAAGTTACAAACATGAAACTTTATTTTTGGGCTACTGATTAAAAGTGAGTGGATACGTATTTAAGCGTTTCTGGATATTCTACCCCTAAGGGGGTGAAATAGGGGTTGAAAGTTTGTATGGAAGTTCGTTATTTTTGAAGTAGCAAACATGAAACTTTATTTTTGGGCTACTGATTAAAAGTGAGTAAATAAGTATTAAAGCGTTTCTGGATATTCTACCCCTAAGGGGTGAAATAGGGGTTGAAAGTTTGTATGGAAGTTTGTCATTTTTTAAGTTAGAACCATTAAACTTTGTTCATGTACTACTGATTAAAAAAATGTAAAGACGTATTTAAGCGGTTCTGGATATTTTACCCCTAAAGGGGTGAAATAGGGGTTGAAAGTTTGTATGGAAGTCCGTTATTTTTTAAATTAGTACCATGTAACTTTATGCATTATCAGCATTAATGCGAATTCTGTTCCTAAAAGGGATGAAATATGGGTCAAATGTTTGTATGATAGTTCTTTTAAATGGGCTATTGATCAAAAATAAATAAATACGTTCAGAAATATGAATAAATTACTGATACATACTTTTATACAGTTTTAATTAAATACATAAAATCAACTTCCACGCGAGCAAAGCCGCGGGCAACAGCTAGTAATGTATAAGTGTTTTAGTTTTTACTTTTTTAATGTTGTCTGGACTTACAAGCTTCAATTTAATTAAGTACCAAATACAAAAGTTCAACTCAATAAATAAATTGTAAATACGTAAATAAATTTTCTTTAAAAATTTTTGTAATGACTGGAATTGAACATGCGACCGTACATGTTACTATTCTATGCTTTTGAGTGAGCTTGTTAAAATGACTCTACATGCTTGATGGAAAGCATGAGAAGAATCCAAGATCTATACTGCAAGTGGCGACAATGCAACAATATATGGCTGCTAATTGTTTTAGTTTTCATAGATTAATTATTTGACGACTGAGCGTTGGTAATCTTAAAAAGTCGCGTACTATCCTTGAGACTTCTTCAGCAACTTTTTCAAGAAAAATACATTTAAAAAAACATAGTTATCAAAGCACAGATAAGCAAAAACAAAGACGTCCTTGTCACAACTGTGTCATCTTTTAACAAATACATTATCATTTATCAACGCGACCTACCCCAAGCTTTATGATGCTTAATCATAATCAAGTGGTACAAACTTAAAAACGCGACAAATAACAAGCGAAAACATACCTTATTACTATCATACATAAATTTCAAACCATTCGTAAACAAAATCTTTGTTTCTTAAAATGTCATTCCGACATCTGCTTCGAGCAAAAATAGCTCTTATTGTCTTAGACATAATGTTGTGTTGCAATGCGGAAAGGTTTTTAAAGAAAATGTGTATAAAAAGCTTACTTACATTGGCACGTCATAAAGAATCTTATCTGAGTAATGGAGGGTAAACATATCTATAACTTGAGTAAAACGTTTTATTATTGCTCTGCGATCTCGCTCTTAAATAGCAAAAATGTGTAGGGTTTTATTTCTATATATATATAAATGAATTCATATTTCCCTGGCATGGCATCATGCGTGATCGGCTGGACCTTACGGACGGTTCTTAAAACAGAAAAAAAATACATGGTAACACAGAAATATATAGAAATTGAAGTTTTCGAATTTGAGTAGCTGATTGTGCTTATCACATAGTTTCTGTTCTGGGTGAGAATCGAACCTTGGATCAATGACTCAGCAACCAGAATGTATCACGCTTCGATGTGGTAGATTGTGATTGTGTTGATTGGAAATAAGGAACAAAATTAACCCGAAGGTACATATGAACAATATTCGAAATGTCAAGAAAATTTAAGCTTTTGAACTGTACACAAATCATTTAAACTTTTTATATGTGAAGAAGGACATGACTGCCTGTTTGGAAGATATCCATTTAAATTTTCATTACAAGTCGGATAGCGTATGTAGACTAAATAATAAATTATTGTTAGGTATAAAGGTTAATGTACTTATTGAAAACAAGCTACTGTACTGTTACTGTAATGATTTCATTAATATGCTATCAATTTATTTGTAGTGAGACATTTCAAGATGGCGGTATAATAGATCAAAGCTAAATACTCACATGTATGCAAAGGAATATCAAAATTTGAAAAATTTCCGTTACGGTGTCTGTGTTTAAACTTTGTATATGATCGAAGGACAAATAATAATATGCTTCTATCCCTAACTAATCTTAGAGACTCTTTGCAAAGTTTTCGGGTTGTAGTGGATTTATATTCCTGTCTCCTGTGACCTGTGATCGGTGGATCCTTTTGATATATTCCCAAAATACTTAATTTCTTTTCACACTTATCAATGTTGAATCTAACGTAGAATACGTAGGAAGGTAGTAGAGCCACGCTGATTTCAGCACGAACGGGCCGGCTCGACCGGGGCGGTACAACCCTCGCACAGAAAATCAACGTAAAATGACAGCGATCAAGCTGTCGTGTTTCGTTGGTGAGTGCGAGACCGGAGGCCCAATGATGCAGAAGCATCACTAGCCCGCCATGGTGTGGGTCACCATGCTGCATTGTCTGCATTCGCAGTATGGTGACCACCACTCTTGGATTCTGCTCATGCTTTCCATCAGGCAGAGTAGAGTCATTTTGGTAGGGCAAAACATAAAAAAAAAAAAAAAAAAACTTCTGTGGGTCCATCTAGACACTGGATATCACTAATCTGACAGTAGATTCCTGAACAAAAGACATTTGCAATTGCCTTTTTGTCTGGGGATATAGATCATTACTGACTTGCGTTCTTTAACGGTACGTCTGAACTTTGATTATTTACTTAAAACGACTTCTATCAAACCTCGACAACTCTACTACTTAGGCTATATCGAAGTTCTGTAGAGTAGAGTAGAGCTTCAACCATATTTGTGCCAAAGATCTTCATATGGTAACCGGGACTGGCTTGTATAACGTACTCTCTGGGGTCTTACTTACTCTAAGAAGTTTCAATACCCATCAAAAACTGACCTAGCTAGGATCCCTTAACTTTGCAATTTGTTAACCTAAGCTGTGACCACTGAGCCTCGTTAATATTCCCTATATGTGTTACCTAAAACTTACTAAAAATCGAAACACTAGCTGTTTTACTTCTTTTTATGAGATTCTCTAAGATTTCATAGTCCATAATGTCCCTCAATAAATACTCGATACAAAACAAAAAGAATTATTTAATTCCGATTCACAGTGAACAAGAAAACCTTTTCAGCTTTATTATTCATTCATATTATCTGCTCCGAGTGTCGTGTGTTGACTCGTCAACAAACACCCTCGCACTCTTAAATAAAACACCACAGATATCCATTAAAATCACTAACCTACAACGCTTAACACCCGGATCTGTCTACAAGTGCATTATCTCTGTTTGTTTAATAGACTGGTGTCGTAAGGTGTGAAGAACACCTCTGAGATAGATAACGCATCTTTACGGTGTTCAGTGTGTAGATAAAAAAAGGTTATTTGTAGAAGATTCCCTCGTAACAATCCCTCTCAAAATCGACAGAGCCCTTAGCATGGGTACCAAGCTAAGAAACAAATAAACACACAAATTTATTAGGAAATACACACATTTCATTGATAAACTAGCCGAGTTCCGCGGTGTTACTCGCGGTACAAAAAACGGCGAAGCTAGTTTAAACAAAGGAAGTCAAAGTTACTCCTTATATGATCACATATCTGCCAGTTAAAGTCCTGTATAAATTGTTTTTTTTTTTTATATTATAGGGGGCAAATGAACAAAGAATTAGGTATTAGAGAAGAATCATCATAGCAATTTATAAAGAGCCAGTTTATTTTAAGCTTTTTAGTGTTTTTTGGCAGGGAGTTTTCGTTGGATGCTTTTTGGAAGTCGGTTTTTTTATATTTTTTTTTAATGTATGTACCGTATATGTTTTCAAATGCATTTAGTAAAAATCTGTTAAATTGAAACTATAAACTGAAATTTCAACTTTATTTCTTTGTATAGATCTATATAGATACACGTAGGCGCAGAAAAAATATAGTTCTTGTCATAAAATCATACAGAATTGAATTGAAGATCTCCGGCTTAGAACAAACATACCCGTTCAATAACATCCCAGATTAATTACAAACAGTAGTTGTTCTAACAAATAAGTCAATTGTTAGAAACATAAAATAAAATGCAGTCACGCGACGAGTTTAATCGACTTATTGGTTTGTACTTGAAAACATGTACAACCCTTTATAACTACTTTATTTGTTAATTTAGTTGCATTGAAGAAACTCCCACGGGTTCGATAACGAAAGAGCATTTGTGCAAGGGGCACTTATAATTATTACGTTGCAAGAACCAGAGTCTAATAGTGGTGTTGAGTGTAGTGGTTGCAATCCACATACGGGATAAAAAAAATGCTAAAATTTGTACTACGAAATGGACACAAAAACTACCATTCTTAACAAGTATAAGTTCCGGTTTTACCAGTTCCTATTAAAGATTCAGGTAATTATCCGACATACAACAATATGTGACAGATAAAAGTTACTGATATATATATATACATACTAGCTGTTGCCCGCGGCTCCGCCCTTGTTTATGTCGGCTATCGCGGCAAATAGTACCCTAAATGTTATTATGATGTATAAGCTATATTACCGTAAAGTTTCATCCAAATCCGTTCAGTAGTTTTTGCGTGAAAGAACAACAAATACACATCCTTACAAACTTTCGCATTTATAATATTAGTAGGATTAGTAAGATATGGTTGTAAAACCAAAATCTGTAGTTCTTTCGCAAATAAGTTCAAAATATTCTATTAAGGACTTTGTCAGCAAGGTTAGAGTTCTGTGTGTGTGTGTGTGTGCGTGTGTGTGTGTGTTTTATGAATGTTTGTAAAGTACCTTGTTTAGTAAATATGTACACATCTAATGTCCAGTTCTTCCAATGCCAGTTTAGTAGGGTTTCCACCTAAAATACATCGAAATTTGCCAGGCACCATTTCCCCTCACAAAACCTAATAACAGACCATGCAGGCCTATCACATAGACATATGCAAATGAAAAAGATCATTATTCCTACAGTATTCAGTGTATTTTCAATATTTTTTGTACCCCGTCTACACAAAACCACACAATGAATTATTAAAACTGCCTTTCCCCACAACAAAATGTACACGGAAACCATTTTTATTCGTATCTATTGAAATTAATAGTGTAGGTGCAATAAAAAGCGTCAATTAGGTATATTAAATACGCCAGTTCGCCTGTCAATTCAAAGGCATTTTAGCTTTTATTTTTATTTATTAAACTTGTTTGTGCTATGGTTTTATTCCCGTTGGATTTTATCTGTTATTCCGTGTTATCGCATTTAGTACTTAGCTTAAACTTAGCACACGTAAGCGCTTGCACTCGGTGATTAGATATAATTACCGAGGGTAAGCAACGGTCAGTACCTGGATGGGTGACCACTGGTGGCATGTTATTATGAGCGTCTCCGTGATTCGGAGGTCACGTGACAGTCGTGAAGCTTAGTTGGAGGCCTTTGGGCGGCTTAAAAACATCCAACGGCAAGATTACGTAGCCACAACCTTGTCTTGCCTGTCCCCGACCCGCACTTAGCCAGCGTGGGAACGTATGGCCTTAACCCTCTCCTGAGAGGAGACCCGAGCCCAGCAGTGGGACGTTATGGATTGTTAATGATGATAGCACACGTAAAATAAAGTTAAAATAATGATTTAAATATACAGAAATCTTACGGTTTTTGCCCATTTTCTCCGCAGCTAACCTAACAAAGTTAGTTATGTAGTCGTTCTAGTGCTGACTGACATGAGTCATGACTACAATGGATATCACAGATTGAGTATCAAACATTCACACTTTTCGTAATTTTGGGCCGTTTTTCACAGGTTACAGATAAGTTTCAGGTAACTCATCTGACTGATAATTTGACGTGTCTTCCATATAAATGTGTCGAGCCATCTGTCAAAAAAACTATTCGTTTATCTCTGACCTTTGAAATAGGGCCTTAGTATTTATTTATTTTTTATTTAGTAGGAACTAAGTAGATGTTCTAACAATTGATTGTATAAAAAAAAAGTAAAAACTAAAACCCAACTACGACAGAAAACGACGTTGAAAAAGCATGAAACAAGTTTCAAAAGCCGTAGTCACGCGTTGTTAAAGTGTCATGGACTATGGTTCATTACTAAGTTTCAAAAACCGTCGTCCATGTAGTATAATGTACCATAGTTCATAACACTCTAACAACGCGTGACTACGGCTTTTGAAACTTGTTTCATGCTTTTTCAACGTCGTTTTCTGTCGTAGTTGGGTTTTAGTTTTTACTTTTTTTTTATTTAAAATGTTTTGGTGCCTCTATAATATTAATTTCTTTGCATAGTATATTTTAAATAGGTACTATACAATTTTTACAATTATCGAATAAATACATACAAAGTCACGAGAAAATGCTTATAATATATATATTTTTGAAAGGTACAAGTAACGCCCTTTCGTATACTAAACACGGCATATTTCTCTCAAATTAATTTTTTGAAACAGTACGTTACGTCGGCTAGAGGGCGCCACATTAGGTTAAATGACACTTCGTATAACCTATAACTAGCGGACAATCAAGACGCTTCTAACGATACCTCATTTGTCTTATTCTGACTAGTAGCTTAGAAAGGAGGGAACAAACGAGCATACCATAGAAATTCCACACTTATCAAATAAATACGGACAAAGTCACGAGCAAATGCTAGTAATATATATATATTTGAAATGTACAAGTAACGCCCTTTCCAATGATACCAAACACGACATATTTATCTAAAATTTATTTTTTAATGCAGTACTTTATGTTGGCTAGAGGGCGCCACATTAAATTCAGTGACATTTCATATAGCCTATAACCAGAAGACAATCACGACGCTTCTAACGACACCTCGTTTGTCCAGTTCTAATGAGTAGTTAAGGAGCTATGAGGGAACAAATGAACATACATACATACATACATACATACATACATACATACATACATACATACATAGCCTGTCAAAATCATAACCCTCCTTTGGCTTTGCCGTAGTCGGGTAAAAATAGGGCGCAAATATAAATCGGAATTCGGGGAATATCTATCAAACATGATTCAACGGTTCGTTCGGTTAAGACGAGATTTCGAGACTGATATTAATTACAATCCTTTATTATACCTAACCTTATATTAGATAACTTTAACGATAAACAATCGTCTTCAAGAACTGGACCAAATTGAAATGGGACCATACGGGAAGCATTAGCTTTCAAACAAAAAACAATAATAATCAATATAACCGATTTTAATGATTTATTTTATTTGCGCGTGGTCTCATTTTATTTTAATTTCGTCTAATTCTTGATGTCGGTTTTTAATTTGTCCTGAAATCTATACAAATAAATAAAATTGGAGTGTCTGTTTGTAATATTAAAATAACCGCTATTTACTAAATGCACATGTATGTATATACGCTACATATACCAAAAATGTAGTTAAAAAATTTTTGTCTGTCTGTCTGTCTGTCGGTCTGTCTGTCTGTCTGTCTGTCTGTCTGTCTGTTTGTTCCGGGTAATCTCTGGAACGGCTGGACGGATTTTGACGGGACTTTCACTGGCAGGTAGCTGATGATCCGGGGAGTAACTTAGGCTACTTTTTTAGACTAACTTTGTCCCGCGGCGTTACTCGCGGTACAACAATAGCCGCGGGTAACACCGCGGGGTTCAGCTAGTTACATATATATATTTATTACTCAACAGAAATGATTTGACTTGCCATCCATCGATCGTGTTTTTAATTGCTTCTGTTATTATAAAATCTCTCTGTTACAATAGTGTATATTATATTTGGAGCTTAAAGAGCAACGTTGCCCCGAATTCCGGCGGCTCTCTGGTGTAACGTTTGTGCGGAACCATTCATTAGTGCTGTCGGAAATGTGATAGCTCGCTGCCAGCGCGGGCTACGGTCAGTTCTGTTGTTAATTTTCTTTTAGCCCCCCTGATGTAATAGTGCTGTGTATTTACTACTAGAAAAATGTACTACATCGATAGAATGTCCAAGGTATTGTCTTTGGGCAACCTCTGGGCAGTGTAGAAATCGTGTAAAGTAGGCGCTTATAGGTTACATTTGTAATCAACTAAAATATACACTACAAAATCTATATATATATATGCTAACTGAATCCCCCGGGGTGTTACCCGCGGTTATTGTTGTACTGCGAGTAACGCCGCGGGACAAAGTTAGTCTAAAAAAAGTAGCCTAAGTTACTCCCTGGATCATCAGCTACCTGCCTGTGAAAGTCCTGTCAAAATCGCTACAGCCGTTCCAGAGATTACCGAGAACAAACAGACAGACTGACAGACAGACGGAGAGACAGACAAAAACTTTTTTAACCACATTTTTGGTATGTGTACCGTGTATACATACATATGCATTTATTAAAAAGCAGCTATTTTAATATTACAATAATATATAGATATACATAGATGTATAGATACATGAACGTATGTACGCGCATAAATTCTGATAGGCTACACCAAATTAAATAATTCTTTTTGAGATGTATTGATTATTGTTAGATAAGGTTTGTGTAGAAGATAAATTAAAAAATGACGGGAATAGTCAACTTTTTTTTTGTCCGCGACAGTACACTGAGATAGATATGTAAATATTGCGGTACGAATTTCGCCGGGTCTAGCTGACCTGACCTGTATTATATATTTAAATAAATTTTTCTACAGATTGACACGGAATTATACTTCTTATTGTATTTAAGAGCCACACTCAAGAGAGTTGTGTTATGATGATGTGCTGTGTGTGGTATTAGTTTAACGACAATATGTTTGTACATATTGAAAAAAAAAACAATCAAATTTATCTGCAGTTTGATTAATGTTGTAGAGAATCTATCTTGTTTGGATTCAGATGACCGTATGAGATATGTGACGTCATTTTTATGGAGTAGTTACATGGATTTGTCCGGTATTTGTTGTTTGGCAAATTTTATAAAAATGAATCGTAGCTAGATCGATTTATCGCCACCGAAAGCCCCTGCATACTAAATTTCATGAAAATTATTGGAACCGTTACCAAGAATCAAATTATATAATAAGAATTGCTCTTTTCAATGTATTAGAATCAGGGACATAGTGACATACATCCGCAGTTCACAAGTGATAATGCAATTGCAATTAATTCTTGTTTTAGGTAAATATTTCATGAATCTTGGAACGCCCAATGGTAAGTATAAATCAATACGAGACGGCCCTATCCAGGTGTATCCATTGACGTGTACAAAACCGTTTGTAGTGAATTATTGGCGAAGTTACGTATTCATTTGTACATATTTGGCTATGCTTGTATCCAAAGTTGCCGTCAGTTCATTTGTTTACTTACGTTTTGAAATGTTTCGAATAGTTTGAGTGTGTTCTTGATTGGGTTTGAGCCTTTTGTTTTGAACGAACTCGGTATTGAATGTAGAATTTTGGATAAAGTTCAAAGAATAAATTAATATTGTTTCCGACATTTAACATACAACGCCAACTAGTTTTCAAACTGAGCAGATCTTGTTCTATGAAAACTAGAAATAGAAATCATATTACACATAGAAAGCATCCAACATTCGAAACAAATATTTGTAAATTTTTCAAACATTTGAATTGCAGTTCAGTGCATTCAATTGAGTGCAGCAAAAACTGCCTCGGTGGCGCAGGGATTAAAATCTTAGGTCAGCCACCTATGCCTGCGCCACCGAGGCAGTTCTTATGAAGCATCTTTTTACCAGCAATGGGAACGCTTATATCCAGTGAACTGCAATAGCTGATAATGATGATCTAACTACTTTCGGTGGAGAGCTGCGACAAGTTGAGGAAGCCAACGCTAATTGATTTAACTAATGAACGCGTGCCCCTTCAGTCTCCTCAGTCGTTAGTGGAGAGGTGAGGTAGATGCGAATATCACATGTGAGTGTATAAAGCTGCGTACAGACATCGCGAGGTGCTCACAGTGCACATAGCTCGCAATTACGTCATACGATCGTTGCGAACACAGAACAAAGGATTCTCCTTTTTCTGTGGTTGCGAACGCCGCCTCAGTACGAGACTACGAGCCCTGCGCTCCGTGTGGATGGACAGGTGTTGTTTGCGTTGCGCGCTCATGCATCATAGAGGCCGATACCGAATCACTGCGTGAACTTGTTCAACTTTATGAAAATAACACAGTGTTGTGGGACTCTAAACATTCTGATTATTACAATAAATGTAAAAGGGAAGACAGTTTGCGTCAAATTTCACAACAAGTCAATTTTATACTGAAAAGCTATTTTTCTACTGACGAACACCGTGCTTGGTGGTTTGTGTGCTCAGTTTGAGCATGTGTCGTTCGGGACGCACGCATAAATTGTACAGTCGTATGCCGCAGGCTGAGGCATGCGTGACGAACCATTCGCAACGCACGCCTCGCGATGTCTGTACGCAGCTTAAGACTTGCTGATTTGAAAAAAAATATTATTATCCACTAGCCGACCCACGCAACTTCGTTTGCGCCTCCTATTGCCCGTAGCGTGATAATTTGCCCCCGTTTTTGTAACATTCTTTATTGGTGCTCCGCTCCCATAGATCTAAGCGTAATGATATATATAGCCAATAGTCTTCCTCGATAAATGGGCTATCTAACACTTAAAGAATTTTTCAAATCGGACCAGTCGTTCCTGAGATTAGCGCGATCAAACAAACAAACTCTTCAGCTTTATATATTAGTATAGATGATTTGGCCTGCCTTAGTCTATTAATAGATAGATGTGACGCGACGCAGATCTTGTGGAATGCCAATAAAACGCCAAAAGCGGCATCATAATGGTCGAGTGAAGCGAATTATTAATTTAATTACAGATACCAGTCTTGACTGATAAATATTACATTCATTATTTTACACAGTTTTGTAAGCTAGCAACAAACTGTGACTATGCTCGCCATTTTTTGTTCCTATGAAATTACGATATATTTATTTCCGAAATGTCAAATTTGTTTAGGTACTCTGTATAACATCATCCTAAGACGCAGACGCAGACAATGTGCGTATCACTTAGTTACTTAATAAATAGAAGAATAGGAAACATAAACATCTGACGATCATTTATCGCCCGCTTCTCTTGCATAAAAATGTCAATTATTTTCGGAATTAACTTTATGAAACGATGTTCATATTTAACCCGAAAATTAACAATAAACTCGAGTTTTAACTAAAAGACAGGGGTAACGCTGTAGTGCTTTGTCAGCAGGGTAGTGTTAGTTATATAGGGAGAAGTTTCGTAACCATCATCTAGAATCTATATGCTTGGCATTCCACAAACGTGAGCTTTTCTAGAAACTTTCTGCCTCGCACATTAAAACAGCGGAATGAACTGTCGCCTGCGGTGTTCCCGGACCAATATAACCTTCAAATCTTGAAGAAAAGAGCGTACTCCTTCGTAAAAGGCAGGCAACGCACTTGTGATGTAGCACTAGAATGTAAATTTCAGTCGTGCGTGGGAGCTGACTTAGATACTTTTTTCTTAGCTTTTTTAGCTCGTAGCCTCCAGGCCAAAATCCGTTCCGCCTACCACACTATCACACTCTTGCCAGAAACTATCAGAAATCGTTTTTCTAAAACAGATTTATTACACAACTAGCTGAATCCCTCGACATTACCCGCGGTGTTATTGTCGTACCTCCGGTAATGTCGCGGGGCGAAGCTAGTCTAAAAAGGTATTCTAAGTTACTCCTTATATTTCGACACGGCTGTTTCACAAGTTCTAAGTCACTCAGCGTGCTATGGAGAGGGCTATGATCGACGTTTCTCTAAGGTATCGTATCAGGAATGAGGTGATCCGGCAGAGAACCAAGGTCATCGACATAGCCCACAGGATAAGCAAGCCGAATTGGCAGTGGGCTGGCCATATGCTCACGCCACCTGGCAGCTGTGCGAGGAGCCTAGGATCGAACAAGTGGCGTACAATTTGAGATGCCTATGTCCAGCAGTGGACTGCAATAGGCTGATAATAATAATAATAATAATAGTTTTTATTGCATAAACTTAACCATACAAAAGGGGTTTGCACAGCTATTCAAATTACATTATCAAAGTATATTAGTTAGTATGGCAGACAATAAAATCAGACCCCTAATCCTCAAACTAGGATTTCCTGTATTTTGAGAAATTAGTGGCTCCTCTTAGTAACATGTGCAATATAAATGAACTTAATTTGTACAATTCGAACTGAAATATTAATACTATGGTTATAATGGGCGATATAATAGTATGAAAAACATATGTGTATCCGTATATGTGTATGTGTGTGTGTGTGTGTTTGTGTGTGTGGGTGTGTGTTTGTGCGGGCGTGTGTGTATGTATGTGTGTATAGGAAAGTTAGTATGTTTGTCTCTGAGTTAGTATTTCTATGTCTTTTTTGGCAAATTACAAAAGGCTCTCTGTGTCGTGATAATCAAGTGAGTGTAGCCCTTGTTCAATTTTAAGTTTGATTTTATATTTAATCTGGGATTGAAGGCTTAGGATATTATGTAGTTTGTTGTAGATATTTGCACTTTGATACTCGAGGTTTCTCCTACCAAAGGCTGTTCTGAAATTTGTAATAGTGCACGGGGGTTTGGGTCTTCTTACGATATTTTTAGAAATCACATTATCTGCTGCTTGCACGGTTTTGTGACGGCGGAGACACTACTACTCTCAAGGTAGTAGAGCCACGCTGATTTCAGCACGAACGGGCCGGCTCGACCGGGGCGGTACTACCCTCGCACAGAAAATCAACGTAAAATGACAGCGATCATGCTGTCGTGTTTCGTTGGTGAGTGCGAGACCGGAGGCCCAATGATGCGGAAGCATCACTAGCCCGCCATGGTGTGGGTCACCATGCTGCATTGTTGCATTGTCTGCATTCGCAGTATGGTGACCACCACTCTTGGATTCTACTCATGCTTTCCATCAGGCAGAGTAGAGTCATTTTGGCAGGGTAAAAACATAAAAAAAAAAAAAAAAAAAATCTTAACATGTAAACTTGCCTAACGGTAAGGCATGCTGCGTCCTTATATAGTTGATTGGTAGGGTATCTGTAGGGTTTCCGAAAAATGACTTTAAGGATCGCTCTCTGAGCACGCTCTATGTCTATGAACTTAGTCTTAGGAGATCCTCCCCAGATCGGGATACAGTACGTCAAGATAGATTCGCAAAGAGATGTATAAACTGTTTTTAGAATAGGCAGGTCTGCAGAGTTACGGAGCTTTTTGAAAACATATATTAACTTTCTAACCTTTGCAGTCAAAGTTTGTATGTGTTCGTACCAGTTTAAGCAGTGATTAAGGGTAACACCCAAATACTTTGTGGATAAGGCTCTAGTTAAGGAGAGACATGAACATGTGAGACTATTGCTAGGGCATGTGTGAGCTTTTATTGTGACGGATTCTTCGGTAGGCTGGCTAGATGAATTTATCGCAAAGGTAATGTAGCAGGTTTTTTCAACATTTAGGCCCGTATTTTAAAAGGCGTCTCAGTCGTGAATCTAGTTTCAAAACTAGTTTTAAGAAGAGATTTTATTATAGAACGTCTCTTGAGACAAGATTCACTTATCGTTAATCAGGTGAGTAAAGATCAATGAACAGCTTATTTTAGAACGATACTTATGTCAAAATCTCCTCTCAGGAATAGATTTTGACAGATGTGATCTCTGTTCAGTTGAGACAAGTTCAATCTAGTCTCAAGTGGTAATTTTTAAAGGCCTTTATGGGGAAATTAAGGTATTTTATGATGATTTTTCTGAATAACAACGAAAGATTCACTTTACCTTGCTTTCAATTTCAATTCACTTTAATTAACATTAAATTGAAATTCAATTTACTTTAAATACACATTTAACCACTTGTTTCAACTAATATCACTCACAACCTTTTGGTTTATGACAAAAATTTAACATTATTTTAAATAAACAACCAAAACAACAATTCAACATGACAAGCATTGAAAACAATTTGGACGTTCCGTTATAGGTAATATCTAGCCATTTGATTTTAATATTTATAATATTTAATTTAGGGCGAGTTGCTCCTTATTCTTATGTTTACATTGATACACTAGCCAGTAATGTATTATGTACAAACCAATAACTAATAATATTTAAATTATATTTGTTACTTATATTTTGTTCAATATAATTTGCTGCGTGACACAGAACAATACTTTAGATAATGCAGAAGCGTAATTGAGAACAGACTGTTGAGTTGAGATTGGTTACTGAGACTAGTTTCAGTTGAGTAGAACTCAAAACGCATTCTATAATAAGAGGGACGCTTGAGATTTGATTAGAACTTAAAACTCGTTTCAGCTGATCGGAGTTCAACGGATACTTGAGACGCCTTTTAAAATACGGGCCTTAGTGTCAATAGATTATGTGCCAGCCAACTGCCTGTGAGGGCAATGGCTCGTTCAGCAGAGATTATAGTTTCAGACCAGGTCTTACCATAAACTAAAATGGCAGTATCATCAGCATACGAAAAGATATGAGAGCTTGGCAACGACATATTGCAAAGCTCATTGAGGTAAGTAGTAAAAAGAGTAGGGCCCAAGATGCTCCCCTGAGGGATCCCACAACGAACCGAAACAACGAATGCGAACACATTGAGTGCGGTCCCTCAAGTAGTCTGTGTAAATTTTAAGGACATCTCCTCTGACACCCGACAGTTCAAGCTTTTTAATTAGAATCGGTACAGAAATCGTATCAAAGGCCTTGGAGAGGTCAAGAAATATTCCAAGGCATTTTTGTTTATCGTCTATCTTTCGAACTGCCAGTCTCGTAAATGATGCAACTGCATCTTCAGTAGACAAGCCCTTTCTGAACCCAAACAGATTTTTTGAAATGATGTTATTTTCCTCCAGAAAGCCTGCTGATGATGACGAGATACGTGTTTAAGCGTTTTTGGATATTCTACCCCTGAGGGCATGAAATAAGGGTTGAAAGATTGTATGAGAGTCCGTTATTTTTTAAGTTAGAAACATGAAATATTATCTTTGGGCTACTAATTAGAAATGAGTAGAAACGTATTTAAGCGTTTCTGGCTATTCTACCCCTAAGGGAAGAAATAGGCATTGACATTTCATATATAGGTTAGTTTGGGAGTCCATCATTTTTTAATTTAGCAGCCTAAAAACTTTCGTCTTTATGTTTCTAATTACAAATAGATGAATACTAATATCAGCATTTATGGAAATTCTGTTCCTAAAGAAGTTGAATATAGGTCGAATATTTGTATGAAAGTTCTTTTAAATGGGCTATTGATCAAAAATAAAAAAATAAACACGAATAAATGATTTATACATACTTTTACACAGTTTTAATTAAATACATATAATCAACTTCCACGCGAGCAAAGCCGCGGGCAACAGCTAGTTAATTTATATAGATAGATACCAGTAAACACTATTTTATAGCCTCAATACGAAATTATGATATGTTCACACGGTAATATCTGTAATAAAAATCAGATTTAAAGCATTTAAATATAACTAAATTTATTGGCATACTTTTCCGGGTAGATGCTGAAATATTGTTTATGGTGCGGCGTAAATAATATAATACTACAATGATCATTGGCACGAAGGGAATGAGTACATTTATAAGGGATAGATGATGTTTTCTTTATGGCAAGGAGGAACAACGGACAGTAGAAAATACACTTCAGCATCAACGCCATCTGAGTTCTTTAAATATTTTTTATTGCTTACTCTAAAAGAAAACTCATTCCCTACCCTATTCATTTCAAGCTCTACGGGGAAGGACGCCTAGGACAGCAACCCACTATCTACCACTTATCATCATGTGAACTGTCTGTTCGTTTGCTTTATTGTTCTTCCATTTGACCTCGTCGTAGTTGGGTAAGAAAATACTAAATGAATATAAACGTACTTAATATTATTATTAATTATCAAGAATAAAAGATAACTCTACCACTTAATTTACTAGACAAAGACTATAATATAATATTTATTTTACTAATATGGCAAGAATGCTATCTACGCAACATAACATAACACCAATACGAGTTCTATGATTACATCACAAAATGGCGGCCGTAATTGATACAGCTGATTACTCGCGAATGGCTAATTGATGGTGAATTATTCTATAAACATATTCATTTTTATAGGATACTGCTAAATGATTGTGGATAAGAATGCTAAATGAATAATAAATTTTTGAATAATTGATTGAATAATAAAATTTAATGTTTTATAAGAAACTATAGCAAAAACGTGCAAAGCTTACTTTGAAATTAATTGTTTTTTTTTTTAAGAATTCATTAGTGGGAATACCTCATATTACATAAGCACCTTACATAAGTGTAAGATTCCAATAACAAGAATATGTATTGAATTTTCAAAAAATTAAAAAGTTACTTTAATATTAAGCATCTGACACTGACAGAAATATTGTAATTGGTGTGTGGTGTGACCAGGATACAAGATAAGCAATGAAAAGGTGATGAAAACATGATTGTAGGAAGTCTGAAACTAACTTCCAGGAATGAAAAGATAGAAAACTAGTCACTGGAACCTGGACATTAATCATGGAGGTTGTCGGTTATGTATGATACAAGAAAAGGACTAGAGAAGAAAGAAGAATACTTCGTGAAAGAGAATTCGAATTAAAATGGTGTAAGCAGTGAAATAAGGAATTATAGAGTGGTATAAAAAAAGGGAAGACATGTTTTAAAAACCAATTAATATTTAAGAGAAGGTTAAGAAGAAGAACTAAGTAGATGTTTTGAGTAGTGTAATCTGCAATGTAAAATTTGATAATTTTTCCCCCGAGTATAACTATAAGTATAACTCAAAAAATTAAAACTGTTTTTTTTGTAACTAATCTTTCCATGCGATTACACATATTTTTCATAGATATCACAAGATATTTTATAACATTTATTGCAATTATACCTATCATCATCATCAAAGAAACAACAACTCATTAAAAGTGCAATTAATGACTTTTAAAAAATAAGTGCAAATTTTCCCGCGCACCTGTACGCCATTTTTGTTGACGTCACACATGGCCGCTAATTAATACGATTGTTAAACTTTCCGATATCAGTTATTGAAATGATTTATTAATTTTACGTGAGTAATGTGTTGTTTTAATGGCCTCTCGTATTGGGATTAAATTATTCCAATTTGCATGCTTATTGTAATGTTGTTATATTAGTAGAGAAAGCATGGTTTATTTTATTTTCGTGAACGTAATGCACATAGCACAAATAATTAGTAAATAGTGGTGAAGAATGGTTTTTAATATATGTGTTTAAAGGTGTGTAATATACTTAATAAACGTAAACTTTGATCCGTGGGAGAGCCACGCTTCGGCATGAATGGGCCGGCTCGACGGGATTGGAAGAGAGCCGATACCGAGCCAAGACGAGTTTGAAGACGTCAGCGGCGACACCAGCCGCCGACAGGGCCTCAAGCTGCCGGATACAGGCAGGACTTTTGGTAGCTGATTAATTGAAATGGACAGCGATAAGGGTGTGACCTGATCTCAAAAGATGCCATCATGATGATTGAGCCGACAGGCAGGATAGTCTGAATGGACGCGGTATCGTTCCTGGGTGGACCTGGATTGAAATAACTTGATCCGGGTCCTCCTCAGAGCAGGGCGCCTGAGACCGGCCGATATTGTGGTTTTTAGTGGAATCACCACATACCTGGCTCCTCAGTCCCCGATGAGCTGGTGATCTGAAGGGATTTTCCACCTCGTCAACGAAAGAAAAGATAAAAAAGGTCTGAATTGAATAATGGAGCTGCCAAAATGACTACTCTGCCTGATGGAAAGTATAAGCAGAATCCAACAGTGGTGGTCACCTTATTTATTTATTTATTTATTTATTAACTTTGTGCACTTGAAGTACAAAGGCGGACTTAATGCCATTAGGCATTGTCTACCAGTCAACCTTCGGGTGTTGCAGAAATATGATGCGGTAGGTGCAAGGACAAACTATTGAATTCGACAGATAATAATTAAACAAATAATGGATAAACCTTACTTATTGCAAATGCAACAATGCAACACGACGACACTATGGCGGGCTAGTGATGCTTCTGCATCATTGGGCCTCCGGTCTCGCACTCACCAACGTAACACGATAGCATGATCGCTGTCATTTTACATTGATTTTCTGTGCGAGGGTAGTACCGCTCCGGTCGAGCCGGCCCAACCGTGCTGAAATCAGCGTGGCTCTACTACCTACCTACTACCTAGTTTTTTCGTTCAATCAATACTTTATGCTAATTGTACTAAAACTATCAGTGTCAGTAGATATGCAGTCAATGTTTGCGTACGTGTAGGACCTCACATACCATCTTCCTCGTATTACACAACATCAGTAATCCGTTGTACGTAAATTATCTATTCTGTTGGAACAATGGCGTCGCTTATCTCGGATTAACTTAGCAGCTTGCTAGATCGTTAAGCGAGCAAGGTGTGTGCGGCCACACATCGAGTTCCGTGTTCCAATTATGAGTGTCTTCTTTTTAACCGACTTCAAAAAAAGGAGAAGGTTCTCAATTCGATCGTATATATGTTTTTTTTTATGTGATTTCGCGGATAATTTCGTCATTTATAAACCGATTTTGATAATTATTTTTGAAGGAGATATCCTGATAGTGGTACCATGATATGGACACTAAGATCTTATGATGGCATCCAAAAGAAATCGAGTCGAATCTTGAAGTCGGTTTTATTTTTGTTGTTATTAAATATTAAATGGTAAGCTATTGTGCGATGAATGTGCTGTTTTGTGACAAAATAAACAAAAAAAAATGGTTTGATAGGCAAGCGTTAATTCATCTCTCTTTTTTTGGTTTTTGGGCTTCAGGCCTAAGGAAAAACCGCTTTGAGTGTTGCATAATAGGCACTGCCACTATGTCTAAAGTACTTCAGGTTTAATGACCACTCAATTCAAATGACGTGCATTCAATATTATACTATATACTCTTTTATTGCTATCGGACATAGAATAACACGGTAAAGAATAGCCAAACGCAGACGTTCTCCTCGGTCACAGTATAAGCACAATTGAGCCTATGCATTTCACTCTTATGTGAAATTATTTTATTGTTTTGCTAGCTGACTCACGTAACCTCGTTTGCGTCCCATTGGTCGTAGCGTGATAATTTTCCCCCGTTTTTGAAACATTCTTCATTGGTGCTCCGCTCCTAGCCGTCTTAGCGTGATACTTTATAGAGTTCCTCGATTAATGGGCTTTCACACTGAAAGATTTTTTTCAAATCGGTCCATTAGTTCAGCTTTATATATTGTAGTGACTGTGTAGTGATAGGCGATTGTTTTTGTATGCGAGTCAAAACTGCCCCCCCATTTCCCCCCGCAAAAGCCAGACTGTTCTGTATCGTAAAATGATGCTATGGCTACTCCCCTCCGTTCGGTGGTCCGTGCTCTATGGCTATCGGACGTAAATACTTTTGCGAAATACTCTACTGCTGTCGTATATAAGTTTACGATACTATAAAATTTCTTAATGATAATTAAAATGAATTTATAGCTACAGATGCGGGATATTGCATAATTTTATATCTTAGATGTTCTAAATGTTAAGTAACGCCTACATTTTGGGTTTATATTACACTTAACTTTGTGGCTAATTTGCTATGGTCGTGTATGGTTACAACGTAAGTAACTTTTGGTTCAAAGATATGTATTAAGCCTGTTAAGTAATCGATTTGATTTCAACGAAAATGAAATTAGATCACTCATACTAGTAATATTGTGTATTCGACAGTATATCTATTTTTTTGTCTGTCAGTTACGCTTTAAAAGCTTAACCGCTGCACCGATTTCAGGAAAATTTGTCATGAAGATACTTCGATTCTTGAGGAAGTACATAGGCTACTGTTTACCGCGATAACCGATATTCACGTGGGCGAAAACTAGTACCTACATATTTTTTGTTTTTTATCCCACATTTATTATACACATTATCTAAAAATTTTGTAGAGACTTATATTTCTGAATTAATATAGATACATAAGTTAAATGTACTCAATGTAATTTTAAACTTTGCTTTAAAAAGTCTTGCACACATGCTGTATAAAGTATAAAACAAATGCAGTTATTTATTCCCCTTCCACAACAACTTATAAATAGTTTTCGACCTCGTCACAACTTTCAGAAATCATTGATTTATAGAGTCGTACACAATGAAATAGTTTACTTTGCGTTTTTTAACGCTTTACGATGTCAGCTTTATGGTGCCATTTTGTAAACCGTTATATTTGATTCGGATTTTGAAATTTCGAAATGCGAACGAATTTTATGTTTATGTTAAAGTAACTTGGTGTGTCTGTCTATTCAGAATATTCTTTTGTTGTAATAGTTGATTTTTGCTCTTAATTATCTAAGCTTTCGGAAGTACCTATGAGCGTTGTCGGAGGATCGATGCCGCCCGCCTCGGCAAGTGTCCTTCACCAGCAAGGGACCTTAAGAGTTTTACACTTACAACCCTTTTAAAAATGTAAAAAAAATATTTGTATATGTAGGTACTTATAATAACGTGTCTACCAACGTTGCCCCTGGAAACCTGAAATAAAGAATTAGGAGAGCACTGTCGCCCTTATTATCTTTCGTCACAGAATATTAGAACCTTCGGTTTCTGGTGACTCTCATTCGGAGACAGCAACGCTAGATTGGTTAGCACCGGTTTTTTGGGAGACCCTGGCATAGATTTCCACGTAGTATATACTAGCTGACTCGCACATCCTCAGCAGCATCTCCTATTGTCTGTGATGTTAATAACAACATAAACTAATTTGTTTACTATCGAAGCGGTTATCTATACTAATATATAAAGCTGAAGAGTTTGTTTGTTTGAACGCGCTAATCTCAGGAACCGCTGGTACGATTTAAAAAAATCTTTCAGTGTTGGATAGTACATTTATCGAGGAAGGCTATAGGCTATATATAATCACGCTAAGACCAATAGGAGCGGAGCACCAAGGAACAATGTTACAAAAGCGGAGGAAAATTATCACGCTACTGACAATAGGAGACGCAAACGAGGTTGCGTGGGTCTGCTAGTTTGACTATAAAATCATGTATCTAGGTTCAAAATTAATGAATACTAAGCCTTTGTAAGCCATATTTCTTGTTACAAATAATTCCAAAACACACCAACTATTAACTTAGTCTTTCTAAGACTGATAACCTATTCTATGTACTACCAGTTTTAGTTAGTTTCAGACTTGGACCAACTACTTCGATAGTTTTGTTCAGTATTGAGAGATAGCGCTTTGTGTCGAATTCTGTTCTCTAAACATCTTCCAGTTGTTGTGAGACTATTCTAGGATTTGTTAATGTTTGTAGCTTAAAGTACCTACGTTATTATTCTTGCTTATAGATATATAATCTTTACAACTAAATGAAATTTGAGTGTCTGTTTCTTATATTAAAATAACCGCTTTTTAATAAATGCATATGAATGTATACACGGTACATATACCAAAAATTTAGTTAAAAAAATTTGTTTGTGTTGTGTTCCGGGTAATCTCTGGAACGGCTGGACTTTCACTAGCAGGTAGCTGATGATCCAGGGAGTAACTTAGGCTACTTTTTTTCAGACTTACGATGTCCCGCGGCTTACGTTACTCGCGGTAAAACAATAGCTGCGGGTAACACCGCGGGATTGAACTAGTTTATTATACAACTATTTTAAGCTTTTCAAGGTAGTTATAGTCAACGCTGATTTCAGCACGAACCAGCCGTCTCGTATGGGGCAGCATTCGTTGTGACGTGTTTTGTTGGTGAGTGATAGATCGGATTGCAGTCCATGGGGGGAATGACGGTTAATAATGGTGGACTGACGATTTAAAGAAGGTGGCTGGCAGCGGATGGATGCGAACTGCCCAAGACCGGGATAGTTGGCGCTCCTTGGGGGAGACCTACGTTCAGCAGTGGATGGCGATTGGCTGAAGAAAAAGAAAAGAAAATATAGATCCTAGGAATAATGATGCAGAGCATCTCAATAAGTCACCATAACGTAGGTCACCACGCTGCATTGTCTGCATTCGTAATGAGTATGGTGACCACCACTCTTGGATTCTATTCACGTTGTCCATCAGGCAATGTAGGGCAGTAAAAAAATACTGTACTGTATTCTTCATTGTTGTGTGATAATCGAAGGGTACCAATCAGTACAGAACCTATATTATCCTGATAATTATAATGCCTTGTTTGTTATTTGTTATAATTACCTTAAGATATAAGGAAATTTAGTATTTTTCAACCTTAATCGCAAAATATCTCCTATAATAACTATTTACAGTGGGAGAGCCACGCTTCTGCACGAATGGACCGCTCAACCGGAGTGATAACACGGCCTCACAGAAAACCGGTGTGAAATAGCGCTTGCGCTGTGTTTCACCGAGTAAATGAGGATACCGGAGGCCCATACCCCTATCCCTCCCCTCATCCCTTTCCACATCCCTTTCCCCATCCCCCACAAGTCAGCAACGCACTTGTGACACCTCTGGTGTTTCCATGGGCGGCGGTAATCGCTTACCAACAGGTGATACGTCTGCTCGTTTATCCCTATACCATAAAAAAACTTAAATATTGCATTTACAGGCACATTTATCAATTCCAAGAAAAAGAAAACACCTGTTGAACCTAGGAACTCAGCACATCGGCTGCATACTAAAAGCACACATCAGACAAAGGTTCAACCAGAGACAATGACTGTCAATAAAGTATTTTAATATACTTTTTTGTTTGAGAAAAGTAATTGTGAATAAATCTTAAAGTTGATACAAGCGAAGCCAAGCGCGGAAAGTTATCAGATATGTACATAAATGATGTAGAAACCCGTATTTCAGTACAGCAACAACATAAATACATTTCCGTATGTAATGGGGGCAACACAAACAGACATTTAAACGTTATGTGTTTGTCGACTATACTCTGTTTGTTTGTTTCGTACTGTAAAGTCAGTTATGTGTGCCATCGGGATGCGAACTCAAAATTGGAACAGAAGGGTCTCATTTTAACTAAACACACGGAATAATGATGAGAAAATGTATCATCGCTTAACTTGAACCGGTGTCTTCAAATTTTCATAGATAGAAGGATGAAAACTCTTTATTTATACACCGTATTACAAATTTAAAAGAGAGTGTAGAAAATGCCAAATATATTTATAACTAGCTTAAGCCCGCGGTGTTACCCGCGTTTATTGCTGTACCGCGGGTAACGCCGCGGGACATAGTTAGACTAAAAAAAGGAGGCTAAGTTACTCCTTAGATCTTCAGCTATCTGCCAGTGACAGTCCCGTCAAAATTGGTCCAGCCGTTCCAGAGATTAGCCGGAACAAAGAGACAGCAAACCGACAGACAGAAAGACAAAAATTGTAAAAAAAACTATTTTGGGATATGTACCGTGTAAACATACGTAGGTATGCATTTAGTAAAAAAGCGGTTATTTTAATATTACAAACAGACATACCAGATTGATTAATTTGTATATAGATTATGAATTTGTCTATAATAAATACAAATAATTTGAAGCACACTTATAAACGAACATTTAATCAATATGTAGATTTTATCATTGCTGCACAAACATTTCAAATAATTAAAAAAAACTTTTTTTAGCCTATGACATTTATAAATCTATAAATCTGATTACCAAAGACAAATTCATACACGTATTTGTTTCCTTTACCATAAAGCAGTAAGTATAGAGGAGTACACAGTTGGCCTAAACCATGGACAAGGAGTCCATAGTCGGTTTACTTTCTCATTGCATACGATTAGTACCGCTTGACATTTAGCGTATCATAATCTGAAGGGTTCAGTATCGTGTGTTACGTAACAAATAGCCGTTCCTTTAAGTTTCACCCACGTTTATCTGCTGCCCACTGCTCTACTCGCAAAAGTCGTAGCATGATGTTTAATATAAAAGTTGGTCTTTATCATACGAAAAATGCTTGGATCCATCCAAGTTTTGGATAAAATATGGGTAAAACTCAGATGGATCCAAAAATGAGTGTGTTCCTGCCGTGGGTGTCGTAAGAGCCGACTAGAGAAGCAAACTACGCGGGGCATTAGCACTGCCAGAGAAGGAAAATCCTACTAATATTATATACGCAAAAGTTTGTAAGTATGGATGGATGGATGGATGTTTGTTACTTTTTCACGCAAAAACTACTGCACGGATTTGCATGAAACATTACAGTAATATAGCTTATATATCAGAATAACACATAGCCTACCATTTGCCGCGATAACCGACATATACGCGGATGAAGCCGCGGGCAACAACTAGTTTGAAATAAATCCTTTATCTGGCCAGTGCAGGACAGTAGTCAAAAGGTCCTCAGTGATAGCGTATGCGACTGCTCTGCTTGAGGTCTCGGGTTCGATTCCCACGGGTCTGACCAAAATATTTTTTGTACGATCTGCAAATATATGTTTCAGAGTTTGGGTGTGTTTTCTATGCATAAAATGTATGTATTTACGTGTTTATATCAGTTGTAGTATATATATATATTTATATTAGTTATATAGAACTCTTAAAACCAGCTCTGCTTAGATGGCGTTGTGTGTTAGATATCCGAAATATTTATTTATATTTAACTAGAAATCTGTGTCCAGTAATGTTCACTGTATATGAGACTGTTGATGCTGAGTTATTTGCCTATAATAGGTATACGTACCTGAATTGACAGTCATCATTTTGTACAGATTGAACCAGCTGTGGTCCGAGGCTGATGGATCTTCCTTTCCCCACAAACTAGAGTAGAGAGAGTATTATGCCTTTGTTTCCCCTTCATTCCAGTTCTAGGAATAAATTCTATGTCGCGAGGACTTTACAAACATACATAAAAAGGACATAAAGACCCAGAAAAATGGTGAGTTGATCGCCTCTACGCCATTCGTGCAGTCAAAGTCAAGTAGTAGTCAAGTAGTCGATAGAGGCGCCACCGAACTACAACGTAAACAAATTAGAACGTTCATGTTGACATTTGACATAATAGTACTTTCTGCATCAAAACTAGTTTTGTTTATTGAGAAAATAATAAAAATGCATCAGTATTTTGCATTTGGAGGAAAAACATCGGAGTACATTTTATTTCCTAAAGATCAAAAGCTGCTTAAGCAATGGGAGATAGCTACGTGTCGTAAAAACTTCTAGGCAATTATGCACTCAAGACTGTCATATAAAGCAGAAAAAGTTATTGAAGGATTTGCGACCGGTAAGTGTAAATTCTATGTTTATTTTATTACTTTTTATTCCTAAAATTGTGGGTTATTTGTTCATAAGATAACATAACCAATAAAACAAATACCCCTATTTATTTACATTGTTTTCCTTTGATGGGTGCGCCGCTCTCCCGGAGCAGCTTTTTTAATGCCGGAATAGTTAGACGTCCATAATTATTATCTATTATTGATAATAATATAAAAAGGAAATGAAATATACAATTAAATGAAACTTTAAAAGTATACCGCGCTAATCTGTTTACGTTATAGTTCGGTGGCGCCCTCTAAGATTAGCTTTGCGTAAGCAACCTAATTACTTACCACTGGTATAATATTGATAGAATAGTAAATAGATACAATTGTTATAATCTGTGGAATTATTGCAATCGAAGTGACATACGTGATGTCGTAACTTGGCTAAATTCAATTTCAACACAAATTCCACTCCATTTACACGAAATAGGGTCATTACGACGAGCCTTTTCAAATGCTACTGACGGTCGGGACGTGATCTAGCTGCAACCTGGCAACACTTATGTAACTTTGAACTGTTTTGTACACTGCGTTATAAAGTTAGGGAGTGTTAAAGGCTTATAGTTCATAGATTGTAAGTTTAAATTGATAAATTAAGGGCATGCATGTATAAATATGGCGCATAGATATCACTAGATTTCAACAGAAATGGACCGACACCAAACCCTAGGTATATAACCGACCATCTTAAAAGCTAAAAGATCAAGCTAAAGACATATATTATAAAGAAATATTTTCGCGGTAGCCAGAGCCTTGAGATCCTAACATGTTACAACTATGATAAAAAGTGGGTTTATAGAATCTTAATTTCTCATAAAAACAATTTTAGATGCAATTTCTTATGTTAGTAACGTTTGGTTCTTCTTGTGACGAAGCATTTATATTTTGTTTATGGGATAGTAGGCAAACGAGCAGACCTCAACCTGATAGTAAGCGATTACCGCCGCCCATGGACACCCGCAACACCAGAGGCGTCACAACTGCGTTGCCGGCCTTTGGGGGATGGAGAGAGGGATGTGCGTTGGGATATGAGCCTCCGGTATCCTCACTCACTCGGTGAAACACAGCGCAAGCGCTATTTTACACCCGTTTTCTGTGAGGCCGTGGTATCACTCCGGTCGAGACAACATTCATTCCGAAGCGTGGCTCTCACACTGTATACACAGTACACATTCATATATCAAAATCGGTTCAACCGTTCCAGAGATTACCCGGAAAAAAATTATTTTTGATGTAAGTTCCGTATAAAATTTCATATGTGCTTAGTGAAAAGCTGTTAATTTGAAATTACAAACAGACATTTCAATTTTATTTATTTGTAAACATTTACTGTGATCGTATTGGTTACTATTTGTTTAGATATAGTGTTAACGTATGAGTTACTAAATAGGCAGGTGTGTATATGTACGTCATTGTATAAATGTAATTTAACACAAAACAGTCCTCCTCCTCCAGTTCCTAGTTTAAACATGAATGAAAAATAAAGTAAAATCGGAAGAACAATAACAAAAAAATTGTATTTAACAGTTGAGAGCGGCCATTTTGTTCCGTTAACCATCTGTGAAAAGGAAACACGCTGTTTTTACCGCAACAGTCGAAGCGTGAAGATTTCTATTGAAAAGATTAATTGAAACGCATTAGTACTTAATTGGAGTATGATTGTGTTTGTTTCTGTTGTGATCAAGATCTATTAAACAACGAGTCAATACCCTCAAATGAACATAATCCTCCCGCATTTATTTTCTGAAACCATATAAAAGTATTGAAATAAAAAAAAAATATTGAATTTTATAAGTTTGTAAGGATTTTTTCATTTCTTTCTTGAATGTTCGATTTGGAATAACTAAAACTACACAATACCAGGAATCATCACCGGGATCTTTGGACTAAAATACCCTAAAACAAAACCCTTTAAGCCGCAGAGTTACCCACCCGCCATGTTGAAGGAAGTTACTGAGTTTATTATGAACTAGCTGAACCCCGCGGTGTTACCCGCGGTTATTGTTGTACCGCGAGTAACGCCGCGGGACAAACTTAGTCTAAAAAGGTAGCCTAAGTTACTCCCCGGGTCATCAGCTACCTGCCAGTGAAAGTCCCGTCAAAATCCGTCCAGCCGTTCCAAAGATTACCCGGAACAAACAGACAGACAGACAGACAGACAGACAAAAAATTTTTTAACTACATTTTTGGTATATGTATCATGTATACATACATATGCATTAAGTAAAAAGCGGTTATTTTAATATTACAAACAGACACTCCAATTTTATTTATTTGTATAGATGTTTTGTTGCCAAATACTTCAAATAAGTGTTAATTAGGTACTTTTTAGTGCACAATAGTGGGTAATCCTACTTGTCACATCATTCTAATATATAAAGGCGAAAGTTTGTTAGTGTGTATGTTTGTTACTTTTGCACGCAAAAATTGCTGAACGGATTTGGATGAAATAAATAAATAAATATTTCGGACATTTAACACGCAACGCCATCTAGTCCCAAGCTAAGCAGAGCTTGTGTTATGGGTACTAGACAACTGATATAAATACATATATACTTTTTTTTTGTAAATACATACATATTATACATAGAAAACACCCAAACTCCGAAACAAATATTTGCAGATCATACAAACATTTGGTCCGACCCGGGAATCGAACCCGAGACCTCAAGCACAGCAGTCGCATACTCTACCACTGCGCCACCGAGGCAGAAACTTAACAATAATGTAGCTTATACATCAGAATAACACATAGGCTACTATTGCCGTGATAACCGACATACACGCGGGCGGAGCCGCGGGCAACAGCTAGTAATATTATAAATGCGAAAGTTTGTAAGAATGTGTGTTTGTTGTTCTTTCACGCAACAACTACTGAACGGATTTTCATGAGACTTTGCAGTAATATAGCTTAGACATCGAAATAACATATTAAGTTAAAAATTATAAAGATTTTTAAAATTCAAATACAGGCATAAGCTAGTACTATCTAAAGGAGAAATATACTAAGCTATGTTTATGAGGTAATCTATCAGACCCTTCTAAAATGTTTTAGCATTAATATATAGAAGAACTCAAGCCGTTTGTCGCAGAAGTCTGTGCAAAAGTTGAGATATAACATAAAATACAATACAAGGGTCATACTTAGCAAACGTATAATAAAGCTTTTCGAGTGTCTGGGTTTTATGGCGTTATTTTTTTTGTTGGCAACTTTTTCTTTATATTGTTATTATTTTTATTTGTAACTAGCAATTAACAGGCATCTTCTAGATCTTGTCTAGTGGTTAGGGCGCCTGACTACGAAGTCGGAGGTCATGGATTCCCATCCAGGACATATAACTGTGTGATGTGCACGATCATTTGTTCTGTCTCTAATTGACTTGTAATATATATGTTTATTTATTTAATCGACCGCTCACAACACTTACTATTTACGCATACCTATATGCTACTTGTTTCTTTAATTCTTGACTAGTTTTAACAGCTAGTGTACCCTTTGCGCGTATCTCACTAGGCCATACCGTGGGAGAGCCACGCTTCGGCATGAATGGACCGGCTCGACCGGAGTGATACCACGGCCTCACAGAAAACCCGCGTGAAATAGTGCTTGCACTGTGTTTCACCGAGTAAGCGAGGATACCGGAGGCCCATATCTGCTCATTTGCCCGATATACCATAACAAAATCCTGACATTGCTTTATGACTATTGAATTTTTAATACTCTTTCCTAATATATAGACAGGTTCCCACATGCCTAGTTTGGGATGGAGTGTCCAATTGCCTCATTATTAAATGTTTTCATGATTATGTCATCCAAATGTACTTGGTACAAATATTTTTGGTATCCTCATCATTATCAGCCCACCGCAGTCTAGTGCTGGTCATAGGCCTCTCCGTTGCTTACGCATGGAGGGTTAATAAATAAATAAATATTTCGGACATCTTACACAACGCCATCTAGTCCCAAGCTAAGCAGAGCTTGTGTTATGGGTACTCGACAACTGATATAAATATACATGTTTAAAAGCAAATGTAATGGCAACATTATAGTTTTGTCATGTCACTGTTAAATAAAATTCGGTCAAGAGCAGTCGAAAGTATTTGGGCGGCCCGTGATTTGGATTGAATAAGTTTCGGTGTTTGAAAGTGTGGTGGTAGTGTCGGGTAAACTAATTAATATACACACGTTTAAATTCAGTCGGAACAGCACTTGAAGAAACGTGAAGAAGCACGTGAAGATTGTATTGTATAAGTAATATACATATATACTTTGTTTTGTAAATATATACATATTATACATAAAAAAACACCCAAACTTCGAAACAAATATTTGTAGATCATACTAACATTTGGTCAGACCCGGGAATCGAACCCGAGGCCTCAAGCACAGTAGTCGCTACCACTGCGCCACAGAGGCAGTCAAAAAATAGGGTAATTAAATAAATTATCACAATTATATTTTTATTACATTACTACATTGCTAAAAAGATTCATATAAATCCGTTCAGTCGTTTTTGCGTGAAACAGTAACAAACATACATCCATCCTCCCTTAGTTTTGCATTTAGAATAATAGTAAAAAGGATTTAAAAAAATACAAAAACAACTTATTCCAATTTTAAAACTTGGATATTTTTATCCTTCGCGCTGCTCAATTTCATATCTACTATATTATAAAGATTAGTAGCGCTCCAAACTCAAACAACATAGACACTCCAGCACCTACTTCTTTTGACAAAACCCCCACAAATATTTCTCTAAAGCACATAGCCATTGAGCTTTCATCTATTTTATACCCCTTTGAGAAATCTCAATTAACCAACTAATTTTTATTTGTGTACTCAAATAAACATAAGCACTCGGCCTATAGAATTTACCAAAAAGGCCGGCAACTGTCTATCAACGACAAGACTTAAGTTGTGATTTACGAGAGAAAGAGATAGAGCTATCATTAGGACGAAAACATAAACAAATAGATTATGTGATTAATGGATGTCACACATTGAGAGTAATATTTTAAATATGTTTTGAGAAAAGTTTAAATTTTGAATCTAGCTTTTATTAATCATTTGTGAGTGCATACGTAAGTGTAAGTGCCGTTTTCAAATATAGATATTTCTTTTTATTGTATAGATTTGTCTCTGGTTAACTGACTGTTTTAAATAGCTATCTTCAGTTTTAACTAGATTTAGGTTTTTGACGGTTTCAATTTACCTTTAAGTGCTTGTTCTACTTTTGACAACTAAAAACGGACAAAAATCAAGCAAAAAAGCGGTTAAGTGCGAGTCGAACTCGCCCATGAAGGATTCTGTAGCAGCAAGTAACATAATATAAACGTTCTTGTTTTATTTCTATATTTGAGTGGATCGAATGAAAGGTAAAATGCGGTTTACGATTTATGACGTATTAAAAAAAACTTCTTACAAAATTTCGTTCAAACCAATTTTCGGTGGAAGTTTGAATGGCACATCATAATATTTTTTTTAGTTGTTTCTAAAATAAGAGAATGATAAATTCTCTTATTTTAGAAGTTACAGGGTAAACTCTTAAATTTAAAAAAGGCTTTTACAAAACTCAATTTCATTTTTGAAGACTTATCCACAGATACGCCACACGTATGGGTTTGATGAATAATTTTTTTTGGGGAAACACCAAAATTTATTGTTTTTTTGTTTATTTTTGTGTAAAAATCTTAATGCGGTTTATATAATGTTTATAGAATACATCTACGCACCAAGTTTCAACAGTATAGTTCTTGTAGTTTGGAAAAAGTTGTTTGACATACGGATTGACAGAAAGACATGACGAATCCACGAGTGTTCCGTTTTTTGCCATTGCTACGGAATCCTAAAAACTTTGTACCCTTTTTTACGAAAATTATGCGAATGCAGAACTTTGAAATTTCGCTCAGCTTAAGTTTTTTTTGGGAAAAGGAGTGCAGATGCTTAAAAAAAATAATTTTGGTCGAATTTCGGCCACTGGCCGATTGCTAATATTATTATACGGATATGGAAGAGACAGTTCTAAAATTATTTCATAAATACGTACTAACCGAACAGAACTAACTTGAAAAACTTCAACGCTTCACTGCAAATAAATACAACAAGTCATTATTTACAAAGTGTCGTTCATTCATTCGTTCGCTTGTTCAACTCATTCACAAAATACTTTCCTCGATTATTTTCCGATATTTATTGTCCATTCGATTTCCAATTAAATATAAATTTCGAAGCACAAAAGCCGACGTGTATTCTATAGGGAATTGAAATGGCAAATTCTTTTTTTTTATGAATTGTTTTTTTAAATAATACGAGTTTTATCAAACGTGCCTACTGTAAAAATCTTTTAGACTAAATATCAGGAATGTCGGCCATCAATGTGTTAATTTCACTATTTTCTCACCTCTATTTTTTTTTTATTTATACTTTATGCACATTAAAAGTTACATTTAGTAAAAGTGACAAGATATTTTGAGAATATTTATTTGATTTGATTTAATTTAATTGATTAATTGAGTTTTAAAATGTCTTTTGAGATAAAAGGAGTTAGTTTATTGTGATTTAGTTTAATATTAGTTTTGTATATGTTATTTAACGACTTGTGTGCCGGCTTCTGTCGGTACTTGAATTTCGTATATTGGTAGCCCGTGTGCTGAACTGAATTTGCGTTTTCTTTGGTGATAAATGAAACAAGTGTTCTTTCGAAAGGTAAGTTGAAGTCTGTATTGCGAAATGATATATTTTAACACAATTCGCGGAAAGTAGGTAGGTAGGGAACAACATGTTGACCAATGAGAACAATGTTATATCACGTCATTTTCGTTGTCTGATTGGTGACGAGTAAGTAGTGTTGTCAGACTATAAATATTAATTGTATGCGTGAACAACTTGGTTTGCATTTTTTTTTTCAAATTTTGAAGTGTTATATCAGCTTAAATTGTTATAGTATTGTTGTGACTGTTGATGATTTTACACTAAATATACAATACAGAATGTCCCCACCCTATATTTATCCCGGCAGTGTCAAAGGAGGCGACTAGGAGAGCAAACAGGACATCAGCACTGCAATGAGAAGGAAAACTTAAACCAACGTGGTCTGATCAACGTGGTAGGGTATGCCAAAACTTCCTAGCCTTCGAAGGAGAGGCCTAGGTCCGGCAGTGAACTGTTCAAGACTGTTGATGATGACTATAGATACTAACTTTTAAACTTTCGCGTTCCATGATATATTAACAATTATTTTTACTGACTGACTGGCCGGTGTCAGCCTGTGACCACGGCCAGTGCAACCTGGTCGAAACGTCGGGCAAATCAGAGGTATGTATGTATAATACCTTTTAATAAGTGATCGCGTTAATTCCCGTAAAAATAATTGTTAAGATGACTATAGATGCTTTATGGTTTGTTCAAACCATAAAGCATCTATAGTCATTTTCGTTATGCGTCACGACACTCTCATGATTAAAAATATTCTAAACAGGAAGGAATTTTGGTTTTTTACTTGTGCCTTAAATTCCTGATTATGATTTAAAAATGCGTGTATTCTATTTTTGAATCACAAATAAAGTATTGTAACATTCAAAGCTATAATGAGTTCTAATAGCTTAATATGGCTTGATGGTATTGTTATTCGTAGCATAGAAATATATCCACGTGTATAATGTTTGGGTTAAATTAAAAGATTTAGCGTCATTAATTTATAACTGTAGATGAGCAAGAGTAAAGAGAAAGAGACAAAATAACGGATTTCGTTGAGAGTTTGATTTTATGTAGATCACAGTTATATTATACATGGCACCAACCATGAGTTCTATTTTAAAGAACTACTATTTTTTACAAGTGTTCCTTTAAATAACGCAAAAATGTAATACATCTGACATCTTATATTCTGTTAAATATAGTATGTAAGATGCCTCAACTGCCTCGTTAGTCTAGTGGTTAGCATATATAACTATCAATGTTATATTTATCTATAATTCAGGGCACTAACTTCCCAATAACGATTGCTATACCGACGGCTTTACGTGCTCTCCGAGACACGGGCGTGAAACAGCGCCAAACTTCCATACTTCGAGCTGTTATTACCAATTTCTTATAAGAAAAACCCAACAACACAAGCCCGATCCGGGAATCGAACCCGAAACCTCAAACACAGCATTGATGATTCTAAATAATTTTAAAAATACTTCAATAAGGTCTCTTATAACTTGCACCCATATTTAGGATGTCGGAAGGTAAAAATGCACAAAATTATCATATTATAATACTATTGTCGCCTTGTCACTTTGTTTCTAACAAACGCATCCGGTGTCGTAACAGCGGGATATGTATTTAAGGTGGACGCTTTTGTTTTAGGCCGCGTGGATTAAAAATAAATTAGTTTTTTGAAGTAAAAACTTCTTTTAGAAGGGGTAAAAAATGATAAACTCGCATCAGGATACTTGATGCGTCAGACACGTGACATGACCTAAGACGTGACCTGCAGCCCCGGCAGGGCGCCTGCGCGAATGTGCATGGTGACAGCTGATGGCACTAACCTATATTTTTATAACATCACAATAAGCATTTTTTTACTTCTTTTTATCGCTCATTTTATTTAAAGAGCAAAGAGGTTCATTTCAGGTGAGCTTAAACAACTGTTTGTTTATAGTTTTGTGTTTTCACTTCTGTCAGCAGTTCTCATGACGGCTTTGTGTTTTTTTATGGTGTAGGGAGCAAACGAGCAAATGTATCGCCTATGGTAGGTGTTAACCGCCGCCTATGGGCACCAGCAACACCAAAGGCGTCATGAGTGCGTTGCAGGCCTTTAATGAAGGAGTGCGCTCTTTTCTTTTCTCTTGTTAGTTTTGATAATTGTTGTATATCTATATATGTCACCTATGTCGGTGTGCACATAACCGTTGTTTCATTCACTCGTTCCGCACTCTCATACGTAACAATAATACATGCATATGTTTCCATTTACGTCTTTTAAAAAGCAGAGGCGTTTTAGGATGAGCGCAATTTACCGACTATAATTTTAGTTCTACTTATTAAATAGTGAGCAAGCCTATAAAATAATTATAGTGTTTGGATACATAATGTATGATCGTACTCATCACACATTATAGGTCTTGGTCTTGGTGAAAGTCGGAAGCCATTACACAAACAGATTACAGAAGTAAATTACAATAAAATAATAAAATAAATTTTGTTCTTAATTATTTTGTTTTCTTAAAATAAAAACAATAATTTACACTCGGCCGGTAAACGTTGTTCCACCCTACTCATTGATACTCTGTGGCGCATGTGTTAGTGTAACAATGGAGTGCGTTTCAACTGTATTAAGTCGTCACATTTCCATAAACATATGATTTAGTGCTATTAGATGACATATTCATAAGATTGAATGACTTTTTGTATTGTTGGGACTAAGTTTGACAATTGTTACTTATGGATTTCTATATATATGTATATATATTGTAATATAAAAAAATAAAAAAAATTATTTTATTGTGTTGTGAACTAATAAATGAATGAAAAATAAAATGTGTCTTTGCTACCACTGGAAGTTAACCAACAAACAAACAAACAAAAAAAACCTGATCTGTCACCAGAATTAAAACTAATAAAAAAATTGAACAAATTAATATCTCGGGCGCCAGGTGCAGATCTGATCTGATATTACTCCCAATGGTAACTTACAGATCACCTAAAAAATAACAAACTAATGCCGTGGATAACTCGGCCAACATTGAACCCTTAATCTAGGGCGGGGAGTACTGACTAATGAACGATTAGTTTAAAAGCAGATTTATTAACCCGTAGTGTCTGAAGGGTAAGGTCTTACAGGTGGATAAACTAAGCTAATAGTAGCGCTACACTGGTTACTGTTTCTGTTGTCATTGCAATCCTTAAAGTTAAAATTCTACGTTACATGAGCCAGACAGGAGATGTCTGGCTGTCCTTCTCTTTGGCTTCTTCACCCGTTGATGTTAAGGCAGCCTCTTGCTTCTATGGCTATTATACCAATGCCATAGGTAGGTTCATGGTTAATTTAATGTAAATGGGGAGCAACTTTACACAACAAACCTTTGTAAAAATAGGTTGTAAAAAAATGGAATGTTCTAATAAGTAAAATACTAATAATCCAAGAAAAAATCCAGTATAAAAATAAGTAAAAAAGAATGAAAGAAAAAGAACCAAAGAAAAAGAAAAGAACCAAAAAAAAAGAAACCCCGCGCTTCTTGCTAAAACAAAGATAATTCACTGGTTAATTACTTTATCACTCTGGTTATCAATCCTATTCTCAATAGTAATGGTTCAGTACTTACCAGAGTTTCTTTTATCAACAATATTTCAAAAATCCTTCAAAGCTCCAAACAATAGCAAGTAACAAAATAACGTGTCAAATCCTTAGAAAATCCAACGAATCCCTTGGCGAATCCTTCGATGTTAGTTTCTGTAAGTGAAATCAACTATTTACAGCAAAATTCGCTTCAAACAACAAACGTGCTTGTCGAACGTGGCAGCTATATCTCACTTACCAGAAAATGTCGAAATAACCATTAATTCACGATAACTAACAGCGGGGCATCTTCCGCCGCATTTATCTGGCCATGGACCGTGGTGATTAGCCAAATTAAGAACGATTCCACAAGAACCAACAAATTGTTAAAATATGTCAACCACTCTCTCTCAGTGTTCGACCGGAAAAAAGAATGACAAACTAGTAGAGTGTTCCCAGCCACAAAATTACCTCAGAGCGCCATCGGAAGGGACAACTCTTAAATAAATCGATCAGTCTACCAAATTTCCATAGATTATGTCAAACTGATGTGACATCTGTCAAAACTAAACTCACAACAAGGAAATGGTATCAAAACGAATAGGTTATAATTTCTAGTGTATAAGTCGATACTACGACGTTACATTACATACCAACCCAAAAAAAAAGATTAAAAGAAAGGACTCTTCCTTTTAAGCTGCAAAGTAATAACCATACAGAACTTTCAAAAAAAAACATTGGGAACATCTAAAATTTCGACTCAGACTCCACAAAAAGAACTCTAAACAAATCTCTACAAAAACTCTATAAATGACTAATAGAACAATATCAAACTTTACTAAAGCAAATATCGGTTAGGAATGTAATTCCAACAAAGACAGCAATAACCAAGTAGTGCGGCTGAACACCTTCGTCACCGACTCTAATAGAATAATAACAACTTTAGAAAATAAATCTTAAACAAAATTCCATTAGGAATTGAATATCTAACAAAGATAACAATATCCAAGAAGTGCGGTTGGACACCTTCGTCACCGACTCTAATAGAATAATATCAACTTTAGAAAATAAATCTTAAACAAATATCCATTAGGAATTGAATATCTAACAAAGATAACAATATCCAAGAAGTACGGTTGGACACCTTCGTCACCGACTCTAATAGAATAATATTAACTTTAGAAAATAAATCTTAAACAAAATTCCATTAGGAATTGAATATCTAACAAAGATAACAATATCCAAGAAGTGCGGTTGGACACGTTCGTCACCGACTCTAATAGAATAATATATAAAAAGATTTGTGTATTGTGATCGGCTCAACACCACCGAACTACCGGGCACAATACAACAAAAGGCAAACAAAATGTTCCACACTTTGAAAGAGTGTGAACACAAAAAAAAATTGTGTATTGTGATCGGCTCAACACCACCGAACTACCGGGCACAATACAACAAAAGGCAAACAAAATGTTCCACACTTTGAAAGAGTGTGAACACAAAAAAAAAATTGTGTATTGTGATCGGCTCAACACCACCGAACTACCGGGCACAATACAACAAAAGGCAAACAAAATGTTCCACACTTCGAAAGAGTGTGAACATAATAACAAACAAACAAAATATTCTACACTCGGAAAGAGTGTGAATATAATAACAAATAAACAAAATATTCTACACTTGGAAAGAGTGTGAATATAATAACAAACAAACAAAATATTCTACACTTGGAAAGAGTGTGAATATAATAACAAATAAACAAAATATTCGACACTTGGAAGGAGTGTGAATATAATAACAAATAAACAAAATATTCTACACTTGGAAAGAGTGTGAATATAATAATAATAAACAAAATATTCTACACTTGGAAAGAGTGTGAATATAATAATAATAAACAAAATATTCCACACTTGGAAAGAGTGTGAATATAATAACAAACAAACAAAATATTCTACACTTGGAAAGAGTGTGAATATAATAATAATAAACAAAATATTCTACACTTGGAAAGAGTGTGAATATAATAATAATAAACAAAATATTCTACACTTGGAAAGAGTGTGAATATAATAACCAACAAACAAAATATTCTACACTTGGAAAGAGTGTGAATATAATAATAAACAACCAAAATATTCTACCCACAAAAAGGGCTCAAATACAACCTATCTAGACACTGAAACAAAAACAAATTTGCGGAACCGCGTAAAGGTCCGTCTTGATGCAAATATATAAAGTGTTCTATATAATCCAAGGGTAGTCACCATGTCGACCTGCAACTGCAATAATTAACGAACATCCCTTAGGACCCACAACATCCGACATGACGACGCCTGACAGTAGCTATCTTGCGATAGCTTCCACCACAAATAAACATAATACTAATGTAGCTATAAGCCAATAAAAAAGTGTCCTAAATATACTACCTAACAATAAAAGGATAGGAGACACTAAACAAGGACTCCTAACAAATTTACAAAATAATACTAAATATCCCTTTAGTCGCCTTCTACGACACCCATGGAAAAAATGGGGATGAGCTATTCTTCACCGACCCAACACGGCTAGGTTCCAGCTGGTGATGTTGCTGTTCATCCTTCCTCATATCCTTTAGTCGCCTTTTACGACACCCACGGAAAGAAATGGAGATGAGCTATTCTTAACCGGACTCAACACGGCTTATTCCTTTAGTCGCCTTTTACGACACCCATAGGAAGAAATGGGGATGAGCTATTCTCAACCGGACTCAACACGGCTCCTCTAAATAGTAAAACTTCCAAAAATTAAAAATGACAAAATACCTAATGGCGTAACAAACAATGATGCTCTTGAGAGGCCCTGTAAAAGGCAAACGCCATCTGAACTCCTCTCAAGGACACAAAATCTAACAAATTCAACAAACAAAAGGCTCTTGCTACTAAACAAAAGAAAAGTAAATACTAAAACCGTAGCAAGACTCACACTGCCATTCAAAACGAATTGGCTGTGAGGAACAAATGTAGACCAAGTACGATGATCTTCTTTAACAAAACGTGTATTACCAGTCTCCACCGTCTTATTACATTTCTCTACTGGGCCAATTTGGGGAGTATACAACTCGCTATAAGATAATTTTGTAATGTTGTAACTCTTCATGAAATCTACAGAATAGTTAGAAATGAATTGAGTACCGTTATCACAAGCTACAATTTTAGGGCAATCAATTTTAAGAAATTTTTCTTTTTCCAGGGCTCTAAAATCAAACAATGTTGTTTCTTTTACTGATGGGAAAATCCGGTAAAACTTTGTGGAAATATCTACAACCGAAAGAATAAATTTATGTTCAGAGTAAATTTCAGGCAAAATTCCAACTAAATCAACCAAAAACACTACCCTAGGGCGGTCCAACTTTTCAGGATCAACCACAACACTTGAAGACGGAGACATGCTGTGTTTAAAGGCCTTACGAATGTTACCAGATTTAATATTTTTGTGGACTTCATTAAACATGCCGTTCCAAAAATAATGTTGTTTTAATTTCTCAATAGTTTTATGAATTTGAAAGTCAGAATTAATTTCATCATGTTTTAATTTAATGGTATCAAAAATGGGTTCTTTAGGACTCACTACTTTAGAATTTAATTTACTAATCTGTAAACCCGAAAATTTATTTTTAACAATGGGAAATTCTTTACTACAAGTGACCTCGTCAGGGCGTTCAGTGCGTCTAACAATTTTTTTAAACATCGAGTCATCCCTAGTTTTCTCCGGAACCGGAGCTCGACGGGGCCTAAACAGTTCTTTGGATTCTTGCGAGTTTTTCTGGGTCGAATTGCACACATCACAAAACTTTGTGACAACTCCCAACTTCTGGCACTTGAAACAAATCATACCCTGAATTGAAAGACAATTTTTATAAGTGTGTCCGATTGACTTACACTTCAAACAAGTAATTTTAGTATCATCTGACCTGACAGCGTTAGACTCTACTTTTAAAATATCAAAAGGTTGAGAAAAATCTTTAAGAGACTCCCGGTTAACAAAAACTTCCAACTCCTTACCCAAACCCACAAAATCATCAAGCGTAGAAATCTGTCTACCAAAAACATAAGGACCATAAATTGGCAACATGTTGTGCTTAATTATAGTTATGATCACCGACTCTGGAACAGGGGTGCCAAGGTGACTAGTAATATCAATAAGTTCTGAAATGAAATCTGGAAGTGACTCACCAGGCTTCTGTTTGCGGGTACGAAGGTCATGCCCCATAAGGTAATCATAATCAGGCCTATCAAAACGTTTGAGTAAAGCAACCCTAAGCTCATACCACGAAGAGATGTTTCTACGAGTAACCCGGAACCATTTGACTGCGATACCTGCAAGAAGATCAGGGAACGAAGCGACCAACACAAATTCATTGAAGTTCCTAGACAAGAAGTACTCCTCAACCCGAGCAATAAATTCTCTAACACAGGTAGTACCGTCAAAAACAATCTTGCTTTTAGTCAAATCAGGCGGCCTCGAAGTAGAAATAGGCAAGTTCCTCCTAATGTGTTCATTCATGGTGCTGAACAAAGGCAATCCTGGTGCATGAGCAGTAGAACAATGAACATCCGACGAATCCGGTATGCAATTAATCTCCGCTGGCAAACGGTGGACATTGAACTCCCTTGTCCATAATGAAAACCGACGATAACCACAGAACTCTAAAATAGAAGTCAAGCGTTAAGTATTCCAAAGCAACGTCAAATCCAAATTCATCCAAAAGCGAAATGTTATGAAAGGATAAGTTAAATTTATTCCAAAGTGAAATGATAAGAAATGTTAAAAATTTTTTTTTTAAAGCAAAGTCAAATCCAAATCTATCCAAAAGTGAAACGTTATGAAAAGAGAAGTTTAAATTTATTTCAATGTGAAATGATAAGAAAGGTTAATTTTTTAAAGCAAAGTCAAATCCAAATCTATCCAAAAGTGAAACGTTATGAAAAGAGAAGTTTAAATTTATTTCAATGTGAAATGATAAGAAAAGTTAATTTTTCAAAGCAAAGTCAATACCGAGTTCATTTAAAAGTGAATGTTGTGGAAAGATAAGTTTTAATTTATTTATAAGCAAAATGATAAGAAAAGTTAATTTTATTTAAAGCAATGTAAATCCCGACTTCGTTCAAAAGTGAATGTTGTGAAACGATGAGTTTAAATTTATTTATAAGCAAAATGTTAAGAAAAGCCAAGTTATTTAAAGCATAGCCAAATTCAAGTTCATTCAAAAGTGAAGCCTTGTGAAGAGATATGTTTAAATTTATTTAAAAGTGAAATTATAGCAAATGTTAAGTTTTAATATAAATGTCTAATTTTTTAAATTAAAGAACATCTGTAGATTGCAATAACCACTCACAATTATTGTAAAAGCTAGGTAATACAAAGTTAAGCTAGGCTGTTTTAAGTTCAATTTACAAAAAGTTAAAATATAATATTTCCAATACTAATGTTTATCAAAGTGAAGCATTATTTTAAAGATGAACAATATCAAGCTATGATTGACAATAGTCAAAGCAAAAGCTTTGCCGAGTAGACTTTATATAAACACATCCAAAATTATTAAATTGCAAAACACAATGTTGAAGTAATCTATACCCTTAATAGAGAATACAATAAGCAGTAGAATAACCTTAATTATTGTTGTTTTGTTAAAGTAAAAATAAACATTGTGTGTAAAGGTCACAATGGTGTAAAACAATTGTTGCAAAATTGCAAATAAAACCGTACTTAATGTTAACAATTAATAAAAATAACACAAATAAAACACAAAAACATAGAATAGTGTTAAAAAAAGTAGGATGCAATAACAACAGTATCCAATTTAACCTTCAGAAACTACTTCAGTCCCTGTGCGCTGGCGACAAATTGTAATATAAAAAAATAAAAAATAATTGGGTTGTGTGAATAAATGAATGAAAACTAAAATGTGTCTTTGCTACCACTGGAAGTTAACCAACAAACAAACAAACAAAAAAAACCTGATCTGTCACCAGAATTAAAACTAATAAAAAAATTGAACAAATTAATATCTCGGGCGCCAGGTGCAGATCTGATCTGATATTACTCCCAATGGTAACTTACAGATCACCTAAAAAATAACAAACTAATGCCGTGGATAACTCGGCCAACATTGAACCCTTAATCTAGGGCGGGGAGTACTGACTAATGAACGATTAGTTTAAAAGCAGATTTATTAACCCGTAGTGTCTGAAGGGTAAGGTCTTACAGGTGGATAAACTAAGCTAATAGTAGCGCTACACTGGTTACTGTTTCTGTTGTCATTGCAATCCTTAAAGTTAAAATTCTACGTTACATGAGCCAGACAGGAGATGTCTGGCTGTCCTTCTCTTTGGCTTCTTCACCCGTTGATGTTAAGGCAGCCTCTTGCTTCTATGGCTATTATACCAATGCCATAGGTAGGTTCATGGTTAATTTAATGTAAATGGGGAGCAACTTTACACAACAAACCTTTGTAAAAATAGGTTGTAAAAAAATGGAATGTTCTAATAAGTAAAATACTAATAATCCAAGAAAAAATCCAGTATAAAAATAAGTAAAAAAGAATGAAAGAAAAAGAACCAAAGAAAAAGAAAAGAACCAAAAAAAAAGAAACCCCGCGCTTCTTGCTAAAACAAAGATAATTCACTGGTTAATTACTTTATCACTCTGGTTATCAATCCTATTCTCAATAGTAATGGTTCAGTACTTACCAGAGTTTCTTTTATCAACAATATTTCAAAAATCCTTCAAAGCTCCAAACAATAGCAAGTAACAAAATAACGTGTCAAATCCTTAGAAAATCCAACGAATCCCTTGGCGAATCCTTCGATGTTAGTTTCTGTAAGTGAAATCAACTATTTACAGCAAAATTCGCTTCAAACAACAAACGTGCTTGTCGAACGTGGCAGCTATATCTCACTTACCAGAAAATGTCGAAATAACCATTAATTCACGATAACTAACAGCGGGGCATCTTCCGCCGCATTTATCTGGCCATGGACCGTGGTGATTAGCCAAATTAAGAACGATTCCACAAGAACCAACAAATTGTTAAAATATGTCAACCACTCTCTCTCAGTGTTCGACCGGAAAAAAGAATGACAAACTAGTAGAGTGTTCCCAGCCACAAAATTACCTCAGAGCGCCATCGGAAGGGACAGCTCTTAAATAAATCGATCAGTCTACCAAATTTCCATAGATTATGTCAAACTGATGTGACATCTGTCAAAACTAAACTCACAACAAGGAAATGGTATCAAAACGAATAGGTTATAATTTCTAGTGTATAAGTCGATACTACGACGTTACATTATATATGAATGCCTATTTGCCTTGGTCACGACATCACGCGTGAACGGCTGAATCGATTTTGCTAATTCTATTTAGCGAGGAGGGTTTTAGGCTATGTAACATCACTCTACGACCAATAGGAGCCGGGTATCAAACGAAAATATTGGGAAAATAGGTAAAAATATTTCTTATGGAGAGACGCAATCGAAGTTGAGCGGGTCAGCTAGTTTTAAATAAACGTATAAAACTAGAACCAAAAAAATGAATATTTTCTTTCATTTTAACCTGCGAGCAAAGAGAGGAAGTATGTTTGACGTGATTATTTGTCTGTCTGTGGCAGCGCCGCTCTTTAACGCATTTAGATTGCAGTGCAGGTTTAATTATTTGAAAACCGGTGTGATCAAAATTAGTATTAGTTATAAGCTCATTTCTTAGTTGTTGGAGGGTTGTCATCACAATATATGCTAATCCCATTGATTTGGGATTTGTTGTAATGTTACTTTGGTGGCATTTCGATTTCAAATCCTTGTGACTCAATAATAAAATTTTAACAAAAATAAAACCGACTTCAAGGTTTGACTCGATTTCTCTTGGATGCCATCATCAGATCTTAGTGTCCTTATCATGGTACCACCGTTGGGATCCTCCTCCTTTCTATTAAAAAAAGAATCATCAAAACCGGTTCATAAACGACGTGGTTATCCGCGAACACATAAAAAAAAAATAATAACATACAATACGGTCGAATTGAGAAACCTCCTCCTTTTTTTGAAGTCGGTTAAAAAGTAGTGTAATTACATAAAATAAAGTTAAAATTATTTCCTTGCCTTTGAAAACTTACTTTAAATTAAGTATTTAATACTTTTAAATATTTTGTCTTAACTTAACAAACTTGAAAATGTACCTATTTAAAAACCACTTCTAAATATTTTAACTACTTTCTCCGATACAAAAATCACATTAGATATTAATATTCTATTTATATTTTACTACACAAACAGAAATACGAACAAAACATCTTAATATATGCATACGAGTGCACAATTTATTCAAATGACCCGCATATTTCCTCAAGTCTTAATCTCAAATAGGAAATATTTCAACGGCGGAGCTTGCCGGGAGCGCTAGGCACGCCGGTCATCTATTGTGCAATATACTTCATAACATCTTAGCTATCTATTGTCTTTGAGTGGAATGAGACCTTTTCACGTCCTTAATCATTTTAAATTATAGAATAGAAATTATTTTTGAAAATTATTTGAAATTGGAACGCATTTTTAGAAGAGAATATAATCTGTTCTAAAATTAACTTTACTAAGTTGTTTAATTTTAATTTGATTTGTTGGTTCTATTTTAAAATGTTTAATTGATTTATTTAATATTAATATAATATAAATTCATATTACAATAAAATTTACAATTTTAATTTTAAGTGTATGTAGTTATGTGTTTTGGAACATCATTGTAGCAGTTTACTTAATATGTCTGCGCTATCGTTTGAGGAAAGTAATTAGGTATGTCAGCTTATGTGACTATTTCTTGGATAGTGGCAGCCTTCTTGCAAAATTTAAAGATACTCGGATTTTAGGTTAAACGGTATAAACACGTGAAAATAGCTTTTACAATGATTTTAAAAATAGACTATGTATGTTTAATATGTACCATAGTCCATAACACTTTAAAAACGCTTGACTACGGTTTTTGAAACTTGTTTCATGTCGTAGGTGGGTTTTAGCTTTCTTTTTTTTATTCAAAATGTTTTGGTGCCTCTATAATATTAATTTCTCTGCAAAGTATATTTTAAATAGATACTATAGAAATATCACAATTACCGAATAAATACGGACAAAGTCACGAGAAAATGCTATTAATCTTTATATTATTGGAATGTGCAAGTGACGCCCTTTCGTATGATACCAAACACGACATATTTTTCTCAAATATATTTTTTAGTACCGTACTTTATGTCGGCTAGAGGGCGCCACATTAGATTCAGTGACACGTCATATAGCCTATAATTAGCGGACGAGCAAGGCGCTTCTAACGATACCTGATTTGTCTTATTCTGACTAGTAGTTTAGAAAGGTGGAGGGAACAAACGAGCATACCATAGGAATACCACACTTATCGAAAATGCTATTAACCTTTATATTTTTGGAATGTACAAATAACGCCCTTTCGTATGATATCAAACACGACATATTTCTGTCAAATATTTTTTTTAATACAGTACTTTGTGTCGGCTAGAGGGCGCTCCTTTGACTTTGCTGTAGTCGGGTAAACACTGGAGTTTCTTGATTCCGTTGTAGAATAAAGTTTATACTCGTATTGGAATATTCTGTATTCTTTACTAACTTTCATCATTAAGATGTACGCGTATTGAAGTCGACGATATTTTTTTAACTTAATTATTATTTATCAAGATGTACAGAGTAGTATGTAGTTATTTATGAATATGTAGTTAAAAGGAGGTCGCTCAAACTTTATTCCCTTTACTGTTAAACTCGACTATATACAAAATAAATTAGTTAAATATCTTCCAAAACAATTCATTCGTGTGTACAACAGGCACAAGTACATATGACATTTTATTTTAGTCAGGCAACTTATTACACCAATACACGGCCCTCCCAAAAATACGGATATACACAAGTCCATTCATTGTCCGATCAGTTGGAAGTTCTGAACCATCAACGTCAGCACTAAATCAATCTCTATCCATAATAGTCGGTATGTAGGTCAGTAAGAAATACTGCCTTCATAAAACGTACTTAGATTTATAGGTAGGCTTATTGAAGGGACGACAATATGGCGGTTAGAGGCTTGTCTGTCATTCAGCGAGGATGGGCTTTGATAGTGATTTGTTGGCGCGCATTTTGAAAAAAGAGCTAATGGTATAGTTTTTTATTTGTTTGGAAAAGGTGATATTCTGTGCTACCAAGTTATAATCTTCGATTATTTGTAATCGATGTAAGTGCATTAAATAAATGTGCATAATGATTGCATCGATTATATGTAATAATTAAAAGTTTTACTAAAATCTTCAATATACCTTAAGGCTCGTTCATTTAATTTTCTGAAAGTCATTGAGACTTAAATGATACCAATAAAAATATTGCGTAACTTTTTTTTTTAAATTGTTTAATTAAAAAATACTTCTAAAAATGAATATTAAACGTTAATTCAATACATGCTTCAATCATTATTTTTGTAATTGTATTTAAAAAAACTGTTTTTTTTAACTATATCTAAACTGATTGATTGAACACAGCTTATTGAAGTAAATGTAAGACAAAGTTCACAAAAATGCTGAACAATGAAAAATATTTTATCCACCTACATTATTTGCTGGTATTGTCATTTTAAAAATTGTGAATTTCCAATTTTCCAACTCAACACAAACTTCGTTGGAATAAATTTATAAAATGGAATGTTCCATTCAATCTATCGCGCGCACTCACCTATCTTGAGCCAGGTTTGTTCAGCGCTGGATCTAATAACGCGGTATTGCAGACTACATCTGTTCGTATGCAGCCGAGTCTACTGCCTTCTAAATATACTAAGGTTTAAGTCATAACAGGTAGCGGGGAGCGATATTCCTTTTTTGAATTTTTCAAAACATTCAATATAAGTTTTAGAATTAAAAATCTTCGAGATAAAAGGATTTACGTTAGTAGGGTAACAATTACATTGAAGTTTACTTTCAGAAACGCAGATTTTAAACGTTTAAAAATGTTAAGTGAATAAAAATGAATGTGGATGAAGTCGACAATAACTTATTTACTGGATTTCTGATGTTGTTTGGAGTGTTTTTGAACCACAAGATTAGTACGAATGTATACTGGAGAATCACGTTCTGGTTGCCGCTACACAAGCCTTGAGCTTAGTGCGGAAACCGTCAGGACTGTAGTAAGCGGGGATCAATTGTCTCTGCAGGTATGTATGTATTAAAGCATCAGGTTTTTCCTCTATAAAGACCATACGATACCTATTATTTATCATAGAAGAACTATTCTTAAAGTCAGTCTTTCCTGAAAACTAATTAGTTTTACGTGAAAAATTATCGCTGATCATGAATGGAAAATAGTATGGTTTGGGTTGCTTTTTGTACTTATTTATAATTGTGCTTATATTGCAAATTGTATATTTTAGTTACATTTGCAAATAACCAACGAGAAAGGGTTTCAAACAACATACTTAAACATTTTCTTATATTAGTAAACTTTTTTAAACGTTAGGAACATCTTCAATTAAATTTTTTCAAACTTAAAAGCCCACAAGTAATAAAACCAACTAACTGTGGCACTTCAAATTAATATAACTTTCTTACTTTTGTATTTTTAACCTACTTCAAAAAAAGGAAGAAGTTCCCAAATCGATTGTGAACTTATTAAAATACATTCTAGAATTAAACTCAATTGTACTTATTGAACTTATTTCACTATTTTTATTCACTTCAATCCTGACCGGTTTCGCCCTACGGCCGTCGTACTAAGTAAGTTTAATTCTAGAATGTGATTCTATTGCACTTTTTGTTCTATAATTACTTTTCTACATATTATAATCGGTGTGAGTTTCTAACTTGGACCATAAGATAGAACAGTAATATGCTTTACGAGCTAGCGATAACTTAGTTTTGTATGAAAAAGAATTATATTTTGTCGTTCGTGTGTCGGGGTGCCTATTTTGTGTTGTTGTCGTATTTATATTCATGTTTTACGAGAAACGCTTCCGAGAATGCTGCAATGTCATAGAAAATTACCCCGGCTTCAGCGTAAATTAGACTTCATTCATATTATTGTACATTACACATGTGTATATGTATATGAGCCTCGGGCCGGCTCGACGGGACTGTTTTCGGCTTCGCAGAAAACAGGCATTATGTATGTTTTTCGTTGCTACCGACTACCTCAGTAGCGCAGTGATAGCATATGCGACTGCTGTGCTTGAGGTCTCGGATTCGATTCCCGTCGGAACAAACAAATGTTTACATGCAGAATGTTTTCTATATTGTTGTTTATCTCTGATTTACTCAATAAAGATTGTTGAATCTTGACAAAGCAAAAGAGGTGTGTCAGGACCGTAGTAAGTGGAGATCAATTGTCTCTGCCTACTCCTCTGGGAAAAAGGCGTGACTGTTTATTATGTTATGTTATTCTGATCTTTGTCGAATTTAGTACTTTGCCTTTGCACCTACCGCATCATATTTGCACATCACCTGAAGGTTGACTGGGAGAGAATGATTTTAAAATGGCATTAAGTCCGCCGTTGTGTATCATGTGAAATGAGAGTAAAATAAACTGTTGATAACGCTACTGTAGGACCCAGTTATATCTATTAGTATTGAGATTTAAATAAATAAATAAATATTTCGGACATCTAACACACAACGCCATCTAGTCCCAAACTAAGCAGAGCTTGTATTATGGGGTACTAGACAACTGATATCAATACTTATATACTTTTTTTTTTGTAAATACATACATATTATACATAGAAAACACCCAAACTCCGAAACAAATATTTGCAGATCATACAAACATTTGTTACCGACCCGGGAATCGAACCCGAGACCCCAAGAACAGCAGTCGCGTACGCTACCACTGCGGCACCGATTTAGTTTATTACAACACAATCTTGGCCTCCATGTTAAACTAATGCTTTATTCATGTATATCAATTTGAAGTTGACCAAAATACACTTTATGGTGCGACCACCATAAAACCCTACGGTTATGGTGTTAAATGCACCGTAGTTGACATGAGAGGTTAGAAAGTTTATAATGGCGTCTGTAGCATTTCCCCTAGTGACGCCATAAAATATTGTTTATTTTATTGACGCTCAAAAAGCAAAATTACCAAACTATTCCTTTTACTGTTTTATTACAGACTAGCTGAACCCCGCGGTGTTACTCGCGGTTATCGTCGTACCGCGAGTAACGCCTCGGGACAAAGTTAGTCAAAAAAGTTGCCTAAGTTACTCCCCGGATCATCAGCTACCTGCCAGTGAAAGTCCCGTCAAAATCCATCCAGCCGTTCCAGAGATTACCCGGAACAAACAGACAGACAGACAGACAGACAAACATTTTTTTAACTACTTTTTTGGTATATGTTCCGTATATACATACATATGCATTTAGTAAAAAGTGGTTATTTTAATATTACAAACAGACACTCCAATTTTATTTATTTGTATAGATTAATCCATATCCATACTAATATTATAAATTCGAAAGTAACTGCGTCTGTTAAACTTCCACGGCTAAAGTGCTGCACCGATGTCAATTAAATTTAGCATGGGGATACTTTCATTCTTGAAGAAGGACATACATGAAGGACAAGGGTAGCCCCTTTACTTCCATAACCGACATACACGTTAGTGGAGCCGCGGACATAACCTAGTTCTTTCATAAATTAAGTAAAACCAAGTATATTGGAACTTTAAAAATCTTGTGTCTCTTAAATAATTAATTTATATAGGTGTGTTAATAATTTTAAACAACAATTAATGATTTCATATTCATTTATTTAAAGATCTCCAAGAAAGAAGAGACGAAGAATATCGAAAATATACATAACGATAATTTAAAAAAACAATAACAATATTTACATACAAACGTCAAAAAACTTCACATCTTAGCCTACTGAAGCGTTCCCAAAAGACTGGCAGCATTACCACGTTGAATGGCAATGCTGATTCTCTGTGCTAGAAAAAGGCCGGCCTTCTGGTCGAGAGAAGCGTCAATCAATTTTGTATAATTTTTTCAACTGATGATTTCATTGAATCCATCATCACATCCGATGAATATAACAAAGGGGTGATGACCGAAGCGCATGTGTAAAATTAGATACAAAAAGACAATAACAAATAATAGTAAAAGTCGAATGAATATAATAAGGAATAAATTTATCAGAAATATATTTTACTGTGATGCGATTAGGCCGTTATTATCTGTCCTGCTGCAGCAATCAAGCTGAATCTAAAGGTACCCATGGAGGCCACGGACCAGAAAGAGAGCCTTTCGCATATTTATTTATTTAATTCGTTTCTAAATACTTCCTTTTGCTTTGTGTTAATTATTTTCTGTTCCTCGAAAACCTTAATTTTTTTTTTAGTAAATACATCCTTTTGCTGCATTCCTGACATTTTGTATGAAAATTTCATGACAGTTATGAAGTTAATACGTAAAACATAACAAACAAACTGACACCTTCTGTTTTCTGTTTCTAAATCTTCTCGTGAAACGGTTTACATAAGTTCACATTCTAGCAGATTTATGTAAGAACAAACATTAAATCAAGTCAACTTCATTGTACCAATTATCTGCGAAACGCCTTTGTCGTGTTCGCTGCCATCAAATTCATCAACAGAGGGTTCGCAGACGAGTTTCTTGAGATTCTGCTATTTCACTTACTATTACACTTTTATATCAATTCAGTATAATGATATCTTTTAATAATAACTTTTTATTTTCATACACTTTAAATATTTCCAAAGAGAGACAACTCCTGTACTAAGTAATATGTATATTGCCTGTGTTGCCTTTACAAACAATTATGAAAAGAAGACAAATAACACTCAGACTTAGAACAACAATTTGTGGGTTAATCAAAGTGTTGTCCCACGAGGACATCCAGCACACTAGGTACAGTAGTAAAGAAGTAAATCACTACAAGGCTTTTTTTTTAAAAGGACAACTCGAACATTAAGAATACGTCTTATATCTTTACAAGACTACAAATATGAGTACTAAACAAACATATACGAAATGGATAGAAGGAACACCCAGAGTCAGAACACCTAATTGTGGATCACACGTAGTCAACATTTAGTTGTGTATTGTCATGGGTTCCAACTCAACACGGGACAACTCCCATGTTAGAATTGAACCTATGGTACTATACGTAATAAACAAAAAGTAAAAACTAACGCGTGACTACGGCTTTTGAAACTTGTTTCATGCTTTTTCAACGTCGTTTTTTGTCGTAGTTGGGTTTTAGTTTTTACTTATTTTTTATTTAAAATGTTTTGGTGCCTCTATAATATTGATTTCTTTGCATATTTCTTTGTATATTTTAAATGGGCACTATAAAAATTTCACAATTATCGAATAAATACAGACAAAGTCACAAGAAAATGCTTATAATATATATATATTTGAGATGTACAAGTAACGCCCTTTCGTATGATACTAAACACGGCATATTTCTCTCAAATTTATTTTTTGAAACAGTACTTTACGTTGGCTAGAGGGCGCCACACTAGATTCAGTGACATTTCATATAACCTATAACCAGCAGACCATCATGACGCTTCTAACGACACCTCATTTGTCCACTTCTAATGAGTACTAAAGGAGCTATGATGGAACAAATGAACATACATACATACATAAATACATAGACTGTCAAAATCATAACCCTCCTTTGGCTTTGCCGTAGTCGGGTAATAAAAAGCTGTCCAATCTACAATACTTTACCTTACTTAGTATCATAATCCGTCCAAGACCTACCTAAGTGTACCAAAGTCCTACAATATTCTTATTTAATCCCATAATACCATCTGAAAGTTATTATCAATAAGCTTAAGCTTAATTGTTCCACGGGTTGTTTCATACATAAATCAATTTCACGTTGACTCATAGTTTCGACGAGAATTGCAAACAGAAAAACTAAAAACCTACCTTATTTTTTACTCTGGTAGGTTTATATTTAACTGTCTATCCGGATCCAGATATGAAATAATCATTTTTCATTTAAACAAAGAGATGTCAGATAAACACGGGGGTTATTATATGTATTAATTAATAGGGGTCATTTTTATTGAAAGGGACGGTCTTGGGGTAATTGTTAATGGCATTCGGACTTGACCCTGTAGGGGTGAAATTACCCATGTTGCTACAATGGTGTGTTTAATGTGGAGCTTTTAGTCTTAAGAGGTATTTCGTTGGCCTTTAGTTCTACAAATTACATTAAGCTGATATATTTTGTTTACGTTTTCGTGTATTGTAGTGATTTTAATGATAAATGATTGTTATTTACCTGTGTATGTTAACATTTTAGGGCAATAAGGTTAGATTCGCCTTATGAAACAAAGGGCATCCATTAAAATACTTTTTTTAATATTTTAAAAGTACCCTATGGCCTTTCTCAATAATCAGAGTATCTTCAAGCTAAATTTCATTGAAATCAGTACATCACTTTAGCCGTAAGAGCGTAACAGAAATTTTTGAATTTTTAATGTAAGTATCGGTAGACAATACCTTTCGTTTATATAGATACTTTCCTATCTATATAAATAAATAAAATTGGAGTGTCTGTTTGTAATATTAAAATAACCGCTTTTTAATAAATGCATATGTATCTATACACGGTATATGTAACAAAATATTTTTTTTTTCAATTTTTGTTTTTCTGTCAGTCAGTCTGTCTGTCTGTTTGTTCAGGGTAATCTCTCGTACGATTGGACCGATTTTGACGGGGCTTTCACTGGCGGATAGCTGATGATCTAAGGAGTAACTTAGATATTTTAGACTAGCTTTGTCCCTCGGCGTTACCCGCGTTACAACAATAACCGCGGGTAACACCGCGGGGTTCAGCTAGTCCTACCTAGAAACGAATACAAAGGATTTAAGAGAAGAGGTCTCTTCAATGCTTCAAGTATCAAGACTAGTAAATTGCAATAATAAGACTACAATATTACAAGTGTTCAATATTAATATACCACCCAATGACGTAGTAATGTTTGCGGGCCCATTCAATCAGGGTAACGCGATAGTACGGCAAACAGCAGCCGGTTCGCGTAAACAGCTTTATAATATGTGCTGTGGTACTCATGTATGTTCTATATCTAGGGTCGTCACTAAATAGAGGAAGATATTTTTGAAACCAATTAAAATAATAGTTTCTCTGATCAATAACGCCATCTAGTTTGAAACTTCTTACTTTTGCTATCTTGATTGCTAGATTGATTGATACGGGAAGGTATAAGTTTCTTTAAAGCCAACTCTCAAACTAGCTATATATTTGTGCCACGGAGGACTTTATATACAGACAAGGAACACCTAGACCCAGAACAACAATTTGTGAATCACACATATATAAACAACTAGTCGTTGCCTGCGGCTCCACCCGGGTGTATGTCGGTTATCGCTGCAAATATTAGCCTATGTTATTCTAATGTATAAACTATATTACTGTAAAGTTTCATCCAAATCCGTTCAATAGTTTTTGCGTGAAAGAGTAACAAACATCCATCCATACATCCATCCATCCTTACAAACTTTCGTATTTATAATATTAGTAAGAAGTAAGATATTGTTCCATGTTTGATTTGAACCAACAGTACTCAGAGTAGTAAAAAGCTGCCAAAAGATGCTTAAAACAATCGTGTCAATACACACTTCCAAACACTTTATCCTGTCATTTCTACACCGCCACGCCACTTTCTACTGCGCCAAGTGTTGTGAGTTCAAATCCTACATGGGACAACAAATGTGGTTCTGAGTCTGAGTGTTCTGTGTGTCCGTTTCATATATGTTTGTAAAGTCCTCCGCGACATAACTAATATATGTATATGATATACATATATTAGGCTATATATAATAGCTGCAGATCTATATCTTACGTGGGAGAGCTATGATTCGGCATGAATATCCCGGCTCGACCGGAGTGATACCAAGGCCTCACAGAAAACCACCGAGTTTCACCGAGTGCGTGAGGATACCGGAGGCTCATACCCCAAACCCTTCCTCGCATCCCCAACTCCTCCCCCCGTCCGCGTCCCCATCAACCAAAGGCCGGCAATGCACTTGTGACGCTTATGGTGTTGTCTCCCTTGCCCCCTATTCCTTAAAAAGAAGGCTGTCAAACTTTCTTTCACGTAGATTTTAAATGTTTACCCTGAACCCCTTACTGATACATTTTTGATAAATTCCTAAAAGTGAATAAAATTTAGGTTAGATACCTCTGTTAATGGCCTACTCCTGTGGAAAACAGTTACATATTCTTTATACGAGACAGTGTGGGGCCTTCATTTATCTTTATAACGACCTAATTGGTGTTATAGTAGACCGTTTGTCTTACATATATGTGTTAGAAGACTTATTTACGCACGAAAATCGCTTGTTTATGGTCGTAGGGATTTCTTTCATTGATTTAACAGATTAACTTTGTCTTTAATTTGATTGTGTAACATATTGCGCCAATAATCTTCACCAACACTCATCAGTCATAAAAAAACCGACATCAAGAACTGCATCCAATTCAAATAGGACCACTTCAAAAAGACCAGCTTTTAAATAAAAAAAGAATCATAAAAATCGGTTCACCCATTCCAAAGTTCTGAGGTGACAAACAGAAAAAAGCAGTCGAATTGAGAACCACCTCTGTTTTAAAGTTGGTTAAAAATAGAAGATAACTACTTTCATTACATTCGCATTATTTCTGGTGCCTGGTGATAGCTGTCCATATAATGCGGGTGCCACTATCAGGTGATTATGTAGAGGATAGGTACACGGGGTTGTAGTATCTTCTCCACATGAGTGGTCTGCCTGTCGCGAGTGGTCTGCTAGATTATTTTGTTTTACTGCTTTTGTATATGAGTCTGCCACGTGACACTACTCTGCTTGGTGGAAAGCATATCCCAGTCCCAAACTAAGGAAAGATTGTATAATAGGTACTTTTATTTTTATTTTTTTTTATGTTTGGGCCTGCCAAAATGACTCTGCAGACAATGCAACAATGCAGCATGGGGACCCACACCCATGGCGGCCTTGTGATGCTTTCGCATCGTTGGGCCTCCGGACTCGCACTCACCAACGAAACACGACAGCACGAGTGCTATCATTTTACGTTGATTTTCTTAACTTAACTGAAATAAATATACATTATACTTTTTATTTTGTAAATACGGACATTTTATTCATAGAAAACACCCGCACTCCGAAACAAATACTTGCAGACACTACAAACATTTGGTCCGACCCGGGAATTGAACCCTTAACCTCATGTACAGTAATCGCGTACACTACCACTGCGCTTACTAGGCAGTCTACCTACCATGGCTAGTAGAGGGGCAAATTCATAGGGTTTATGGCTGCTCTACGATGGTTTTCTTATGGCGTGACGTAGCATGACAAATGAGCAAACAGATCCCGTGATGTAAAGCGACTACCACCGCGAACTAATGTTATGTGAATGTAATTGTTTAATCGCCAATTTGCGTCTTGGCAAACGTAGTGTAGGACGTCTACTTGCCAGGTGGAGCTATTATCTGTGCGAGACGTCTAGCAGGAGCTGGTTGCGAGAAGCCGAGGATCGAACCAAGTAGCGTGGAATTAAAGAGGCCAATGTCCAGCAGTGGACTGCGATAGGGTGATGCCAAAGCTGATTATGACAAAACGTCAATTCATATTAGCAACCTCAACATCAAAGCAGGCTAGGCTAGTATTTGTAAAAAATAAGACTCTTCTTTCAGCGTAATCGAGTACAAATCAAACGCTTCATCCGTTCATTCATTATCGAGCGCAGTATCCATAACAGTATTGCAACATCTGTATCGAAAAACCGCAGCAATTCGAGACAAATCTCGAATGCATAGGTACGTAGTTTTGTTCAACGCTCCACGCTTGATTGCACTCAAGGATGACACTTTTTGCATTCATACAAAAACTGTCACAATTTTACAGTAAACCCGCCAAGTTCGGATTTTTTTCTTAGCTTGCCTTAGGAGCATTAAGAAACACTCTCCATTTTTTTATATTACTGTAGCGTAGTAAAAAAATTGTTAAAAAAATTTGGCGCGTATATGGTTATAAAAAGTTTTAAAATTAGATAATAATTAATTGCTTCACTCATACAAAGATATCCTAATATCGTGTGATGTGAGTTTATACTCGTATACTTTAAGGAGGTACACGTTCATAATTAAAGTAAACAAGCCAAGTTGCTTCCAAAGCTAACACTTTAGATCCCAGGGTCCGCTTTTCTGCTCTGTCTTCTCCACTTCGGTTACCATGTTTAATCAAATTCAAATTAACTTTAAATAAACCGAATTCCGTAAACATAATCAGGTATACTTAATAATTCAATAAACATTATGTGTATTTACAATATTTATTAGACAAAACAGCAAACTTACAACAAACTTGGCCTGTCGTTTTTCGATCACTTTTTAATACAAATCAATTTATCTAAGGTCGATATACAACGCTGATTTATTCATCGGATTATCAGAGTGTTTAGATTCACCAACAAAGACAGTCGTACTCAACGAAATAAGGGAGAAACATACCAAAAAAATGCAAGAAAAAAGTTTTTTATTCGTCTGTTTTATTGCGCTGAGCACCGCTATTTATATTGCCCAAGGTATGTATAAATTATAATGGTATTGCCATAAATAAGTGACCTGACGTTCTAAAGTAATATAATATGTATAAGTAGTCCGCAATATTCTTTGCGTAATCCTTCAGGGAGGTATTTCAGATGGAATGGAATAAAACACACAAATGGTTGTCCAGAGATTACAGCCGGACGGTAATTCAGTGTTTCACATCTATCTACCTCCCTTCAAATCCATACTAACATTATAAATTTAGAAGAACCTCTGTCTGTCTGTCACGCTTTTGAGGTTAAACAACTGATTCTTAAAGCATAGGCTACGCCGCGGGCATAACCTAGTAATCTCTTTATTATGATTATATCATCAACATTATTTAATAACTAGCTGACCCACGCAACCTCATTTGCGTCTCCTATTGCCCGTAGCGTGATAATTTTCCTCCGTTTTGTAATATTCTTCATTGTTGCTCCGCTCCTGTAGGTCTTAGCGTGATGATATATAGCCTATAGCCTTCCTCGATAAATGGGCTATCTAACACGGAAATCATTTTTCGAATCGGCTGAGATTGTTCAAACAAACAAACAAACTCTTCAGTTTTATATATTAGTATAGATAGATTTACTGCTGGAAATAAGCCTCTCCTTATAGAAAAGGTTTGGGCCTTTTAAACCACACTGGAAAGACGATTTGGTGTATGGTTTGCGTCAGTTTTTTTATTCTCTTAACAGTGATGTTTTTCTACGTAATTTGCTCCCTCAGTCGGCTCTTATGACGCTCATGGGGCGGGAAGGGTTGGTGAAACTCTATATTATTAATACGTCACCATACAAGAACATAAATTATATATTATTATATTTATTACTAGCTGAACCCCGCGGTGTTATCCGCGGTTATTGTTGTTTCGCGAGTAGCGCCGCGAGACAAAGTTAGTCTAAAAAAAGTAGCCTAAGTTACTCCCTGGATCATCAGCTACCTGCCAGTGAAAGTCCCGTCAAAAACCTTCCAGCCGTTCCAGAGATTACCCAGATCAAACAGACAGACAGACAAAAATTTTTTCACTACATTTTTGGTATATATAGCGTGTATATATACATATGCATTAAGTAAAAAGCGGTTATTTTAATATTACAAACAGACACTCCAATTTTATTTATGTATATAGATAACAATATTCAAAAACTTAAAACTTCTGCATGGATTTGGCTCATTTTTTTTTCATTACACACAACGCCATCTAGTCCCAAGCCAAGCAGAGCTTGTGTTATGGGTACTAGACAACTGATATAAATACTAAATACGTATTTACTTTTTTGTAAATACCTACATAATAAACAAAGAAAACACCCAAACTCTGAAACAAATATTTACAGATCATAAGATCATACAAACATTTGGTCCGACCCGGGAATCGAACCCAAGTTCTCAAGCACAGCAGTCGCGTACGCTACCACTGCGCCACAGAGGCAGCCAAATGACACTACGTGTTTCTGTCTAGTTAGAACATCAATGTGCCACAGCGTAGCATAGTAGAGTACAAATTGTTCTCAATAAAAAGTGTTTAAAGAAAAGTTAGAAACTTCTTTGGCGCTATCTATAAAATGAGTTCAATACAAATTTCTAACTTGATAAAAACTTTTTAAACTTAGACCCCAAAAATAAAACATGTAATTTTTAATTGAAATGTCGGAAGACCGAGGTGTGGATTAATAAATTTAATTATCCATTTAAATGCAACTCATTTATTAAACTTTACTTTTTGGAGTTAATTTTATCTAAAACAATATTTATCATTAAAGATTCATCTGTAGTTTTGAAAATAGTCAGTAACCAACTAATTGAAAGTTAAAAACAGACAGGGTATTCTATTTTCAAGTTTCTATAAGGTTTGAAAGTTGAAACAAAGCTAAATTGTTACCAAAATTAATTTGTTACATATCCAGGAATTAAAAAAGGGGTTAAAAAATTATAAAACTATTAGACGAAATATTTAAGAGTTCCAAATATTGGCGCTGGGTATTTCTTTTAATACAGCTTGTAACTTCCTATCGCGACAACTGGCGGCCACAATACATCGGCCCTGGGGATACTCTCGGACCAGACCACGCCTGAAGATAAGAAATAATCTGATTATAAATTTAACATTACAGACTTCTTTTTTTATGCAATAGGGGGCAAACGGGCAGACGCACTGAGTTATTTTAGATAGAGAGGGGAAGACATACGGCTGACAGTAAGAGGAAACATCCAAAGGTTAGAAAGAGAGAGAGGATCGCGGTACCCTGTCTGTCTTTCTCTATTGACGCATGCGCAGTAATGGACTAATAATGGTAATCCAATCACAACAATTAACCGTCGAATCATTCTGCGGTGCGCATATGCGACTAGAGAGAGACAGATGGGTACCGCGATCGTCTCTCTCTTTCTAACCGAGGGACGGCTGGAGGCTTGGCTCCTCGACTTCATCTATAATAAATCTATGCAGACGCATCGTCTGATGGTTGCTGGCTTTTGGAGGATGGAGGGGATGTGGGGAGAGGGATGCGGTGAGGGTTTGGGGTATAGGCCTCAGGTACTCTCTTTCACTTTTCTTTCACACTTTCACACCGGTTTTCTGTGAGGTCGTGGTACCACTTGAGCCGGCCCTATATTCTCTATATAATTACTTTTGTTCCTAATGAGAATTGAACTCACTACCTCCCGCTTCAGTCATCGCCATTAACCGCTATACTAACGGTGAATAAACCTTCTAGAAGGTATTTGAGAAGGGACTTAAGAGACTTACTTGCAATAGCACCCACTTTTACAGTGTTCAAGTCGCATAGGTATATCTTTAACCCTGTTTGTCCTATCTGCGTTAGTCCAGCATGTGTACTCTGTTTGGAAATAGCAGGATCTGTGCACTTCATTAAAACGGCATTCTTGTTCTGAAAACATTCATTTATATACAAACCTTTATTGAAAAATATACTACCTATTTCGACCTTTTCCCAAATCAGGCTTGGGTCTTCTTTTAGTCTTCTATGATACAGCTGATCGATTTTTATTACGGGCAAAGTGACTTTTTGAACGTTAAATTGAAGCTACAGTTTAAATCTTAGATCGACACAAACAGCCGCCACAGCATGTACTGGATTGTCAGTAAATTAAACACCAAAACCAATTGCCTGTTTGTGTCGATCTATAACTTATAGTTCCCAAAATGCGTATAGCCTTATGAGAAGAATACTGGCAAAGAAACTCATGGCAACTCTTTTTAACAGTTGGACGTTGTATATCAACCGGGACCGACAGCTTCACGGACTTCACTTGTAGTTTTATCCCAATATTTAATTAAAATAAAACTAATAAAATAGTTTAGAAAATAAAATACATGCTAACAAAACTCGGGTAAAAACAACAAACAAAGATATGAAACCAATTAAAGAGCGTTAATTTTATAAATAAACATGATCGGTTTCGCCCATGGAGGAGGGGGTCCTCAATCTGATAATGGTTGGAATGGTTACCATCTACAGATTGACCCAGTCAGGATTGCTTAACTTTGCAATGTATAAAACAACTGATATTCGAAGGTGCTTATGAAAAGAGAACTGAAAAACTTACTTAGTGTTACTGCTGTTACTCCCTGCCCAAGGGTCCTTGAACCCACTATTGCAATGAACAAAACTAAATATAAAACCATTATGCCCAATCAAAACTCAATTTGAAATAATGAAAAACCAATCATATAAACACTTATCAAGAACAATATAATTAGTTAATTGAAGTAATTTGTTTTGCATGTAATGTTTGAGAGGGATTTGTAATTGATTTTCTGCATTTCTTCTTTAGTATTATATTTATACTGATAAAGTGTATAACAGTACGTGGAGTACGATCCAACAGATCAGTTTATCATAGTCCTACTCATTAACCAATTTGTGTTTAGAGTCGGTGCATTTAGTTAGTAGTTAGTTAGTATATCAACAAACGAAAATACTGAGCAAAAACTTTGTACACCTTTTTACGAAAATTCTGGAGGAGAATAAAATTTTTCAACGTTATATTTTACGGCTAAAAGCTAAGCTATCTAACACTGAAAAAATTTTTCAAATCGGACCGGTAGTTCCTGAGATTAGCAAGTTCTAACAAACACACAAACAAACTCTCCAGCTTTATATATTAGTGTAGACTGTAGATTAATAGCTATACGATGAAATAATGTGTCATTTCGTACCTTTATGTATACCGTATGTCAGAGGTAACTCATTAAGGTTTTTTATGCTTTTTCTATTTTTTTTTGTGATTGAAGGTGTTAAGAACAATTCGTTATTTGATTGAATTTCCTTGTAAATTGTAATTAAGCAGAGCAGAAGGTTAGACGAATACGGATCACCAATCATGGTTCAGGAAAGGCCTTGTGTCGATAACTAAATTAGACGTTCTGGACGGAGATTTCGTAGTAATTAAAAATAGGTAGTAAAATTGTATAAACGACGTATCTATAACCTTTCTTGATAAATAGGTTCCAATTTGACTAGCGCGTTCCAGCAAAACAACAGACACTTGTCTTTATGATGTAGCTAGAGTGACGATTACTATATATCTAGTAAATCAATAAATAAAAACACTGAGCAAAAACTTTGTACACCTTTTTACAAAAAAATATGGAGGAGAATAAAATTTATCAACGTTATATTTTACGGTGAAGAGCAAAAAACTAAAAAAAATGAATTGCGCTGGGCGACTGCTGTACTATTTAGTATAAATATATGTGAATTTTTTAGAAGACTGTCCTCCAAATGAGGAATACTTGCTCTGCGGTTCACCATGCCCCTTCAACTGTACAAACCCTGACGGCCAGGTTCAGTGTTCGGACGACTGCATAGAGGGGTGCTTCTGCAAGACTGGCTACTTAAGAAACGAGAATGGCACATGTGTTACCATCGCGGAATGTGGAGGTAAGTTGTTAATTATAGCATATTGAACAAAGGAGCTGACGGATCTTCAGATGGTAATTGACTACTGGTGGGAATGGACTTCTGCAACCCAAGGGCTTACGTATGTAGCTCGCTTTAGGGAGTCTCATCCTGAAATAACCGTTACAGACTCAGGTTCCTATAACCACATTCGTTCAGTAACAGGAATTAATTACTCGACATCGGTTTGCTCTGTGGGCCCTGGTATTACTTCTGTATCTGCCGAAACATGGTTCTCACATGACCATAATAGTTTCATCTCGAAGTGATCTTCGAGTATTTCGATAATACAATTCTTTATTGATACTTTATTGATCTTCTTCAGGAAAAGACAGCATTTGCGACGCAAACGAAGAATTCCTCTCTTGCGGCACAGCCTGTCCAGGGACTTGCAAGCAGCCAGAACCAACCGTTTGCGAGCTAGCCTGCAGCATGGGGTGCTTTTGCAAATCTGGATACGTGAGGGATACTGCTAGTGGAGAGTGTGTGACTTTGGACAAATGTCCAACCGGTAAGTATTATATGTCCTTTGAGTATTTTCTCTAATTATAGCAAGGAAAACGTCCAAAAATTGTTAAAAAGAGCTCAGTTACCTATTGCTCCATGTAACTAAGCGTCTGTCCTCATCTTCACTTGATGTTTTTACCTCATACAATTAATCCCTGACAAAAATTGTGGCTTGCGGTATTTTCGAAGCGATATGATCTTTAAACTGTCAAGAGACGAGAATCAAAGACGTTAAGGCTTCTAACTTTTGAGTTGCAGCTGCTCCTCAGTAAATGGGCCGCGGAAGTCACTTTCCATTTCGTGACTCGTCTATTTGTTTATCCCTATATCGTAAAAAAAAGTTGTCTTACCACTACGTAACAGTTACATAGTAAAATTTATTTCCAGTAAAATGTCCAAATGAAAACGAAGTGTGGGATATCTGCAACGGTTTATGTGAACCTTCCTGCGCAGACCAAGAGCCAATCTGCGCGTTCAGTTGCTCAGGGGGATGCATCTGCGGGCCTGGTCTTTTCAGAAACGCTACAGGCGAATGCGTCACATCAGATAAGTGTGGAAATATCACCACAAATCCACTAACCGAGCATTTAAATGCGATTAGTAAGCTTTTGGATATTAAATTCTTGAATAATTAGACTTAGTTGTTAATAAGCTTCAAATTAGTTAAGTCCAGAACAATGTTAGCCTTATTTATAAACGTTATTTAACTTGAATCTACTGTTGTGTGTAATTTTCAACTTTAAGCTAAGAATGAAACGTTCTTTAAACTGAAGTGAGTTGTTTATTGATATAGCAAATTAATTTCTAACTTTAACATTATTCAAAGAAAACTCACATCAACTTTGATTCCACCAATTAAATTGACTTGACCGAAGTGGCATATAAAAATAAGTGAGTTTATTTTATTATATATATTTCAAAAAATTTCAACAAGTGTGTTTGCATTTGGTGGAATTAGTTGACTATCGAGAATTTAATATGAGTTAAACTTTTAACATATTGATAAACTTTTAGTAATAGAGAATATTATAAAAAGTAACATAAAGAAATGATTTCCAATTTCCATATTTATTTTAGCGTTAGCGATTAACAGCGACTAATTAAGATAACTCTTTCTAAATGTCGTGTACACTTACTTCAAGTCGCCATTAGAGACAATAAGTTTTATGAACTCTAGATTTATAGGAATAGTTATATATAAATGAAGACGAAGTAACTCGGGAGGATTTTACAGAAGTCCGATAGCAGTATCATTTGTGATGTTTTTTTTTTCGAGAGATTGCCAGGGCTCTTTGGGAAAGATACCTTAGGAAACAGAACTCGCAATCTATATTATTTCATATACTTACCTACAACACCATCCGTGTTCCGAGCGTTTGGTAGTGCCGAAAGACATTTTTTTTTTTATGTTTGGCCCTGCCAAAATGACTCTACACTGCCTGATGGAAAGCATAACCAGAATCCAAGAGTGTTGGTCACCATACTGCGGTGACCCACCATGGCGGGCTAATGATGCTTCTGCATCATTGGGCCTCCGGTCTCGCACTCACCAACGAAACACGACAGCATGATCGCTGTCATTTTACGTTGACGGCCCGTTCGTGCTGAAATCAGCGTGGCTCTACTACCTTGAGATCTACCTTCCTTTACGTAGGTACTTTAGGAAACAGTATTATAATAATTTAGTATTTTTAGTTATTATTTAAACATAAGTACTTAATTAAGTAAATACGATTTATTTAAGTTTAATTTAATCTAAAACTCTTGTTGAATAATAAAAGTATAAGTTATTTAAAGTCGAAGGTTTTTTAATTTCTACCATCCTTTTTAGATTTCCTTTTTTTCCTGTATCTTTGAAGTACTTTAAACTAAAAGTACGTCTAAGGACGTAATAATACAATTTTAACAAAAATAAAACCGACTTCAAGGTTCGACTTGATTTCTCGTGGATGCCATCATCAGATATTAATGTCCTTATCATGATACCACCGTTCGGACATCTCCTTTCTATTGAAAAAAATAATCATCAAAATCGGTTCATAAACGATGAAGTTATTTACGAACACACATACAAAAAGAAGAAAAAAATATATACACGGTCGAATTGAGAAACCTCTTCCTTTTTTTGAAGTCGTTAAAAAATCAAAATCTATGGAAACAAAATATTTAATTTTCTATTAATTCAGTCATTGATTAATATTATAATGTAAAAATTTGTACACAATATGTCTCATTGAAATAAATAATATTAAAGTAAAAAAAATACTTATTGGAAATACTCGTAATTATGACAGATTATCCAGACATTTAAGGGTTAAGAAGAAATCTCCATGGTCAATAACTGGTATATTTCAAAGATTTCTGTATAAATATTTCATAAATTTAATTATTATAGTATATAACAGATATTCTTAATGAGTTAAAATGTTCATAATTATACTGAAAAATGAAAATATAAGTGCAGAAATTATATATCTGTTGCTTCCCACGTTCGATCCGTCGTTCGTCATCGGTATACTTACAACATTTGCAAGCTGAAAATAATAAATATTTATTTATTTCATTTAACAAAAAAAAACAAAAAAAGTTAGAAATTGGGAAACTACTAAAAACACTCAAGTTAAAAGTGAAGGCTAACGCCATCTGTTCTTATAACGTTGAACTACTTTATGTTGAAGTATGTTCACGTATCTATTGCTAAAGCGGCAAGTGCATAAATTCCATCAAATTCCAACAGATAGCGTTTACCTAAATATTAAGACCCACTTTGAAAAAAGGTACAAATTCAAATCAAAGTGTTTGTTGGTCTCGCGGTTGGCGTGTACGACTGCTGACGTGAGGTCTCGGGTTCGATTCTCGGGTCGGGTTTAATGTTTGTATGATTTACAAATATTTGTTTCGGAGTTTGGGTGTTTTCTATGTATAATATATATGTATTTACAAATGTATCTAAACAACCTCAACCGCCCCACTCCTAGGAAAATTGTCCATCATTATCATTACTTTTGAGACTGAATTTGGAGAAAATTATCACCTTCTGGTACTCCTGTTCCCTAATGCCGTAACTTAAGTAAGTGTATTTCAAAAAATCTGTGTTATTTGACACCAGCTGGAATGTCATCTGCGTAGAGCCAGTTGATCCTCTGACTAGACTGAAGTCCAGTTCACCATTAGCGTTTATGATGCCCGTTACTTCAAGATAGGTGATTACGAAGCCATTCTGTAAACGTAATAAAACTGTGAAAGACAATTTTTCATTCATTCTTGTAGTAGGTATACTACAAACCTCGTATCGATAAGTTATTTTTCAACCGACAGAATATACAGAAAAAGAGGTTGAAAACTTTTTTCTACACAAAAAAGCTTGCCATCTACTATGCAAGAGCCGAAGTCGAAGAGTGACCTGCCCCCCTGCTAAGTTACAAGCGTTTTTCTTTCTGCAATAGACAAACGCTTGTAACTTGGCTAGGGGGGCTGCTATTAATCACAAAATAAGTCAATCAATCATTCTTTTTTTAAGACAAGTCTAATAAAAGAATGATTTTTATTAGCGAGATCCGATGGAAAAATTATGTACCTACCACCTACCACTAAAAATGTAATTTTCCTACTTTGCTATCAAATTAGCAAATATAAGCAATTATTTTTTTGGTGATCTTCGTCGCTTATAATAAAATTAACGTTCCCAATTCTCCATAAATATAAATTTATAAAATAATACGCCAATTTTACAAAACAAAAGAAGTTCACACAGAGAACGAAGCTTGCGGTAGTTCGCACTAACGCCGCAGTCTCTTGTTCCAAAATTAATCAATAGATGGCAGTCTCATTTACTTTGAATGAGTGCGCTGAGAGTGCACACAATGCTCACCGAAACTTTTCTTTGTTCGGCTATGTAATAATTCCTTTTCTAGCCACCTAGTCCTTTTTGTAATTATCGGAGACAAAACTTTATGGGAAATTAGCCAATTTAAACCACAAATAGTCTTACTTTTATAAACTTTAAGATTTTCTTTGAAATAGGTACAACAATATTCTATGAATGTTCTCAACCGACCAATTATAGACAAGAACCGTTTGGGTTTTATTTAAAAAGGGGTAAATAAACTAACCCTCGCTTGAACAGTGTTGGTGACAAAGAATGGGTCGTAGTTGTTTCTGTGTCGGTAGCGATCTGATCCGCCTTTCATTGGGAGGGAACCTGGAATTTAAAGGCAGGAGTTATTAATAAAGAGTAATATGTATTTATTATTGTTCTATTATCTATTGCTTCGTTGGTCTTATGGTTACCGTAATCGACTGCAGGTCAAATCAATCAACTGTCGGGTTTTTCTTACAAAAAATGCTTAATAGCAAGCCGGAGTACGAAAGATGGCGGTGTTTCCCATCCGTGCCTCGGAGAGCACGTAAAGATCCGTCGATCCTGGTTGCTATGAACATCTATGGCAATCATTATTGGAAAGTCAGTGCCCTCAAGTACATTCATGATGTTGTCCTAGACAAATTTTAATATTAACCTAACCAATGTAATGTTACTACATTATTATCTACTAGCTGTTGCCCGCAGCTCTGCCCGCGTATATGTCAGTTTTCGCGGCAAATAGTAGCCTATATGTTATCCTGATATATAGCTATATTACTGTAAAGTTTCATCCAAATCCGTTCAGAAGTTTTTACGTGAAAGAGTAACAAACATCCATTCATCCATTCATACTTATAAACTTTCGCGTTTATAATATTAGTTCGATGGTAAACCACACTTTTTTGTTCTCTAAACAGATAAAAAAATACCGGTAAAATTACCGTTTAGTTTAGGTAAATAAGGTCTTAAATTTTCATCATCATTCATCATCAGCCTATCGCAGTCCACTGCTGGACATAGGCCTCTCCATTTTCTTAAATTTATCTTTTGTAAATTTATTTTACACTATTTTCTAATAAGGATAATAATCTTTGTGAGGTTTAGTTCAAAAACACGAAATAAAGATTTTGTTATATATATATACACTTTATTATATTTACTGTGCAGTTCTAGGAAGATCCAATAAATTCACTGATTCTGTAGTCTTTATAATAGTCCCCGGAGTCAATAATTTATCAAATAAAGACCATCAGTATGTTTATTGATCTGAAATTATCTTGGGTTCATAATTAGAGGAAGTAAGCCTCATTACATTCATGTCTCTCGGTTCTAAATATAAATCCATCCAACGACAACACCGTGATTAAAACACTTAACACAGTGAGTGTATTAAAAAAATAAGTCTTATCTATTAAGAAAAACTTACCATCATATTCAATTCCCACTTTGAATTTCTTCGTCTCAAATAAATTTGGGTAACATAACACTGTACCTACTGCTAGCAACAAATAAAACCAATTCTGCAACATTTTGCTTCAAAATTAATTTCAAAAATCTCACTTAATTAAGTTAGAACAATCTTTTTTTGGTTTCAACAGTATCTCATTGAACAATAGTATTCTGTAAATACTTGACTACTGAATCATTTCAGTCGGATGACAGTTTATCTGTTGACAAAGAATTATCTTACATCTCTTCAAGTTGATACTATATTTTCGGGTGTGTTATCAAAATTATCCGGAGACTAGTTCGGACAGTAGGATTCGTTTGGTATGTGGAAGAACGAGCGTCATATTTCTGCGACACAGAGGAAGGATTCTCTGACTAGGCGAGATGGACATCCCTGGTGGTTTGTAGTCCAACGGTTAATGTAAATAAGTTGTAATCGCGATATAGAATTTGTAGTTATTTCGTAGTTTCATGTATCTTCGTTAGATGGCGTTAAAGTATGTTTTAGTGTACTTTCATCATTAAAACTTGAATTAAGGCGAGGACATAATTGATGAAAATACTGACTCAAGATAATGTCGTGACGATATTTTAAAATGAATTTAATAAGAATCTTGTTAATACACCAAAACACAAATAGGTGATTAAATCACAAATAGATCTCGTTCAGGTAAGGCGGATAACATTTTCTCACATCAACTGTATTTATCGTAGTGATTAATTGTAAGAAGATGAAAGGAAAACAAATATAAGTTTCTTACTTAGATGGCTTGTCCCCTATTACAAGGTTATCTGTTAACATAATTTTTGAGGTTATGTCTTTCGGTAGAATATTTTGCAGTTAAGTCTAGATTTGTAAATTCATATCGCATGTATTACAAGTCATATGGCAGATGTATTTACAAAAAAAATGAAACTTTTTAGTTATGGGATTCAAATAACAAACAAACACGACTAGACAAATAAATGCAATACATATAAGATAAACCGTTGATCTCCTATCAATAGATAGATAAAATAAATTTCATCTACAACATTGAAAAATCAATTTCGTAATAGTAACACGATTTTATCTTTGCAACTACTTATCTTCTTAACCTACATTTTTTCTTTTCTTCTTAATCTGAAATATCATTACCATCATAGTGTAATAAAACTAAGTAAAACTAAGAGCCTGGTTTAGTATCGTAACGAATGGAAAGTAATGACTAATCATTTTGAACATTTTCTGGATTAATTCTAAGACCGTGTTTCCAGCCGTTATCTATTGAACTCTTCAAAATAAACTATGTGAAGATGGAACAGTCCCATTATCTACTTCATATTCGTAATACGAAATTAAAGTATTGTCAAATCATTACAATACATACATATATAACGTCGCGCATGTTTCCCAGAGGGGAACGCAGATACAATAGTTCTTTATTTACTATGGTCTTGACAAACCTCTTTAGCTGCTTATGCTTTCCATCAGGCAGAGTAGAGTCATCTTGGTAGGGCCAAACTTAAAAAAAAAAAAAAAAAGCTTAGTTCACGTTCATCAATAGTTTACACGCTCGTAGGTTCTTGGTGCTTTTCACACGGCTCTTCTTTTGAACATCACTAATTTGATCAGTAAATGTTCGTCGGGGATGACCTCTTCCGACACTTGCACACTCATTCGTCCTATAAATTCCTTTCGTGAGAGTCCTATCATCCAGATGGATCTTCTTAACATCTCCAGAGCACCGAAGCATATGCTTTTCACTCCTAATGCTAATCCTTGTGACTACAATCACAATATAAAATTCTCGTGTCACAGTTTTAGTTGCCAAACTCCTCCGAAACGGCTAGACCGATTCTCACGAAATTTTGTGAGCATATTGAGTAGGTCTGAGAATCGAACAATATCTATTTTTCATCCCCCTAAATGGTAAGGGTCACCCATCCTTAAAAAAAAATTATGGCAAAACGACGTTTGCCGGGGTAGCTAGTAAACATATAAATATGTACTCAATTTTTAACTAGAAATAGAGTACTAGATGTTGTTGAAAATTGTCTTTCTGGAATTGGTTTACACGCAAGTTACCTACAAGTGATACTAAAAAAGCGTGGAGACACCATAGAGCCGTCACCTCTGCAAATTAGTTTAAAAAACCTACTTAATCGTATTTTAAACTAGCTGTTGCCTACGGCTCCGCCCGCGTGTATGTCGGCCATCTGTCAAAAATTGGTCGTACCAACTCAGAAACTTTGTGGGCTCATGCCCAACACTTTTGCTGAAGATCATGACATAATCAAATGCATAGTTTATGATTTTATAAAGGACATACAGACAGACAGAGAGATTCATTTATATATATATAGATAGACAGAAGATAAGTTCTTCAGGAAATACAAATGACGCATCCTGCAGATAACACTCCTTTTCTTAAATGAAAATAGTATCTCTTCTTAGAGTCGGATTTTCATTTTAAATTACAACGTTGATGGTAACTTGGGAATGGAAAAAGATGAGCGTGCATATGCATTCATTAAATAAGGCCTTGTGTTATTATAGAGAGGGTAGGGCCACTTGCCCTGTTTTCATAATTTAAAGACAGATTAAATCCAAGGCTTTAAATTGCCTTCAATTGTTTAGCTAAGGCCTTTTGATAGAAGGCTTTAGTGAAGTTAACAATCAGCATCTTAGTCCAAAAACGTACTCAAAAAACAGCAATGCAATTTTGACTCTTGACTCGAAATGCCCATGGGACAAGTGACAAGTCTACTTATTTGGCCCCTGTACTTTAAAAAAACTTCTGTCGCCATAAATGCCTACAACTCGGAAGTGTCAAACACGATGTCGGCCTTTGAGGAGGTAGGTAAATGCTCTTTTCTTCTTTGTTTTTATTATCGGCCTGCCAAAGTAACTCTACTTTGACTGATAGAAAGCATGAGCAGAATCGATAAAGGCAGGATACTCATAGCGAATGCAAACAATGCTGCATGATAACCCACACTATGGCGGCATATTCAGAAGATTTTGTATCATTGTACCTCCGCCCTTGCACTCACCAACGAAACACGACAGTTGTACTGTCATTTTAAGTTGATCTGTGAGAGAGTAGTACCGTCCCGGTGAAGGCCCGTTCGTAACATCAGCGTGACTCTAGTACCTATTCTTACAGGTCTCGAGGTTTTATACAGACACCCCAAAAATATTATTAGTATGTTAAGCAATCCAACGTTAATCAGAAAACACATTCCCAAGTCTTACAAACATAAAACAATCAAATATGGCATGTACGTGTGTACGAGCAAAACCCGTACATTTATAGAAGTTAACGAACTTAACTTACAATAAAGTATTTGTGTTGCACTCATTTTACATTATTCACTTCCTATAAACACATAATTTTGAACATTATTTAGTAGCAATAAAATCATCATTCGGTAAATTTGTCTACTTATTTATCAAACCATCAAACTATCACTATTAAACTGGAAACTACCCCTATTAATGGTCCTTCGAGCTGGATTTAAACCAGCGACCTATGAATACATAAAAGAATTTCTATCAAATTAAAAATCTACAAGATGTCACATTTTAAACAAAAAATCCAAACTCATATACAACGTCGCTTATCTCATCACGATACATCCATTAGCTAAATGGACCACGTTTAGGGTTCCGTAGACTGGTATCAATATCTTCAAAATAAAGCTGTACTATCTTAGGTTATTAAACAAACAAAATACATTGTAATTGAATTGTCTTTATCAGACAATGAAATAACCTAAAAGTAGTATTTTTAGCAGTAAATTTTCAAGGCGTCTCATGACACCACCGAACCATCGTAGGCGGCTTTTGGTGAGTTTTTCTGCTATGGGCGCGACCTTGAAACGTTCTATGATGTGCTCGATTTGCACTTTATTGAGTCGACTTTAACCTACTGCCAATCCTAGCATCTCCATCTCATTTACGCGCATTTTTTAACCGACTTCAAAAAAAGGAGGAGGTTCTAGCACACATAGTTAAACTACTATTTAAATGAACAAAGAATTAGGTATAGACAAGAATTGGCATAGCAATTTATGAAGAGCCACTTTATTTTAAGCTTTTTAGTGTTGTTTGGCACTTGCCAAAACTTGCTAAACTTGATGATGATGATGGGTATTTGTACATCCTTAGTAGGATGTACAAATACCCATCATCAAATGTAGGAATATTAGTATATTATAAACGCGAAAGTTTGTAAGTATGGATGGATGGATGTGTGTTTGTTGCTCTTTCACGCAAAAACTACTGAACGGATTTGGATAAAACTTTACAGTAATATTGCTAATAATAAGAATAACATTCAGGCTACTATTTGCCGCGATAACCGACATACACGCAGGTGGACCCGCGTGCAACAACTAGTTAACAATAAATGTCACTTCATGGGAATATTTATAAGATGTATAAGCATATTAGTGAGCAGATACACTTTTATTCGTACAGGTATAGTGGAATAGAAGAAACTTTATTGTACACCAGTTAATACAGTTACGTTCAGAAGCTTAACAACATACCAACCATGTACAAATGGCGTAATAGTTATACGTGCTTTAACTTTGTAATACGGTTTATCTTATCCTGTTTTGAAGCGACTTCAAAAAAAGGAGGAGATTTGTCAATTCGACCGTATACGTTTTTTTTTTATGTTTGTTCGCGGATAACTTCGTCGTTTATGAACCGATTTTGATGATTCTTTTTTTAATGGAAAGGAGATGTCCCAACGGTGATACCATGGTAAGGACATTAATATCTGATGATGGCATCCAAGAGAAATTAAGTCGAACCTTGAAGTCGGTTTTATTTTTGTTAAAATTGTACTTGAAAATTTAAATTTAATATTTGAACCTTTTATGTTGCGCATTTGATTTTCGCAACAATCTATTTAATAAAATATATGAAAAACTACGAAATTTATATAGGTAGCCTTTGTCACTTGGACCGTTATTGCGAATCTATTCATTAAATTCATTAAAATCGGTTCAGTAGTTGCGTTACGGTGGAACATACATATATAGCCATAATTATTATCCTTCCTGATGGCTTAGCCGTGGTTGGGTAAAAATGACTTGTTATTAATGGCTGGTTCATGAACGCAAAGTCTACAAATATGACGTTTTTGGAAGAATTGTGTGCAAGTGCGTCATATTCTGATTAAAAAACTTGACTGCCTCGGTGGCGGAGTGGTAGCTTATGCGACTACTGTGCTTGAGGTTTCGGGTTCGATTCCCGGGTGGAAACAAATGTTTGTATGATCTACAAATATTTGTGTCGGAGTTTGGATGTTTTCTATGTAGAATATGTATGTACTTTCAAAAGAGTATATAATTATGTGTTTATATCAGTTGTCTAGTACCTATAACACAAGCTTTGCCTGGCTTTTGATTAGATTGCGTTGTGTGTTAGATGTCCGAATTATTTATTTAATTATTTAAATATGGAAAAAACACCTATACATCCACATAAGCGTTGCCGCAAGTAATAAATAGTAATACACATAATTCACACATATTGTCCGTATCTCTACAGAACCCAACGATTTACTGAACACTTTTTTTTTTCCTCAATTTTTTTCGGTCAGGCATTCCTGAAGTTTTCAGCGTTAATGAAAAATTACTGGCCTTACATATTGCTTGGGGGTAAATTTGACCCTCGTCAAGCGCAAACTTGTCAAAATACCTAAACTAGTGTTTCATACATGAACTCATTTAGTCGAAACTCGTGTGAATTTCAGAGGGAGTTGGAATTTAAATGATTTGAATACAAAAAAAAAAATGTTGCTGATGTTATAACATTTTAATTTTAATGTTTTTTTTTTCGCGTAGGCTGAAGGGTTATAGTTTTGGGTGCTTGTACGTTCGCACGTTTTACTGTAGCGCCTAAATTACTGAACCGATTTTAATGAATGAGGGATTAATAGATTCGTAATAATTGAATGGGTGACATACGCTATATAAATTTGATCAAACATATTACATAGTGATGTTATAGTTTTTTACTCTGTTTCTGGTTATATCATAACGGTGGATTACAGATTGCCATGGAGAGCCATGATATGGCACAATTAGTCTAACTGGACCGGAGTTTTACCATGACCTTACAGAATACCATATTTGACTTCTCTCTCATTTGACTCTTAACTGACTTCCTTGGTGGCGCAGTGATATACGACAGCTGTTCTCCAGGTCGGTCCAAATGTTTGTATGATCTGCAAATATTTAGGTATTTTCTATGTGTATTACGTATGTATTTACAACTAGCTGAACCTCCGGGTGTTACCCGCGGTTATTGTTGTACCGCGAGTAACGCCGCGGGACAAAATTAGTCTAAAAGAAGTAGCCTAAGTTACTCCCTAGATCATCAGCTACCTGCCAGTGAAAGTCCCGTCAAAATCGGTCCAGCCGGAGATTACCCGGAAGAAACAGATAGACAGACAAAAATGTTTTTAACATTTTTGGTATATGTACCTTGTATACAGACATATGCATTTAGTAAAGAGTGGTTATTTTAATATTAAAAACAGACACTCCAATTTCATTTATTTGTATAGATGTATAGATCAATATTTGCGTATTATATTCGTCAATCTAGCGTTCATAATACAAGCTCTGCTTAGTTTAAAACAAAATGGTGTTGTGTAGCCGAAGTAGGAATAAAAAAAAATTGCATTAATTCCCTGAGTAATTTATTACTGAATTTTTTTGAAAACTTTTTTCTTGTAGTTTTTTTACCTACTCACGGCACACTTTATACATATATTTTATCTCCAAAACCTTCTAATCAGCTGTGTTCATTAATCTTTCGCACATTCACGCTAATTCTAAAGAGGTGTGGCAGCGAAACAGCTTGCAGACATTAATTAATTCAATGACATTTTAATACACCCGCCATTAGTCATACTTATACAACTGACGTTTGAAAGGGTGGTTGCTAGTGTGAAGTAAGCTTTAATCTATGCGTATAAATAAATAAAATTGAAGTGTCTGTTTATAATATCAAACGTAGTATTTCCGATAAATGATAATACATATACTAGGACTTGTACCAAAAAACTATCTGTTTGTTTCGGCTTATCCTTGGACTTTCATTGACAGATATAAGCAGTAACTTAGGCTACTATTCTTTTGACTAACTTTGCCCCGCGGTGTTACTTGCGGTTTTTGTTACAATGGTACAGCAACCGCGAGTAGTACCGTGGGGCACAGCTGGTTAATATTTAGAACTAGTAAAGCTGAATTGACTAATGTGTAATTGTCTTAGCGTAAAGTTTACGTTTCTTTTGTGAAGTTCATTAGAACAACAAAAGATTTTGTATTTCCTTATAAGGATACCCGTGCCTCGGAGAGCACGTAAAGCCGTCGGTCTTGAGCCTGATCTCTGATCTGATCACCGCGGTGGATGCTGTGGAGGTTGCTGCGGTGGCTACTGTTGCCCCTGCATAATCATCAACACCTATTGCACCAAAATCTGATAACATCAAAAAATGCTCTGGACAATGGCTCAACATCTCTGGAAAGCCAAGATTTGAAGTGCTTCAAGATGGGTCAACGAGTTCTATTTCCTATGTGGTCCTTTTACATGCCGTTTTGTCGAAATATATTTTTATAAATAAACTAGCTGTACCCGCTATTTCGTACACATGACATATGGATTTTCAAGTTATTTTAAATTTGTCACCGTTTAAACCTACGACAAACTTTTCAAAACCATAATCAGCTAAATCGGCACAGCCATTCTCAAGTTTCAGCGAGACAAACGAACAGCAATAGATTTTTAAATATAATAAATACTTCTATCTCTCTCCGGAAGTGTCGGAAAATAGTCCTATTGGATTTTGAGAGTGAGGGAACAGAGAGGGCTCCGGTGTTTGGGCACACACTTGTGGACTATAATATATCCTGCTGCCATGGCCGAAATTCGCTAGGAGAGTATCATAAGGATACTCTTTATTTTTATGTTTACGGGAATTAAAGCGCTCACAATTCGTGTTATGGTAAATAAACTCTTTAAAATCACCGTCAATCATTATAATCAATTAATCATCATTATTTAATAGTCGACCGCTAGAGAAAGGTTATACATTAGAAAGTAAATTTAGAAGATATTTTTGAAACGAAAACCTACATTTATTTAACAGAAGGAGAATTTGTTATGTGTTCGAAATTTAAAATTTGTGTTATTTTAAATAAACCGCCATATCTAATATATATAAAATTCTCGTGTCACAGTTTTAGTTGCCAAACTCCTCCGAAACGGCTTGACCGATTCTCATGAAACTTTGTGAGCATATTGAGTTGGTCTGAGAATCGAACAAAATCTATTTTTCATCCCCCTAAATAGTAAGGGTCACCCATCCTTAAAAAAAAATTATGGCAAACCGACGTTTGCCGGGGCAGCTAGTACTTATATGTTATATATTAACATATGTATTTGAACCTCGATCCGAAGGAGTGCTTTCATCTCAGCAATTTTTATCTCACAAGCCTAAAATATCTTAACAGATCCTTCAGATGAGTTATTTTTAATCTATAATTTAATTATGTTACATTTTAGAAAGATGAAGCATTCTTCTATTAAATTCTGTACTAGCTGAGCTCTGCGGCGTTACCCGCGGTTTTTTTGTCCCTTTACAACGACAACCAGTGGTGACGCCGCAAGACGTTGTTACTAAAAAAAGACTTAACTTATTCCTGATATTATCAGCTATCTTTCAGTGAGTCTCGTAAAAATCGGTCCAGGCAGACTAAATAAAATCGTTGACGAAAAAAATTATGCCTTTCTAATGTTAGTTCTGTATAACAAATCATACAGGTTGCATGTATATTTGTTTGTTGTGGTTTATCTTCAAAACAGTTATGAGGAGACGACATGAAACCATTAACCCGGCAAGACAAAGACTACTGAATTGATATAAACAAAATCTATACAATTAAATATATATTATTATTATTTATTATTAAATAAAATTGGAGTGTCTGTTTGTAATATTAAAATAACCGCTTTGTACTAAATGCATATGAATGTATACACAGTACATTTGCTAAAAATGTAGTTTATGTAGTAAAAAGCGGTTATTTTAATATTCAAACAGACACTCCAATTTTATTTATTTGTATAGATGTAATGTAATTTCTAGTATATTTAATATAATTTCTTGATAACTACTCTATTACATTCCTACCTACATCTGTTTAATATAAAAAGAATCATTCAAATCGGGCTCATATTTCTTGAGAAGGCCTTTAAACCACGAAACAACCAAAAAACCTTCATTTCATTACCTTTGTACAGAATTACTTATAAATACGTGAGCTTGTCTTTATACTCATTTTCAACCGATGCGTACATACCGGAATGCCAAATGCGGCATACTCATATGAATAAGACGGAAGAAAAGCTGAATATGTAGAAACAAATTAATGAAATAGAAGTGTCTGTTCGTAACTTCACTATTTGAATTCATTATTTAGTAATTTATCACCAAGTAGGTACAATAAAATCTAGCATTGCAGAGATCTTAGCTAGCGATCTAATATATAGGTAAATCCATTCTAGAATTTTTCACTTTATCGCATACTAGCTAAGCTTCGCGGTGTCACCTGCGGTTCAATAACAACCGCGGGTAACATCGTGAGGTATTTTGGAAAAAAGTAGCCCAAATTACTTTTTTTTATTTTTGCCCCTGCCAAAATGACTCAACTCTGCCTAATGGAAAGCATAAGCAGAATCCAAGAGTGGTGGTCACCATACTCATTGTGGATGCAGACAATGCAACAACGCAGCACGGTGACCCACACCATAGTGACCTAGTGATGCTTCTGCATCATTGGGCCTCCGGCCTCGCAGTCACCACCGAAACACGACAGCATGAACGCTGTCATTTTACGTTGATTTTCTGTGCGAGGGTAGTACCTCCTCGTCGAGCCGGCCCAACCGTGCTGAAATCAGCGTGGATCTACTACCTTGGAAATGATTGGTATATACACTTCTTATAACCAGCTACCTGCCAACGAAATCGGTAAACCCAGAGATTAGTCATAACAAACAAACAGACAAATGACAGACAATGTTTAAATATTGCTTTTTGAAGAAAAGATATACGGTACTTACACTAAAAAGCAATATTTAAAAATAAAAGATTTTAGATAAATTTGGATAAAAATTCTGCTATTCAAAGCATCGAATTCCGGAGTATACATGATTGCATCATGTTGTTGGGTAAGATCTCTTTAATACTAGATTAGGCTGTACTTGATAATAATAAAAAATACCAAATAATAAATTCAGTAAAGACCGCGTCTCGTAACGTAGTGTAGGACGTCCACAGGCCATGTGCTGTGATGATTTGCACAAAACGGCTGGCTGCATACGAGAAGCCGAGGATCGATTCAAGTGGCGTGCAATTGGAAATGCCTATGTCCATCAGATGACTGCGCCGTAGATTGTAATGAATGAATTCAAAAATTGACAAAACAGTTCTAGTAAGTTGGATAAAGTATGGTGAACTAGGTATTAAGAAAATTGTACCAACGCAATTACTTAAAGCCATAATACGATGTGTATTTGAGGCAGACACTTTAACCTTTCTACCGCAACCGACCTCGTGAATACAATGGAATGTAAACCCCTACATGGCCGCTTCAGATTGTAATGTGATATGAAAACTTTGGGTATCAAGATGAAAGCAATGTGTGTATATTTCTAATTAGGGAAATGGTTGTCCTGTGTATTGTGAGGATAAAAAAAATTAAAATTGTCGTTTATACACAAAAATGGCGGCATCAGATGGTTATGTGTGATATCTATACGCTAGTCTCAGGAACTACTGATCTGATTTGAAAAATTATTTCATAGGTAGATAGTCCATTTATCGAGGAAGGCTTTACATCATCATGCTAAAACCAATAGCAGCGAAGCACCAATGAAGAATGTTACAAAAACTGGGGAAAAATATTACGCTACGGGCAATAGGAGACGTAAACGAGGTTGCGAGGGTCAGCTAGTATTTCATATAATAATAAAGGTATTATTAGCACGCAATTCTTGTTTATGTAAAATCTGAATCTAATTTTCATGAAATTTAGTATGCAGAGTTTCGGGGGCGTTAAATTGATTTAGCTAGGATTCTTTATGTACGATATAGATAGAAGAAGAACTTTTTTCATTAGTGCTTCGCTCCTATTGGTTTAAGGGTTTCTTTGCCAGTATTCTTCTCATGAGGCTCTACGCATTTTGGAAACTGGAAGTTATGGATCGACACGGGCAGGCAGTAGATTTTGGTGTTTTCGCCTAATTTACCTCGACAATACAGCACATGCTGTGGCGTCTGTTTGTGTCGATCTATGATTCTTAACTACAGCTTCAATTTAACGTTCATAAATGTCACTTAGTGTCTTAATTGAATAAATGATTTTGAATTTGAATTTGAATTTGAATTAGGGTGATGATATATAGCCTATGGCCTTCCTCGATAAATGTACTATACAACACTGAAATAATTTTTAATTTCGGAGCAGCTGTTCCTGAAATTAGCGCGTACAAACAAATAAACTCTCCAGCTTTATATATTAGTATAGATAGTATGGATATAATTTAATAAAAAAATAAAACAGTATGATGTTATAGTGTGTGTTAACTATGAGAGTCTTTTTACAGTCTATAATAAAAACTTGAATATACTTTTATGATGTACTTTCACGCCTATACATCGTCCCGGCTTATCCCTGTAGGATTAAAACGAATTAAGCTTATGTACAAAAATATTCTTAAAACTACTTATATTTTCTTGGTTATAAAGGAATCGCATTCTAGAAACTTCTACATAGAACAATAAACATACGTTTTTGGTTCTAGCAAATTCTTAAAGATTAATATAAATCATTTATAATTTAGCTACTGAGATAATTACATATCAACGCCATCTATGGAATAGTTTAGTAACTACTAACCCTACATCTCAAAATGAATTTCAATATTTGTGACTAATATTAAATACTTTGGATCCGATATGATCATTTGAACTTTTTCAATCTTAAAATCCTTCGCTGTAGTTTGAAGAAATTTTAGTCACTCGTTAGGTCGTGGCTGAGGTCTTGTCTGAAACAATACTTCGAGAGCCGAAGTTTAAATTAAAAGTAACGTTTAAAGTCACCTGAGCTGTGTAGGGGAAAGCATTCTTTTCAAGTTTTTATTGCTACATTCAGAATCTCGAAGAAAAATTATTAGTTGTTCTATGTGTGTATGTATTCTTATATCGCATGAGTATTTTAGATTAACTAGTGTTGTTGGTAATTGTTAAATAATATTTCTTATCTTGGTTGAACTCACTTGTGCATGGACAAGGTATGCTCCCTGGCCAAGCTTGGTTGAATTGATTTGAAAAATAATTATGATTTACTCTACCTATTGAAATTAATAAACCAATAGCTGTACCTTCCTACGATTGGGCCACAATGATTTAAAAAAAAATCATTCTTTAAGCGTGTGGTATTATCATCTTCACCCTATGGCAGTTCATTGGAGGACATATTTTTCTCTCCCAATCCAAATCTCTCATCCAAATCCTCTGGCCACTGAACTATTGGATACTTCTAAAAACATCAACAGGCTAAAAAGAGGGCATGTCGTCTCATAGGGTAGCAGTGGTATTGACCTCTGCACCACAAACGCCAATTGCTCACTCACCTTAACTGATGATAGTCCAGCTGGGACTGATGACAGTTGAAATTAGAAAAAAAAAAAAAAAAATGAAAGTTTTCTCTCCCATTACACGCCACTTTCCACCCCAAGTTTTTTATCCGAAAATTTTAGCTTTACTTATGGTCGCAGAGCGGTGGAAATTCAGTCTCAATTTTTTTTTAATTTTCTGTATTCCTTTTCCATGTAAACTTTAACTGTGAAAAGTTACATATTCCTCCGTTTGCATTTTTTTTGTAAAATGCGGTACGCTACACACATTAATCCTACTTCCTACTATATTATAAACGCGAAAATTTGTAAGTATGGATGGATGTTTGTTACTCTTTCACGCAAAAACTACTGAACGGATATAGATGAAAATTTACAGTAATGTAGCTTATAGGTACATCAGATTAATACATAGGCCAGTAGCGATAACCGACATATACGCGGGCGGAGCCGCGAGCAATAGCTAGTCTAATATATAAAATTCTCGTGGCGTGGTATTTGTGACTAAACTCCTCCGAAAAGGCTGGACAGATTTTTATGAAATTTTATATTCATATTCAGTAGATCTGAAAAATGGCCAACTCTCTTTTAACTCGACTACGGCAAAGCCAAAGGAGGGTTATGATTTTGACAGGCTATTTTATGCCCCTAAATGATAAGAGTGACAAGCTCCTATTTTTATGTATTTTTATGGCAAAACAATTTTGCCTGGTCAGCTAGTGTATGTATAAATTTCTAACCTCCTAGTAACTTTATCTAGCGTTGTGTTGAGTATAAAATAGGTCAATCTATCAGCAGTTCCTCCTAATTAACCTACATACGGTTTAATTAAACATATCTCCTCAGGTATATTGGGTGAGTGTGGGGCAGGACTTTCTAAAGCATTTTATCCCTTTGAGACACTTAGTATTCCATATGACAGGCATTACAACCGCCGTTAAGAATCTCTTATCATTTTAAAAGAAGATTAAATTAGACAGCAGAAACGACATAATTTTATACTGTATAAAGATCAGTTAACGGACCTTATGTCTGCGACGTTCTCTACTGGACAAATACTGCTTGTAGATTTTTGGTAAACAATTATCAGTGAAAACGTTTGTTCCGGGGCCCCAGAGTACGACGGCACTCCTGACTTCCGCATCGTCACGATGACAGTATTTAGACGCCAGTGATCCGAAGCAATTTTACAGCCCGTCACTCAAAACAACGAAATAAAAGAAATGTAGATGTAATTTCCTCAACTCTAAGTATAATCATAAAAATAAAACATATGAACATATTATCTATATATTTAACTCGTGGCTAGAAAAACCTCAAGTCTTAAGTTAAATAAAGCTTTGTTAGTCTATTTAGGTATCCATCTGGAAAAATATTTTCTTTAAAAGCTATGTAGCTTATCTCCTCTTATGCAACTTTGACTCTAGATAAATTTCTCCGGAAGAAAAAAAAACATACAAGTGGGATGCGAGGTTCTTACAATAGCATTTAGTTTAAGTTGAAACAGCCAGCTTCCTTCCAATCTCCAAGGTAGAAAGCCAAAATAATTAGACCCAGTTCAGGTCTAGCGACATGTATTCAGTCACTGTCTCCTAAATAACAAGGACATGTATTTAGAAATTATCTTCTTCAATAGATTCAGATAAGTACATATAATATACCACTATATACATATAAACGTACGCTTACGTAATCATCATATACAGAGTAGTCAAACGTAAGCCAATAGACATATTCATGTATTCTAATATTCCCAGTGAGCGTACAATGAACCTTTAAGACATACAAATCATCATTGGAAACTGATGTAGTCGAAAACGTCGAAATGAAGCCTTTTTTCTTGCATTTAATTATACTTAAGCAGCCTTTATATTCATCAGTAGACAGACTAATGCCAATAAGAATATAAAACCGCACTGAAATATGCTTTACGGAAGAAATATTTCAATAGTCATTTCATACGCCACTTATGTAACTAATGCTAAATGAAAAACCACTGAAATTTCGAATGCTCGTTCTATAACAAACTTGAAAGGCGCAAACGGGTCGACTGCAGTGCGTGCAGGCCACAGGTGGGGGGTGAATCCACCCCTTCATCTCATTTCATCCCAGTGCCGACCGACCGGCCTTTGGGAACAGACGCATCTCGCGTTGCCGACAGTGTAACCTTCGCGGATGAAAATCGTGAAAATCTTACGGCGCGTTTGTAAAGTGATTTATTGCATTGCAGTGCAGTTTATAAATTAATTAAAAATTTAAGTGGTCGGATAAACAGTGTTGTGAAATTGTTTCAAATGTTTATTATTGTGAACGTTTAATAGGAATGGATGGAGAGAACCGTATCATTTTGAACGTTGGCGGTATAAGGTAGTGTATTTAAAAATTCTATTCTTTTATACAATATAAAATACTGCTAATTTTATCTCTGAAGGTTGGAATTAAGTAATATTTTCCCCATTGTTATCGTTTGATTTCTTCTTTGTATTTTTAATTTTTTCAGATTTCCATAAGGAATACACAAAGTGGTCATAATTTTATTTCCTAGAATATATAGCGTTGTAAACCATTAGATAATATCTAATGTAATGTTTTACTATACGCCCACAGATGAAGATACAAAACTGAAAACTGTGTAAAGAAGAAAATTGCAGGAAAATTTGTACAATTAAAATTCGTATTTATAAATATATAATTTAACAAATTTATGTAAAATATTTACAGGGGTCTTGTTTACAGGTTTTAAACCTATTCGTGTGTTTGGTACGATTTTATATTACACACAAATCTATATAAATATATAAAAATGAATCCCTATTTGCCTTGGTCACATGGGTTGGATAGTCCATTTAACGAGGAAGGTTTTAGGCTATGTAACATAATTCTACGACTAATAGGAGCCGGGTATCGACCAAAAATGTACGAAAAATGGAAAAAATATTTCTCATGGAGAGACGCAAACGAAGTTGAGCGGGTCAGCTAGTCCAGCATAAATATCTGTCAATATTTTTGTCATTGCGTATTTTTAAGTCACACTAGGTTTATGAAAGGAACGATTATAGCTCAAATTTGATATATTTAAGCCTACCTTATAGTCAAATTAATAAGAAGCCGTAACACTATATTATAATTAGGAGTTTGTTAAAATATTTCCTCAAGGTATATGATTCTGTGCTCAGGTAGAACAAAACATGTAATTTAGTCTCCTTTCTAAGATTTTTGTAGGCAGCCATTGTTACTCCCACGTCTTGTGAATCGTCAAACTTTTCTTATTGCCTCTGTTTATGATGCTAACAAGTCACTCCTATTCAACTTATATGACAACAATTTGAAAAAAAATCATAAGAGTTTTTTTATTACAACTTTTAAAGGTGAAAATTTAAGTAGTTTTAAGGCTTTACAGTTTTATGTGTACTAATGGTCGCCCAGTAGTCGAAATTCGACCATAATTCGTTAATTCCTTTAACTTTTTTTTTTGCTTTCCTGCACTCCTCCACATAATTGTAACTTTGCCAAATTTAATACTCCTGCTTTCTCATAAGTGCCGTAAAAAGGAGTACAAAGTTTTTGCTTCACGTATTTATAATATAACTAGCCGACCCACGCAACCTCGTTTGCGTCTCCTATTGCCCGTAGCGCGATAATTTTCCCCCATTTTTGAAACATTCTTAATTGGTGCTCGCTCCTGTAGGTCTTAGCGTGATAATATATAGCCTGCCTCGAAAACAAACTCTTCAGCTTTATATATTAATATAGCTTATCAACATTGATTTTTTTACAGTCTAATAGAGGCGACCTAGGCGAAGAAGTTTAACTCCCTAGGATATTGGTAATTTCCAATTTACTATGGCCTTAAAATTGTAGAACTATTCCGTGGCAAGCCCAGACGTATATTTTGAATAATGACATTGGGTGATGTCATTAATCAGAACATACAATTATCGTCTATCCCATTACATTGATAGGCAAATCGGAAAGTCGATAATACTTATTAAAATAGTATCGCCTTTTCGGGTTAGATGATATTCTTGTGATGATTTGTGATATTCTGTGATATTATAACTGTTATATTTCCAACTCCTTTAATTTAGTTAGAATTTTTTATGGAATAGGGGACAAACGAGCTGACGTATCTCGTGATGGTAAGTGATTACCGCCGCCCATGAACACCCGAAATACCAGAAGCGTCACAAGTACGTAAGCGGACTTTTATGAAGGAGTACGCATTTTTCTTGAAGGTTTGAAGGCCTTATTGGTCCTGGAATACCGCAGGTGACCGTTCAGACATTTTCATTGCAGATTCCAATACAGTTTAATTTTTCCTTCGATTTCCCGAGTATCATAAATCAGTGTGTTCGTAGGTCACTGGTTTTGATCCTGATGTAGTAGTGCCCGTATGGGAGCAATTTATTCCGTTGTAACTGTGAAGGATATGAAATGGAGAAAATAATTAGAGAGGTTTGACGTTTGCGTGTGAACCCTCGTGCTTAAATGATATCGGGATGAAAATATACTTATTGTTAGTTCGCATACAGTTACCAGAGATCCATTTTGTATTAATATAACAGTGTAACTAACGTTTAGAAAGATAAAAATTACAGCAATAGTAAAGACATATTTATTATCAAGCCGATAAATACTATAGATTTTCTCCGAACGGTTTTATTTGTATCTAACGCTTTTTAGTTAGCATTGTTTATATACAAATCACTATTAGTTGATTATATATCGTGTATTGTATATGTATACAATAAAGAAAGTTGTTTTAGGAACTGCGAATACTTGTACTATTTATTGAGGTTTTAATGCGCAGTATTCAATAATATCTAATGTGTAACTGTTCGATTTAAGTGATACCACGGCCTCACAGAAAACCGGTTGCCTGGAAGAGATAGCCATTGAGCAATAAGGCCGCTAGTTGTACTACCGACCTACCTAGCTTTTAGTTATGTACTAAGTTATTTGTTACAATAAAACAATTAATTATTATTATTATATAATTATTAAATAGTAGAGCACCGACTTCGGGTACAGGGACCAAGAAACCGGTTAGGGCTCCAAAGACAGGAACCTCCTCAATATACGTGCCGTATCTAGGAGGACTGCCTTTTGCATCAGACCCTTGATCCAACCGTCCAATGTGAGCCTCTTAAGGTGTTAGTCGAGGCTCTTGGTTATCAATCCGTGAATAGATACAATTATCGGAACAATGATCACCCAATCAATTCCACGTAGCGACAATCGCGTGTGATAAATCCAAATATTTCACTTGTTTTTCTTTTTCAACTTTCACGAAATTCTCGTCATGAGGAACGGCGATGTCGACAATCATTGCGCGGCGCTCTAATCAATCTATCACCACAATATCAGGCTTATTGGCAACAATAGTGCTATCTGTGATAATAGATCGATCCCAATATAATGTAGCACGACCATTCTCACTGGGTCGGGCACATACCTGTAGTATGGCACCTCTGAGTTCACAAGATGGTATTTAAGGGCAAGTTACTGATGTACAATCCTGACTACTTGGTTGTGCCTGTGCTGCAAATACTCGCCGTTAACAAGAAAAGAACAACCAGAAATAATATACCTGATAGATTCTCTAGGACGGACGGACGGACGGATGGACTCTGACATGTCCGACAGATATCAACCGTGCCATCTTTCAGGATATACTTCCGATAATAATTCGTCATAATAACTTCTTCCATAATTGCACAAACAAAACCTTCGGTTTCTCCGAAGAGATCGCTATACCGTAGCCAAGACGTAGATGCTTTCAAGTCTATATTAGGCCCATTTAGGGCCCGTTAAAACCGACCATGAAGTTCCATGCCCTCCTATACCTCTCTATGATCATTAGTACTAAGTACTACATGTTTGCGCCAATTCTTTTTAGGCAGAGTGAGCGGAGTGAGTCCAGTATCCACTGCAACTACACTGCGATGCACTCCCACATCATTATGAGGAAATAATATCTAAGATTGTATATCTCACAATTGTGTAGGGTCTTGATATTTAATAGACCATGACCCCCAAACTTTTGCGGGAAGAACGTGGGTGATGCATTCGGAATGCAGTCAGCAATGTACTGACTCTCCTGTCTAGGGCATCTAATTCAGTCTGAGTCCATCTAAGTATACCAAAGGAATACGTCACAACAACACACTACAATAAGGTGAGAACCTACAACTATTGTATATGTATCTTGTTACCGCCTGATAAAAGACTATGCTTTTGGGAAGATTTTATAACCTACTTAATTTAGTCAATAATTAAAATTTAAAATTTTGTAGTTAATTTTAATACATAAATTTTGATCCTGATTATGAGGGACAAACTGTATCTTTTTCTATTTTGTTAGAAACAATGTGTGTTGTTTTAGCACTGTGTGATATATGAAGATTTGACGGACAGTCATCACTTTGAACGATTGCGACAGTATAGTTGTGGAATATAGAAATGATGGCTACTTTTAGGATCGCTCTTTGGGCTTGTTCTAAACAAGTAAATATTTGAGAATAGTTGACTGGATAGTGACGTCACCCTGGGTAGTTTTCGGAATGTCATACCTGTATTGTTATACCATGGAATTACTAAAGTTTTCCGTAACCTTCAGTAACGCTGTCAATTGTAATTTAATGGGGGCAAATAGTTTCAAATCGTCCATATAAAAGAGGTGAGATATAACTGGAACATCTTTCTGCAACCCATAGCCGAACCCTAAACCCTCTAATAAAGTACTTAGAGGGTTCAAAGCCAGGCAAAACCACTAGGGACTCAGACTGTCACCTTGTAATATGCCCCGCTCGGTCTTTATTGGTACATCGTTTACCGCAGTCTGCTGACATCCTGAATAGCGAAGTACTGTTCTCCATTGCCTCATACATGACTTTAAGAAAGTGCACAGAGTTGTATCAATTTTATACAACTCTAGCACCTTCAAAAGCCATTTATGTGAAACCTAGTCATAAGCCTTCTTATAATCTATCCAAGCGGGCCGGCTCGACGGGGCGGTACTACCCTCGCACAGAAAAACAACATAAAATGACAGCGAGCGTGCTGTCGTGTTTCGTTGGTGAGTGCGAGACCGGAGGCCTAATGATGCAGAGCATCACTAGCCCGCCGCCTGATGCATTGTTGCACTGTCCGCTTTCGCAGTATGGTGACCATCACTCTTGAATCCTGCTCATGCTTTCCAATAGACAGAGTAGAGCCATTATGGCAGGCCGAAACATAAAAAATATATATATACCTACTTTCACAAGTATTTAGTGAAAGGCTGTTAACTTGAAATTACAAACAGACTCTTCAATTCTATTGCGAACTGTACCCATTATTTAATACAAAGTTATGAAGTTTTCATACTTGAAATATCAATTATCAGTGTCATAATATCATCACACTAATGTCACGCAATACGCATCCTTGACTGAAATTGTTAGTAAACAATGGCCAAATGAAATTACATTTCACGTAATCCCATCGAGTTATTTCGTGACTATGTACAGTCAACAGTAAAAATATGGGATCTTCCAGAAAAATAATCTGTATTACGATGGTTATTTTACAAACTTGTCCAAAACGTAACATTTAGGAGAAGAAACTGTTTTTGCCAAATATTTTATTAATATGTTGACTGTACGGATAGTGTAGTTGTTTAATCGGTTGCAACTCCGCTTTCTACCGCGCTGTGATTTTTAGGCTCAAGCTCCAGCTGGGACAATAGTTTTCGTATTAACAATTATTTTTACAGGAATTAACGCGATCACTTATTACATACCTCTGATTTGCCTGACGTTTCGACCAGGTTGCACTGGCCGTGGTCACAGGCTGACTTTTGAACCTCGTGGCCTAACCACCTTCACCTCATGGCTCCTAAAGCCACTACGTGACACATGGCGGACGCCCGACGCGTGGACCGGCTCTCGTTGGTCATCCGGGGGTGAGGCTTGGAGGGCGCGGAGAAAGTAGCCGCCGTCATCCGTCATCACGGTTGCGCCGCGTGATAACAACAACATATTGTTAATACAATTTTTCACATTAATTTTTTGCAATAACAGTATTTTACACAAAAATATAATAAAAATAAAACGTATAAAATTAACGCGTCTATATTTTTTTGCCGCCTGTACAGCGCATTAGGTACAAAATCAACATAATTATCAACAGTCGATTAACACTTTAATGGTAACAAATTTCAGTTCAGTCAACGATGTGCAGGTGCATAACTCTGTAACGGTTGACTTCGGGAAGTTTGTCCACAAATTTATTACTGCCTACCTCGTGAATTTACGTTTTATATTGATTTAGAGCGACTGCCTCGTTGGTCTAGTGGTTAGCGTAAGTGACTGCTGATCAAGAGGTCTCGGGTTCGATTCCCGGGTTGAACTGCTGTTGGGTTTTTCTTAAAAAAAATCTTGACAGCGATATTGGGAAGTCAGTGCCCTCAAATATACTGACAACTAGTTCAACTTTTGAATTCAGTTCACCCTCAGGGTTGCGGAGGTCCGACGTCAGTCGCTCCGTGTAAAAACTGATATTCAGGTAAAACCGGTTGAACTAGTATCCGACCCCAAGTCTTTGGGAATAATAAAGGCTAGAGAGGTGAAGATGATGATTGATTTAAAGCAGTATTACATGCTACGTTTGTATGGAGCACCAATAACCGTTTTTTTTAAATCAACCTTTTTAGGGGTAAAATGTGGTGACAAAATCTTAAAAGTAAAATCGGTGTCGTCTTTAAGATGTTTGGCCGCTGGTAACGACAATGATACCAGTTCGACAAGGCAGGCATGAAATATTGTAGAATGTCAATTTGGTTAGAGGGCCTGTGGTGCCAGTTGCTCCTGAAACCCTACAAAGTAGTAGAGCCAAGCTGATTTCAGTAAGAACGGGCCGGCTCGACCGGGACAGAGACACAGAAAATCAATGTAAAATGACAGCGAGACCCAATGATGCAAAAGCATCATTAGGCTGCCATGGTGTGGATAATCATGCTGCATTGTTGCATTATCTTCATTCGCAATGAGTATGGTGACGACCACTCTTGGATTGTACTTATGTTTTCATCAGGCAGAGTAGTCATTATGGCTGGGCCATACATAAAAAACCCCAAAAGCCACCCCTCAAAATCCAATGTAGAAAAAACCTAAAGTAAAGTAATCAATATCTGTAAACAAAAAAGTATACAGATATCCTCAAACTTACAATATGAGTTCCTAACGTTAAAATACTTTTATCCAAACGACTAGTCCAAATGAAATTTGTTTTATATTTTTTAACTGAATTAAAATATGTTTCGTTGCACCAATTTGAATGAAATTTAAACTATGCAAATTTATATTTTGTAGTTCTCCGACAATTTTCATCCTGTTTGGTTCTGTTTGCATACGACACAAAACACTGCTTAGAGTTAGATGACAGTGTGGTTAAAGTTACTACGACATCTGCTGGAGTGCTGCGAGTTGGATTTCAAGATGGTGTAACTTTCTAGGAATTCATACATACAACACTTATGCCTAATTAACATATAAAAGATACAAAACAACACACACACACAGATAACAAACAAAGATAATAGATCTCTGACTGCCTCGGGTCGCGCAGTAGTTGTGTATACGTCTCGGGTTCGATTCTCGGGTCGGACCAAATGTTTGTATGATCTGCAAATATTTGTCTCGGAGTGTGAGTGTTTTCTGTGTATAATATGTATCTATTTACAAAAAGAAGTATATTTATGTATTTACATCTGTTGTCTAGTACCCATAACACAAGCTGTGCTTAGCCTGGGACTAGATGGCGGTGTGTTATCGTATTTTAGTCGCAAAAATGTTTATTTTAATTTGCTGAGCCTTGAAACAGGTTTCTCGCAAATTCAAAGGGCGTTCCTAAATGTCCTAAATGTTTCAGACCCTGTTTAATTATAAGGGACTGGTTTCCTTCTAGCTGGCTGATCAAAGCGAACAAAACGTAAAAGTTTCCTTTACACTCTACAGAGTTTATTTCTGACTAACCAATAAAATGATTAGAATTCCTTTACTACGTTGTCTAATTAATTGTATACTTTGGCTTACTAACCGTAAATAAAAGGTTAGTTTATGTTAGACTAATTATATATAGTCCGTTATCGAAGTCATATTTATTCAAAATGTTATTATTAGCTCATACTTTTAAATCCATTTACAACTTTATGCGCTTTTGCACATCGGCGGGCTCAATGCTCAGGGCTCTACCTGTCAACCTTAGGATGGTGTAGGAATCTTGTGAGGTAGGTGCACTTAAACTTAAACCTAAAATAAGAAACAGACAAGCACAAATTTATGTATATAGATCCACCTGGTTGTATAACAAAAGAACAACAAAAGAAGTTAGAGGCAGGCACGGGTGGCGGCGCGGACGCGGCTGAGCGCCCTGGGGGACAATATTGGAAACATCGGGGTTCCCACACAGAACGTAGGTGGCCCGAGTTACGTTGGGGTTCCAAGGTTTTCCTTTCTAGGGTGCACATGGTTCCCCGGCTTCTACCAAGAGGTGGTATCCGAGAGGATTACCGCACGGGAAAAGAGGGCTGGGGGGGGGGGGATAATGGAACTTTTTACTGACCACTAGTAGACTTTTAAAGTTTGAGCTCATTTCTAGGAAAGGAAGTCTTTAATTCTCAAAATGGAAATAAAGAAAAAATAACAAAAAGTCCAAACGAATCCCCCAGGGGATCTGAGGGGATCTTCATGGACGCAACTAAACATCACACTTTTTTTTAAGCCACAATTCTTATTTTTGACTTAAAAAAATTACAACTGCATTGAAGTTCTCGAATAATTGCCAGATTTTTGCTCATCCATCCTTTAATTTAAAGAAAACAAAAACAAAAATGTGTAAGTTAATTATTGTCGTACATATTACTAGTTACTACTGAAGTATAGGGTTTTAAATCTTTTTATTGTCTTCTCTACATTCGTTACGTGTCTTATCATCAAATCAATAGGTGAAGTTTTTTTTTGTATCTGTTCTTTAACTACACGTTAAATGTATCAGAAGTGACCAGACTTAAAGACATGTGCTAGAAAGTTAGAAATTATATAATAACGGCTGTGTATAACTTAAAGGGTCCAATATAAATTTTGACTTTGTATAGTGCAAACAATGACAGTTCAATTTATAATGGTACACAATATAAAAAAGAAAATCAAAACGGCTAACATTCGATCAGCAGACGGTTTCTAGCTTTATTTATTATAATTGTCATATGTACTATTGAAAATTTCCAATGCATGTGAAGAATTTAATAGTAAAATAACAATGAACTCCCATATCAACTTCTAATTTATATATATCATCAATGTCCGCTCATTGTTATAACATTGTTCTTTCTGTAAACAATGTTCCACCTTTGTTTTTCTCACTAAAGTAAACAGTGATATCAATGAACTTACCTCAAGAAATATTACCAAGATTGTTCGCATCTCTAACCGACAAACTTCTAACCAACAAAGCCATAATTTTCTGACCTTCCAGAACAAATAATATCACACTATGACAGGAAGGTAACGCGTCCTAAATTCGAGGTGGTTGTGGTTCTGACTAGAATATTAATTTGCAAATATTTTTGTATTTACGTATTTTGGGATAAAGGTAATAGAAAATGGTTGACGAGTTTTCGTGATAACACTGTTACGTTTTTACGAGAAGTTAAAAAAAAATTAAGCCTTACTACGATTATGAATGAATGTAAGTTTTATTAATTTTTTGCTTTGAAGTTTTTACTACTGAAGAGGTTATCATGCAGTTTTTCATACACATTTTCTGGAGTCTAAATAATTTTACTGAAGGAGCTAACTTTAATTTTCTGTTAAAAGAAGGTAAACTTGAAACCACCCATATATCAGCCCGTCTGCCCGCGGTTCATTATAAAGATTTGCCCAGCAGTGGACCTTTTTTTATGTATGGCCCTGCCAAATTGACTACTCTGCCTGATGGAAAGCAAAAGCAGAATCCAAGAGTCAGCATACTTAATGCGAATGCAAACAATGCAGCTTGGTGACCTACGCCATGGTGGCCTTGTGCTGCATCTGCATCATTGGGCCTCCGGTCTCGCAATCACCAACGAAGCACAACGACAGCACGAACACTATCATTGTACGTTGATCTTCCGTACGAGGGTAGTACCGCTCCGGTCGAGCCGGCCCAACTGTACTGAAATCAGCGTGGCTCTACTACCTTGTGTACAAATTAAAAGCTGTGACGAAGAAAACGACGATTCGCATGCATGATAAGAATTTATTAATTCAATATTGTATTTGTACTAAGTTTTTAATTCTTTTACACTGTGTGTCACTTAAGACGTTTTGCTTATTCAGCGTCTGCCCATTATTATTGGATAAGAAATGGGTCATGCGGGGCCTTTACGTGTTATGATTACCAAAGTTTATATATTTCCATTATTTTTTGGACACCTCTGATATGTGGGAGTCGAGTTATGATTCTGTTTATTGAGATACGTCATTCGCATATGTCTGTAACAAGCAGTATCGATAAACCAAGTCATATAATGTTCACTGCAAGTTTTCAATGTGTCTTTTGCTTCGTTTTAATGACTTTGATGGTTAAAATACTAGAAAATAAAAACAATAATTAGGTAAAATAAATACTTTCAATAAAGAAATCTCCGACTCATCGCCTACTAGTAGCGTTCCTAGAAAACTGTCAGCTATGCCATTTAAGTGGCAATGTATTTAAGCAATTATCTGTACATCTATACAAATAAATAAAATTGGAGTGTCTGTTTGTAATATTAAAATAACCGCTTTTTACTAAATGCATATGTATGTATACATGGTACATGGTACCAGAAATGTAGTTAAAAATATTTTTGTCTGTCTGTCTGTCTTTCTTTCTGTCTGTCTGTTTGTTCCGGGTAATCTTTGGAACGACTGGACGGATTTTGACGGGACTTTCACTGGCAGGTAGTTGATGACCCAAGGAGTAACTTAGGCTACTTTTTTTAGACTAACTTTGTCCGGCGGCGTTACTCGCGGTACGACGATAACCGCGGGTAATACCGCGGGTTCAGCTAGTAATATATAAAATGATTCTACTCTGCTTGATGGAAAGCATAAGCAGAGTCCAAGAGTGGTTGTCACCATACTCATTGCTCGTACAGACATATACTACAGACAATGCAACAATGCAGCATGGTGACCCACACTATGTCGGCCTAGTGATGCTTCTGCATCATTGGGCCTCCGGTCTCGCACTCACCAACGAAATACGATAGCACGAAAGCTGTCGGTTTACGTAGATCTTCTATGTGAGGGTAGTACCGCCCCGGTCGAGCAGGCACAACCGTGAAATCAGCGTGGCTCTACTACCTGTAGATATATTTTCTTAGAGAGAACAAAGGAGTAAATTTAGGAAATAAAGCAAAGGAACATTCGCCTTCATGGATTGATAGCCTGAGTGTGTAGCTCAACAAACGCCAAAGAGTTATAGAAGACTTTACCCGCCATATACAATCACACCTTAGAATTTGTACTAAACTAACGAGTACAAAGCAAAAGTACTTGTTTGTTTGGTTGAACGCTCTAATTGCAGGAACTATTGTTTTTAGCTTAGATAGACAATTTATTTCACCGAGGAAGACTATGAAACATAACGCTATTAGCAAATGGAGCCGAGGATTAATGAAAAAAAATCCAAAAAACGATGAAAAATAATTCCTGTTAAATACGTGGACACAATTACGCGGTTTAGGTACATGTGTATTAGGTATACATGTAAAACCAGTAGTAAATACTGAGCCGCTCATAGCCCAGGTGATTAGATACAATCACCGAGGGTACGCAACGACGGCTCGGTCATTACGTGGATGGGTGACCGCTAGTGGCACTATACCATGAGTTTCTAAGTGATACGTAGGTCACGTTAAGCAGTTGGTCCTGGTTGTTATCATAGGATAACAATCGTGAAGCTTAGTTGGAGACCTTTGAGCGGCTTAAAAACATCCAACAGCAAGATTACGTAGCCACAACGTTGTCTAGCCAGTCCCCAACCCGCACTTGGCCAGCGTGGGGACGTATGGCCTTAACCCTCTCCTGAGAGGAAACCCGAGCTCAGCAGTGGGACGTAATGGGTTGTTGATGATGATGGGGTATAAATGTTTTCAATATCGAATCATTTAATATAATTAATCACTTTGTTTTATAATTCTCTCTAATTTTTTATTTCTATACAAATTTAAAAAAAACCAGACGATTCTTGGTAATAAGAGATTGCCGATGACAACCGTACTAATATACATTGTGTTCACTCATCAGCCTTAACAATTGATTATCTGATTATAATTGTCCAGTAAAAAAATCCCATTGATAAAATTAAAATTAAACAAGCAACAACATAAATTAAACAAATAAATAATACACGTATTAGGTGTATACGACAAAATGTTCCACACTGGCACTGATGAAATCAAATCGCATACTATAAAGCTTTTAAATGCTCATCAAATCTTAAATATACATCGGTTTAGTGTACATGAGAGGACCGGAACTCTCGGCCTAATGTCACCCTCCCAGAGGTACGAAGGGCCTATGTAGACATGTAAAATCCATTTAGCGGTGAACCACATAGAGTGCTTCTTAGTCTCTGTAATTTATAAGATAATATAAGTTTGTGTTAGTGGGTATGTGGACATTTAGAAATATTTTGGAAGTGATAATGGTTGTTTACTTAAATAGAAGAAAATGAAAACAAACATTACTTAAGATAAGTAGATCCTATGCTAGGATAAACAAACTGCTGATAAATTCGTACTGATATCATACATTTCAAAGTAATTTTGTCTTTCTTTCTGCCATTCTTTTACCGTTCACAACTGCACCGATTTCAATGCAATTTAGCAAAGAGAAACTTTGATTCATGGAGTCGTAGGCAAAAGTATATAAATATTTATAATAGTATATCACGTTGGATGTCGGATTTGAGCTCAGACAATGTTTCTGGTTTATTTACATAAACCCGAGATATCACATGACCCCAAAGTAAAAAGATGCATTGTCTCTATTGAAAATTCTTCGCACGTGTGCGAACGGTCTTATTTTACACTAGCTGAACATTGCGGTGTTACCTGCGATTATTATTGTACCGCGAGTAACGCCGCGGGACTAAGTTAGTCTAAAAAAAGTAGCCTAAGTCACTCCCTGGATCATCAGCTACCTGCCAGTGAAATTTCCGTCAAAATCGGTCCAGCCGTTCCAGAGATTACCCGGAACAAACAGACAGACAGACAGACAAAACAAAATTAAACTACATTATTAAACTACATTTTTGGTATATGTACCGTGTATACATACATATGCATTCAGTAAAAAGCGGTTATTTTAATATTACAAACAGACACTCCAATTTTATTTGTTTGTATGGATTCCAAATATTTGTAATAAGTTTTCACAATTGTTTTTTTAAAAATTGAAAGAAACATATGTTACACATGGTAAATTTCAGAGTTGCCTCATACTGATAGAAAAAATGACACTAAATTTAAAGTGCACTCTTAATGATTGAGACACCTTATATAACTTTATAAACTGTCTTGGTGATCTAGAGTCTAGTAGTTAGTGTATGCAACTGCCGGACCAAGTGGTCTCGGATTCGAATCCAGGTTGCACTAAAAAGCGTTATAGAGTTTTTCTGTTTATAGAAATGTTTAATTATAGACTGGAGTATAGACGTTGGAGCCTTAACCATCGTGGCTCGGAGAGGACATAAAACCGTCGGTCCTGCCCGGTTGTGGTGGATAAATCCCTTCGGTTATGAGAGTTAGGGAACAGAGAGTGCACCTGTATTTACGCACACACTGGCGCACTGTAATATCTCCTGCATAGTTGGCTGGTCTCCGTTGTCACTAGCCGCCATGGCCGAAATCGGCTAGGAGTATAATTATATATTAATTATATAATATAATATTTATAAGAAAAAATTGCCATAAAAAAGAATGTTCCGTTTATTATAATTGACGTTAACGTGATTATATCCATTAGCAAAAGAAAAACTAAGTAAAAAAATATGTAAATTTTTAGTAATACTGACACTTATCAAATAAAATACTGGAAAGTTATATGAATTATTTAAAAAGTAGGTTTATATCCTGGAAACTCGTCTTCCATAAAAAGTACAAAATACAACTGTACGAGAATCCCCAAGAAGGACTTAACCCAAGAGCGTTAAGAATCTTACCGGACGGATCCAAAACAATGTCAGGCACTGGTTCGGGAGTATTCTCTAAGAACCTAAACATACACATCTCGACACCATTAGGAGCCCACAACATAGTCTTCCAAGCAGAAAATAAGGGCAGCACATACGATCATTTCCAGAAAGACAACGGAATACCCCATCCGCATACATTCCGACAGCCGATCAGTCTTATAAGCCCTATTGAGTCACGCGATTACCTCAGGACTGATTCACGAATGCCACAGAGCCCTGACAGAGGTAAGTACCACAAACAGTACAACTCTCCAGTGGATCAAGAGGCGTAGCAACTCAAGCAGAAACGACGCAGCCGATGCACTAGCAAGAGGTGGATCGGAGACAAGGGCAGTAGGTCCAAGGACCAATTTTGCCCTTGCCAACTGCTTGGCTGCAACGGACACTGTAACAGAACACTGAGGTAGAACACCAGATATATTGGTCCAACCTTTGTACCTGCAGGCAGAACAAGGAGGCCCTTCCGACGATCAATGATGTCACAGAATCAGAAGCAACTTAAGAGGCCGCCCCTTCGACTTCTGATCGGAGCAATAACTGGTCATGCATTACTAAACAAACATCTTCATACCGGGCGAGACATCTCGGATCGCCGGGGTCACTTCAAGAAGTCGTCGGCGAGTCTGCTAGGCTTCCTGGAGGAACTACAAAACCTTCACGCAAAATAGGCGCAAAAGACGTCGAGTTGCGGTAACCCAGCCCGCGAGTACAAGTACAAGTCACACGCAGTTTTTGTTGTAAAGGTACAAAGACAATTGCAGCGCGGGTAGCACCACGAGGCATAGCTGGTACTTATACTGTTTCTTCTTTAGTTTTTTTATTAAGGTTCCTTAGTTACTGATGAAAAAGTAACCCTTATCAATCATGAGTATATCGGTAGGTCTGTCACACCCAATTTGCTCCAAATCTACTGGACCGATTAAGTTGTAATTTGTTACATACATCAATTCTTTTGACCCTAATATAGATCGGTGACGTAAATAAATTGAATGGTGAAAATACGTGTTTTTTTATGTATGCGCCTGACAGAGTGACTCTACTCGGCCTGATGGTAAGCATAAGTAGAGTCCAAGAGTAGTGGTCACCATACTAACTGCGAATGGCGAACCTACACCATGTCGGCTTAGTGATACTTCTGTATCTGTAGATGTGAGCTTAATATAGTACAGCATAAATACAATACAAAAAGATAATATATGCTTTCAATATTTCTGAATCTACTTAACGTAACATTTGGAAAAACATACTTTAAATTTTATCTAGTACGCTAATAAGAAGTTTGTAGCTTAAACACATCTGAAACCTTCTTCAAACAACGTCTAAGTCTGGCGAAAGGGCGCGTTTACGATTCGTACAAAATTATGCTTTTTTTCGGTGCAATTTGTAACTAAACTAAACAAATTGAATATAACAAAGTACTAACACTTATAGATTAGTTCTTCATCTTCAAATCCGAGGGACAACTTTTTTGGAAATTGTATTTTTTTATATTGTAAAAACGATCTTCCGTAACCATTTTCCACAGTATTTACGATATCGGGTTGAGTTTTGGTACATTTTTGTTCTACAATCAACCTATTTTAGAATTTCTAAAAATAATGTAAGAAGGCATATATAGTCAATTATAAATCCGAGGAAAAAAATAGTATAAAAGTGTCACAGAAAGTCGCAGAAAAAATAACAACCGGAGCTTATAATTTCTCATATTTTGCTATTACGGATGAATCGTAGTCGATTGCAATAAGGGTTATTTTATTTTTTTGAACCTCTTTTGATTTATCGCGTAAAAAATTCGTAATCTCAGTCTGCGCTCAGCTGCCGTCATGAGTGGACACTGTGTCGCCTGTTTGCATTAGCTTTTGTTGAAAAGATCGCTCTTCGAATTCAATATATTCGATAAACCAGAATAGGTTGATACTTGACAACGTTAGATTATTTTTAACCGACTTCAAAAAAAGGAGGAGGTTTCTTCTATTTACAGATTTTTATAACAATATTTTAGTTTGCTAAAACTAAGTAGTATTGTGCGAGTTCGGGCTCGATTGATGAGACATTACCTCCTACTTAGGTGGAGTGACCTGAAGGTGTACTACGGTGACTGCTTTTCTAACTTCTAGACGAGTTGACATAGTCTAATCGAGTTTGGGCTCATTTTGTTAGTTATGATGAGACCTTACCTCCGGACTACATGGAGTGACTTGAAGGTGTACTTCGGTGACTGCTAGTGGAACTCCTAGACGAGTTGACATAGTCTTACCGATTTTGAGCTTATTTTGTTAGTTATGATGAGATCTTACCTCCGGCTTAGATGGAGTGACCTGAAGGTGTACTTCGGTGACTGCTAGTGGAACTCCTAGACGAGTTGACATAGTCTTACCGATTTTGAGCTTATTTTGTTAGTTATGATGAGACCTTACCTCCGGCTTAGGTGGAGTGACCTGAAGGTGTACTTCGGTGACTGCTTTTGGATCTCATAGACGAGTTGACATAGTCTTACCGAGTTTGGGATCGTTTTGTTAGTTCTGATGAGACATTACCTCCAGACTAGATGGAGTGACCTGAAGGTGTACTTCGGTAACTGCTAATGGAACTCCTCGACGAGTAGAACTAGGTGTGCCGAGTTTGGGCTTGTTTTGTTAGTTATGATGAGACCTTACCTCCAGACTAGATGGAGTGACCTGAAGGTGTACTTCAGTTCCATTAGCAGTTACCGAAGTACACCTTCAGGTCACTCCATCTAGTCTGGAGGTAATGTCTCATCAGAACTAACAAAACGATCCCAAACTCGGTAAGACTATGTCAACTCGTCTATGAGATCCAAAAGCAGTCACCGAAGTACACCTTCAGGTCACTCCACCTAAGCCGGAGGTAAGGTCTCATCATAACTAACAAAATAAGCTCAAAATCGGTAAGACTATGTCAACTCGTCTAGGAGTTCCACTAGCAGTCACCGAAGTACACCTTCAGGTCACTCCATCTAAGCCGGAGGTAAGGTCTCATCATAACTAACAAAATAAGCTCAAAATCGGTAAGACTATGTCAACTCGTCTAGGAGTTCCACTAGCAGTCACCGAAGTACACCTTTAGGTCACTCCATATAGTCCGGAGGTAAGGTCTCATCATAACTAACAAAATGAGCCCAAACTCGGCACACCTAGTTCTACTCGTCGAGGAGTTCCATTAGCAGTCACCGAAGTACACCTTCAGGTCACTCCGTGTAGTCCGAAGGTAAGATCTCATCATAACTAACAAAACGAGCCTAAACTCGGTAAGACTATGTCAACTCGTCTATGAGATCGAAAAGCAGTCACCGAAGTACACCTTCAGGTCACTCCACCTAAGCCGGAGGTAAGGTCTCATCATAACTAACAAAATAAGCTCAAAATCGGTAACACTATGTCAACTCGTCTAGGAGTTCCACTAGCAGTCACCGAAGTACACCTTCAGGTCACTCCATCTAACCCGGAGGTAAGGTCTCATCATAACTAACAAAATAAGCTCAAAATCGGTAAGACTATGTCAACTCGTCTAGGAGTTCCACTAGCAGTCACCGAAGTACACCTTCAGGTCACTCCATGTAGTCCGGAGGTAAGGTCTAGTCATAACTAACAAAACGAGCCCAAACTCGGTGAGACTGTCAACTCGTCTAGGAGTTCCATAAGCAGTCACCGAAGTACACCTTCAGGTCACTCCAGCAAGTCCGGAGGTAAGTACCTATTACATAGAAATGAGAAAATATAAAAAACTTTCAAAATATCAATTTAGGCAAGTTGACATTTATACCTGCCGCTATCCGATTTGCACTTGTTTGTGTAACTTGTGTCAACGTAGTAATTCGATTCTGTACCTATCAATTTTGCAAACGCGTCCTTAAGTGCTTTTAGACTTCTCACTGCTACTTAAAATAACTAACAATACAGTGTTATACAAGTCATGGCTCTTTAAGCATTCGTCTTTCCCAAAGTAAATGTTTTTCTTCAAATTACAAGTTAGTTTTTATTTAAATATATGCTATATGACCCTGCCAAACTAATTCTATTCTACCTGATGGAAAGAATGAGTAGAATATAAGAGTAAGCTCATGTTCAGATGACAAGCGCTCAACGCGCGTTTTGTTAACGCGCGTTTACAACTACATGTAGTTTCGTTTTAGGAGTACACATGCTAACGCGCGCTTTTACGTGTAATTTTTAACGCGCGTTGAGCGCTCGTCATCTGACCATGGCCTAATGATCGCCAAAATTATTGCGAATGTAGACAGTACAACATGCAGTATGGTGCCCCACACCGGCCTAATGAAATGCTTCTGCATCATTGGGCTACCGGTCTCGAATTTACCAACAAAACACGACAACGCACGAATGCTGTCAATGCGGTGAGATTATTATTTACTTTAACTTTGAACACAAACATGTAGGCAACAACAAAACAACAAGAACTTGACTACCTACAATTTGAACAATGTTCCGAATGAGTTTTATTTCTAATCTAATTATTTTGTTTGTAAAGATGCAAACACTTGCTCTTGAACTAGGAAAACACAATTTTGATTATACGTTTTGAGTATACGGACTGTTAACAACTTGACAATTTTCTAATTTAAAACTTTGTCGATTATAACTTAATCGATCTTCTATACACTAATAAAATGACAGACTGATATTTTTTAAATAATTTCCGATTTCAACACTAAATCGAATAGGTAAATGGAATTTTCCATCCCATCAACCATCAATATAATAAATATTTTTTCGGACATCTAACACACAACGCCATCTAGTCCCAAACTAAGCAGAGCTTGTATTATGGGTACTACACAACTGATATAAATACTTATATATTTTTTTTTGTAAATACATACATATTATACATAGAAAACACCCAAACTCCGAAGCAAATACTTGCAGATCATACAAACATTTGGTCCGACCCGGGAATCGAACCCGAGACCTCAAGAACAGCAGTCGCGTACCTACGCTACCACTGCGCCACCGAGGCAGTTAATATCTAAGTTAAGTTAAAGCAAGTGATTTAATAGTATAAAATCCGGTATTAAGATATTTTTACCCTTTTTAAAAGTAAAACAGATGACTAGAGGCTCAATGAAGTTTTAGTGGAGATAGTTCCTTTATCAAGTAAACCATTGTTCTAACAAAAAAAATCTCATCACAGTCATTAGAAGCGCAGCACCGATCATAAGTGCACAAGACTGATTTCCACCTACGTATATACATACTACAATGTATATATATGAGCACCTAACATTCAGTACAAAAGAGATGATTAGTGTCTTCAATAAGCCATGCCTTTGGAGCCGACAGCCGCTCTTGAAGAGTAAGATTGATCGATCGCAACAGACAACCATTTAGGCAGTAATTGGACTTGTGATAATGACTTTCAGGAGACAGTTTTTTGTTCACAGAACTTTGTTGGATGTTGATTGAGTATATATGCCTATCTATATTCTATACATACAAAATTACTTACATACCACTACTAGTGGACTTATCATATTTCCAACTCCTGTTTTTTCTTCTGATCAATTCGTTGCGGGTTCCAAGACAATAAATTTTTTTCCTGGGACTTCCCGAGTGTCATAACTCGGTGTGTTCGTGGGTCAATGCTGTTGATCCTGGTGTACAGGAGTTACAGTGGTAGGCGTGAGGCGGGATTAGTCCCATTAAAAAAAAACCACTACTACTAAATGACTGTAAAATCTTGAAATATTAGCCATTGATGCTTTTATTTTTTATTTTTGTTATTATTATTCAGATCACATCTATTACTCATACGCATTTTATCACTCAAATCGTCGTAAAACACAAAATATGAAGTTAATACTAAACACGAGACAAGTAATTAGAAGTCAAGTCAATCCCAAAAAAAAGTATCCTTCAATATGAAGTATATTTCTGTCTCCGTTTCCCCTGCTTTGATTGTCCATCATCATACTAATATTATAAATTCGAAAGTTTGTAAGGAGATGCGTGTGTGTTTGTTACTCTTTCACGCAAAAACTACAGAACGGATTTGAATAAAATTTTACAATAATATAGCTTATACATCAGAATAATATATAGGCTATTATTTGCCATGATAATCGACATACACGTGAGCAGCAGGCAACAGCTAGTGTAGACATTAACAAAATTAATCTAAGCACACGCTTAGATTAGTTTTATTTATGTCTTAACATACATATGTTAATCGGCAATCAGCTATCTCTAGTACAGGACCATCTGACCGCGTGTGAGATATCTCATTTATTTTCATGAATAAACATTGAAATGAAAGTTTACATCTAGGACCGAATATTCGATTAAATAAATATATTCTAAAAAAACTGGTAATAAAAGCGTCAACGCTGTTGAAACACATAATTTGTATATTTCGTACAAATTGTTTATACATAATGTGTAATGTAATCGATTTCTGTTTAATTCTGTGAGTGTACGTTTAATATTAGCAGACAGTGTTTACTTTTTCTAAGAATCCAGTAATACTATATAATTGCTATATTTCGGTAGAAATGTGCTGTATGTACCGAAGGATGGCATGGATTCAGAGAAAACTGGTCGATAGTCATTCTTGCATTGTCTTACGAGTACACCGAGAGGGAGAGAGAGATTATCGGAGGACTAGTCATCCTACTCACTCCTAATACTTTGTTTTAAGTGACCGTTTTGTTGGCATGCCAATAATAGGTTAGTTAACACCAAACTCAGACTAGTAGAAGGTAGTAGAGCAAGGCTGATTTTAGATGATTCGTACTATCGTATTTCGTTGGTGAGTGCTAATCTGGTGGCCCGATGATGTAGAAGTCTCAATAAGCCGCCATAGTGTGGGTTACTATGCTGCAGTGTTGGCATTCGCAATGAGAGTGGTGACACTTTTTTCGGATTTAGCTTATGCTTTCCATCAGACAGAGCAGAGTCACTTTGGCAGGTATATACATAAAAATAATCGTGTTCATCACAGATTTTTTTTCTAGATGAGAATTGAATCAACCTCCTCTGACGTAGCAGTAAAGATCACTAATTACTAAACCTACAGGTCCATGAATAAACAGACCGAAGCTCTTGTTTTGTAAATTAAGTTATTATTATATTACGATAAGGACCCTTGCCGCTCCGTAGTATTAAGTTTATGATGAATGTTCGCACTTGGCTGCCATACAACTCAACCTGAAAGAGCTGTTATAGCAAAGGTTTTGGAACCAAAAACGATAGTTAGAACTGGATGTTTAGAGAAGGCTATTAAAATTGCATTTGAGTATAGTTTGAATAGACAGAAGAACTGACTCTTCTACTTTTTTGCCCTGACAACTGTTATAAAACCACCGGAGGGCGTTTTTAACTTGCATATCAAATTCAGCGATCGAACTTGGAAAACATATTATATGACCTACGCAACTTTCTTTTCAATCTTCCTTTCAATTTCTTTTGCGTTCCTTTTCAATCTATGATCAATTTCAATAACTGCCTTAATGGCGCAGTGGTAGCGTGCGCGACTGCTGTGCATGAGGTCGCGGGTTCGATTCCCGGATCGGATCAAAAGTTTGTATCATCTACAAACATTTATTTCGGACTTTGGGTCTTTTGTATGTATAATATGTAGGTACTTACAAAAAAAACTATCAGTTATTCCTTTAGCTACAAGCTTTGCTTAGTTTGAAGCTGTATTATAATAATTCTAGACTCTTATCTAGGTCTAAGTTGTGACGTTAACTATGTTATCTCAGGCACGTCAGTATACACACATACACAAACACACATTAAAAAAAACGTGAAAATCAGTAAGATAGTTTTAGAGTTCATCGTGAGTAACAACGTATCACAAGAATTATATATAATTGTTTAATATAGATGGTTCGAATTCAGCACATTTTCCCATAATGGCGGGAAGCCAAAAGGCTTGTAGCATTGAATATCGTGAGAGAAATATGGTTCCACATTACTGGTAATTTATCATAGAGCATTTTTACACAACGTGTGAAAACGCACAGGACTGTAATTTACACTTAATTGTAATTTGTTACATTTTAGAGTATTTGTTTATATGACCGTATTAATTATAATTCACGCATTGATGTTTCGCCAGTTAGATTCTCGAATAGTAACAGTATTGAAGGTAAAGCTTATTCCAAATTTCGTAATTTGGAATAACTAACATCTCATCTCGAACGAATCATTTTAATTTTATTGTTATGAAAAATAATAATACATTCCTATACTTTCTACAAATCATGTTTTCTTTCCATCCCATGATTACCTGAAGGAGATTGCCTCCGAGTGCCGGCCGGTATAAGCCCGCCACTTATACGTACATACATACCTAGTTTTAAACCCTTCATAAGTTCGTTTGTTGTGCAGTAAAGTTATTATCACTATTAAAATTATTATAATCCACACCCATGCTATAAATCCTCTATAAAAGTTTCTGAAACAGCTAGCTTATTGCCAACATTAAAACATCCTGTGTCATAGTAAACATAATAACACTCGTTTGGACGATATCATCATCCAAATGAGTGTTATAATGTTGTACTAAATTTATTTCAAATGCAACTCCTTTTTCAAAAAAAGAACATTGTCAGGCACGCGCCTTTCACTACCGCAGCGCCGTATTTAAAAAATAACTGTTTTTCGAATTCACGTCGTATGCCGCCATTTTTTTTCGCCATTTAGCTAACTGTCTCAGAACTTTTTTATAGAGAATTCGTATCATGGTTGTATATAAAGTCTTGCATGCAACTGTAGATAATTAAATATTAAAACACTCATGTAATACTTTTATCACACTCGGCTGCGCCTTGTGTGATAAACCTACATTCATATTTTAATACCCCACTTATAAGACCCACAACAACGGAAAAAATACTTATACAACAGTTGCATAATTAACTATTAGCTAACTTTAGGTCTGAGTCCTTGTTGCAACCATAACCGGCTTTAGTCAAAGTGACTAGATTTTGCTGATGGTGATTAAAATAGAGCTAGTAGTCGCCCACTGGTCGAAATTTGATCATTTTAAGGATTATTTACCTCAAAAGGAAAAATGTAACCCTTATAGGATCACTTTGTTGTTGTGGAATTGTCTGTCAAGACCCTTTTTCTCAGAAACACGTGAAGGTATCAAGCTGAAATTCATATCAAATACAGGTCTACTGTCCGTTGGAGCTGTGTCAAGCTGTCTAAGCCAACGCAATCATAAGATGCAGTTGCATCTTATGATTGCGTTATCGAAAATTTGCAGCGTATACAGTTTTCGATACTCGCAAGGGAATCAAAACCTACACACAGGGTACTTTCCGTGAACTCAGAATCTTGAAATTTGGTTCAAAGCAACGTCTTATAGCATAGATAAATGAAAAATTGGGCAAACCATATATTTTTAGTTATATTATATAATATACCTATAGGTTTTAGGCACACTTGGCCGGTTTATTCACATAAACATTACCTGTCTCAAATTTCACACTTCTACATTTTGCATAATTTTTATCGAAACGAAAATGGAAAAATACGAAAATTAAATTTTTTATCACATATTAATTTACTACATAGGTCTATCACATTCTTCATAACAATCGTGATTAAATTACTCTGACTTTTAATAATTTTAGAATTTGTATTCGTTAATATGTCGTGATACGCCCAATAAAAAAATTGAGATAAAGAATTCAGTCCATTTAAGTAGAAGAAAATGTTTCTTTATAACTAGCAGATAATTAAAAACTCTTAGTTAAGGAACTGAACTGTTGATGCAATTATTGCCAAGAGCAGTATCCACTAACACATCAATTTTAACACCCGTAGCCGACAATATACTCTCTCGATTGATAGTGCGTTGAAGCATGAGCTCAAGTTGAGTATCAACATCGATTTAGCTTCGGTATCAATTGAATAGAAGAGCCTTATTGGTAAGCCGATGCATCGGATGTCTCAATAGTTAAGTTGATGTCACTGTTTTTAACAGTATATCGTTAGTGCGATGATTTGGTATTATTGTAATTAGAATGCTACGATAGACCACGCATTTGAAAGTTGATTAACATTTGTATGTTTTTCCGTGATTTATAATATATTTATATATAGTCCTTGATCCCCGGTATAAATTTTACAAGTTATTACTGTCAAGAAATTTTTTCGTGAGTAGCTTCATTTTGATGAGGAGCCTATCTTTTACCTTACAAAAAAAATTTGAGCGTAGGACCGAGATAACGTACCACGCAATTGTAGGATAGTGTGGCTGTTAAATTATATATGTTCTAGAATAAAACTCACTTGTACTTATTCCACTTTTTTATTTTATTGTACACCTGACCGGTTTCGCCTTATGGCATTCTCAAAGGTTAAAGTGGAATAAGTACAAGTGAGTTTTATTCTAGAATGTATTACAACAAGTTCCATCAAGTGCCGACAATCGAGAGTATAAATTATATATGTTTTTAAGCCGCCCAAAGGCCTCCAACTAAGCTTTACGACTGTTATCCTATGATAGCAACCGGGCCAGACTGCTTAATGTGAACTCTGAATTACGGAGGCAATCATGGTATTATGCTGCCAGTGGTCACCCATCCAAGTATTGACCGTGCCGTCGTTGCTTACCCTCTGTGATAATAATAGAAAAATTACACTCAGACACAAATCTACACCGACCGAATGACCGAGAGACCGAATGATTCTTCATCGCAAACCGCAAACTGAACATTTTAGCAACAGAAGCTTTTAATTTCATAAGCTAAGAAACGATTTTCGACAGTGAAACGGAAGGCAGTAACTAGTGCACCATAATAGTGTAGATATTAGATATCGTTTTGTAAGATCTCTGAAGTGATTTCTATATCTTGGTTGATTATGTTAATGATAATAACATTTCATCTTAGTTACGTGACTACCTCTCAGGGCTTGAAGGGCGAATATGATATACAATCGTACACGCTATACGCCCTTTTGAACCTCGGATATCGATGTGTCAATGGAGCACACGTAATTCCATCCACGTTGTCATCTACCCAGGAATATTGTCGTAATATGTATTCTGTTACAGAATGAATAGGGTTTAATTTTGTATTGATCTTATGTACACTACTGTGGGTTGTAATATACAAATGAATAAAGTTGAAATGTCAGTATGTAATTTCAATGTTAGAGCTTTTCACTAAATGTGTATAGCGGAATATACGGTACTTATTTTTTTTTTTTTTAATCTCTGTCTTATTGTTTCGACTTATCTATGGAAGGATTGGAACGATTTTAACGGGACTTCCACAGGGGACATACATGGACCGACGCATGGTGGAAATAGTTTTTTGATACATCAATGACTTGAATAGTCTCACTTGCTGAAAAGATATTTGATAAAATCAGTAAACCTTTTGTTCTGTAAAATTTTGAATTTCTCGATTACCGTTTTATTTCTCGGGAGCGTCAAATTATTAATACATCAAGCACATAATGTCCACACTGAATAATTTATGTTTTAAAGATTTTTCTACCTTTACTATTTAGCGAATCCAACGGCAGAGTAATATTTAATTTAGGATTTGAAGAAGGTGAAAGACAACTCTTTACGCTTTTAGGTTTCAACCGTAAAAAATATAAGAACTAAAAGCTTATTAAATATTTCTATTATTTCTTAAAAAACTGTATAATAGTTTTTTTGTGCAAATATGTAATTTTGCCTGACAAGCTTTAGTCAGAACTTGTGTCTAAGAAAAATGTTCGGTTCCTCGGCACTGCCTTAAGGGTGGAAGTCCATGGTACAACGGTACTGCAGATGGGGTTCACCATCCTATATAGTTGTCATTACTTTTTATAAATACACACGATCATTGTCTGCCTCGTTGGTCTCGCGGTTGGCGTGTGCGACTGCTGATCATGAGGTCTCGGGTTCGATTCCCGGGTCGGATCAAATGTTTGTATGATCTACAAATATTTGTTTCGGAGTTTGGGTGCTTTCTATGTATAATATGTATGTATTTACAAAAAAAAAGTATATTGTATCAGTTATCTAATACCCATAACACAAGCTCTGCTTAGCTTGGGACTAGATGGCGTTGTGTGTTAGATGTCCGAAATATTTATTTATTATTTATATTTATTGTAAGTTGCTATGTCAATGTATTTTTTTTGTAAAATGTGCAATGAAATTAAGATCGACCGACCATTATCATAAAATTGCTTTTATACTGAAACATAGATGAATGAAGTTTTACCTTTTGCACCTGCTACCACTTAAACGGGTCAAATACTGTCCAAAGCAATATAGGCCCGAAGTAAATTTACACTTTCGGGAACACTGATATTAGGTACACTATTAGCAGTCCACTATAGGACAGCTTCTCCTTAGAAAGCCTCCTTTTACATGTGGAAGAGTAGAGCTTCGGCATGAATGGGCCAGCTCGACCGGAGTGATACCACGGCCTCACAGACAACCGGTGTGAAATAGCGCTTGTGCTATGTTTCCCCGAGTAAGTGAGGACATCGGCCCCAACCCCTCCACCCATTCCCACCCCACAAAGGTCGGCAACGCAGTTGTGACGCCTTAGGTGTTGCGGGTGTCCATGGGCGGCGGTAATTGTTTACCATCAGGTGTTACGTCTGCTCGTTTGCCCCCTATTCCATGAAAAAGAAAAAAAGGAGGCTATGGGTTACTATACCACACGGACCGGGTCTTTATACAGTTTGTTTCAAGTTCGAAAACTCTCTAAACTTAATGTACTTTCACACACAAATCACTAAAATGTGTTTGTCCTTTCAGACGTACCTCTAAATGTTAAAGATTGACTTAAATTCGGTACAGCACAATCAGAATAGACGTTATATAAAAACATACATGAATATAAAATGTGTATTTTGGAAATCGCTTCATTTTAATCTATACTAATATATAAAGCTGAAGAGTTAGTTTGTTTGTTTGAACGCGCTAATCTCAGGAACTATTGATCTGATTAGAAAAATTATTTTAGTGTTAGGTAGCCCATTTATGGAGGAAGGCTATAGGCTAAGACCAATAGGAGTGGAGCACCAATGAAAAATTTTTCAAAAACAGGGGAAAATTATCACGCTACGGGCAATAAGAGACGCAAACGAGGTTGCGTGGGTCTGCTAATAAGAGAATAAATAAATAAAAATATATTTTGGACATCTAACACACAATGCCATCTAGTCCCAAGCTAAGCAGAGCTTGAGTTATGGGTACTAGACCACTGATATAAATATTTTTATAAAAACACCCACACTGCGAAACAAATATTTGTAGATCATTGGCCCGACCTGGGAATCGAACCTAAGCCCTCAAGTTCAGCAGTCGCATACGCTACCACTGAGCCACCGAGGCAATAGAAGACAGTCTTCTAGTATTTTTAGTTTAGTGAAAAACAGAATTAGCACCATTGTCCTCCATATTTTGTTCCTTCGGTCGGCTCTTACGACACCAATGTGATGAATAGGGACATTAACACACTGTATTCTTAACTCATCACCACACAGAGACATACTTATACGTACATACCTATATTATTTATTTCTACCTTTATCTAAATCAATAATTTGGAGATGACCAATTCAACATTAATGAACTGTGGCGAACTGGCAAAAACATATAACAGCGCCATCTACCGCAGATACACTGAACTACGAAGTAACGCACAACACGGAGTAACTATCAATCCCGAATCGGGCAATAGAAGTTCTCGCGCCGATTAGGATATATACAACATCCCAATATCAACCGTTGGGCAGTGGCCCGCCAGGCACGTTCACCTTGCCTGGTCGGAGGATCCTACCTTTGTGTTGGTGGGACATGACACCCTGTCCCCCACAGAACGATTTACAAAGTCTATGCGGGCGAGGTAATGAAGCGAAAACTTGTGAGAATTGAAGTATTTTTTCGCTTGAAGGAAGATCGAATAAATACAATGCTCCCTTAAACATAATACAACCTTCATCAACCTACAAACTCTCGCCCCCTTCGCCGAGAACGATACAAGACCAATTCGGGAAGACCCCAATTACATGCAAATTTTCCTCGGCATTGTGTTTTAACTCTTTCTTGTTGTGTTAATGCCAGTACAACTAGTTAAAAGCCTGTTAACGTTTCTGTTTCTTCATTAGACATTGTTGTTTATTTGTCTTTTGTTTGTACAAACGACTTTTTATTTAAAAACTACGCATTTTTATGCTCTTATAAAAATACTGGTTTAAAGATGTCATCTGGTTTTGGAGACACTAGATTCAAATTTCAATTTTGTAAGTTAAACATTTTATAAATAATTATTGCTTCTACGTATATGACCTAATACAAATCATAGTAATAACCGTGTGATGAACTTCTAACCACAAAATTGAAGACCAAAAACAAAGTCCATATTAGCTTACTAAATAAAAGTGTAGATTCAAAGGCATTGCTTTTTACATAAATTATAATGCATGCCATTGTGAATTGAGTGGGGTTAGATAACATATCTCTTGGCTACTCTTGATAAAACTGGGACATAATATAGGCGTGTAATGTTATTGTTTTGCTACAAACTATTAGCGTTTCATTCTATTGTGTCAGTTGAGATTCCATTATCTTCAGCCGAGTAATGATTTTATTTGCTACTAGCTGAACTCCGCGGTGATACTCGCGGTTCTCGTCGTACCGCGAGTAACGCCGCGGGACAAAGTTAGTCTGAAAAAAGTAGCCTAAGTTAATCCCTGGATCCTCAGCTACCTGCCAGTGTAAGTCCCGTCAAAATCCGTCCAGCCGTTTCAGAGATTACCCGGAACAAACAGACAGACAGACAGACAATTTTTTTTAAAATATGTTTTTTGAATATGTACCGTGTATACATACACTAGCCGACCCACGCAACCTCGTTTGCGCCTTATATTGCCCGTAGCGTGAAAATTTCCCCCGTTTTTGAAACATTCTTCATTGTTGCTCCGCTTCTATTAGTAGTAGCGTGATGATATTTACCCTATAGCCTTCCTCGATAAATGGACTATCCAACACCGAAAGAATTTCAAATCGGACCAGCGGTTCCTGAGATTAGCGTGTTCAAACAAACAAACAAACAAACAAACTCTTCAGCTTTATATATTAGTATAGATATGCATTTACTCAAAAGCGGTTATTTTAATATTACAAACAGACACTCCAATTTTATTTATTTGTATAGATTGCATAAGGTGAGCTTAATGTCTTTTTCTATATGGAAAAGGCAGCTTACTTAATGATGACTTCAACTGCCCATCATCATACTCTTAGTCAAAAGACGTTCGTGCTGGACATAGGTTGTCCATAGCCGTCGTTTACTGTGTTCCCCGCATCTACTGGCTTTCACTAGTCACTTTGGCAAACTGTATGTTAAAAAAAAACACTACTCCTGAAGAAGAAACTCATATATATAGACGAGTGAAACTGGATTAGTAGTAAGTCTATTTGAACTGTAATAAACATCAAAACTATCCCGTTCAAATAGATGAGCTATATCCAAAGCTTTGGGTTATCAGTGGCTCTGTAGTGACAGGGCCGATAATTTGTTGGGACCCCTTTCTTTATGATGATTAATTTTACTAGCTAAGGGAATAGAAGGTTTCATTTTGTGGTACGCATTCTCTTCTTGTTCATATACATATATATAATAACGACCTTTGTTTTAGAATGATTGGGGTAATGTTATCATACATGCATGGGATTATATTGTCTTTGTTTGTGTTCTATTTTTTTTATTCCGTGCAATAATGTGAATACTTTGAGTGATATTTTCGTTTCTTCTATTTATATTCTGTTGTTTATTGGTTAATTAATGCATAAATCAAGACCCGAGCATTTGTTAATTATCTGTTTATTGTACCTATGATAGGTTTATTAGTAACATTCAAACACAATTGTCAGTTGTTTATGAATAATTGAAACTAATCATAAATTGATACTTGTTTTATGAAAACCAAAATTGACATAGATTATATTTAGCTTGCTTAGTGAGGCTCTGAGAGATATATCCTTACCATATCGCAGACTGCAGAAGAAACGCATCGGTAAAATATCATTACACCCGTAACCGGCATGCATGCACAAAAAGATGTTATGAAATTGAAGAGCTGCAAGCTAAATGTCAAAATTCTGGCAAATAGCATATCTATCATCTCTACTTGTTCCAGATGGGAATGGGGCGTGACTGTTTGTATGTATTTGGAGGATATTGAAGTGAACACTTGCAATCGGAAAAAAATAAATAAATGAATCAACTATATTCTTCAAACACTTTTCTCACTAATCTATACATATATACAAATAAATAAAATTGGAATATCTGTTTGTAATATTAAAATGGTTTTTAATAAATGCATATATATAGATTTCTTTTTCTTTATTTCCAATACATATACATTTACAGATACAGTGATAAAAACTGCACCACGAAGACCTCACAGGGTCTATCTGGGTAGCAGCGAGTCGCTTTAAACTATTTAATATACATAAATTAACTCACTCACACACACATTATGTTACTAACCATTTTTTGTTTCTTTATTTTTTATGGAATAGGGGACAAGCGAGCAGAATCACCTGATGGTAAGTGATTTCCGCCGCCCATGGACTCCTGCAACCCCGGAGGCGTAACAAGTGCGTTGTCGGCCCTTGGGGGGTGGGGGAGGTGGGATAGGGAGTGCTTGGGGTATGGGCCTCCGGTCGTCGGCAGATAGTGTTTTCTTATTTTATTTTGGAAGACACGTTGTTCTTTCTTTACATAGGAAGATTGTATCTCCGCTGGCATAACAGAGTAGGAATTATGTATGCATACACGGTATATACACCAAAAATGTAGTTATTTTTTTTTATCTGTCTGTCTGTTTGTTTCTGGGTAATCTCTGAAACTGCTAAACCGATTTTGACGGGACTTTCACTGGCAGGAAGCTGATGATCCAGGGAGTAACTCAAGCTACTTTTTTTAGACTAACTTTGTCCCGCGGCGTTACTCGCTGTACAACAATAACCGCGGGTAACACCGCGGGGTTCAGCTAGTACTACATAAGTAACTGACACCACCTCAATACTGAACACTTTACTATATCTTTACACAAGAGTACTCACGCTCACGTGTAAAGGTACAGGCATAAACAAACGCGTAATCGCACATAAAAGGGTACGCTAATGAGTCATTTGTGTGAGTCAAGCCAGACTTAAGACTGAAATGATGATTTTGTGCTTTGAAATCTGAAACCAGTACAGAGATAATTGTCGTACAAGTTTTTTTTTAATTTAAGGGCAATCGAATTAAACTTATAAAATGAATATCGCTGTCAATGATCGTTTACAACTTAAGAAACATAAGCGCGTTTCTGTAGTAGTCATTTACAATCAGGTGACCGGTTTTATTAGTAGGTTCCTACGTAAGTAGTAGTAGGTTAGGGACTTGTTAGGTGTTAGGAGCTTAACGCTTGTAAACGTGTTGGATTATAAATAAATATATAGCTATTGCTATTTTTAAAAAGAATATGTAAAGTAAAATACAACACATTTTTTCCCAAATAGGTAAAACGAAATTTTGTTTTGCTTAAAGCTATGTCATTTAGTTTTATAGCAATTTGGTCTAAAAGAACATATTTGGCTTCGTTATGAAATACCTTTATAATTTATTTCAAATAACAATACCTTTAAAATGTACCATCTACCCGCATCGCTTCAAGCTATGAATTTGAATAACAATCTATCTTTATTTTACTTTCATATATTATTTAGGACACATTTATTCTTTTGTATTGACATAGTGTTTTCATCGAGACGTATATATATCTTGTAACCACATAGTCTATTATATGCCAGCACACTTTTTAAGGACGTTAGTTCAATGTTTGAATAATTTATTAACCAAAAAAACCCGAAATTTTATGTCGCAAGTTCCAAATACATATGTTGATGTACTCAAAAAACGGTAACACCAAATACGTATGAAGTAAATCAGCAACCCTTCATGTACTCCCATTTTAAGGATAAATAAGGTCTCTAAACGACATCGACGTAGCGGTCCCATGAGCCTCAATAAAATGGGCTGAAGTACAGGGTTACCGTCCATATGTCACTCTTGTACGTTTGACAGTTTTTATGATTTTGAGGCCAGGGTTTATGACAGGGTTAAGAATGATGAGTTGGGAATGCGACAAGCTGATACGGGTTAAGTGAATTCGAGAGTTAGAAACATGTTGTATCATTTACATGAGATAAACTTATATAAGACTCTTTATTAAAATAATAGGACTCAAATCAACAGCTTTTAGAATTTTTATCTGTTGGTCTATGTGTTTGTGAGCGCTAATCTCAGAAGTCCTTTAATCCGATTATATGTGGTTTCTTCTGCATTTCTTATGTATTGTTTTTCTTTTACTTCAATCGCTTGACAAAATAAAGAAAAAAAATCTGTTTTTAGCGACACTTACGTGGGCAAAATCGCAGGTAAAAACTAGTTAATATTATTATTGCTCACTAGTTGTTGCCCACGGCACCGCCCACGTATGTGCCAGTTATCATGGTAAATAGTAACCTATGTGATATACAGATGTATAAGCTATATTACTGCAACATTTCATTCAAATTCGTTCAATAGTTTTTACGTGAAAGATTAACAAACATTCATCCATCCATACTAATAAACTTTTAACTAAAACCGACTAAAGGTAATCTATATTAGTATAGATATGGATTACCTTTTAGTTGGTAAGTTTTTTTCAACATGTAGCTCATACTCACTCATTTTTGAGGCAATGCAAGCCTGTTCTGTACATATGGTATACCTATCTGTATAACATATTATATCGTACGTGCTAAATCATCTAACAATGATGTTCAATTTTTATCATATCAATCATCAATACAATCACCATCATCTTCGTTAGGGCAAGTCACAAGTAAGTTGCCATACTTTGTATCTCTTGTAAAATCAGAAGAAATTTGGGCTATGAGATATTTACAGAGAGGTAACGCACTTCATTTTCTTGAACTGCAACTCTCCATTGGGTTGCAGTAGTTAGATATCAGCAAATGACTATCCTACTTCATCATCATCAGCCTATTGCAGTCCACTGCTGGATATAAGCCTCTCCAATTGCACGCCACTTAATCCTCGGCTTCTCGCATCCAGCTCCTGCCAGCCGTCTTGCGCAGATCCTCACGTCACCTAGCCTGTGGACGTACTACACTACGTTTGCGGAGACGCGATCTCCGCTCAAAAACTGTTTACCCCAACGGTTATCAGTTTTGTGGCTAATATGGCCAGAGAAAATGGCCTATAAATATCGTACTTATTTAATACTAGTTGTTGCCCGCGGCTCCGCCCGCGTATATGTCGGCTTTCGCGGCAAATAGTAGCCTATGTGTTATTCTGATGTATAAGCTACATTACTGTAAAGTTTCATCCAAATCCGTTCAGTAGTTTTTGCGTGAAAGAGTAACAAACATCCAAACATCCATCCATCCTTACAAACTTTCGCATTTATAATATTAGTAGAATTCATACCATAAAAGTCTTTTAATCGAAAAAGGAACAGTCCAAGGTAAAAAGAAGAATTCAGTGAACATTGGCCTTTATACTTTAAGTTTCAATTATTTGAATGATTCTACCGTCCGAGCGATCACAGGCTGTATGCCGCTTATCTTCGTTTTCAGCTGTTTGCATAGTTCATTCACCCTATAAAATACATTCAAATATGGATCACAGTCTGCCTAAATTAAATACAAAGTATTGATTTAAGTAACTGTTCGGATGACGAATTGGATTCTATTGCACTAGCTGTTGTGTGTTTGATCCTCGTATCTAGACCATCTGAGTACATCTAGACCACAATCTAGACCTAGTTTTAAAACTTGCACAGGTTGCGAAATATTTCTGATAATATTTCTAATGCACAATTTTATACTCTCCGTACTTATGGACAATCGAGAGCATAAAACATATATAATATACTAGTTTCTGCACGCGGCTCCGCTCACGCAGACTTTCATCCATTACAATTACAAAAAATCCTTTCTTAATGCTCACTTACGTAATATGAAGAACCAACATGCAAAATTTCAGGATTCTAGGTTCAGCGGTTTGGGTTGTGTGTTGATCTCTGGGTATGTCAGTCAGTCACCTTCCTCTTTTATATATATAGATAATATGGAAGCAGACTGGCTTGCATAATATGTTTGTATAATATTTCACTGTTTTATGTGACTTGGCGTAAGAAAGGTAAGAAATATTGGAATATAATAACCAAAGACTGACACACGGATATCAGATCATAATCTACGTAAGTCTTTTAATAATGTAATCACATTGCTAATAAACAAATTACTAACTAAATACATACATATTATAGATAGATTATACACAAACACGGGACAAACGACCGTGCTCAGAACACAATCAGTTGTATAGAAATTGAAATCATGACCTGTTTCTGTGGTTAAATCACAAACCACTAAACCAATAGGCGCATCTATTATTACTAAGATCCACCTGGCAGCAAATATCGACAGTTGTAATCTTTTTTTTTATTACTTACCGCCCTAGGGCTTTTCTAGCTACATTATTGTCCTAGAGCGCTAATTAGTGACTTAAAATCCCCATTTGGAGGTAATAAGAACCTACTTACCGAACATGAGAGATGTAAAAAAATATAAATAACAATAAGATAAAAAATAATAACAATAAAAAGATTCTTAACTAAACTATATTCGGGGTTAATTTTACAATTTTGTTGTTTTGAAAAGTCCCATCACTATCGCATCAGGGTATCGTCATTCCGAATCAACCAGGAATCATCATGTTACGTACACCATGTGATTCTCCATCATGTCATACGACAGTGTAAGTAGGCAATCTGTGACCTTCATCTTTGCCGCATGTACGGAACACCTCTTAACGTCGACGTCGCATGAATTAGCTACTCCATTGTATAGAAAAAGATCTGTAAAAATGGACTGAAACGTCTAGCAAAGGATGTATTAACTCTGGGTACCGGTAATCTGTAAACTCAACGTTTCAGGAGTTCTGAGTATTCTTCGCTGTTTATAATTCGTCGATGTATCTTTAAAAAGAATTTGAGAATAAAACCTGACGCACATTAAGTACTTTCGAGTCCTTGTAGAGGTCTATGGTCGGGTAATGCTTCAAGATAAGTCCAAGTATATAATGGATTACTCTATCATCAATATTCGCCTATTGGGTTCCACTGCTGAACAAAGACCTCGCTTACTACTGCATCTGATCGATTTTCAGGTTTTTCCATCCAGCTCCTGCCACCCACCTTGCTCTTCTCTATGCCTTTTAATTAGTTTGAATTGTATATCACGTATTGATTATGTATGTAGTTTTGTGTACTTTATCTACTTTTAAACAGTAATTATTTCAAATTTCAAATCCCTGTGTAATATGAGTACGTATTAAAAAAAACTTTTTGAGTATTTTTGTTGTAATCTATTCAAATAAATAAAAGTAAAAACTAAAACCCAGCTACGACAAAAAACGACGTTTAAAAAGTATGAAACAAGTTTCAAAAGCCGAGGTTTTAGTTTTAACTTTTTTTTTATTTAAAATTTTTTGGTGTCTTTATAATACTCATTGTTGGGCAAAGTTTATTTCAAATAGGTACCATAGAAATATCACACTTATCGAATAAATACGGACAAAGTCACAAACAAATGCTAATAATAGGCTGGACCGATTTTGACGAGACTTTCACTGGCAGGTAGCTGATGATCCAGGATAACTTAGGCTACTTTTTTCGACTAACTTTGTCCCGCGGCGTTACTCGCGGTACAACATAACTGCGGGTAACACCGCGGAGTTCAGCTACTATATAATAAAAAATATGTGATCTTTAAAATGAACTTCATATTCATTGAAGGTCCAGGTACCCGACAAAGAAGTGAGATTTACAAAAAATAAGGCTTTATAAAATAATTGTTATTGTCTCATTTAAGAAAAAAAAAAACTTAACTGGTGTACATTTCAAAGATCATTACTTTTTAATACGAGGTACCGATAAAACAATACTTTACCAAGAGGCAGTTTATTGCTAATATATTATTAAAGTAGGTGACTTGATGGCTAGTACTTCATCGATTCAGCCTCCATCCAGTGAAACAATTAAATTTGTATTTTGTTTGTTTATAATCAACAATATACTTACGCCAAAGATACGTTTAGTTATTGAATCTATCCCCTGTAAGATACTGAACAGGTTGCATGTAATGTACCTTACATTAATTTCTTCTACCAGCAACATTTTCAACTTAGAAACAAACGAAAAAAGCTAAAAGTTGAATACAATTTGAAAACTTACAAAGGTAGAAATATGTATATAATTTGCTTATGAGTATTATATTCATGTGTGTTTGTATAACATCTGTGTATCTACTTAGATAAATGGGAAAAAATACAGGAAAATGATGATGAAAATTATCATGAACTATTTGTTTCAATTAGTCTAATTTCTTTGTAATCTGTTTGTTTTGAACACGTGTTGATCTACGTTCAGGGTCACCTTTTGAAGATTAATGTTTTAACAATAGGGCCGAGATGCTGGAACAGAACTGACATTAACATAAATAACTTAGGGAAACTTTTCCTGAAATTTCTGTTATGAATATTAATATGGTTCCGTTTATTTCTTGTTATTGTTAGAAATTTCTATCTGGGTTTGGGTGTTTGTTTAACCTTTCAGACGGTATTTTGATGAATCTTTGTAAGTAATGAGTATATTTTCTTTGTATTTGTAGCAGGTAAATTTTTCCATTTTCCATGTGATAATGGTTTAAGGATATGGAGTGTCACCATGCCATACCATGAGTGTCGTAAGAGCATACTACGCGGGAAAGGTCATTGCAAAGAGAAGGAAAAGTTAAAATAACTCCTATACCCATCTGGTATTGGAAATATATGAGGCCTCATTTCTATGTTGAGGCATATATCCAACTGATGTCCGTTAAAGGCTATGGATAAAAAACTCATCTCATCAGAAGTATTTTTAAGGAATAAAATATGTCAAAGTAACTTTCAACAAACTTTCAAGCTTTTGGTCGAATTTTGTCATAAGTACATTTTTTTTATAGATATTCGATTTTTTATATAAGATCACCATACTCATTCCAAATGACCCACACTATGGCAGCATACTGAGATGCTTTTGCATCATTAAGCGTCCGGTCTCACACTCACCAACGAAACACGAAAGCATGAATGCTGTCATTTTAGGTTGGTCTTCTATCAGTGGATCGTTTTCCTCATTTCAATCGACATCTTCTTCTTTGTCCTAGCCTTTTCCCATTATTTGGGGTCGACTCTTCTCGTTCTGCGGCGCCAGGACAATCTATCCTGGATTGTCGAGACATTTGTTTGGGCAAGCTCTCAGTCCTTGGTCACCATGGACCACCAGGTGGATAGTGGGTGGTAGAGGTAGAGGACCTTTCCTTATTGGTAGCGCCAGGGCATGTTTCACGACATGGTCGTCAGGGCGTCTCATGACATGACCGAACCCTCACAGGCGGCCTTCGGTGAATTTTCGTTGCAATCGACATCATTATTGTAAATAGAAAAATCATCCAGATTTAATATACGAATCATGATTATATCAACTGCGTAGATAATTATCAAAATTATTTGAAACCCTGCTTTCGTGAAACGTGCGCGCGCAAACTCTTACTGTCATAGAAGTATTATTTTGATTTAAATTTTTCAAAGGAGAAACTGTTTGTACTTTAGGAATTTGGATGTTATTGAAAACAAATCTTTGGCATATTAATAGCATTTCTAAATAGCGTCTAGGTGTTTACTCTGCATATTTGTCTGACTTGGCTGTGGCAGATTTAGGTACAAAATATTTATCGCCGCATTATCATAAGCATGCCAAACCCAGTCCACTTTAGTCATCTATAATGGTATCGGAATCGAACATTACAGTGTTGCTTAGCGTTTATAGCCACAAACCAATATTCAGCTTTGGATAAGCTGTAATTAGGCACATCTGGGTACGCTATAGTGGAGTATGACACAGTTTCATAGACAATCAGTGTTAAGTAACCTTTCGATACTTTCGATAAGTGAGTATGGTAATCGGTTCTTTCAACCAAAAGAAGAGGGAAGAATACTCAAGGAGTGTCTTGTGTAGCAAGTGTCTCTGGCCTGTGGTAGCCACTCTACATCCGGTAATTGTTTTTTGCCCTGAAGTTTTTTCCTTCCGTATCAAATGTTTATCCGGATAATACCCTGCAGTGAAATTATTATTCTACCCGGTACGAACACAATGAGTATACGAAAGCTCTGCAATAATAGTTATGTTCAACACTTTGTGAGTTGGCTTATTGCGACAAAACTTTATTAACTTTGCAGAGCATTTTAACAGACTTCAAGCTATTTAATACGGTCGTAATTATTTTTTATAGTCAAACCCCGTCATTAATGAAAGATTTAAGAGTTATGGTAAACTAGATGGCATGTGTACCACCTGACTTCAACATGTAATGCCTCAACATTATGTTACAAAAATATCAAAACATTTAAAGGAAACTACATCCATGCCATGCTTCCATCTATATCACGAATCCCTTCACAAGCCGTACAAATTTTTTACCAGTAAATTCCAATACAAAGCACCATCTTGATTTATAACCGGGATATGTCAATTTATAGCAGGATGAACAGTTGCGACAGGCCGAGTTGATAGGTAATTATCGTTTGAACGTGGAGGAACTAATGCACAGGTTATTGAATTTTGATAGCACTAAAATAAACTGTATTTGAGTGCGTTATAATACGAGTATATACGAAAAGTAAATAAGCTTGCTAGTTCGTGTGTTTACACTTTCACAAATGTTATTTTTGTTTTTCAAAATGCCCCTGCTCTGCCTGATGGAAAGCATGAGCAGAATCCAAGAGTTTGGATGATCCACCGTAGTATTTAAAATACTAAACAATTGTAATGAATGTGGTGGCAATAGATTCGCAATAATGGCCCAGCCTACATAGACTCTTAAAATTTTATGAAAAGCTTTCACGTAGATCAGTTTTTTTTTTATTTTATCTTGTAAGGCTCTTATTTGTACAAGTCATATGTAGGTAAATGTTAGTTTATACGTAAGAGGAACATTCTCAGTCTTGACCGGATTCATACCTTTACCAAACACCGGAATAAAGCAATTTATTCGTTTTTATTCACCTAGCAAGAGAAGTTACCGGATCTAAAATGCATGTGTCCTCGATTCTAGGATGAGTGCACTTAAACGACAAAAGCGCGCTTTTTCTATGTAGCTATACTAGTTTCGCGACAAATAGTAGCCTATGTGTTATTCTGATGAATAAGCTATTTTACTGTAAAGTTTCATCCAAATCAATCCAGTAGTTTTTGCGTGAAGAAGTAACAAACATACACACTCACAAACTTTCGCATTTATATATTGTGTGATGTGTGACTATAGACAAAAAAAGAAAAAGTTTCATCCAAATCCGTTCAGTTGTTTTTGCGTGAAAGAGTAATAAACATCCATCCATCCATACTTACAAACTTTCGCTTCTGTAATATTATTACTAGCTGTTACCCGCGGCTCCGCCCGCGTGTATATCGATTATCGCGGCAAATAGTAGCCTATGTGTTATTCTGAAGTATAAGCCATATTACCGTAAAGTTTCATTCAAATCAGTCCAGTAGTTTTTGCGTGAAGAAGTAACAAACATACACACTCACAAACTTTCGCATTTACATATTGTGTGACTATAGATATAGATAGAAAAGCATGAGTAGAATTCATGAGATCTATTTAGATTCTCATTTCTAAAGTGGATAATGTAGCATGGTGACCCACAGTATGGCGGCTTAGTGAAATGTTTCTTCACGCCCCCAACGATTAGAGAAGGGAGGATGTAGATACGTGCACGGGTAGCTGGATTCAAGTTGTAACTGCTCGCACAGGAAGGAATGCTGTCATTTTAATCTTCTGTGAGAGGATAGTACCGCTCTAGTAGAGTCAGCCAATTCCTAAATACTACCTTTTAACAGCATTCTACAAATATCATATTTCATTACACTTGTCTTTAGTAATAAACAAATAATGTAAGACAAACTTATTACTTAGTAATAAGAAACAAAAGATCCGAGCCGAAAAATACTCGAGATAATTTAAAACAACAGCCTCATTTGTATTCAAATACCTACATTAGAATAAAATAACACGAGAAGTTGAACAAATTAGATCAAGTTTTCTGAACATAACATCTGCGTCAAAACATTGAGGAGTTATTTTTTTGAATAATATTTAGAAATGAATATCTTTTACCAATGGAAATATTATAACATTTACGACACAGACAGAAAGTTACATGAACTGTATTTTCCGATTTTAAGACGAATGTTAGGGTAAATTTCGTTGCATTTTACCGAAATGAAGTCATCAGGGTTAATTCCTCCTATAATTCTTGAAATTCTTCACACATTTATAGTTTTACTTTAAGTATAAATATAAGTACTTACTGCGCTGGCTCAGCGACCCAAAGTGTCTTTGCCTCTGACAGTAGATTGCGCCATTCTTTCCTATTTTGTGCCAACTCGGAACAGCTAAATTTAACTAATTTAGGTCTTGAAATACTTGCGGAAGTCAAGGGAAGTTTCAATAGTGATTTTATACGATAATAAAGAATATCAGCATATAGAGAGAATCCGAAAACATTGATAAAAACAACAATTTAATTTTTCTACACGAAATATCAAGACTTTTCTACATTAATATTATGACGGTGAAAGATTTGTATTTTTATACGTAACGGATAAACTTAATAACTACTTGTGTGTTAGATGTTTGAAATATTTTTTTATTTATTTATTTATTTAGCAGGCAAAATCTCTAACCAGACCAACACACCCGTCGATTTAATGATGCAAATTTGTTAGTGCAGATAATTCTGAGTGGGAAAAGGACAAGTTGAGAAATACACAGTAATTATCTTCACAAATAGAACCCGTGACAGCCCACCGACGACATCTCGTCGTCCATTCTGCATTAATTATAGGCTTCACTGGACTACCTAATTAGCAGTTACTACGTATAAATTATCACAGGTATCGAAAACTAGTGTTCGTATAGATTAGTTTGTATATCGCAATCTAACTAGTGTGAACTATTGAAATCTATTCGGATATACATTTTTACGTCTTATGCAAAATACTTTGTTTGGTCGAATCAGAAATAGATACTGTTTGACAAATTGTTTTATTATTAGATAGCTTATTTATTGAGGAAGGACCATGGAAATAAGAGTCTTGGATTATTGTCTGGTTTACTAGAAACAAATAGATTAAATTTAAATATCTGTTTCGATTAAGCACTGTACACATCTCATCACATATTTTTTTATATTGTATTCGTATAGATGCCGACACTACACGTAAATAATGTATTGATTTTATACACATGAAAATACAGTTCTACAGTTTGTTATTTTACAGTTTCATATTCTAACTATGAATTCACAAAATTCAGTGTGTTTTATACTGGGTATTTTATTTTTAATTTCCACGAGTGGGTGTAAATATGAAACCTTGTACGTGTTTAGAACTATCATGGCAATGTACGACTGGCGAAACAAATAAGTCTGTAGAGACTGAATACGAGGTATGCAAATCGTTTGACTGTTGACATTTGACTTTTATTATTTAAAAGTTTTAATGCTTCTTTCTTCTCTCTTTTTACAAACATTTTATCCAAACTAGCTTGGGATTTAAGTCTACTACGATAACGCTGAACTTCGTTTTTCTACGAGGAGTGACGGCCATCAGGTCTACTCAAGCTAAGTACTAAACGATATCCAAATCCTTTAGAAAGAAAGGGTTTAGGGCTCCAACTATTTGTCACGATTGTCATAGATGTTCGTTACCATCCAGGACTGATGTTTTAAGGTACTCTTTGAAATTAGTAGTAAAACTGTTATAAATTTCGCTAAACGATTTTGGTACAAAGAAATTTAAACATATTCCAATTGAATGTTTTACATCCGTAATACCTAGGAGTGATGTGAAAAACTGTATCGTTTCTGATGGAAATAATTTGAAACATATAAAATTAAAGTCTATTCACAGAGTGCCATTTCTCATCTTCTTATATATAAAAATCAATCGCTGTTCGTTTGTCTCGCTAAAACTCGAGAACGGCTGGGCCGATTTAGCTGATTTTGGTTTTGAAATGTTTGTTGTAGTCCAGGAAAGGTTAAAACGGTGAAAATTTAAAAATAACTAGAAAATCCAAATGTCACGTGTACGAAGTAGCGGGCACAGCTAGTGAGTTTATATTTTTAACCTGGATTTGAACATGTGCTTAATAGTATTGCCTTATACTTTGTACTAAGAATATTTCCAGGGAGGATATTGTCAAGCCAGGTGGCTAGTAATAATTGTCATGCTCACTAAACAAGTATTTGGGAATCGAACCCGGGAATAAGGTAATACTTAGCAGCGAGGGTAACTAAATACTAGACAAATAATCAAAAAAAATAATCATACGAGTATCAACTACAATTACAATAGTCCTAATTAAACAGCATTCGCATACATTTATGCCTACACAAACATTGTGAAGTGTGATTGCCAGACTCTTCTATTTATTAAAGAAATAGAGACATTATATATTGAAGTGGAAGGTTATATTTTCAGTGGCATCACATTTATTTATATAGGTAGTAAAGTACTTTAACAGTTAAATGCTGGACCGAGAAAGAAGATTTTGAGGTATATTACGCTAGTCAGTTATGTTGGTAAAGAGTATGTTTTAAGTTTTTCTCTATCTTTCCAGTCCTGGTGTACTGCGAAGTGCGCTTCCATAGTCGGCTCTTACGATACTCCCAGAATGAGTATGCTTGTTGACACTATAATCTGACGCCGTCACCACATGAAGAGTTTCACTGGCACTCATCCTGGCAACCACTGTTTGGCCCTCACACTATTTGTTTCTCTGACAATCTGACATATTCAAACCGACCTGTTAGGTGCATTTGCTTAAAAATCCAATTATTTGAGTCACACTAAAACAACTTTTTCCACCCGCGTTTGTATCAGTTATCATGATAAAAATGTCTATGTTACTTGCTGACAATGTTGCTATTAATTGGCAAAAGTTTTTTTTAATTTTAGACTATGCAAACATACATGAAACGGACACAAAAAACACACAGACTCAGAACAACAATCAGAGAATCATACAAAGTGTTGTCCGATTTGGGATTTGAACCCACAACGTTTGGCGCAGTAGAAAGCGGTGTGGCAACTGCTTCAGCCACTAAGCCAACCGTACAGTCTTTTAAAATCTATTTAGTGGTTTAACCATCAAAGTGTGGCAAACAAATTTACATTCGCATCCAAATTATTCCATAAATACTACGAGTAAAGTGTAAGGACCAAAATCTCAATACACTGTAGTCTAGTTACGAAGATGAGGAATGGCCCAAGGTCATTTTAGATGTGTTCGCCTTTATGTACATCCTCAGGAAGACGGTATTGATTTGCGGTTGGAAATTTGCGTTTGAAACTAGTGTTTCAAACATTTATCTAAGATGGTCAACGCTATTTCATAGTCATGGTTTGTAAAGATTAAAACGTGATTATAAAATGAGTTTAGTAAATATGGATGCACACAGTCGTTTTATCCGAGTAAGACTCTGTACTATGATGACCAGAGTTTTGATAAATATTCTTATATCTATATATTGATACGTGACGCAAAAACTTTGTAACCCTTTTTACAAAAAATGTGTAAACGTAGAAGTATGAAATTTGGTACAGTTCAATTTTATAAGGACGAGAAGTGCAAAAAAAAAAGTACGGCCGTATGTCGATCACTAGGTATAAGTACGTTAATACGTCTACTGTCACAATAGTTATTTGTTATACAAGAGTGCAAAGTTGCTTTTAAACCACGTGCTCAACTTTGACGATCGAGCAAGCGAAGGATTCTAAAATTAAAAACAAAACGCATTTTTACTCCGATATCGAAGAGCAAAAATACTCTTTCCGAGAAGGTGGGATGAAAAAATTTTTAACTTTTAATATTTATTTACACTTAATGCTTACAGCACATAAGCAGTTTGCAGTAGTATTATAATATAAGCTACAATGATATAACATTTACTGTCAGTTAACAATTACTTAATTATTTAATCCTCCTAATATTATAAATGCGAAACTTTCTCGCAAAAACTACTGAACCGATTTGGATGAAACTTCACAGTAATATACTTATACATCAGAATAACACATAGGCTACTATTTGCCGCGATAGTCGACATACATGCAGGCAGAGCCGCGGGCAACAGCTAGACTTTCATATAATAGTTTCTAGCTCTATTTAAACACACATTTCTCATATTATTTTCCTCTCTGAAACACAACAAATATCCCAAAAAAGGAACAACAAAAGTTACTTATATATTCCTAAACAAATCAACAAATAAAGCAAGCACCTGGGAAACTCTTGGGAAATCTCAGTTATCACACGGACAAATACAGCCAACAGCGAAGTTAGCCACTTAGCAAATCAATCGGAATGAATTGCTCCCCCACACCTGGGAATAAGTCCTCAGATTTGAAACTGAGCGTGGCTGGGATTTGATTGAATTTGAGTTATTTTTATATATATGAGCCTTTCAAAGTGAATCTACCCTGATGGAAGACATGAGAAGAATTTAACGATGATGAGGCAAAAATTCAGCATAGTGACACACACTATGACGACCTATTGCGACGCTTCTGCATCATTGAGCTTCTGGTCTAGCACACACCTACGAAATGCGAGAGCAGGAAGGTTATTTTAGGATGGTCTTCTGTGAGCCCCTAGCTGAGCCGATCCGTTCATCCAACATGATCAAACGTATAAACGAATACGTTAGTAAGGTGCAAACTTGTTAGATCATGTCTTCTTATTTAAGAAATAAAGGCCACAAGTAATTTGCAGAATTTATTACTATCTATACTAATATATAAAGCTGAAGAGTTTGTTTGTTTGTTTGAACACGCTAATCGCAGGAACCGCTGGTCCGATTTGAAAAATTATTTCAGTGTTAGATAGCCCATTTATCGAGGAAGGCTATAGGATATATATCATCACGCTAGAACTAATAGGAGCGGAGCACTAATGAAAAATATTTCGAAAACGGGGGAAAATTATCACGCTACGGGCAATAGAAGACGCAAACGAGGTTGCGTGGGTCGGCTAGTGATTGATATGACTGCGCGGATGGTAATTATACCATCCGCGCAGTCGCTTAAACCATTAGGTTTAAGCGGCCGCCACGCAACCTTCTACTGAGCTGAGTGTTGTGGGTTCAAGCCCCTCAAGGGAGAACACTTTGTATGATTCATAAATTGTCCTGAGTTTGGGTGTTCTTCGTATCTGCTTCATGTATGTTTGCAAAGTTCCCCACACAGGAATAATGCTAGAGCTTGAGTTGTTAATCAGATAAAACATATAATTTCGTAGCAAAAAAAAATATATTTGTAGTTCAGAGCATGTGGTTTTAATTATATTTCTTAAATATAATGAGATATACGTTGAAGCTTGTATCACCGAAAAAATGTTTTCAAATAATACGCCTCTGCTTCACGCTTACAACTTGGATATTATTACTTGGACTTGGATATATTACTACTTGCTTTCACTAATGTAATGAAAATATAATTAATTAATAAAATGTACAGATATAAAGGTCAAAGTAAATGAATATAAAGATCATTTCTTATAATAATAATAATTATAATAATTCTACAAAGATTTTCAGGTAATCAGTACGTAACTACATCAGTGTAATTCTAAATAATCATAGCTATTAATCTTCTATTTGATATAATTTTAATTAGTAAGACCTTTCACTATCGATCCATTAATACAAATCCATCAATTAGAGAAGCATTTTGCCATTTATTTCAATCAATAAGTACAGAATTAATGTAGTCGGTTAAATATCGAAGCTTCATATGTTTTTTTTGAATCATGAAAACACTAAACTTAATTCATATAAATTGATTTCAAAAGTAGAACTGTTGAGAAATGAAAAAAAAAATGTGCAGTGACACAGGAAACCCTGTTCGTCTTTAGGGTTCACACACATAACTGCGAATTCGCAACGCATCGCAAATATCTACGAGCTCGCACGAATGCACCGCATGAGCTTCTGATCTGATTAGCATCGTGCGACTCCGCATCGCATCGCAGATATGCGTGGTAGCCCTTATTCCGAAAGATGCCGTCATTTACATCTAATAAGTTTTTTTCACCAAAGTTAAATCGACGAAGTCAAGTCACTTATAACCTGTCAGTAAACGCAGTAACCATTAAATGAAGAGTATCAGAAATGTTACAATGATCAAAGGGTCGGTGTCATTATTGAAGTCGAAATGAAACTGCCAGTGATGCCACTGTGAGTAACAATCATTGTGAAATGACGAAGGTCTAAAAGATTGACAGTTTGAGATTGGGTAAACGTTATATCATTTTGGTAGATATAAAAGAAAATTTGATAAACTGGTAATTAGATACAGTATTGTTTTATCTTCTTCAGGGTTAGTGTTAACGGACGGAGTCGCGGCGAAGACACTAATACGCTAACAATTTAAATTAAAAATTAAGTGCGGCGAGGGACGATTTGTTTTTATTTTCATTGCATTAAATACAGTTGTATTCTAAAGAACTTTAGGTTGAATTTAAATTGTCACTAAATTAGTCTCTTCGCCGTTACTCCGTCCGTCGATATCATTCATGAAAAGGTTAAAGTTACGAAAATGCCAAAATGCCGTGCTCACTGTGTGAGAGCCACGCTTCGGCACGAATGGGCCGGTGATACCACGGCCTCACATTAAACCGGTGTAAAATAGCGCTAGTGCTTTGTTTCACCGAGTGAGTGAGGATACCGAAGATCCATACCCCACACCTACCACATCCCAATCCCTCCACACATCCCTTTCCCCATCCCCCAAAGATCGACAACGCACTTGTGACGTCTTTGGTGTTGTGGGTGTCCATGGGCGATGGTAATTGCTTACCATCAGGTGATACGTCTGCTCGTTTGCCTCCTATACCATGACAAAATACTGCAATACAAAATGCACATTTACATGAATACTATTTATTGAATACAACCACTCGGCCAGCGTGAGGACGTATGAACTTAACCATCTCCTAAAAGGAGGAGACACAAGCCCAGTAGTGGGATATTATAAGTTGTTGATGATTGATGATTTATTGAAATTTGAATATAAGCAGTTCAGTGGCAGCATACTGTCTAAACCCACTAGTAATACTATTTTAGTAAATATTTCTCAAGAACGTGCGTGTTTTTTTTCATTGAATTATAATTGTACTGAACATTTATTTATTCATATCTCAATGTTACCCAGCATTATGCTTTTCGCAAGGATTTAGAAGAAATAAACACATATCGTTAATGTAAATGTTTATTTCTTCTGCGATATCATTCCGATAGTTCCGAGAAGGTTTTACATAAAATCAATATCGTCTAATTCTTTAAATTTTAATAACTAATAAAAATCTTAGTAAAAGTAATCTAAAATTAATGATTTTTATGTTAACAAATTCCTTTTTTTGCACTCAAAATGCGTATCTGACACAAGTTTATTTTTTACAAATCCTTCTTGGTTTTCGATATCAAAACTGTATTTTTCTTTTATAGATACGAAACGTACAAAGCTACGTTAAAAAAGATCCCAGCGACGAGACTCTCCAGGCTCACGGAGGCCCTCGCCAACTACGACCCGGTGCTCAATGAGTACTTCTTTGACAGACACCCTGGAGTCTTCGCCCAGATCCTCAACTATTACAGGTAAGATTAGCTTTAAAAAAGTAACTGATGTATTTATCTCAGACGTAGATGACAATTACCACTACCTATACATTAAATACCGTTCAAAAATCCAAAGAGAAAATTGCTAATAGAGCTAGAACCTTCTACTAAACTGTCACACTGTCACTGATTGGAGTTCCATGATCCTACTCAAGCGATAGCTTTTCCCTGTTTTCTGATAGTTTATATTGTCAGTATTTTTGCATAAAAGAAGGCCAAGGATATTTCATAGTTAAAACATATCTTCTGCATTAATATTCAAAGATAATTCTGTATCAAAATCATGACAATTAATGTGGCTTGGATCAAGGTCTACAATTTTATTGGTAAATTGTTTTTTATGGCGATTATACTTATTCTGAGTACCATAAAACATTTTAATAACATCAAACGTATATATACTCTCTGAAGTACAAAATGGCGATACATGTACTACTGTCTGTCACCTGCCTTGTGTCTGTTTCTGAATCAAAGTCTTTCTCAAAGCTATTATGTAGAGTGTAATATGTGAAGCTCGATTAATCACTATTTGAACATCATTGGAACATATTGCTCGCCATTACAGAGCAAGTTTTGAAGTCATTAATATTAATCTATAAGATCCTGTCTTCAGATTTAGTTAAATATATATTTACTCTCAGATAATTGCTCTGTGTTATAATTGATTTAAATGATTTAGAACTAAGATTTATTGAAAGCACTTATGTTCCGTTACCGTAAAGTATATATATCGTAATTCGTAATTCAGTGTTCCGATTTTCAATGCTGGTAATAATCGTCGCAAGGGGCAACCTTAAGTGGTGGCAATTGCAACACTGACTCGTAATAAACATGGAGCCACTGACGGTTGTGTGAAAAAACCTCCGACGCGCGCGCGACTTGTATCGGTCGATTTCCTGCTAGAAATCGAAATCTACTTGCATTTCTCTCGCGTGTGACGTACACAAGAACTGAAACCCCTGAATTGTCGACTCCTGAACAAGCGAAGGTGGAAACTCAACGAATACCCGTGGCAGTCCAAGGTAAGTGCTTGCATTATACTTTGCGACGGGTTATGTCGAGTTATTGAACAACGAAACTACACGAATACGTATTTGTCCCAGTGTGGTGTTGATGCCACCCGCTATTTCGGCTGGGTGCGTACGCCACATCTTAATGGTGCCGAAACCCGGGAGTTCCAACTAATTTCCTGCCTATCAACGTATGTTTATGGTATTTATGGTCAAAATCGTAGTGTTTCTAGTATCTTGGAATACACATATCTATCGTTTTATTCAGCTAACTGCATTCCAAGTTATTGCATCATCTCCAATTCTTAACAATTATCGGGCTAACTTACCTACCTATATACATATTATTACGCATATTATAATTCACTAGTCTCCAACAGGGATTTATTCTACATTCATTTCACACAAATCGATTATTGTAGGATCTAATTAAGCAATCACTAACATTTATCGGTGCTTAATTCTATCAGCCTACGATAATTCCATCATAAAATTCATTAATCGCATTTATAATCGTTTGTAGTAACTAAATAATTAACATACAACAGTAAAATAATCAGTTTAAACGTAATATTGTAAGATATTTCTTAGTGCATTCATTTCCTAAACTTGTAAGGTGGTAGGAAAAAACTTACGCGACCGCTAGCGGTCGGTAGCACGAAACGTTCCTTGCCTACCGTCTAACGTCTAGTTATCGTGAATGAACATATTTTTATTTATTACTAGCTGTTGCCCGCGGCTTTGCCCGCGTGGAAGTTTGTTATATGTATTTAATTAAAACTGTGTAAAATTATGTATTAGTAATTTATTCATGTTTTAAACCTATTTATTTATTTTTGATCAATAGCCCATTTAAAAGAACTTTCATACAAACATTTGACCCATATTTCATCCCCTTTAGGAACAGAATTTGCGTAAATGCTGATATAAGTATTCGTCTATTTGTAATCATCAGAAACATAAAGCCGAAAGTTTTCAGGCTGCTAAATTAAAAAATTATGGACTTCCAAACTAACTAATATATGAAATGCCAATGCCTATATATTTCTCCCCTTAGGGGTAGAATACCCAGAAACGTTTAAATATGTATCTACTCGTTTTTAATAAGTAACCCAAAGATAATATTTTATGTTTCTAACTCAACAAATGACAGACTTCCATGCAATCTTGCAACCCCTAATTCACCACCTTAGGGGTATAATATCCAGAAACGTTTAAATACATATCTACTCATTTTCAATCAGTAGCCCAAAAACAAAGTTTCATGTTTCGAACTTCACAAATGACGGATTTCCAGACTAACCATTTCACCCCTTAGGAGTAGAATATCCAGAAACGCTTTAACGGGTGTCAAGTCATTTTTAATCAGTAGCTCAAAAATATAGTTCAATGTTGCTAACCTTAAAAATGACGAACATCCATGCAAACTTTCAATCCCTATTTCACCCCCTTAGAGGTAGAATATCCAGAAACGCTTAAGCACGAATCTACTCTTTTTTAATCAGTAGCACATGAATAAAGATTCATGTTTCTAACTTAAAAAATGAAGAACTTCCATACAAACTTTCAACCCCTATTTCACCCCTTAGGGGTAGAATATCTAGAAACGCTTGAATAGTTATCTAGTCATGTTTAGTCAGTAGCCCAAAAACAAAGTTTCATGTTTTGAACTTCGAAAATTACGGACTTCCAGACCAACCTACACGTTAAATGTCAACCCCTATTTCACCCCTTAGGGGTAGAATATCCAGAAACGCTTAAATACGTATCTACTCATTTTTAGTCAGTAGCCTAAAAACAAAGTTTTATGTTTCGAACTTAAAAAATGACGAACTTCCTTGCAAACTTTCAACCCCTATTTCACATATTTAAAATATCTAGAAACGTTTAAGTACGTATCTACTCTTTTTTAATCAGTAGCACATGAATAAAATTTCAAGTTTCTAACTTAAAAAATGACGAACTTCCATACAAACTTTCAACCCCTATTTCAACTCTTAGGGGTAGAATATCCAGAAACGCTTATATACGTATCTACTCATTTTTAATCAGTAGCCCAAACACTAAGTTTCATTTGTCGAACTTCAAAAATGACAGACTTGCAGACTAACCTAAATGCGAAATGTCCACCCCTAATTCACCCCTTAGGGGTAGAATATTCAGAAACGCTTAAATACGTATCTACTCAATTTTAGTCAGTAGCCCAAAAACAAAGTTTCATGTTTCGAACTTAAAAACTGACGAACTTCCATGCAAACTTTCAACCCCTATTTTACTCCTTTAAGGGTAGAATATCTAGAAACGTTGAAATACGTGTTTATTCATTTTTAATCAGCAGCCCAAAAGTAAAGTTTCAGGTTTCCAACTTAAAGAATGACGAACTTCATACAAACTTTCAACCCCTATTTCATCCCCTCACAGGTCGAAATTTCAAAAACGCTAGAACAAATGTTTTATTATTTTTTATCAAGTGCTTAAATATAAAGTTTCATGGTTTTATCTTTAAAAATTATGAAATCCCATGCAACTTTCCCCCCCCCCCCTTTTAACCCCTTACAACCCCTTTTTCGCGATAAAAAGTAGCCTATGTTTTATCTCGGGGTCTAGAATATCTGTATACCAAATTTCATTCAAATCCGTTCAGTAGTTTTGGCGTGAAAGAGTAGCAGACAGACAGACAGACAGAGTTACTTTCGCATTTATAATATTAGTTAGGATTAATTCATACATTTATCGTTCAACTAACAAGTTGCTTTGGACCTGCGCGGCGGGTTAAATAGTGCTTATTACTGTGTTATAAGGTCGTAAATGTTCAGTACATTTTCACTAGTAGTATAAATCGATCTTTGTTATTGTTTACGTTCCGCTTCACTTATTAGAAACTTTGTAGTTTTTAAATAAGTTTTTCACTATAGAAATTTATCGATCAAACAAAAATGTCGTTAATAGGTAAACATTCCACTCGCAGACGACCTTCTCTAAAGAAAACGAAATCGAAGTCCGTAGCAGTTGAGTATACGATTCAGGACTTATCTTCTTTACGTAGAAAGCGGACTATTGCATATAAACGGTTATCTAAGGCTTTGGAAATAGGCGTTTTGACTACGAGTGATGCCTCTCAGCTCGACTTATTTTTGTCTTATCACCAAGAAGTGGAACAAATTGCTTTAACATTTGAAGAATCGCACTTCGCGATTTTAGAACTTTTGGATGACCCCGAAAATGAGGATAGTCAAATCCAAGAACGTTTTGATGAAATGTACTATCAAGTATTATCGATACATCGTAGTTTATCAAGAGGCGAATCGCTTCAATCGCCCAGTAGTTCGTCATCGAATATTCGTCTTCCGAAAATCGTACTTCCGTCCTTTTCCGGAAATATCAAATCGTGGCCAGAATATTTCGATACTTTTAACGCGTTGATTCACAACTGCACCTCTATTAGCGATACGGAGAAATTTCATTACTTGATTTCTTCTCTCAGTGGCGATGCGTTATCAGTAATCAAAGCGTTTCCCAAGACACACGAACATTATCACGATGCGTATCAAGCGCTTGTCGCTTGCTATAAAAGTAAACGTACCCTAGCTTTTACATGTTGGCGGGATATTTTAGATATCGAATTTAAAGGCAATAATGCACACGAATTTCAAAGGTCGCTTGACCTGTTCGGAGGAGAACTTCAGTATTCTAAAAACTCTCGAATTATCGATTGAACATTGGGACTTTGTTTTAGTTTATCATATTTTATCGAAACTTGACAAAGAATTACCACGTAAGTTTGAAGAAAGTTATTCAAACGTCGAATTACCGTCTTATGAACAACTTAAAGATTTTTTGAAATCCAGATGTGAAGCTTTATTGCGAGATACTCATTTTTCCGACTCGTTGAAACCGAATAAGCCTATGCTCAAGTATTTACCTCCCCAGCCTCAATCAAAGCGAGTCAGTGCACAGCACACTCTTGTGGCGGCAACTGATAATAATCTTTCAAGTAGTGCTAATTATAACAGAACCGTTTCTTACTCAAATAAGTGTTCTTACTGTAACAAGTCACATCCTATATTATCGTGTCAAGATTTTCTTAAAAATTCGGTTGACGAACGTATGACGATAGCAAAAGATAGAAATTGGTGCTTTAACTGCCTGAAGCCATCACATCAACTAAAGAATTGCAAGTCAGTATTTTCATGCCGCACATGTAAACGAAAACATCACACCTTACTCCATCGCGATAAATCTAGTATCGAATCAAATCAAATCGTATCGTCTTTGGTTTCAAGGTCACAACCGAACATAACCGTGTTGCTAGCTACTGCCATCGTACAAGTTCAGGATGCTTCAGGCAAGATGCAATCTTTTCGTGCTTTATTTGATACAGGAAGTCAAAGTACTTTCATAAGTGCTTCTGCAGTAAATCGTTTAAACTTAACACCGACTAAAACAAATGCGAACGTTAGCGGAGTGGGAGATGCGGCTGCGCCGATTATCGGTGACGTTACTTGTTCCGTCGTTACAAACAATCGTGTTTTATTCAAACTAGATATGCACGTCATATCAAAAATATGTGGCGATCAACCTATCGCGCATTTGAACACATCGGGATTGTCACATATTAAATCACTGCCATTGGCTGATCCTGGATTTGATATGCCAGGACCTATAGATATTTTATTCGCTGCAGACGTTTTCGCGGATTCTGTCCTTAATCAACACATCAAAGGAGGTGTCAACCAACCTACCGCTTTCAATTCAGTATTTGGTTGGCTTCTCTTAGGCAAAACTAGCCTTTCATCTAGTACTCTGCTGCGTACGTTGCCTGATGTCGATAGCGAATTGAATTCTTTGGTTCAACGCTTCTGGGAACTCGATTCTCTACCGTCCCCATCGATGTTGACTCCTGAAGAATTGCTATGCGAGCGAAAGTTCGTTAACGAGCATACTCGCAGAGCCTCTGGACGATACGTGGTCCGCATCCCTTTCAAAGAAGATTCAGAACCCACTTTCGAAGGCTCTCGTGAAATCGCTTTACGTAGGTTTCATGCAACCAAACGAAGACTATCACGTGACCCAGACTTTCAATCTCAATATGTGGACTTTATGTCTGATTACATCGAAAGCGGTCACATGTCGCTAGTTCCCGGAGATGAAATGAAGTTGGGCAAATATTATATTCCGCATCACTGTGTTACACGTCCAAACTCTGCTACAACACGCCTTCGCGTTGTCTTTGATGGATCCGCGAAGGATTTGCATTCTCTATCTCTGAACGACACGCAACTTATCGGTCCAAAATTGCAACCAAACATTTTGGAAATTCTCTTGCGTTTTCGAGAACACAATGTTGTCTTCATGGCAGACGCTCGTCAAATGTACCGAAAAATTCTGAAATCGCCTGAGCACCGTGACTATCAGCGTGTGTTCTGGAGGATTTCGCCCAGCGAGATGCTTCAAGAGTTTCGTTTGAACACCGTCACATATGGACTTGCTGCATGCTTCTAGTCCTTATCTTTCTTGCCGTACCCTGTTACAGCTTGTGAAGGACGAGGGCTCTTCCTTCCCACTCGCGAAACAAATTCTTTTGTCGGATGTGTACATTGATGACGTCACCACCGGATTTACTTCTTTGGAGATAGCTCAAGAGGCCAAATCGCAAACTATTGCTCTTTTCAAACGCGGATGCTTTGAACTCGAACGGGGCGGGCGGTACTATCCTCGCGCAGTAAATCAACGTAAAATGACAGCTATCGTGCTGTCGTGTTTCGTTGGTGAGTGCGAGACTGGAGGCCCAATGATGCAGAAGCATCACTAGACCGCCATGGTGTGGGTCTCCATGCTGAATTGTTGCATTGTCTGCATTCGCAGTATGGTGACCACCACTCTTGGATTCTGTTTGTGCTTTCCATCAGGCAGAGTAGACCAACCGCTTATGCCACTAGGCCAAACGTACAGTCAAACTAAACTTAAGATAGTAAATTATCTTTTTTGATAAAAAACATGCAATGTCCACTCTCATAGTTTGATTTTAGATGTAGCTGGATTTTTGACGTACAAATTTAGCTTAGGTTATTGTTTAAAAACATGGTAGAGCACAGATTAATTAAATCCGATATTAAGTCTGTACGTGTATGTCTGTTACTTTCACGGCTAAACCAATGTTTAACCGCTTTAAAAATTTATTCATATTTAAATCTAATTTCACTGGAATTGGAAATGTATTGTATTTGTATTTATTCTTAATTGTACACATGGAACACAAAAATATATAAAAGAAATACAAGAGAATGTCATGTACAAAGGCGTATGTACCTTTTATAATTTATAACAATTAAAAACAATTAAAAATTAAAAAAAGTATTATTTTTGAAAAATGCCTTTTGCATATTTAAAATGTGACGAAATATTTTTAGTCACTAAATCGGATAACACAAAATTCAAATTTCAAAAAAACCACGAAGGAACTGCGATTATTCTAGTCACAAAACAATTTCCAAATCGGTATTTTTTTCACAGTTTTTGATGAATGTATGCTGATAAAAAAGGAAAAATCCCGATCGAATATTGGAAATACCGAATGTGTGAATTATAGAGAAACTGGGTCGTGATTTGTACCGGCTATTAATTTAACAAACAATATGATTTGTCTTTTGTACATCGCTCTAATTTATTGTCAGCTGGGAGAAGAGTGATTGTGCTTTGAGAACTGTCGATAAAGGAAAATGAAAACGTTGGTATACAGTTTGGATCCATGGGATGTAAAAAAAAAGTTCTAAACTTCTATAGGTCGTGGTCTTATTTCAATGAGGGTAATTCAGTTGCGGTTGTTATGGGCGGTGGTAAATATTTACCTTCATTTAATTTGCACTCCTTAACATCATCAAATAAATAAAATTGGAGTGTGTGTTTGTTATATTAAAATAATCGCTTCTAAATAAATGCATATGTATGTAAACACTGTATTTGCCTCGTGGTATACACGATACATATACCAAAATATCATTTTTTTTAAATTTTTGTCTGTCTGTCTGTCTGTTCCGGGTAATCTTTGGAACGGCTGGACCAATTTTGACTGGGCTTTCACTGGCCAGTAGCTGAAGATCCAGGGAGTAACTTAGGCTACTTTTTTTAGACTAGCTTTTTCTCGCGGCGTTACCGGCGGTACAACAATAACAGCGGGTAACACCTCGGGGTTCAGCTAGTATATAGTAAAAGCCAAGCACCGTGTGGCTACCCGTGGTAATTGTTGCAGTTTTACATCTACAAATGCGGGTCTAAAAAAATAGCTTGTGACAAAAACTATTATCTTTCCTTTTAGCTTCGCTGTAGTCAGGACGAACCTTCTAATCCAATCTAAATGACTACCTCTGTGGCGCAGTGGTATCGTATGCGACTACTGTGCTTGAGGTCTCGGGTTCGATTCCCGGGTCAGACCAAATGTTTGTATGATTTGCAAATATTTATTTCGGAGTTTGGGTTTTCTATGTATAATAAGTATGTACTTACAAAAAAAAAGTTTTAATGTATTAATATCAGTTGTCTAGTACCTATAACACAAGCTCTAACTTAGCTTGGGACTAGATGGCGTTGTGTAAAAAAAATAACAAACAAAAATGTCACTAAATATGGTTACTATTTTTTGACAAGATTCGATTCTATAAAATTGTAGCCTGAACATTGTAAAGTCTTACAAAGATTGCATATTGTGTAGTGTTATTTTCCAGTCATAAAGTGGTGAGAGGGTTGAAACCCCTATAAACACGTGGTAAGTTATATGGGTATATTTTATCGTGTGTATCGATGTAAATTGCGGTGTTGTTAACTTAAAAATCGGAAGAGAAAAGGGTTTGATTTTATTCGTAATCAGTTGATTTTCATTTTATGGAGCTACAGATACTAGATTGTGTTATACGTTGAAAAGAAAACCGGTGTTTAACAAATACTGTCGTTTTAACCAAGTGTGTGATCACAATTAGAAGTCCCGTCAAAATCGGTCTAGTCGTTAAAGAGATTACCAGACAACTAAATTTATTTATTACTATAGATGAGCTTTCTTGCATCAAATTAAATTGGACATTATACTCGATCGTTATAGTTTCATTTAGCCGTTTTTAAGTATGTCTTTTTACTTTTGTAACAGTCTTACATTGAAAGATAATGGATTCAAGGTGTTATAAGAATTCCTTGTGCCATATTTATAGAAAAGGTACGAAGGTGTATCTTTTCACTTACTATAGAAGAGCTATGCTTCGGCATGAATGAGCCGGCTCGACAGGAGTGATACCACGGCCTCACATAAAAACGGTGTGAAATAGCGCTTGCGCTATGTTTCACCGAGTGAGTGAGGATACCGGAGGGCCATACCCCACATCCCTTTCTCTACCCCCCATCCCCAGGTCAGCAACACACACACTTGTGACGCCTCTGATGTTGCAGGTGTCTATGGGCAGCGGTAATCTCGCGGCGGCTGCTCGTTTGCCCCTTATACCAGAAAAAAAAAATTACACATTAAACATATTACTCTTAGTTCTGTTTCCGAGTTAATCGAATCGAGTAGTTTAATATCTATATTGTGAGTATTCTTGACACACGCACCAATCAAGTTACTTAAGTTGATAACTTAAGTAATTAGTTTAATTACTTTGAGATAACTTACGACACGTGTTAACTTACACGGGGATCGCTTTACCGTACAAATGTCATAATATTACACAAATTAGGAATATTGTTCCGGCATTGTTTGATATTAATCAACAGAGTAAGTCGACACTGCCACGATAATTTATTTACCAAAGGGGATGGACAAGTGAAAATCGTTATGGTACAACATTTATATGACCCATTTCGATTCGCTCATACAGCGATTTTGCAATAGTATGCAATGGAAATTAGGTAACGGGTCTTATTGTTTTAGTCAGTATCAAGATTTTTAGGTTTGTAGATCACTTAGGTTTTCAAAGAGTGTTGAAGTCATGCATTTTTATTCCCTGACGCAAAAAGAGGGGTGTTGTTAAGTTGGACGTCGATGTCTGTCTGTGTGTGTGTATCTGTCTGTGGCATTGTAGCTCACAAACGGATGCACCGACTTCGATGCGGTTTTTGTCATTTGAAAGCCAGTTCTCTTGCGGTGATTCTTAACTACGTTTGGTTAATATCGGTCCAGCAGTGTAAAAGTATCAGCTGTTTACCAAAATGATGCAAGGCATTTTTGGCGTATAATTATTGAATAAAGTGTTTGCGTAGATGTTTTTATGGAATAGGCGTGCAAACGAGCAGACGTATCGCTTTGTGGTAAGCGATTACCAGAGGCGTCACACGTGCGTTGCCAGCCTTTAGGGGATGTGGAGGGGAGATAGAGGGAAGGGATTATAGTTATTTTAACTTCACATATCTCACACAGATATAGATAAAGTATACACATAGACATATAACAAACGAATATCCATCTCACAATGAATTGTTCTGAGTGGGATTCGAACCCATTATTTCCGGTTTAGTTAGACAGGGTCAGTAACCACTAGAAAACAGGTCAGGCATGCAGCTGGCCATAAAAATTCAGCCTTTTGCAATGTTACATACTATTTCGGTTCACACAATCAATAAAATCAGTCAAGTGCGAGTAGGACTCGCGCAGGAAGAGTTCCGTACCATTATCTACACATTTCAAACGTCTATCTATTGCTGTTATCAATATCGAGCAAAAACCAGTAAAAAAATCACGTTTGTATGGGAGACTCCTATTTATTTATTTTAAGCTCGTTTTTAGTATTTCTTGTTATATCGGCAACAGAAATACATCATTTATAAAAATTGTAACTGTCTTAACTATCATTGTTAATGAGATACAGCCTGGTGACAGACGGACGGATAGAGAGATAGCAAAGTTTTAGTAATAGGGTCCCGTTTTACCCTTTAGGTACAAAACCCTGTTTGTGGTATGGTGGTTTTAAAAGTTTCCAACTTCAACGCGTAGAAAGCAGCATTTGTTAATAAAAACTACTGAATGTAGTTGTATATCTTTACATTAGCATTGTGCATCGCTGGGAGAAATGTGCAGAGTTAAGGAGACTATGTAAAAAAAATGTCCTGTATCATCGTTAGGTCGTAAACTTTTCTGGTCTACGTGGTTTGTGGCTACGTGGGTACGTAGGCCACAAAGGTTCACCCATGTAGACCACAAAAGTTCACCCACGTAGGTCACAAAAGTTCACCCACGTAGGTCACAAAAGTTCACCCACGTAGGCCACAAAAGTTCACCCACGTAGGCCACAAAAGTTCACCCACGTAGGTCACAAAAGTTCACTCACGTCGGCCACAAAAGTTCACCCACGTAGGCCACAAAAGTTCACCCACGTAGGCCACAAAAGTTCACCCACGTAGGCCACAAAAGTTCACCCACGTAGGCCACAAAAGTTCACCCACGTAGGCCACAAAAGTTCACCCACGTAGGTCACAAAAGTTCACCCACGTAGGCCACAAAAGTTCACCCACGTAGGTCACAAAAGTTCACCCACGTAGGCCACAAAAGTTCACCCACGTAGGCCAAAAAAGTTCACCCACGTAGGTCACAAAAGTTCACCCACGTAGGCCACAAAAGTTCACCCACGTAGGCCACAAAAGTTCACCCACGTAGGTCACATAAGTTCACTCACGTCGGCCACAAAAGTTCACCCACGTAGGCCACAAAAGTTCACCCACGTAGGTCACAAAAGTTCACCCACGTAGGTCACAAAAGTTCACCCACGTAGGCCACAAAAGTTCACCCACGTAGGTCACAAAAGTTCACCCACGTAGGCCACAAAAGTTCACCCACGTAGGCCACAAAAGTTCACCCACGTAGGTCACAAAAGTTCACTCACGTCGGCCACAAAAGTTCACCCACGTAGGCCACAAAAGTTCACCCACGTAGGCCACAAAAGTTCACCCACGTAGGCCACAAAAGTTCACCCACGTAGGTCACAAAAGTTCACCCACGTAGGTCACAAAAGTTCACCCACGTAGGCCACAAAAGTTCACCCACGTAGGCCACAAAAGTTCACCCACGTAGGCCACAAAAGTTCACCCACGTAGGTCACAAAAGTTCACCCACGTAGGTCACAAAAGTTCACCCACGTAGGCCACAAAAGTTCACCCACGTAGGTCACAAAAGTTCACCCACGTAGGCCACAAAAGTTCACCCACGTAGGCCACAAAAGTTCACCCACGTAGGTCACAAAAGTTCACCCACGTAGGCCACAAAAGTTCACCCACGTAGGCCACAAAAGTTCACCCACGTAGGTCACAAAAGTTCACTCACGTCGGCCACAAAAGTTCACCCACGCAGGCCACAAAAGTTCACCCACGTAGGCCACAAAAGTTCACCCACGTAGGCCACAAAAGTTCACCCACGTAGGTCACAAAAGTTCACCCACGTAGGTCACAAAAGTTCACTCACGTCGGCCACAAAAGTTCACCCACGTAGGCCACAAAAGTTCACCCACGTAGGTCACAAAAGTTCACTCACGTCGGCCACAAAAGTTCACCCACGTAGGCCACAAAAGTTCACCCACGTAGGCCACAAAAGTTCACCCACGTAGGCCACAAAAGTTCACCCACGTAGGTCACAAAAGTTCACCCACGTAGGTCACAAAAGTTCACCCACGTAGGCCACAAAAGTTCACCCACGTAGGTCACATAAGTTCACTCACGTAGGTCACAAAAGTTCACCCACGTAGGTCACAAAAGTTCACCCACGTAGGCCACAAAAGTTCACCCACGTAGGCCACAAAAGTTCACCCACGTAGGTCACAAAAGTTCACCCACGTAGGTCACAAAAGTTCACCCACGTAGGCCACAAAAGTTCACCCACGTAGGTCACAAAAGTTCACCTACAACTCAACAGCCTTTAACAGTCCCCTGCTGGATAAAGGCTTCTCCTCAAAAAGGAGGTTTTGGCCTTCTATACTACCGTGGCCAGACGGGTGGGTATTGGGTTTGTATCAAGTTTTCCTTCTCTTTGCACTTTGTACCATTAGTAAATAGATTCATAATGGCTTAATTTATTACTATCCCTGTTAGACGTGTATTTTGCAGGAGCGGTTATAAGGCCACAATCTTCCATTTTCAAGGTAGCCGCTATTACCAAGATCAAGTTTGAACTACTAACAGAATAGTAGAAGTAAATTTGTCTATGTCTTGTTTTAAAACTCACTTTTCTAGATACAAGTACTGATTTATATTCAAGACATACTGTTAATACAGGAAACCTCATCACTATAAAATGAATGTGTTAAACTTTGAAATATTCTACTAAAACAATAACAGGATGAATCAGAAACATTTGATTTTCATTATAAATTGTCTACAATAACATTCGACGATTTTCCATATGGATGTCCTTGAGTATCATATGTTGAAAGCAGCTGTAACCACATTTTATATAACGTTCGATTCATACAAAAATAGCTAAACAAAAATAACTAATAGGAATCATTGAGTAAATGTAAACGCAACGATTGAGTTACTTTTAGTTTTACATACATTTTTATGGTTATTTTATTAGTTGGATTGTTGGTGACCGTGATCTTGACCTTCAAATTTATGAGCGGATTTATTTTTAAAAGTAGAACAGAAAATACTTCATCGAAAAGTTTAAGTTGAGAGTCCGTAATAGAATGGGTCTGGTCCGTCCCTGTAAGTATGTAGGGGCATCTCGAACTCAGGTACTATGGTCTTACTAAAAAAAGAATTAAACCATTGTTTAATCGCTTTTCACTATGAATGAGGACACTAGAGACCCAATTTCTAATTTTGGGAGGAGGTAACAATAGAGTGGCAACATGATTATGATTTTTCAGTTGCAATTTCCCGTGGGCTACGGTTGTCATTGTCACTTGTCACTGTCAAAACACTGTTGACTTGTAGCTCACTGTAACCAAGGTAGACTTGCCAAGGTACACTTGGTGATGAGATAAATTCATCTACGATGTAAACCGAAAAACTATCTGAAGAACCATCTTCAGATCACCATCAAATTATCACTTTTAAGTTAAAAAAATTACCAAAGTTTGCTAACTTATAAGTAACTCTTGACTAGTTAAAATCATACCATCATAAACTCTTAGTATTATTATTATTCTTTGATCTTATAAACTACTAGCAGACCCACGCAACGTCGTTTGCGCCTTATATTGCCCGTAAGCGTGAAAATTTCCCCCGTTTTTGAAACATTCTTCATTGTTGCTCCGCTCCTATTAGTAGTAGCATGATGATATATACCCTATAGCCTTCCTCGATAAATGGACTATCCAACACCGAAAGAATTTTTCAAATCGGACCAGCGGTTCCTGAGATTAGCGTGTTCAAATAAACAAACAAACAAACAAACTCTTCAGCTTTATATATTAGTATAGATCAGCCATAGGAGAAATAAACAGTTGATTAAAAGATATATTTGAAAAAATATCAAGTGTTTAGCAAATGAGCTGATGCAATTGAGAATCGCTTCCACAGCAGCATCGATCCGACTCCTACAAGTTGGTTAAATGTAGAACAATTAAGTTGCATAATACTTACAAGTAAAATTTTAACAAAAATTAAACCGACTTCAAGGTTTGACTCGATTTCTCTTAGATGCCATCATCAGATCTTAGTGTCCTTTTCATGGTACCACCGTTGGAACATCTCCTTTCCATTAAAAAAAGAGTTATCAAAATCGGTTCATAAACCACGAAGTTATCCGCGAACACACATAAAGAAAAATATATACGGTCGAATAAAAAATAATGAGATAATTTTTTTACACTGCTGCTCTTTTTTACTGTCTTGATGTTTAAATAATTTTTCTCTTCGACTGTTCAAAAGTAACATATTTTTCTTTGCTCTTTATATTTTTATGAAGAAGCCGGTATCTAAGGCGATGGAAGGTTATATTAGCCCTCATTTTATTTCCTGCTGCTACCATATGAGCCTGCCAAAGTGACTCTACTCTACTTCACAAAGCATAAACAGAATCCAAGAGTAGTGGTCACCATACTGATTGCGAATGCAGACATTGCAACAATGCAGCATGGTGACCCATACTATAGCGGCCTATTGAGATGCTTCTGCATCATCGAGCCTCCGGTCTCGACAGCATGAATACTGTCATATTAGGTCGGTCTTCTGTAAGAGGGTAATACCAACTCTATTACTTAATTACAGTTAATGAATAAATCGAATGATTGGTATCTATCCTAAAGTGGTTTACTATAGAATCCTAAGAGCTACATAACCAACCTAGAATCACATTTGTAATCTATATCTATATACTTATAATAAAACTGTAGAGAGGTCAATTCTGTACATTGAATATATATTAAAAATTATTATTGGGGGATGAATGGTTATCGATACTGATGCCAAAAATGTAATCAGTAAGTTTTTTGTCTGTCTGTCTGTCTGTCTGTCTGTCTGTCTGTCTGTATGTGCACGCATGGATCAAAAACTACTGAAGGAATTTTAACCAAACTTTGTACGATTATAGTCCATACTCCTGGGCAGGTTATAGGCTATATAACATAACGCTAAGATGCATAGGAGCTGAGCAGTGACGATAAATTTGAAGCAAGTCGGATGAAAATTTTCGCTTTCGAGCTCTTATCCTCGCATACGTTGATCATACACCAAAAATATGTATTACAAAGATGATGGTCTTCAAAAGATCTACAAAAAAGTCCTCAATAGTATATTTCTATCTTTTATAAATTAGCCACAATAACGTGTTTAAGCGATAGGCATTTCTTCAAGGTGTATTAAATACTTAAATATATTGTATTTCACATGGATATATCCTTATCACTATACACTTAAATATCTTTTTTAATAAAATATAGAATTATAAAATTATAATTAATAAACACACAAGATATAGATGAAATAAAACTGCCAAATCTCGCCGCACCAGTATAAGTACGACATTACGGTTGATTTTTCTTTAACACGCGAAACGGCCATCCGCTGAATCTACAAAAAGGCGGGAGCGCTCACGCCGCTCACGCGGTGACTTCACTCGAATTGTCACTGTTAATGCGAACGAACGTGGTTCTTATTGACTGGGAATAAGCGCGTTTTAGATTTAAAAAATACATAAGACGTAGTTTTTAGATATCAGTTTAAAGTAGGTATTAGATAATAATATAATTAGTTTGTTTAGTGTTTTTGTTTGTTTCTCCTTCTTTTCTGTATATTTATAGTTGTAAAATCAATAAGTACAATTTCAAATAAGTAAATTTATGCAATGACAATTAACAAATCCCATCTTCAGACTTTCCGTGTTGCTGGAGTAGATCTTAGTCTCAGATGTTTTTCACATGGGCAGTTGTACGTCGCTTTTTCCTGGGTCAGTAGTTCCACAAATCTTTATGCATAGGTACGTACCGGAAGCGTCCACTTTGAACAAGTGTAGTGACGATGCGATGTAGTAAAAATTACTCTTCGGTCTTAAATAGATTTTTAAAAGGCAGCGTCATATTTATTTATTAAATTGTACTTTAATAGTCTATAGTTAAAAAAAAAAACATTATCGTAAAAGGAGATTCACGCGGACGGCACAGCTTTAAACAATAAGATAATTATTATGTCGCATGCCTGCCTGGTCAAAGTACAGAATATTGCTTCATTCATCGGGTGGTGAAACGACTACTTACCGAATCAAATTTTTTGCAGAATTTCTACTGTATTATGATTAATTATGAATTTAAATTTAAGATAAAGTTCAAGCTTGACAACCAAAAACGATATTTCTGTAATGGCGCTGGTCACATGAGACGCGTGACGTCACACTCTAGCCACAACAAAACAAAACAGCGCGGTTTAAGTTAATTTTATCAGTTTTCTCCAATTTTATATTAATTAAAATGTCGAATAAATGGTTTGTAGTGCCACAGTGAACAAATCTATACATCTATAGGTACAAATAAATAAAATTGGAGTGTCTCTTTGTAATATCAAAATAACCGCTTTTTACTAAATGCATATGTATGTATACACGGTACATATACCAAAAATGTAGTTAAAAATTTTTTTGTCAGTCTGTCTGTTTGTCTGTTTGTTCCGGGTATTCTCTGGAACGGCTGGACCGATTTTGACGGGACTTTCACTGGCAGGTAGCTGATGATCCAGGGAGTAACTTAGGCCACTTTATTTAGACTAACTTTGTCCCGCGGCGTTACGCCGAAATGTATGTATGCGCGTAACTTTCGATCGGCTACACCAAATTTTTTTTTTTTATGTGTTAGTTATTCTTAGGACAAGGTGTGTGTACAAGAAAAAATTAAAAATAAAGAAAAAAGGTTTTTTTGTCCGTGACTACACCTTACTCATGGGTAGCTGGTAACGAAAGAAAAATATGGTGGTACGAAGTTCGTCGGGTCAGATAACATCTTTAAATACCACGCTTTGTACTATTTCAAAATGTAACCTAAAAGCATTGAGATATACTTGCCTACATAAAGTAAATTAGATTTTACAAAAATAATGAATGAATTTTTTCCAGAGGTTATTACAGAAACAATTTTTATGTTGTACTTATGCAAGTGCAACACAGCTGCTTTAACATTTTTCAGTTCTGCAACATAGCTATCAATGTTATTATTATGTACTAGCTGAACCCCGCGGTGTTACCCGCAGTTATTGTTGTACCACGAGTAACGCCGCGGGATAAAGTTAGTCTAAAAAAAGTAGCCTCAGTTACTTCCTGGATCATCAGCTACCTGCCAGTGAAAGTTCCGTCAAAATCCGTCCAGCCGTTCCAGAGATTACCCGGAAGAAGCAAACAGACAGACAAAAACATTTTTAACTACATTTTTGGTATATGTACTGTGTATATATATACATAGGCATTTAGTTAAAGCGGTTATTTTAATATTCAAACACACTCCAATTTTATTTATTTGTATAGATAGAAAAGTGCAACCATAAAAGCGTCAATCTTATGTAGGTTGATGTTATCGGCACGCACAAAATTTGGTTCCTTTTTGTTTCGAACCACTTATTAAATTTAGTTTATTAAAAAAAGTCCTGCAGAAATAGCTCACAGATCGATTATTACCACTCCGAAAACATAAAACGCAAACAATATTCAATAGAGGAATCTTTCGTTTATTAGCATGTGACGTCACCAGAGTTGCAACCAATCACAAGACGTTTATGTCGAAGACAAAATTTCAAAAAAATTGTTAGTTTTATTTCGTGCAATCTGCGAGAAACTTAAATTATTTTGTTTGATTTATAGTGAAATATGTCTTTTTAGACTATTATCTTAAAGGATGACCCCAATCCATAGTTTATTTCCCTTTCCTCTTTAAACGCGTGCAGTTTTTGGTGAGTCTGTGAGTCTATGCTTTGCGATGACGATAAACAAGACATAAGGTCAGACGTTGCGCACCGCAGGCATAGACGAACTGTTTCAGCAACGGAAAGCTCTATGTGGCTCTGTCGAGGGTGAGCGACAATGCTAATATGTTCGTATATTGTTCCAATGGCATTACACATAACATAGTACACAGCGAAGCTCTTTAAATAAAGGTAACACTGTCACAATATGTGGACATATCAGTGAAATTGCACGCAAAAACTACTGAACGGATTTGAATGACACTACAGGAATTTAACTTATACATCAGAATAACACATAGACTACTATTTGCCACGATAACCGACATACACGCGGGCGGAGCCGCGGGCAGCAGCTAGTAGGTAATATTATCTCATAGTGAAATAGAATAAACAGAATTGGTGGCGTGTGTTATTCATATATTATTAGATCAACCGCATGTTTATGTTATATGAATATGATTATAGCAATTCTGTAACCGAATGTTTACTTTATATAACCTTACGACATTGCGGAGATGATACGGTTTACCATGGAAATATAATTTTAAACGAATAAATGTACTTTGAAGAATTCTTACAGGCGTGGTAGGGCGTTTCACAGATACGTGATATTGATAATACCGCTACCGAAATAGTGAGAACTGAGGAAACAGTGTTGAGTTATCATTTACTTGTTTTTCGTCGGGTCTCGGTTCCAGGATCCCTGGAGGCGTTAAATTTAGGAAGGGAAATTTGCAGATGCTTATGGGCGGGGTAATTATGTACCATCTTAATAAAAGTTCTTTCGTTAAATTCTTAGAGCTTGTTTAAAGTTACAAAATGATTTATGTTTTATATATTAATATGACGCGGTAACTATATTATATCAAGTAAATATCAAATACAATGTAAAGGGATATTATATCAAAGATCTGTACACGTGTTGGAATACCACTTCATCCGATAGATTCTGGATGAAAAGTCAGCCTTAATCTAGCATTTAAAGGCTGAAGTGGTAATTTTATATGAGTTACATCTAGTAAGCAGATGTCTAAAGAGAATTCGGTTTGTGTTTCCCTTTCCTTTTGATATTAGTTGTGGTTTATTATTTGCTATTGACATCGTTATGAATTTACTAAAACAATTGTCAGTTAAGCTTAGTTCATGGTGCAATGGATCATCACAGCATGGCAATACTTTTTAGTACTTTTTTTTGATGGAATAGGCCTGCCGCCCATGGACACTTGCAAACACCAGAGGCGTCACAAGTGCGTTGCCGGCCTTTGGGGGATAGGGGGAGGGGGTTTGGGTTATGGGCCTCCGGTATCTTCACTCACTCGGTGAAACACAGAGCTAGCACTATTTCACAGGCCGTGATATCACTCCGGTCGAGCCGGCCCATTCATGCCGAAGCGTGGCTCTCCCACGGTAAAATTTCAAAATATTTGGTAAGAACTTGATTTGATGTGAAAAACTATTGAAGTAAATATTGATGCTTTATATTTCCGTTTCTATTCATTTTTGTGGATGAAACCCGATCAATATCACAGCACATCACAACAGCTTTTAACAGTTCACAGCTGGACATAGAAAGGAGGTTAAAGCCACGCTTACCAGACTTATTTTTATAGTTATATTTTTAAGTTTTTCTTCTTTTGTTTCTTTAATCGCTTCTTACGTCATCCATGGAATGATTAGGGGCTGTAACACTCTGTATTCTTAATTCTTCACCACACAGGCATTATTACACATTACCTGAAATAATCATTTGTCTTCGTGATTAGTATTAGAAGTTATAACCTAATTGTAAGTGAAAGTTTACTGTCTCACAAATCCTTTTTTTATTTACATCAAAGAGCTTAGTAATGTAAAATATGTAAAGGCTTCACGGAAGTGTATATATCGGTATATATTTACGCATTTCGTATGATTTAGGGAGCATATGCAAAGACAGGGAGTTAATCCCATAAAGCATCTTGAAAATAAATACATAATAATACTTTCGTTTTCCAGCTACGCATACATTCTGAATGATTTCAGGGAGCACGTATATGGGGAGAAGATTTAAATTGAATCTATATTTTTTATATTTTCATGATGAAATGCGGTTTAATCATTACAGCATTTATGTTTTTCACCTAATAATGAGGTCGTCATAGGTTGGACAATAAAAGGCAATGATCTGTGACTCTTCGAGTTACTGCAAACTTAACCGTACCATCTGATACTACCTGTATAATTTCCCCAAGCTTCTAAGCTTTTGGTTATTCTTATTCTAATTTACGCTCTGCCTTCTTACAATCTGAATACGATTACATTTCCGATACAGTTACTGTTAGGGATGCGATTGACCATAAGGTAGAAAGATGTTTTATCATTTTTCTCATGAAGTCTATGTTGCTTGTTGAAGTCTTTCCTGTAGCTACAAATGTAGAACTTACAGGTAATATTCTAATTTCCTGTGCCGAATTCCTTTTATAAAATTTTGCTACAGGTACCATGTAATCAAGTCAAAAACTATTGGAAACTCATCAGTCAGTCAACAATCAAATATGGAACTGCTCGTATAAATCGGCCTTAAAGACCTTTCTAAATAAATATCATTAGAGATCATGAAACCAGCAACCAAACAGCTAATTACCGATACCGAACCGTAAACGTGAAAGTTATGGTCATACATAAACATAAAATCTTAGACATAAAATAAAAAATGTCCGGCGGGAGGTCTTTTACGATATGTTTTTACCTACTGTATCAGTATATTGCTTATTTTACGCTCGATTTCTGAACGTACATACGTTGGGTCTTGGACTGTCAAAGGACGCCAATAATTCTAGAAAATAAATGTGGTCTGTAGTTGTTTTTGCTTAAAAAAAGGAAATCGAAGACGCTTGTTGAATTCAGAATGTCTCAAATTGAAAGAAAAGTTTTGAGGAAGGGAAGTAGTCGCAAAGATTCAATATGGTACATAGTAGTTATTATTTCTTAAATTATTTAATACTAATAAATCTGATTCTATATCTTTTTTAGTTACTTCAAAGAGGGTGGTTTTCTGTTCTACATGCCTGTGTATCTATGTGCGTGTATATATATCTGACCTAATTCTAAAGTAACAGGAAAGTTTTGGGTTATAATTGGTTATTTTTTTGTATATAAGCCTTGCAAAAATGATTCTAATTTGCCTGATTGAAAGCATGAGTAGAATCTTTGATTGTTTGTCATCATACTCATTGTAAATGAAGACAATGCGACAATACAGCATGGTGACACACTATGACGGCCTAGTGAGATACTTCTGCATCATTGGGCATCATTTCTTAGTTATCGTATAACATTTTTCACAATCAATTTCACTTCTTTTCCTGTAAAATAAAGAATTGTATAAATAAAAACAATTAATTAAACTTTTAATGGAAACAATGAAACACTGTCACTAATAACAATATGTTGACAATTACAATCTGATATATTTCAGGCAAAATATTTAAAATACACAAATATTCACACTACAACATTTTGCTGAATGGTAACCGCCATTGTAAACCTAAACAAACTGGAAATATTAAACAAATAAATTAAGTGAACCCAAAAATATTCAATCACAATGTAAATAAACCTTTTTCAATATGGATCCTAATAAAATAACGATTATATTTACATAAATTTTTGCTGTCTGTTTCGTTTGCATGAATTAGGAAGAAAAAAAGCAGTTGTGTCAGCTGATGTCAAGTGAATACCAACGCTCATGTAATTTTCTCTGACAATGAAAATAGCTTTGTTTTTTATGTATGGGCCTCCCAAAATGACTAGTCGTGACATGCCTGATGGAAAGCAAAAGCAGAATTCAAGAGTGTTGATCACCATACTCGTCGCGAATGCAAACAATGCAGCATGGTGACCCACACCATGGCGGCCTTGTGATGCTTTTGCATCGTTGGGTCTCCGGTCTCGCACTCACCAACGAAACACGACAGCATGAACGCTGTCATTTTACGTTGATGTTCTGTGCGAGGATAGTACCGCCCCGGTCGAACTCGCCCAACCGTGCTGAAATCAGCGGTTTAACAGTCCACTGCGGGACATAGACCTCTCCCTAAAAATGAAGTTTGGGCCTACTATACCAAGCTTGTCAGACCGGTTGGTACAGGGTGCCTTATAAGTTTTCCTTTCTATTTACAATGATGTCTTTTTGGTCCCTTGGTCGCCTTCTACGACATCCTTCGGCGTTGGAATGAATAATAATAATAATAAATAAATAAATGTTTCGGACATCTAACACACAACGACATCTAGTCCCAAGCTAAGCAGAGCTTGTGTTATGGGTACTAGATAACGGATATAAATACATATATACTTTTATTTTTGTAAATTATTAAATATACATACAAAACACCCAAACTCCTAAACAAATATACAGTCTGAATAAGGGTGGTGAGACACCATTTTAAATTCACTTTATATCGGTTTTCTTTTAATGTAATTTACCTTAGTGATCAATGCGGTCAGAGTATTTTATCTTAAACTAGCTGACCCACGCAACCTCTATCCGTCTTTTATTGCCCGTAGCATACTAATTGTCCCCCGTTTTTGTAACTTTCTTCATTTGTGTTAGTGTGATAATATATAGCCTTCTTCGATAAACTAGCTATTTAACTCTGAAAGAATTTTTAAAATCGGACGTGTAGTTCCTGTGATTAGCGTGTTCAAGTAAACAAACAATCTCTTCAGCTTTATATATTAAGTATAGATTAGGTGTGCCGGCCATTAGTGCCTTTACCTTGCTTATTGGAGTTTAGTCGAGTGCTTGTAAATATGTCATCGAAAGGAATAATTATTTTTATTCTTAAAAGATTTACTCTATAACATTATACTGTACACGTGAATACACGTAGTATTGATTACCAAGCATTGTCCATGACATATGAGTTAGTAACACGTTGATTTCAGTCGGTTCTTGGATATTTTTCTTGAAAATATATATATATATATATATATTTACTTATTATTAATTTACTTATAAAACTTTAAGGCAATCAATGAAGTCTAAGAGGTGTTTAGCTACTAGCTATTGAGCTTTTAAATCTTTGACAATTTGTGAGCTGTAACCATTTATAATGATATTTGTACACTTAAAGATGATCAGCAAATTGACATGATCCTATATGGTGAACTGAATTAATTGGTGTATAATAAAGTATTCTGTTTTACATTCTAGTAGATTTTAGATTTGACCTTGGCTTCGTTCTTGTTAATGTACGTTTTGTCCATCAATTTACTCTCTTCTAAGATACTTCACGTACCCAGAAAACATAAGATACCTACCTTTACTTTCCTTAATTATTTAATGTAAAAGGTTACACTTTGAAAGCGTTACAAGCAAATAAACTCGTATATACCTATATAATATAACGTTTAATCAAATGGTTAGTTTTCAGTACTCCACTACGGGACAAGACCTCGCACAATAACAACTATTAACTTAAGATGACGGGAGTTACTGTAATGCTATAAATATTACATAGATATCGTTTGCCCGAAACACAAACACAATTTTTTTTTCTTAATTTTTTAAATACATAGCCATTAGCTACCGACGCTACCGAGGTTCCCATAACCCTTCATGGATTTATTTGCTATATTTTCCAAGTTTTCCTTAGGAACCCAAGACCTCTAGCACAGCAGTCGCATTCACTAAAACTGCGCCACCGAGGCAGTCAGTCTCATCCTTTTAAGAAAGAACCTTTTTCAAATCTTCAACTAGTTAGTGGGTTAGTGGACTTGAAATGTTTACGAAATTGTTGATGACGTTTTGTCTTTCTATTTCTTGGTATTATAGCAACAACATAAACAGCTCTCTTGAAATTCATCTTCAAACTGTAAAAATCGTGGCCAGTTTCGCGGTTTTTAACCGTAGTGTGTACGTTTCGGTCGGTTTTGCGGTTTGACGATTTACCGCTTGCGGGAAAATCCCGTAGTGCGGCCTAAGCTTAAGGCCGCCATTTGTACATAGTCATTTAATTGATATGCTCCTTTTTTATGTATAAACTCTATTAACTGCTGTACAATAAAACTAAGTCTAATCTATGCCTTTGGTGTTTATCAGGTTTTGGTTTGTATATTAGAAAAGTTTCGCCGTTATCATGGCCACCATACTGCGCTTACGCTAACATCCCATTGTAAATGATTGATTACGTCATAAACCGACGCATTCGTATGAGACTCGAGCTCGGAAAGCTTTTATTTCAATAACCATAAGCACTTGTTTATATGTATGATTATGACGCTCTAAAAGGGAGTTTGAAACTTCTAAGTCTCATAATATTTAAATAAGGAAAATAAATAACCCCTATATCAACTGCATTAAGTAGACAGTGCTCAATTTAGGTCAACGTTTTTGAATCCTGAAATATGAAATCTTCAATATGCTTAAAATTTCGATATAACTATTAAAATGTGTTATTATTATAAGGACGGGCGTCTTGTAAGAATAGGGTTGCTGATGACTTGTGATTTTGTTCTACCGCCAACTGTTTCATTAAGTATATTATGTATTTAAGGTACGGTATTATGGTAAAAAAAAAACCTCTGTTGACATAATACTGTTGATTAGATAAAGTATGGTATCCAAGTAATAAATACAAAAGAAATTCTCTCTCACCGGGATTAAATACACAAAACCAAAATAAGTAATGCTAAAGGTTTCCGAATATTTTTGATTTTCAAGCTAGACTGATCTTAATTGCATGGTCCCGTAAGTCGGTATTTGAGTGAATTTATAGTAAGAGATAAAAAGTAAAGCACACCCCCAAAACGTGTCCCACATTTCATTTTCTCTAAAGGGCGTACATCATTTTAGCGGGTAAAATTGGCCACCAATTTTCAGGAACGTTCAAGCGCTTTACTCGTATCTTCGACCCTGACATTAGTTATTGTTTTAGAAAAGTATAACCGTCATGGTAAATTAATATCTATGCTGACAAATTAAATTATTTTACCTTAGTATCCAAACTAAATGTTGAAAACCTTAATCGTAAATATAAAGTTTAGGGTTACGGGGGGCTGACAGCTATGTGCCCGCGGGGTATCCTTTCGCTTTGATTTATAACTTTAACGGGTATTACGAGTTTTACGGCTTTTACGAGCTTCGACCTCAATCAGTGTTTTGTGGCTGCTATAAAATGTCATTCTTGTTTTAGACTTGAACAGTAGTGTAGGGTTATGAGATTTCATATATCTCGTGGTATTGTTTTAGAGATTTATTATTCTCATACTAATGCTGTAGAAAATTCTACACACACACACACACTGACTAATAGCTACTATTGCCAGTACACATTTGCGACAGTAGTCTAATCTGTAACAAGTTTGAGCCTCCTTGATATCCAGAGAGATTTAACGACCCTACTCACTTAGTAACCAAGATGGATATTTCATATGATGTAGGTTGTTTGAATTGACCAAGACAGGAGAGTACAGAAAACAAAACACAAAATATAACTGCAAGGTTATATACAATTAAATTGCCATATCTATTACAAAAAATACTAGCCAGTTTGTTAATAACTCAAAGAAAAGAGACCGAGTTAGGGCCAGTTAAAACTACGCACAAAATTGGTTGCGCGGTTCCAAAACCACTAAAATTTAATCGTCAGCTCAAGATTAAATCTCAAGGTGTATAAACAAATGAATAATAAATAGATCCTGACAACGAAATAATTCAAACATTTATTCACGGTTGTAATTAAGCCTTTCAGGATAAATACTCAAAATTTTATCTACACCACTTACTTTATCTGTCTCAACCGTTTTATTTGAACCAAATAATGATCATGCATGTTTTATTTATGAGATAAAGTCCCTATCCTGTTCCTGCATAATTGATATGAAAAGAGGCTTCGAAAATTCGTCGTCGTTCGTCTTGACTGAATTCATGTACAACAGACAGACATGCATACTCATATATTTTATTAATATTTTAATACTTCTAATCTACGTTTAAAATTTTGTATTTTCGAGATATTTTGATTCAATTGGCTACTGTTCAGAGTTGACATATTAATCATTTTTAAAGAATCTATTAAAGTGTTACTTCATTAGACTTTAGCATTTCATAACCGGACATAGGATTATTTTAAAGAGTGTCACAATTCATGGTCCTTCTTCTGCATGGATTCTGTTCTTAGCCTCATCAAGATCATTCAGGCTTTGCTTAGGTTTATTCGTTCACCATGGCATTTAGTTCAGCAACTTTTCTGTAAATAAAGAAATAACTTAAAGTCTTCACCGAGATAAACTTTTGTGAAAAAAAAAAACACAAAGCAGTCATGAGAGAAGCAGAACTGCCGACAAAGTGAAAACTGTTGAGGTACAAAATACATATATATATATAAATTTGACTTATTTATTTTACAAATTTATTTAACGTACAAAACAGATTTATTATTATCTAATTTACATCTTCGCTAAGAAACAATAATGTTTTTTAATAAAAGTGACGGCCTTGTTGACTCTTCGCCAAGTACTCGCACAAACGCTCTGCACCGCCATCGCCGCCGCCTTCGAATATTCGATCGGTCACGTGTCCTGTCGCGAATTTAACAGTTTTGACCCATCCCAAAATAAATTTAGGTAAAGACAATGCCGCTAAAGAAGTTTTTACTTAAAAAATGTCAAATAAAATAAGTCTGTCTATTTTATTTCAGTAACCTTTTCAATATATGCCACCATCAAACCTATGGTAATTGCGCTTTTTAAAATATTCAAACAGATGCCCTGATTTGAACGCTCATAAATAATGCAATTTTGTATTCATTGGCATTGTTCGACTGTATTATGTATTCTATTATTCTTGTTATTTATTTTCTAGATTAACTTTTAAGCTTATTACTTCGTTAGAATGTTCGATTTTTTTGTTGTAGTTTATAAAATAGCATTTCATCGTCTTCAAGATCCTACCTTTTTAGTGGAAGCAAAAATAGTGCACGAGTACGGGGAAGGAGGGGAGGGGGAGGGGGTTTGAAAGGAAATGGAATCAACGCACTTGTTTCCTTCAAATTATAATAAATAATAATAAATATTTCGGACATCTAAACACACAACGCCATTTAGTCCCACGCTAAGCAGAGCTTGTGTTATGGGTACAAGACAACTGATACAAATACATATATACTTCTTTTTTTGTAAATACATACATATTATAGATAGAACACACCCAAACTCCGAAACAAGTATTTGTAGATCATACAAACATTTGGTCCGACCCGGGAATCGAACCCGAGACCTCATGATCAGCAGTCGCTCACGCCAACCGCGAGACCAACGAGGCAGTCGAATTGTTATAAACAGCTGTAGTTTCTGTAAAATATATTTTTTCAGATGTTGGTAATTTTATTCAGGTTATAAAAGGCACCTTTCAATCTCTCAAAAGAACAATCTCTAGCGGTTAAGTTATAAACAAGTGTGCCAGCAAGGGTATACCTTCATAAATAAAACATTTCGTGTCAACCTGTCGTTGAGATAATGTGATGTAACTACACAATTTGTTCTTTAAATGTTGAGTGAGATCTTTGTAAGTTCTTCGAAGGGATAAGTGGGATTTTGTGGATGGACTCCTTTAGTTAGCAGAAGTTTAGTTTCGGTAATTGAACACTGATATCTGTTCGTCTTTTTGGTAAAGTTTTGAGGTTTAATGGCGAAGTTTGGACATGAACTTGGCTCCGTGTATAACGTTTTACTGAGTGACGTTGTGTTACATGAGCTTAGTATTTTCGCTTGATATAGATATATTGTAAAATCTTCTATTCAACTAATGATATTAATAATTTGCTGACACATTTTCAGTTATTTACTAGGAACTTCTTATTGTGTTACCAATTCAACAAATTTGAAAGAAAAATATATAATGATTGAAAAAAAGTGTGCACTTTTAATGTCGATTGATATTGTCGTTTAATGTAATGAAAACAGTTATTTTTACATAATTACTAGCTGTCCCGGCAAACGTCGTTTTGCCATAAAATTATTTTAAGGATGGGTGACCCTTACCATTTAGGGGAATGAAAAATAGATGTTGGCCGATTCTCAGACCTACTCAATATGCTCACAAAATTTCATGAGAATCGGTCAAGCCGTTTCGGAGGAGTTTGGCAACTAAAACTGTGACACGAGAATTTTATATATTAGATATTAAAATATATTCATTAGTATTTTACTTTTAAAAATTCTTGTTTGAACTATGATAACACACACACACACACACACACACACTGTGATGGGACACAGCTTGATAATCTCTTTAAAAATAGAAGCAATTGATTTTTCTAAACGTGCAATAACAGGGATTAACCTTATGAGGGTGTACCTGGTTCCCCCGCTCCTAGTACCCGAAACGGTGTTTTTAGTCGATTCGAGTCCGAGAAAACCACCAGTCGGTGGTATCCGAGGGGATTTACGCACAAAAAAAGGCAAAGCCCAGCTGATTATGTTTATATTAAGTCAAAATGGTGTCCATAGCATTATGTGCACATTATTATATTGGTTTTAAATTAGTATCAAAGCTCAAGAATATTTGAGTATAATTTGACTCCTCAATAAATAGACATAGTACACACTGAACATACACTAACTGATTACTGAAATGGGAACGAATAAAAACATCAAAATCAAGTAGCAGTTTTGCATATCAATCTGTATTAAATTCGAAACTGAATCATGACTTTCATTACAAAAAAAACTTGTGTGTCTCTGCGTCACATATACATATATTTTTCGTATATATGTGGATTTGCTATTTACGGTGCACGTCTAAGATTTTACGTAATATAGTAAATGCGAAATCGAGTTCCGTTGTTTATTTCACAGATCATCTTGACATTGCAAACACAACATGTGTCAGAAGTACAGTACTGTTTTTGAGGAACACCAGAAATGATTGGCATAAATCTATTTTTAATAAAAGTAATACATCGGGAAGAAGGCAAAAAAAAATTGAAATAATTTTGATACGATACATTTCTAGGCGTCATATGTGCTGATATTGGGCACTCTAAAGAACACTAGCTTACTCGTTCAACGAATGATGATAATAATATCTTTTTTTTATGTAATAGGATGGCAAACGAGAAGACGTATCGCTTGATGGTAAACGATTACCGCCGCCCTTGGACACCTGCAACACCAAGGGAGATGAGGGGAAGGGTTGGGGTACAGGCCTCCAGTATCCTCACTCATTCGGTGAATGCAAGCGCTATTTCACACCAGTTTTCTGTGAGGCCGTGATATCACTCCGGTCGAGCCGGCCCATTCATGCCGAAGCGTGGCTCTCCCACGGTTGGTCTTAAGATTAAATAAAAAAATACACAGTTAAAGTGTTTTTTTTTTTTTTAATTATCAACACAATATAGTCTGTCCCTGCTACCTCTGTTAGCTACCACAATTGAGAACTTAAGTAAGATAAAAAGTTGGGCGTCTCATCGAATTAACGCTACTCAAGAAAAAAATGCTCGCTAATAATAAATGGTAAAATAGATCCCAGATCCTGGACTATTCACTACCATAACACTCAGCTCTTGTTGGCTTTAACGCGATGCGGTTTACCTGAGCCTTCTGGATTAATGACGTATCCGACAATTAACAGATTTTTCAGTAGTCCTTGAAATTAGCGCATTCAAGGAAACAGAAACAAACAATTGATAGCATAAGTCAGTATCTCCATCTATTAAGCGTCCTCTAATCTAGTTTGTTATACTTGACCGAACAAAATAAGTCACCATGCCAACAAGCGGTTTAAACATACAAAGCTATGAAGACAACTTAAAGAGGATTATATAAAATGTCTACAGAATACTTCAGGGTTTCATTTTTCATCTTCTTTTCTCCATTGAAAACAGGACATTGACGCTAATGACACTTAAGAAAAGCATGGCGACAAAATGAATAGTACTTTTCTTTTCGTTTTATTCATTTTACCTTACGAAGTTATTAAATATTCATTTTTATTTTAAAATAGCTGTGTCCCGCGGAGTTACTTGTGGTTCTTGTTATACTTTTACAATACAGCACTCGGGTAACACCACAAAGCAAAGGTAGTCTAAAAAAGAGTAGCCTAAGTTAATCCTTATTACATCAGATATCTGCCAGTGAAAGTCTCGTCAAAATAGGTCCAGCTGTTCCAGGGATTAGCTGGCACTAACAGACAGACAGAAAGAAAAAAATGGTAAAAAATGTTATTTTGATGTTTAACATTTATGCATTTAGTAAAAGCGGATAGTTTCATATTACAAATAGACACTCCAATTTTATTTATTTGTATTTGTATAGACTAGCTTTTACCTGCGCCCGCTTAAAGGTAGGTTATCACGGTGACTCTTCAAACTGATTTTGTTTTATATGAACCGATTGAAGTTAAACTCACACTAAAAGTTAAGTGTAACGCATTAGTGAAAGCCGCATTCGAATTGTTTAAGCCGTTTCTCATATTAGCGTGAACAAACGTACAGACAAACAGATACAAAATGTAACAATTATTGTATTGGTTCTATTGCGTTCGTAAAGCCCCCTATAATAGTTTATCTTATCTATCTTCCATGTACAGACAGCGACCAGTTACGATTTTAGTCTGTGATTTTATAAGAAAGAGCTTATACTTTTTTAAATAGTAGGTACAAAGGTAGTAGAGCCACGCTGCTGATCGTGAGGTCTCGGGTTCGATTCCCAGGTCGGACCAAATGTTTGTATGATCTACAAATATTTGTTTCGGAGTTAGGGTGTTTTCTATGTATAATATGTATGTATTTACAAAAAAAGTATATTTGTATTTGTATCAGTTGTCTAGTACCCATAACACAAGCATAGCTTAGGATAGAGGGCTTTGTGTGTCAGATATTCGAAATATTTAACAAAAGAATGAGGCATTGTACACATATAAAGTTAATGATGTTGGTTGGGGACTGCAGCTCCCAGGACAGGTAACGAAAGAATTTTGTGGAGACTACAGCTGATTTTTACAAGAAGGGCATCAATAAACTGCCAATGCGTTGGCAAAGATGCGTCGATTGCATGGGTGATTACTTCGAATAACAGAAATAAAAAAGTTTGAAAAATAAGTACTTTCACTTATTGCATACAAAACGACAATTTCATAGGTAAAGACCTATTATGTAAGTTTTATTGAAAGCTTTTAAATAATCGGGTTATAGTTTTTTAACAGACTTTTAAAAATTGAGGAGGTTCTCAATTCGACTGTATTATTTTATGTTAGTTACCTTAGAACTTTAGACTGGGTTAACCGATTTTGATGATATTTTATTCTTAAACTTTTCTGCTTCCCGTTTGGTCCCATCCCCGTTTGGTTGATCTCGACATCATTATTATTTTTGTTATTTTTTTTACTTTTTCTTGTTACAATCATTTATTTATACAAAATTCCTGCAAATAAATTGCACAAGGCGGACTTTATAATGTGTTCACCACATAAATCCTGTGAAATCGTCAAACCGCAGATTTAATATTTTTGTAGTACTACTTATAGCTATGTCAAAATCTTTCACATCACAATACACATACCTTTAAACATAACTCATCAAATATGTTTCCCTTAGAACGTTTCGATATTCCATTAGTGTGCAAAAAAGAGGTAACACGAGATCATATACGATTTCGATTGATTTATTACAAAGAATCTGTTAAAATACAGATAATATTTCTCTTTTATCTTTGAATTTGGTAGAATACAGATAGGTTTTAATCATTTCATATGATGTGATCTATTTTGTAGGGATTAATAAAATCTTTGTCACTCGATTATTAATAAATTAGATCCAACTTCACCAGTTCCTGATAAATATTCTGATAGCTATCCGTCTTATAACACTACTTGACAGATAATTTTTTCTGGCTTTTTTATATAATAGAGGGCAAACGAGTAGACGTATCACCTGATGGTAAACGATTACCACGCCCATGCACACCCGCAACGTCAGAGGCGTCACAAGTGCGTTACTGGCCTGGCCGGGATGGGAATGGGAGGAGGGGTTGGGGTAAAAATAATGTATATTTGAATTACTGTCTCCATCCTAGACATGCGAAACTAAAATCTGTTGTTAACAGGTAAGTTGAAATAAGAATATCAGTGAAACTAGCCATTACTCTATGAGGACCAGTACCTCTAGAGCTACAGGAGGCTAACTTCTCCCATAGAATTAGAAGAGAGCTTGGGCCTTCGTTACCAGTGTTGCCCAGTTATATATAAGTAAAAGATTGTTTGAACGGTTTTCTGTGAAGCCATGGTTTCACTGTAGTCAGTTGCATCGCTCTTCTACGGCCACTATGAACCAGATTCCTAAACTATTTTGAAGTCGTCTAAGTCCAATCAAGAACAAAACATTCACCGATAAAAAGAGGTAGATGACTAAGGCATAGAGAAAGACTGAGAGTTTGTTAACCACTTCCTCACTTTTGCGCGTCGAAATTGAGACAGTTTCTATTTATGTTCTTTTTTCCTTTTCAAGAGGAATAAGCGATCCTCCTTAACGCCATTTGCAGATTTAAAAAGATAATCTTTACAGATAATTAGAACAATTTGAGTGTTATCGTCTCTTTAGCTGTTCTTAAGCTAAAATACGAACCCGAAAACATTTGAGACTGCGAACAGTGAAATTTTAAGCTGTAAATACAGGCAATGTGTCGCATTTTTAAGCCTGTCAAGTGAAACATGAATAGGGAAACCTTTAGGATCTTTTACTGTTTTGTACAATCATGTGAATTTAGATGTATTTTATTCATCGAGTTGAATGTCCTTTAAGTCAATGAGCATGAATTTCATATGCATTTATTGAAGAGAATTTAGTTTCCGGGAGATTTTGAAGCATTAGTTTGAACATTATATGGCAAACTAGTTGTTGCCCGTGGCAAATAGTTGCCTATGTGTTATTCTGATGTATAAGCTATATTACTGTAAAGTTTCATCCAAATCCGTTCAGTAGTTTTTGCGTGAAAGAGTAACAAACATCCATCCAAACATCCATCCATCCTTACAAACTTTCGCATTTATAATATTAGTAGGATTTAGTGAACTCACTTTGGAAAATATTAGAATACTGGCTGTTGCCCGCGGCTCGGTTATCGCGGCGAACAGTAGCCTATGTGTTATTCTGTTGTATTAGCTATATTACTGTAAAGTTTCATCCAAATCCGTCCAGTAGTTTTTGCGTGAAGAAGTAACAAACATACACACTCACAAACTTTCGGCTTTATATATTAGTGTGATAGTGTGAAGTGTGAAGTGTGATTCCATATTGACTAAAGTTTTTAGTAACAACTACTCTTTATAACAGAATATTAAAAGAAAACATGTGTGTAATTAGTTTAGAATACACTTACTTATGACGTGCGTTCATTGATGACTAAAACTAGAGAAAACTTAAAATAAAATAACTATGTAGTAATTTTCATGATCCTAAATTCTATTGTGTAATGTTTTTCTATTTAATTATACAATAACAAATGTGAATCAAAGAATAAAATCTATTTGAAAACCAGTGAGTGTGAGGGGTCGTAAGCTACTCAAGATAATGTTAAATATATAGTTATTAGGGTGGAAATATTTGAAGGTAATATGTTTGATTATGGGCTGGCGACTTTCGAGAAACAATTTAGTTTGGATATTCGTTGAGATGATCTGATGTCTTGATGTCAAGAGACTGTGAAATAATTGGTTAATTGCTTTTTATCAAATGTGAGGTACTTTTATTTGTCAGAAGATCGAGACTGTACGAATGATTTAAGTAGTCCACTTACCACTTCCTATGCTGAGTATTGTAGGTTCAATCCCACAGGATTTATTAGTTTTTCTGATCCATAAACAGTTATTCTGACTCTGGGAGATTTAGTCTCCGTTTCATTAACATTTTTAATTTACCCCGTGGCAGAGGATATATTCCAAATGCAGGAGTTATCTTTACAAAAAGAAGGCGTCAAAGCACTTGTGACTTATCATCAGATCAGATCAGACCATACGAAAAGAGGTTCCCTAACGTGTGGTAAATTAATTGTTTCGTTCCATGTGAGTCAATGTTCAAAGACCATCACAGGTCTTGAAACTTAGAATACTGTAAAATACAAACCTTTAAATAAGTTAACAAACAAACGACTTCATTAAAGCATCTAACAGTTGCACCGTAGTCGGAGAAGTGTTTTCTACATTTAATCCTGACAACATCGTTGTGGTAAACGCGAAGAAACTTTAACTAGAAATAAAACTAACTGGAACTAATTGTACATTCATTGCAATATCAACTCTATTAAACAAAGTACAGAGTTCAATCTAAATTGGCCATGAACATAAGCAGCAAAGAAAACGTTAATTTTCCAGCCATTATCACGGAAGATCATTAGATAACATCGAAATGCATGACAGGAAATGTTCAAAGACCGTGTTAGGAACAAAGAAATTTAGATCAGAAAATTCTCTCGAAAAACTGTAATTTCCTTCAAACGGCTACAGGAGAGGGCAATTGGATTTTTCAGGTCGAATTTCTAAAAGGACCGGAGTTTATCCTGATAATTGGAATCAAGCCAAATTATATTCTATTCTCACCTTCGTAGGATATATTTTTGATGTACATTTTTGATCCCTTGTATCATTTAATTTAGCAAAAAATATATTGGTTAGATTTTCGTAAAGGTGATTCTCAATTGTTTTGCTGTAAGCGCCTAAAATTGGTGGAAATTTGACCAGTAAATTGGGTATATTAATTTACCACAGACTCAAATACGTAGGCGTTATACAAAGCTTAATGAAAATTGTTACGTACTCACGGTTGTTTGCTGATACGATTATGGCGACTGGTGATACAAAGAATGACCCTTAACTTTTTAGAGCACCTATGTATTTATAATTTAGACCCGTGGTTTTGATTCGTCAAAGGGTTGGCACATTTATACTACACCTCTATTTAAGAAATGAAAATGGTATAGGAATTAGTATAATTAGTGTGCTATTAATGTATGGTAATAAAAGACAGAAATGTTAGATGTATCTTAAACTTAAATAAGCATATACTTGTAAATGATAAGGACATTACTTTAAAATATTCATAAAATGATTTTAATCAAAGTAATAAGAAATAAAACGTAAAACAAGAAAGTCAGAATCTATTGGTTTTAAATCGTGTTTTTCATTAATTAAAAGGTTATAAATAAATAAAGAGGCCAGTTATCATACCTGCAGTTGTAGTAAAAACTCTTCATTAAGTTAAAAAGAAAAACAAGTTTACAAGTTAACAACGTGTTTGGTGCTTAGTTACAGAATTTGTATCAAGGATGACTCACAAAATTAAATTTACATGCCCAAAGGAAAAAGTAAAATCAAACAATGATTCCAAATGGAACCATTTATGTCCCAACGGACATATTTGCTAACCTGAACAAGGAATAAACCTATGGACAAATGACAATAACTTACAATGAACGTTTCTGGAAGCTCATTAATTTTCTCAATGGGTCGTAAGAGTAAAGTTTGCTTCGACAATTGTTAATGATTTTGGTCTAAGATATAGATTATCCGCTCTTTACCCTGTGCCTAATGTGCAATGAGTTTTACTTTTTAAGCGACTTCAAAAAAGGAGGAGGTTTTTATTTCGATCGTATATATGTTTTTTTATGTGTGTTCGCTCTACTCTTGTGATCGTCTACTTCTCACAATTTTTTCTCATTTCTGCACACCCCCATACTAGGGTAAAATGTTGTTTCTCAACTTTCATCCCTTTCATACTATTTCTATAATGTGACTGCAATATTTATTCATTCAAGTCACAGAATAATATTAATATATCAATACAAATAAATAAAATTGAAGAATCTGTTTGTAACTTCAAATAACCAGCTTTTCACTAAATGCATTTGGAAGTCTATGCGGTACTTAACAGCAAAAAACTATTTTTAATTTTTTTTCTTTCTCTGTCTGTTAGTTCTAGCTAACCTCTGGAATAGCTGGACCAACTTTTATTAGGACTTTTATTAGCAGATAGCTTATGTTAAATGGAGTAACGTAGGCTACTATTACTTTACACTAAGACTTTAAACTTTACAGTTAGCTACGTCCAACTAGTTTAGATTAATATTAAAACTAAAACAACTATTTTTACAGGAATTAACTCAATCAGTTGTTAAAAAGTATTTTTTTTATTAAAAAATACATACCTCTGATGTACCTGACGTTTCGACCAGGTTGTTTAATAAGTGATTGCGTTAATTCCCGTAAAAATATATCTGTTAATATATCATGGAACGCGAAAGTTGATGCGTCTGCATATAGCATAAAAAAGATACCTACCTACCTAAACCTAAAAGATGAACTTTGCTATGTGTTTATATGCGACGCGTTGTTGCATTAAAATATTAAAGAACTCTATAAAACCCTTGCACACCATTTTGTCGCATTCTCTATAAGTAATTTAAACTTAGCCGTTTTCATCATATTCTGTAAATGATAAATGTTCAGTGCTTAGATTATTAACGATACGAAGTTTCAGTCCCTTATAGCGACATTCTCCAGTAGATTTTGCAGCGATATTATCGGAAACTTTCAAGGGCTCAGGGTTTTTGTCAGCTTAAGAGATTATGGACTGAGATATGATGAATCATTTTGTCATTAACGAGACTTTGGTTTAGAAGGTGAAATAACTTCGCGAGTTCAAAATTGTTAAACAAACAAAAGGTTATAAACCTTTATTTGAAAATTTTGTTCGTACGTGTTTGTGTTCAAAATTTCTAATTAATTAAAAACGATGAAGGAAAATGAACCTTGGAGTTCGCTTTGTTGTTTATTAATTTGTATATCTTCCAATAAATGAGAGATCCTTAAACAATAAGATTAATAGATACAATTTACAATTTTGTCCGAAATATTTATTTATTTTATTTATTATTTATAAAATCCTTACTCCGACCGATATAACCGCGGGTGGAGACGCGGGTAAAAACTAGTATTGTGTTAAATACTTGTTTAGTTTATTTTCGTAGGCTTTCTAAAACTAGAACATTTCTGCATACAGTTTACTATTGTCAATGTTTTCAATACGATAATATGCCACAGCAAAGCGTGACATAGTTAGCTGGTTTGTAAAATTTATTTAATGAAAACCGAACTGAGAACACTTCAAACCAGTCAATCTAAAATATTATAACATTTATCTATCAATATATATTTTTAAAGAGAGAAATTTTATATTCGATTCTATTTCTTCTTCTATGTGAATATATAGAAAGAATATAACTTTGGCTATTACTTTAAAATTTGTCATATCAAATTAAATTCCTTGAAATATTGATTAATTTTAACTAATTAAAGCAGATTGATCAACATTACTGGCATAATATTTTAATTACAATATTCACTCCAATATTATTTTAGAAGAAACTTTTGTATGATATATTTGAACACAGCATAGATCTTTGTAAGCTTGTTACAATGTAAAATAAAACATGTCTAGCATAAGACGACCCAACCCGGCATATTTTCTTGGCTGAAAAAAAATATGTAGAGAGCGAATGCTGAAACAAAATTTGGAAATCTGACCTATTTATTAAAACGTGGGTAAAATATTTTGTACCACTTTTTAAGTAGATAATAAAACACATGAAAGCATTTCACATTTGGAATAAAGTCAAAAAAAATAATTATATGTATTGCGCTGTAAAGTTTAATAATGTAAAAGTAGTAAAACCTCGGTGGCGTAATGGTTGTGTATGCGACTGCTGTTTTTGAGGTCTCGGGTTCGATTCCCGGGTCGGAGTTTTGGTGTTTTCTATGTATAATATGTATGTATTTACAAAAAAAGTGTATCAAGAAAAGTTTTTATCAGTTTTCTATTACCTAGGGACTAGATGGCGTTGTATGTTAGATGTCCAAAATATTATTATAAAACTGATCATATAAGGCCACATAGAAACACAGTATATATATATAAATAAATATAACATAAAAACTAAAAATTTACAAATACCCAAGTCGAAGTCATTTAACGATTATACTGGCACGCGTGAAGCACTTAATCTAGTAATCATACGCCAAAACTGCCTAACATCACTATGGAAAAGAGTTGATACTCCTACAGTGCTGGACCGACATTAACCAAATAGAGAAGAACCACCGCCAAGAAATTGGTTTTCAAATGAAAAAAACCGCAACTAATTCGGTCCACCCGTTTGAGAACTACGATGCTACAGACACACACACACACACACACACACACACACACACACACACACACACACACACACACACACACACACACACACACACACACACACACACACACACACACACACACACACACACACACACACACATACACACACACACACTCACACTCACACACACACTCACACTCACACACACACACACACACACACACACACACACACACACACACACACACACACACACACACACACACACACACACACACACACACACACACACACACACACACACACACACACACACACACACACACACACACACACACACACACACACACACACACACACACACACACACACACACACACACACACACACACACACACACACACACACACACACACACACACACACACACACACACACACACACACACACACACACACACACACACACACACACACACACACACACACACACACACACACACACACACACACACACACACACACACACACACACACACACACACACACACACACACACACACACACACACACACACACACACACACACACACACACACACACACACACACACACACACACACACACACACACACACACACACACACACACACAGAGAGAGAGAGCGAGAGATCGACGTCAAACTTATAACCCCCCTCTTTTGGCAACGGGTGTTAAAAATAGAAGGGTCTGTTGGTAGTTTCAAATTAACAACATTACCACAATGCTTTGTGAACTCTGAAACGGCTGAACCTACTTTTATTTTAGACTAGCTTCAACCCGCGCTTTTACTCCCGGTTTTTGTTGTAAAGGTAGATCAACAGATAGAAAGGTTCAGTAGTTCAAGTTATACTGGTCGATAAAGAAAACAACGCTTTTGAATCAGTTGAATATTGACCGCTAGATGATTGCCAGTATATGTAGATTAATATATTCTGAAAATTTATTAAGAAGCACATACCTATCTCGTGTCACCACCCCTTTTCATCCCATGAGTGTCTCAAGAGGCGACTAAAGATGCACACTATGTAAGACATCCCTGCAAAGAGAAGTAAAACTTGAAAGAGATTCTATACCAAGTCCTTTGGCCCGCACGGTACAGCAGGCCAAAACACACCCTTTCTATAAAGAGGCCTATGCTTAGTTATCGACCATTAGAGGATCTGATAACATGCCTAAAAATTGGTATTAAGTTTCAGCTATTGAGCCTTTATGTGAGAAGTGTCAAGTGGTTATTATTATAAAAACAAATCCTGAGTTAGATTCGGCCAGAGATAGTTGATTCAAATTGAAAATCATTTATTCAATTAAGACACTATGGCGCTATTCAGTACACGCGGCCAATGCAGAGCTATCCACGACAGCTCCGCGCGCGAACTCCATTGCACGGTCCGCGCAGCACTGAACGACGAATTCATCCGCGATGGACGCAAGCCCTAATCCGCGTGCAGACCGTCCTCGTCCCACTGAATAGCGACTTAGTAAATTGAAGCTACAGTTAAAAATCATAGATCGAAACATTGACACAAGACATGCATGCACAGCATGTACGATTGTCAAGGCAAATTAGGTGAAAACACAAAATCTACTGCCCGCTTGTGTGTATCTATACCTTCTAGTTTCCAGAGTGTAGAGCCTTATGAGAAAAATACTGGCAAATAAACTCAAAGTTGTTTAAGTTTCTTTATATGATTAGTAACCGATTTATAGTCTGTGCGTAACCTAACTATTCATAACTGACCCGAATTAATCATATCGACGAGATGAAAATCCACCTATTTTCTAAATGTAATAGAGATCAAATCTTCAATTTCGAAGTATTGAATTTTGTCATTAATCCATTTCCATTACGAAGGATATTGAGATTATAATGAAGACCAATCTCATCGCTAACGACCAATTTTTTTTCAATAAATGAACCTGATTGTGAAACTGAGGGTAGTATGAAAAAATTGTCGGTGAAATTTGGTGAAATTGCTGATCTGGAGTTGGGTCTAAAGGCGCGTATCCACCGAAGTTGTTTTCAATTTCAGTGTTTCCAACTGTTGACAAAATTCCCTCTTCAGAAAATCGCCAACTGTTGTTTCCATTTTGTCTACACCGAATCGCGAACAATTTGAAAAACATTTCAACTAAGCGTCTTTACAGAGCCAATACAAATTGCAAAAAGCGTATTCTTTTGATGTTTAACACCAAAAACAGAACACGTTTCCCAACATTTGTTGACAATTATTGTTGCCAACACAAGGAAATTACAGAAACTTTTGTCACCAACACGTGTTGCCAACACAAAAGTTGCCAACTTTTGTTCGGTGGAGACTCGGCTTAAGTTATTCACGTGAATTATAGCGTTTAATGAAATGAACCCATTGTTTGTTGAATGTTTGCCTGTCCGTGAAACGTGCTGTTATTTTTAATTAGACTTTGTACCTCATTTTAATTACTATATTACATTCAGGTCAGTGATTCATATTCAATATTCATTTATGGAATTTATTTAAAAAAAAAGTATTTTTATTTCTTTATCATCGCCATTCGATCTTTTTAAACGACTACAAAAAAAAGAGGAGGTTATCAATTCTACTGTATTTTTTACCCAACTACGGCAAAGCCAAAGGAGGGTTATGATTTTGACAAGCTATGTATGTTTGTATGTTCATCATAGCTCCTGAATCACTTATTAGAACTGGACTAGTGAGGTATGGTTATCTATACAAATCACAGAACAAAAGAATAATAGTTCTCCTCTTCTGTGATACAAATAAATAAAATTGGAGTATCTGTTTATAATATTAAAATAACCACTTTTTACTAAATGCATATGTATGTATACACGGTACAGATACAAAAAAGTATTTAAAAAAAAATTGTCTGTCTGTCTGTTTGTTCCGTATAATCTCTGGAACGGCTGAACCGATTTTGACGGGACTTTCACCGGCAGATAGCTGATGATCCAGGGAGTAACTTAGGCTACTGTTTTTGAGGGGCTAGTAGTAGTAAGCTATATGACTCTATAGAATCTAATGTGGCGCCTTCTAGCGTAGCCCTCATAAAGTACTGTGTTAAATAATAAATTTGAGATAAATTTGCCGTGTTTAGTATCATTGGAAAGCGCGTTACTTGTACATTTTAATAATATATATATTATTAGCATCCGCTCGTGACTTTGTTCGAATTTATAAAAAAAAAACTATGGTATTTAAGTATACTTAATATTATAACGGCGCTCATAGCCCAGTTGCACTTGGTGATTAGAAACGATCACCGAGGGTAAGCAACGACGGCGCGGTCAGTATCGGATAGGTGACCGCTGGTGGCATGACACCATGATGTTTCCGTGATTCGGAGGTCACGTTAAGCAGTCGGTCCCGGTTGTTATCATAGGATAACAGTCATGAAGCTTAGTTGGACGCCTTTGGGCGGCTTAAAAACATCCAACGGCAAGATGCGTAGCCAACGTTGTCTTGCCTGTACAAAATCCGCACTTAGCCAGCGTGGGGACGTATGGCCTTAACCCTCTTCTGAGAGGAGACCCGGCGTTGTGACATTATGGGTTGTTGATGGTTCATGATTATAACGGCACCAATACATTTTAAATAAACAAAACAGTTTGAAAAGCCATAGTCACACGTTGTTAAAGTGTTAAAATGAAAACTTCTTCAGCAGCGTTCTGCACTGTAGCAAAATTTTTTTTGGGATGGGTCAAACATGTTAAACTCGCGACAGGACACGTGACTGATCGAATGTTCGTCACTTTCAACAAGGCCGTCACTTTCATTAAAAACATTATCGTTTCTTAGCGAAGACGTAAATTAGATAATAATAAATCCGTTCTGTATGTTCAATATATTTGTAAAATAAACAAGCTAAATTATATACAGTCTTTCTTAAACTACTGAATCCTCTCCAACTTTTGTTTATAGTTAGAGTTTTCAACATCTGTCGGCAATACTCATGACTGCTTTGTGTTTTTTTCTTAGAAGCTAGAAGACTAAAAGCAGCAAACTAGGAGAGCTGTGTATGTCTTTATACCAAATGTTTACATCCCTCCTTTTCAAGGTGCAGAGTGGTACACAGATTTTTATTTTTGTTGATTCAAGTCCGAAACGACGGTTTGCTAAATACTCCATGTAGGAACAGCTTGAAGAAGTTTCCACACATAAAAAAGAGTCTAGAAAGAGCTATGTGATATCAAAAACATTAATTTTAAATGTCAACTTTGGTAAGAAAACGAAAGGCACATCAGATTTTTTCCAAAGTACTTTTCACGCAATCAGGAAACCCCAGTATTTTGCGCACGTTATTTTTTCCAAGCCCAAGGTCCTTTGTACCCGTTGGGATGCTGTCGTGGCTTTATTTATTTTTATTAGCTCGGACTGCTACAGAATATCGCGACGTAGGCGGCTTTTTGTTAGTGTGTGAGTTTGTTTGAAGGAAGATATTAGGAATATAAAGAAAAATCATTTTAGCCCTTCTATTTTCAAAAGTCACTTTTTTTCAGATATGACGCAGTGCAAGTATTTATTGATTTAGTTTTTGTGATCCTGACTCCTAAGACAGAGGTAGTTGGTTCGATTCTCACTCAGGACAAATTTTTGTGTGAGGCTCGCGATCATTTGTACTGTGTCTGGGTGTAATTTATCTATAATATGTATGCATTTAGGAATATATAAGTATGTTTATCAGTAATCTTGTTACCATAATAGGTACAGGTTTTGCATACTTTGGAATCAGATGGCTGCGTATGAGAACTGTCAATTGTACTATAAAGGCGCATCTCCACCGAAATTATTGGCAATTTCAGTGTTTCCAACGGTTGGCAACTATTAATAAAATAACTTTTGTTTCCATTTGGTCTACACTGAATCGCGAACAATTTGAAAAACATTCCAACAAGCGTATTTTCTGTTGTTTAAAGCCAAAAAGAGAAACACGGTTCCCAACATTTGTTGACAATGATTGTTGCCAACGCAAGGAAATTACAGAAACTTTGGTCACCAACAAGTGTTGGCAACACAAAAGTTGGCTACTTTTGTTCGGTGAAGACTCGGCTTAAGGTTTTATGGATTTGGGAGAAACGAACAAATGGACCACCTTAGTAAATGCGGTAGAAGATGCAAGAGCCACGGACAAAAGCAAATAAATTAATTTAAATTCAACAATGTTACATGAACCTCATCATTAAAGTACTCAAAGTCGTCCATGAGCGGCGTTAATCGCTTACCATCAGGCAATACGTCTGCTCGTTTGCCTTCTCTACCATAAAAATATGTCAATAGTTACATTTTTACTGTAACAAATATCCATGCGACCTCACAAATTTTCGCACCTTCACACCAACCTCAGTTCTAATCCTAACAAGCTTTACTTCCAAAGTGTACCTTTAATTTCGTTATAGTTTATTATTTACACAGCTACCTTAATTGTGTAAATAGTCTACATTATATATTCATTGCGTTACTAAGAAATAACTTCACGTGTTATTTAATTAAAGCCAGACAGTGAAATCAAGGCTTTACTGAAACACAGATGTGAGATTAGTGTATGCTATGTACATTGTCGAGGGTTACAATATTTTACGCAGCTTTGGGGTAAATCCACATAGCCTTTGTACTAGCCTACGTAATAAAATAATCTCGACAACAAACCTGGATTTTGGATAGACCCTTGAGATTAAAATGTTATAAAAGTTTTCTTAAAATTGTTTATGTTTATAGTAAAGGGTAAAAGAACATTTATTTATATATGGAGTATATATATTAAATGATTTGAACTCCAGCCTATTTCTCTATAATACTGAATGAAGGCTTCCCCAAAACTCCGGATCCATTCGTCGCTAAATGTTTTCCTGAAGTCATTGGTACATCGTGCCGCAGGATGTCCTATTCTACGTTTGCCTTAACGCAGTATCTACTCTAACACATGTCATCTCCAGCTCAGTCTGCCTGAAGACATGATCGGCCCATTTCCACTTAAGCGTACTGATTCTCCGTGCGATATCTGTAACTCCAGTTCCCTGTAGAGTTGTTTCGTCATGAATTCTATAGACTAGAGAAACACTGAACATCCTACGGCCCATAGAACTCTGAGCGACTTTAAACTTTGCATCAGTTCAACGGTCAGTTTCCGCGTCTCGGTTCCGTCCGTCATTATGGGTATCCTAACCAGTACTCATTGGACGCACTATTTGAAAGGCTTGGCTTTTAATGATTGCGGGATCGATGGCTCGAAGGTATTTAATTAGTATCCATACAAATAAATAAAATTGGAGTGTCTGTGTTTGTAATATTAAAATAATCTCTTTTTACATAATGCATATATGTATATGTATATATATATATATATATATATATATATATAATAGATAGCTGATGATCCAGGGAGTAACTAAGGCTACTTTTTTAGACTAACTTTGTCCCGCGGCGTTGCCCGCAGTAAGACTATAACCGCGAGTAATACCGCGGGGTTTAGCTAGTACATTAATAATAACCTCACATACTTCACAAATTATCGTTTGATACCAAAAAAGGCACCGTTTGTACTATGATAATCTTACTATGTATAAAAATACGATTTATGTATAACTAACTATATATTACAGACACACGCAGAACAAATTATCTTGTTTAGGTGTTTAGCAGTGGAATGACTAACCAGTATACCAATTAAAGGTCCTTAAATAATAGTTACCTGATTGGAAAAATAAGGGTAAATAACAATCTTATTCTTATAAAAGGACTAGCTGAACCCGCGGTTATTGTTGTACCGCGAGTAACGCCGCGGAACAAATTTAGTCTAAAAAAAGGTAACCTAACTTACTCCCTGGATTATCAGCTACCCGTCAGTGAAAGTCCCGTCAAAATTGGTCGTTCCAGAGATTACCCGGAACAAACAGACAGACATTTTTGGTATATATACCTTGTACATATACCAAAAATACATATGCATTTAGTAGAAAGCGGTTATTTTAATATTACAAACAGACACTCCAATTTTTTTTTTTTATTATTCTCTTCTTTCAGTAGAAAATGTATTTTCAAATAAAAATAATCACACAAAAATATGTCTACAGAAAACAAATTTAAGAAAAAGAAATTGTAAAGAAGAATATTTATTTATATTTGCCGTAGAGCTTAAGTTACTTAGCGGCGTATGTTGATGAATAAGGCATCGATGGATTCGCCTTTATTGTCCGTATGACATATTGTACATGTTAATATTTTGGAATTCGTCAAATACATTCGGTATGTGAAAAAATGATCGAATGAGATTTTTAGCAAGTTATGTGATATAGAATTACTCGTATATTTAATTTTTACCCGACTATGTCAAAAAGCAAGGCTTTACTTTTTTACTCATCCGGTTTCTACCAGCTATCTTGTCTTGTCTAAATCATCACTTTACGCGGTCTCCACTCAAGAACAAGTTCACTCTAATGGTGATCGATTCTGCCATCGTATATTTATGCTTCATAGAAACTGAGAACTCTGGACTATCTTTCTCTCATTGACTCAAAATACTGGCATTTTTTTTTACTGGCATAGTAAGCAAACGAGCCGACTTATCGCCTGATGGTAAGCGGTTACCGCCACCCATGGACACCCGGAATACCAGAAACGTCACAAGTGCGTTGCCGGCTTTTTAAGAACAAAAACTAACTAATCATAAAACCAAATTAATTTGTTATTAATTCACGAGGGTCGTTATAATAATAACGCAGACCGAATAGAATTTAATCTCACAACCATTTAATAAAAACGTCTGGTCCCAAAATTGTAAATAAGTAACGAACCATTTTCCAAAAACAACTATGCTTAATAACTTTCATTAAAAGCTGTCCATAACAAAGCGTTATTAATAGTAATGAACACGCACCAAATAGTCTCGTTAATTGGAACGCGAACATAGAGTGACGTAGTGAGACGTTGCCGTGACCGGACCGCTGAGCTGTGATGATTTTCCACTTCGTTACACGTCTTACAGATACGTACTTGGGTGCAAGGCGTGATAATATGAATACTTACAATTAGATGTCATCACATTTAACTTAGTGTCAGCATCATTTAGAAATTGATGTAAAAATTTTACAAAGGCTATTAAAATAATAATATTTATTAATTCACATTTTGCTGTTGCTAGGGTTCTGTTAAGCAATCAGCATCCGAAAAGAATTTTACATACATCCGTACATTTACGTTAAATTCAATTTAAGCACAGTGTTTCAAGCCAAAGACTTATTTCCAAGACGAGACTACGTCCAGCAAGGGTATATTAAAGGTTATTGATGAAGATGATGTTGATGATGAAATTCAATTCACTGAACAACAAATACCATGTTGGCAAGTCACAATAATAATAAATAAAGCTCCAGAAACAGTAGCTCCAGTTCAATGTTGTACGGAATCAACAGTTTTTATAAACATTTAACGTAATAAATAAAGTTTATTGCGTGTAAGCGGATAGTTATGTATGTGTTTTATATTTACGCTAGATTTATTCAATTTCCTAATAAAAGGCAGGAATAGTTACAATCAACGAAAATAACATACAAAATCTACTTTAGGAATACGTTACGAACTGTATTTTTAGTATTGGGTAACGATTTTAATAATAAGTAGTAGTATCTCAAAGCTACTTGCGGTGCAATCTCCTATTTCCCGCAGCGTAATAATTTCCCCCGTTTTCGCAACATTCTTCATTGGTGCTCCGCTCCTATTGGTTTAAGTGTGGTGATATATAGCCTATAGCCTTCCACGATAAATGGGCTATTTAATACTGAAATAATTTTTCAAATGGGACCAGTAAGTTCCTGAGATTAGCGCGTTCAAACAAACAAACAAACTCGTCAGCTTTATATATTAGTATAGATTGATCGCGCACGATCTTTTCTCGTCTCATCTTATTCACTAGAGATACATGGATGTAGTCAAAGTGCCAGTGTAATTTCCAATTCAGCTATGAAATATATTAGTATTTAATTAATTATATTATCATCACCAGTCTATTGCAGTCCACTGCTGGACATAGGTCCCTCACAAGGTACAACACAGAGCCGGGTCTCTTGCTTTTCGCATCCAGTCGCCGCCGGCCCTCTTACGCAAGCCTTTTTGTTTGATCCTTGGTTTCTCATAATATTTGTGATAATTTAATTTCAAAAATTATAAAAACAATGTAACAGTTTGGTTGACTGTTTCGTAAATAAATAGCGATGTGTCTCATTCATTAAATCAAATATAACAAAACATCTCGATAAATATAATTGTTACATCTTTTCATTCATATCACAATTTTTTTTCAAATAAACATTGAAATATATTGCTCAATCAAGTAGTCTAAAACAGTGACGTCACAAGTTTCTATTTAGTCCATTTTTCATATAAAGTTATCGTTTTGGCAGATGATAAAAAGTAACTAATTTGACTAAGGTATCAACTACCCTATTCTTAACACTACTTTAACTCAATATAAAACAATTTTGTAATTAAATTTACGAGTGAACTCTGCTCGTAAATTTATCTACAAGGATTACAAATTTTAAACCATAAGCAGAATTTAAAAGGTTCAAAAGATTACTGGGGTTAGAATTTTAAACTCAATTATGAATCGAACATTAATCTCTTACAGTAAAACTGATTAATGCCTCTCCTTTACCTAAAGCTGTACTGCTTATAGGCGTATAAAACGTAATAAAATTGATGAAAACTATCTTAACCCATAACCTTACATTATAAATAAACACCCTTCCGTTATCAACCTTGCTCGAACATCCCTTTTATCCTTTCCGAAATAAGTACCTATTTAGGGGATTCTAAATTTCTTGAATATATTATAAAGGGCTTTTAAACTTGCTGGCGTAAAGTTTCTTCTTTGAGAATCTGTGTGCTCAAATAAATCAATTCCTGCTGCTGATGTTAAGGAAACTGTGTTAGACACGTGCTTAAAGTAGATACGAATTATAATAATGGGGTGTAATATATGAAGAAGCACTTTTTTAAGAAAATAATAAGCGATTATGAAGACTGAACTGAACTGAAATGGTGAGTGCGAGACCGGAGGCCCAATGATGCAGAAGCATCACTAGCCCGCCATGGTGTGGGTCACCATACTGAATCATTGCATTGTCTGCATTCGCAGTATGATGACCACCACTCTTGGATTCTGCTTATGCTTTTCATCAGGCAGACGTAGCAGTAGAGTCATTTTGGTAGGGCCAAATTTAAAAAAAAATACTTAACAATGATGATGGTGAAAATATATTTCTCGACATAATTTAATTATTATACATTATTTCATTGGCGACTAATAAGAGCGAGAGTCCTTTGCGAGTATGCCCAAAATGTCCATTTTAGCCACACGCGGTGTATTAATAAATGAAGCGGTAATATTTGTAGAAAAATGTTTCCAAAAACGGTAATCTAAGTACCGTATGCTACACACAATTCATACATAATTGAGAATGAGATATTCCAGCAACCATATGCACTATAATAAAGATATTTGTTAGTCAAAATCAACTATTCTCATACCCTTATTGAGGTAACAAATAAAATTATTTTACCCTGTGTACCCTGTGACCAACTATTTCATTTCGCCCGTGGGAATTTTTAAACCAGTCTAATAGGACCTCAGTCTATTCGTTATTACATTGAACCGTACCTACTCTCTGTTCTGATATATATTTGACTTCCTACTCATACTTCAATCGCTAGATACATTTGTTTGCATAAAATATTTATTTCCGTATTCCTCTCATCTTGTGTTTACGCTTCGATCCCAATATTATACATACGATATGATCGTCAAAGACTATTTTATTTGAGGAGTTATCGAGTGAATTCAAAATCAAAGCAACTTCATGGAATTCTTTAAAAAAAGCTTTAAATAACTTTTTAATAATAGATGTTATAGATCAATACACGCGCCTAACTGCCACAATGTTAAAATTAATATTACTTTATTGCAAATGGGTATGATCAGTATCATATCAAACTGCCTCGGTAGCGTAGTGGTAGCGTATGCAACTGATGTGCTTGAGGTCTCGGGTTCGATTCCCGGGTCAGACCCAACCAAATGTTTGTATGATCTGCAAATATTTGTATCGGAGTTTGAATGTTTTGCTATGTATAATGTGTATGTATTTACAAAAAAAAGTATATATGAATTTATATCAGTTGATTAGTACCATAACACAAGCTCTGCTTAGCTTGGGACTAGATGGCGTTGTTTGTTAGATGTCCGAAATATTTATTCATTATTTATTTATCATATTTTCATATTTGATGATGTAGGGTGCAAAGTTGCGTTTCGTTTCTTTTAAAAGATAACTCCTGCATTAGGAATAAATCCTAGATCGGATTGAACTTTGCAAACATACATGAAACCAACACAAAAAACACCCAGAGTCATAACAACAATTTATGAATCACAAAAAGTGTAGTCCGGTAGAAAACGGTGCAACGACTGCTTAAACTACGGCTAAAACGTACAGACAACTATCACTGTGGTTGAATCGGGATTATTGTCAGTTGTTTTTAAATAGGGGATACGAGTATGTTAATGTTATTTGAAATAACTCCTTGCAATACATTACAAGGTAATAGAGTTTTACCACAGACTTGATGTTTGTATATTATTTAGAATTCTATAATAAAGTCCTACACATAAGTTCCCCAAAGGGCTTGTCAACTTTTGGAGCCTAAAGGCATACTATGACAAGCATAAGTCAGGTAAACGTAATAAACAAGTGAAACTCGCTAAACTAATTGTTATTACAATAATTTATTTTACAATTTTCTACCTTATGCCTTTGTGTTATAGTCCAAACTCTGTTGATAGAATAAGCGTTTGTTTCGTTACAAGAAAATTGAGAAATTTTACTTTAAATGTGTTGTATTAAGGTAGCATTTAGTGTTGTAGTAGCAAACTACTATATAAACAAAGTACATTATGTACAAAAGTTACATGTCGTTTAATTATGTTCTAAATTTTTTTACTTTAACTATAGTAGTCCAGTATACATATGTTGTTATTGTTATGGTAGACACATAGAGCAACAAGATAGGGAATAGCATACGCAGGCTTTGCCCTTTGTTAAAGTATAAGAAATTCTGAATGTTTTGTTTTAACTGTTATGTGTGAGTTTGTAGTGATGACGATTGTTTTATATGTGAGAATGTATTTACGTGTGCGTGAAATTCTGAATGTTTTGTTTTAACTGTTATGTGTGAGTTTGTAGTGATAGGCGACTGTACTTTTATTGTTGTTTTGTACTGTTTTGTATCGGAAAAAGACACTATGACCCTCCGTTAGTTGGTGTTACTCTATGGGTAGAAAAGTTTTAATAATTACAGTGCATATTATACTGGTCAACGAAATTCTACGTCAAAATGATCAAATTTGACCATTTTGCTAAAGATTACCAAAATCCATAGTACGGATATCTATAAATTTTCATATACACTATAAAATAATCGTCGAAGAGCCGCAAAACATATTCCAACTTCTTCATGAGACTATTCGTGTTAATGTATGTAGAACATGATCTTTTGCATCACAGAAACATATCTTACGTCGTAAGGGAATTTTAACATACATGAAACGGACACAACGAACACCCAGACTCGGAACAATAATTTGTGGATGACACAGTTTTGTCTCATGTGAGATTTGAACCCGCAACACGGCGGCGCGAGCACTTTCTAGAGCCCGCGCCGCTACCCTGACCTGTTTCTGCTAGGGTGACTTGTGGCTTCACTTAGTGCGATCACCGGCACCCGAGTCGTCTGCGATACCTGACCCGTTCCGGGGCCTGGCACACAGGGAGAGTTCTAACCCTCTCCCGGACCCACTCCGCCATCTCCTTCGCAAGTATGGCTAGCTTGACGTAAGTCAATTTACTTTTGAATCAGGAACTAAGGTTTACTCTTTTGTCCTCATATCATAAACAACTTTATATACCGTCTACTTCTTATAATACGCTTTTATAACTCAATAACAGTACTACATTATGTGTTACACGCCGTTGAATCTACTCGACAAGGTTAATGCCTATGCATAAACTCCAGACACATAGCTTAGTGCTAGCTATCGTGAAAAATAAATACTGTTTACATATGCACGAATGCTTCTATCTCCATTATATTTGCTAAACAGATTTAGAAGGTATTTTCTACTTTATATATTTAGTGGCATAACATCAATTTAGAAGAATCTGTCAAATATTAAGTGATATGATATGAAATAGTATGTAGACAATAATTTTATAGTATACTAGCTAAGTCTCGTGGTGTTATCCGCGTTTATTGTACTGTACCAATAAGTTACAATTGTGTATAGCCTGTGTTGTAGATCCTTAAACTAAATAAATAAATAAATATAGTTACAACGATTAGGTATTTCTTTTAATATGATTAATTTAACCGGGTTTCACCATAGTTTGATTAAGTTATTCGTAACGTAACAAATGTAAACAAATGTAACATATATTATTTAAATGAATTTTTAAAATTACCGTGTGAGAGTCACGCTTCGGCATGCATGGGCCGGCTCGACCGGAGTGATACCACGGCCTTACACAAAACTGGTGTGAAACAGCGCCTGCGCTGTGTTTCACCAAGTGAGTGAGGATACCCCATACCCCCAAAACCCCATGCCCTATCCCCTTTCCCATCCCCCAAAGGCCGGCAACGCACTTGTGACGCCTCTGGTGTTGCGAGTGTCCATGGGCGGCGGTAATTGCTTACCATCAGGAGATACATCTGTTCGTTTCCCTGTATTACAAAAAATATTATAATCGGTCCACAATTGACGGAGTAATCAGTGTATATATATAAATAGAAAAAAAAACAAATTGAGAACCTCCTCTTTTTTAGAGTCGGATAAAAATCATTACTTCACTTAGGCACTATTGTAATTCTATGATTTAACATTAAATGGCTTGTCGCTTAGATATATATGTATAACCAAAAACCGGCACTGGCATGGAAGAGTGTGTCGCCTCTTTTGTACGATGATATTTTTATTTTTACTGCCTACAATATCGGTTACAAAATGATATAAATGAAAGAAGTAAAGCAGTGAAAGAAATGATTGTCACGATGAACCGTAAAAGAAGGCTGTTTAAAAAAACAAAATTCGAGAAAAATGGAAATTTCTTTTTCCCATACCAAACTACGAGTACATAATATATTATACTAGTTTTGGTAATATATAGAAAACTCACCTCAACCTGCCAAGCTTTTATGGAAAGAAATCCTTACAGGTCGAAAAAGTTTTAATTGTGTTATCTGTTGCTCCACGAGTCAACTCCTATCAAATAGGATATTGACAGAATTTAGAGGTCAATTTGAAGTATACGAACAGGGGACATTCTAAGCCAGATGAAACTCTTGAGAAGTGGAATGAAACTTCACGGTTTAGCCGGACTTACTGCTGGCTCGTCGCCAACACCCAACTAATGATTTTCACGAACATCTGTTAAAGTAATAAAATTTCGAATGTTTTGTTAATTGTGATAATTCAGATTGATTTTGATCAGGAAGAAGATTGATATGATCCAAACCATACGTAAACAAGAAGAAATAAATTATAAAACAACTATTAAAAGTAATTTTAACCAAGACAGAGCTGAACAGTTCCTTGTGTCTACATAACTCACGTAATGGTGTCAGTTGCAACTATAAATTGACCATTTTATGGTCTCACGAGAAGAGACCTGACAAGTTTTATTATTAGCAGAAATATAAGACTCTATTTTTATGGTAGTGCAATAGTTGCATACTACTTAGTTGTAATTTTTATCAAATAATGTGTCTGGAAATGGTTACATTTTTCTATTAACGACACAAATTTTAGTAAAAAACAAATAAAGACAGTCAGTAAAACTTATAAACAGTGGTTATGATCATCAACCCGTCAGCCTCTTTATGACCATCTGTGAAACCCTTATTAATATTATAAATTTTAAACTTTGTCTATCTGTCCGTTACGCTTTCACATCTAGCTTACCGTTGAAATTTGGCATGAAGATTATTTAATTCTTTAGCCAGACATACGCTACTTTTAGCTGCGATATCAATTCGCAAGACACGTATAAAACTAAAGTACTTCAAAATAATTGTTGCGATGATTTGCTGATCAACTTCAAAATGGACCTCTCTATTCTGGCACTTCTGGCAGTTTCAGTCCTCCAGACGGAGGATAATACCAAATTGGAAATAATAATTTTATAATATTTTTTACGTTTTTAAGTATGAAATAATCAACGTAATCTAATTCTAAAGAATTAGATTCCTTTTTGAACAATTTAATTCACACATGAAAGTTTCGTATTGTATTTTGAGTAGCATGTTGATACATACTTAATTTTAAGCGCAGGGTTGTACGCAAAGAGACTTATTGACAAAGCTTCCAACTTAACATTATAAGTACCTACTTGTAATATTAAGTACGCTCTGTAACTGAAGACTTTGTAAAACATTGTGAAGGAGAAAGTAAAAGCCTTCTAAGTCTCACGAATCGTCTTCACATAGAAAGTAAAGATTATGCATTGAAATGAATGTGTGAGAACATGTTTGATGTAGCTCATTTAACGGTTCTACAATAAGTTCTGAAATTACAAGCTTTTGATTGGTTCTGCCTATATGTTTTCATCGCTTTAAATACTTGCTTGTGGTTTTTGAACTAAGTAAATTGTAGATAGGTGTAACAGTTTACCTTTATCCCAGAGTTTTTGGACATGTCAGGCAAATTCTTTTCAGATAAGATGCCTAGTGGAAAGAAGTGATTTTGGGGTTTTGTAAATTTAGTGGAAGTAATCTGATATAGATGAACGTTTAGCAAACTTAATAAGTGGTATTACGAGTATGGATGTAGTAGGACATTAAACTTATGTTCTTATAAGACTTTCCTGTGCGTTTAGTGGTGAGAATTTGACTGCCTGGATGTCGTAGTGGTATGTGCGATTGCCTTGCCGTTTTATACTATATTGATTATTGTGGATTCGATCCCCATATAAAATATCAGTGTGTTGTGGTTCAGAAATAATTGTTCTAAATCTGGGTGTTCTAAATCGGATAAGTTTCTAGACCTGAAACTGTTTTCTTTTTAAATAAAATGCTTTCTAATAGGTACATTGCTTTATGTTATAATCTTATAAAATTCAATTATACTGTTTTGCTTCCCGCCGAAATTCTAGAATATGATTCAATTAAAAAGTTCGACGGTTTCCATTAACGCACGGTACAGTACAAAATGCAATTATCTCCAGCACAATATGTCGGTGTCGTTGGCTAAAATAGGTGTCAGTTTTACTTGTTTTCGAACTTTACAAAACTAATAACATATTCTGATACGTAAAACCCGAGTTTGTATTTGTATGGTTTTAGTGGCCTAACTTGTAATATATATGCTTTTACTAAAAACACTTTAATATCGATTCGTTTTGATATTTTTTTGTTGAACAATTGTATTGTTTGCTGATGGTATGTTTGTTTTTATGTGTGATAAAATAATATGAATATAATTGGTACGACGATAGTTAATTTTATTAAAATTTTCCAATTATATAGTAAAAATAGAGAATAAAAATAAATTAATTTTTGTACAAAGTGTTCAGATCAGTCGGTATCTTTTCCTAGAAATTTTCTTTTGTTCTACAGCGTTTGTTATTTCGATAAAATTTTACTGCTTTAATACATGTTTTCTGTGTACTTTATATATAGCTGTAGGGTTCATAAAAACCGTTTTATAAAAGAAAAGTGAGAGGTCAATGTATTGGATATATTTGTATACATTTACTTTGTTATCGCATTCTCAGAAAAATAATAACAATCAAATTTTCTTGCTGAGTAGAGGATTATGTCTACAATGGAATTGTTGAAGATTGTTGATGATGAGACATTCAATTAACTTTAATTGAATATAACGCTGCTTCACAACGGTAGAAAATAAACTACCAAATAGTAGTTTCTACTGACAGTGGTCTACTTAAATTTGATTAGATTCTGGTGTATTTTTTTTAATAATTATAATAAACTAGCTGACCTGCCGAACTTCGTCACCATATTTATATATCTGTTCTTAGCTTCCCACAGGCAGTGTACAGTAGCGGACAAAAGAAAGAATTTTCCTGTCATCTTTTAATGTTTCTTGTGCACAAACCTTGTCCTAACAATAACGAACACATTAAAAAGAATTATTTCATTTGATGTAACCGATCGATAGATATGCGCGTACATACATTTCGCCGATCCTGATCGAATCGGCGAATCGGAGTTAACCTAGTAATGAAACTGGTGTACAATAAAGAGATCTATTGTGTGATACGTTACCCCTGTTAGCTACCACTATCGAAAATGTTTGTAAGGTGAAAGGTGGGCACCTCGAAAAAATGAAGCCACTCACGACAAATTTGCTTGATAGTAATAACTTGTAAAATTTGTTGTGAGGATCCCGGACTATCTACCTGTTGCTGTTATTAATATCGTGCAAAAACAGCAAAACATTACGGTTGTTTGTATTAATAATTAATTATTTTATTCCGTTTTTTAACTGTCTAGTTATCACGGTTCATAAGATACACCCTGGTGATGGATGAGCGGACATCGGAGTCTTAGTAACACGTTTTTACCCTTTGGAAACGGAACCCTAAAACGATATACAACTTATGTTCATCAAGTTCAATCAGTTTTATTCTTGTTTCAGAACTGGTAAACTCCATTACCCTACAAATGTGTGTGGACCATTGTTTGAAGAGGAGCTGGAGTTCTGGGGGCTGGACTCCAACCAGGTGGAGCCGTGTTGTTGGTCCACCTACAGCATTCATAGGGATACACAGGTCAGTCTCTTACTAAAAAAAATAAAATGTGTGTGTATATCAACACAAGCTGTAGGACATGTATATGTTTTTATCCATTAAAATAAATCTGACACCATAAAAATAATTATCATTTTCGCTAATGAGTTTTTGATGTTATATATGCTGCACCAATTTGGACTCAACCATTGAACATTTTTAATTGCTATTCAAATGCCAATAATTTTTATTTAAATAGTAAAATATCTATATCTTGTTCCATTACAAAAGAGCAAATAAATATGTGAATAAATGTGTGAGTGAGTATGTTGAAAGATGAGTAAGTGCTAAAAAGTATAAAATACACACTAACAAAAAAGTAGTGTGGTGTCGTGGGACACCAGATAGGAACGAAGTTCCTGATGATAAAATATAATAATACATGCAACTTACAGATGGCGTTATACTACATTTTTCGTTCACGCTTTTATAAAACCAGAAAATTATCTTAACACCTTTATTTAATTCAAAATGGTTTATAAAAATATATATAATAATAATAAATAAATAAACATTTCGGATATCTAACACACAACGCCATCCAGTCCCAAGTTAAGTAGAGTTTGTGTTATGGGTACTAGACAACTGATATAAATACATTCGAGTAACTTTTTTCTTGTAAATACATACATGTTAGACATAGAAAGTTCCAAACTCCGAAAAAAACAAATATTTGCAGATCATACAAACTATAATGGCCTCCGGTATCCTCACTCACTTGGTGAAACACAGCGCAAGCGCTATTCTACACCGGTTTTATGAGAGGCCGTCACTCCGGTCGAGCCGGCCCATAGATGCCGAAGCGGGACCAGAGGGTAAATGCTACAGAAGCATCTCAATAGGCAGCCATGTTCTGAGCCACCATACCGCTTTGTGTCTGCATTTGCAATTACTATAGTGGCCACAACTCTTAGATTCTGCTCATGCTTACCATCAAGCAGGATAGGGTCACTTTGGCAGGTCCATATATATATATAAAAAACCTATAACTACCAGTTGATATGTAAGAACTTCAATCAAATAAAAATCCCACCTTTCCATGGTCTCGAAACTCAAAGTGGTTATATAAGTATTTGTTCATTCGTACAAAATGAAGCTAAACGTTCTCAAGAAGTTTTCTGCAAAACAGTCACTAACTAGGGAGTAAAAGTGACATTGTAAGTTCAAGTTATTGCCACCATTTCCTTGCACTTGAGCTTTAAACATTTCTCTTGATGTTTACCGGAAATTTCTTTCTATTTTATTTGTAAGTCGTTCCTAGTGGCGTGCTTATCGTCACTTCCATAACGTTTCAAGACTCAGTCGACCTCTTGCTTCGGCATTCGAGTTGATTTACATAATAATGCGTACCAATTGTCATCGTAGAATGCAATTTGTGCAAATGACAGTGATAGTGGATATGAGATCGTTCTAGCTGGCGTACATTTTTATGGTGTAGAGGAGAAATGAGCAGATGGATCACATAATGGTAAGCAACGACCGCCGTTCACGTCACACCTGCGACTGACTCACTAGTAGGTTGCTGCCGTTGAGTCTCGCAAAATTAGGAGAGTGACCTCCCTCCCTCTTTAAACCTTATCTCAAGTACCATAAAATAATGTTGTTCTAATTAATTATTAGAAGTTAAGTTATAATAATAAACACTAAAAGTTTATTTTAAAATCAAGAAATAACAATAGACAGAAACTGTCACTAAACTAAAACCTTTTGTAGGTAGTAGAGCCACGCTGATTTCAGCACGAACAGACTTGCTCCACCAGGGCTACCCTCGCACAGAAAATCAACGTAAAATGACAGTGATCGTACTGTCGTATTTCGTTGGTGAGTGCGAGACCGGAGGCCCAATGATGCAGAAGCATCACTAGTCCGCCATAGTGCGGGTCACCATACTGAATCGTTGTATTGTCTCATTCGCAGTATGGTGTACTATTTATACGCTTTCACATTTGGGTATTCAGAGCTCGATTTTTTTAGAGAAAACAAGAAAATTAAACAGCAAAAAAGAGAAACAGTTCATAAATTACTCTTACAGAACAGTCAGAAACCTAAATTCAGAAAAATTATACAAACCACTAGCTAGACACAGACGCCTAAAGACAGTTGGGCTTGTCCTACTAATATTATAAACGCAAAAGTTTGTAAGTATGGATGGATGTTTGTTACTCTTTACGCAAAAAACTACTGAACGAATTCGGTTAAAACTTTACAGTAATATAGCTTATACATCAGAACAACACATAGGCTACTATTTGCCGCGATAACTGACATGCACGCGGGTGGAGCCGTGGGCAACAACTAGTATTATATAAATCTAATGCAGGCAGGGCATAAGCCTTAAATAACAACTTATTTACGCAATTAGCAAATCATCTTAAAGTTTAAAATGACTCATCATTGTTCATTCTGATACTTGGGGCTATATGTAAGGGTTAGTTAAATCTTACCAACCTAGTAAATATAGATAGATATAGTCTTTTGGCTGATATGATGATGATAATATATATATATATATATATATATATATATATATATATATATATATATATATATATATATATTATCATCATCATATCAGCCAAAAGACTTCCACTGCTCGTCAAAGGCCTCTCTCAAGTTTTGCCACAACAATCGATTCTGGGCTGTCCACATCCAGCGGCTTCTTGCGACCTTCATCAGGTCGTCGGACCATCTTGTAGGTGGCCCTAACAACACTGGGTTTAGCGATACGCGGCTGCTTCTCAAGAACATATAGGTCACTTTCTAATATATGTAAGACTAGCTGAACCCCGCGGTGTTACCCGCGGTTATTGTTGTACCGCGAGTAACGCCGCGGGACAAAGTTAGTCTAAAAAAAGTAGCCTAAGTTACTCCCCGGATCATCAGCTACCTGCCAGTGAAAATCCCGTCAAAATCCGTCCAGCCGTTCCAGAGATTATCTGGAACAAACAGACAGACAGACAGACAGACAGACAAAAAATTTTTTAATTACCTTTTCGGCATATGTGCCGTGTATACGTACATATGCATGTAGTAAAAAGCGGTTATTTTAATATTACAAACAGACACTCAAATTTTATTTATTTGAATAGAAATGAATAGAAATATTACAAAGCGTACAACTGCTAGTGTCACATTACACATCCATTAATCACTAAACCGCATTGTTTTAACTGAATTAATGACAATCATTTATAAACAAAGAAACGCTAGTATTGAGAGATGACTGATAATAGCAGAATTATTGGAAAACCGATTTCATCTGAGCTGTGAAGAATTGGCACGTTGCCAAGGTAACGTTCGAATAAGTTTTTCTATCCGTATTTGAGTCAACATTAACCTTTGTCAAAGAATATGATTTTTCCTCTTTGTTTGGTTAGAAATCTCTCTATAGCTGTCGAAATAGTTTTGTATGTTTTTGGTTTTCAATTAGTATTCTAAATAATTGATTATATCGGACATTAATATAAGTTTTTGGCATTATCTACGTTTGATTGTCTGACGCTTCGAACAGGTACTGGCCGTCAAGTTTGTGAAAAAGACCTAAAAAAGACGAATGTGTCAATATTTTATGCCTGCTAAGGTGGTTCTACTCTTCCTGATGGAAAGCATGAGCAAAATTTAGTGATTATCATACTCATTGCGAATACAGACAATGCAACAATCAGATACCCGATGCTCCGTAGCAATATTAGAGATGAATTGCCAGTTCAGTTTTAAGGCTTTTGTTATGACGATACTGAGAAGTCTTTACTCAAGAAAATATATTCACATCTGAAGATTCACTATAATTTATACGCTATAGTTTTGGGGACAGATTTTTTCCCACATTTATCCGTAGCTTTAATAATAACAGTAATTTCAAACTTATGTCATACGACAGTGTATTCCAAAACTACACAAACTTTTATTTCGTTAACCAGTGAAGTATTTACTTCATACAACCAGATAAACTTACTTTCTAACTAAAAATATTACACTTAGAAAGAGAACAAATGACAGTCATCACACAAAATTTGTCTTAGCTGGGAATCAAACCCACGATCTCCGGCCTAGTAGTTAGAGTTACTAACCGCTAGACCAACGGGTTCAATATATTTGTAACCTTTGATTTATTCTTATAAGACAGTCTTGGTAAAAGCAAGTTTTGAGTTTTTATTGAAGAAAACGAGTGCAGTTTTAGATAATCTTACACAAGTACACGTATGTACGTATGTATTCCGCCGTTTTATAGTATTTTATTTCATTTTGGTTGAGTAATCTTGAATGTATTGTACTGCCGACAGAAATACTATTGGAAACTAATATAAAATCCAATGTTTTGCTGTAAAGCGAATGTTTAGTGTTACTGTATAGTATTTGTGTATGTAATTTATGTAAAATAGAACCCAGCAGAGGCAGTATTTTATATGATACAGTTACTCCGTCAAATCTTTGCTATCGGGCCACTAAACCTGCGATTATATTTTCTTTTATAAAACAAAACCATTGCAAAATTGTAATAAATAGTTACTATGCTAATAAATATATGAACTAGATAAGTATGTATACACTACAACAGAGCTATTCTTGATCAAATTATTTAGGTACATTTTTGTCGTATTTATAGCTCGTATTTCTCACAGATCACTGAAACCACATCGTCTCGTATCGTCACGGGTACTTGGTTGTATTGCAGGCGAAAAAAAATGGATATTTCAGATAAAATCCTCTGGAATTCTTAATAAAAAAATCTCCATAATACCTGTATCTATTAACGGTTATATATTAACGTGGCTTTCATCAAAATTCCTGTCATTTTAAACCTTCAAACATTTTTTTTTATTAAATGTCAGTAACTTTTATGTTCCACATTACAACTTTTGTTATTCTCATGCGAAATAAGCTTGAGGGATTTACCCCTAAAGCGTTAATTGTGTAAATGAAAACATCGTGGTCCATGTTTGATGTTTTGTTGTTCAATCGAATGTTTATGTTGAATTTAATTAACATTACTTTTACTTCGTCCACATTGTCTCTTCTGTTGGTAATATGTTTATTAATTATCATTACAAATTTAAAGATTTATCTCGATTTAGTTTGAACTTCATTTACTTTGTTTATTTTTCGTAAACGAATGTCAGTAATATTGCTTAAAATTCAACAAATTTAACTTTTGATTTTTTATTAAAAAATGAGCTATAGCGCACTTCATTATTAACTCTATTAAAACTGTGGCAAATAATACTTACTTGAGACATCTTACACACGACTGTAAGATTTAAAAGAACATGTACTATGATAACAAAACAGATAACATATAGATGTTATCTGTTTTGTTATTATATAGATGTAACATATATATATATAGATATATCGTTATTGCCATCTTCATAAATAATTTTTCAGTTTCCTTGGTAGACAGAAAAAAAGCACCACCGTAAAGCTTAAAATATTTATTTTAGGTACAATGTAAATAAACTTCGTTTCTGTACTTTAACCCTTTAAAATTATATTTAAACACTCTACCTTGTACTATTTTGGGTTTATCAATCTATACTAACAATATAAAGAGGTAAAGTTTTAACTCTGTTTGTATGGTTCGCCTCGCTTTAGTACTTCCGAAGATAACCCATTTTTGGAAGTACTGAGCGATCCTGAAAATTCACTAACATAAAGCGACACTATTCAAAAGCAACATAAGCCATTTTTTATTATGATGGAACAAAAATTCGTTTACAAATAATAGTATTTGTAAATCAAGTCCAACGAAGTGGGCGCGGGTCGGCTTGTAAAATATAATTAAATTACTCGCTCTAACTTACTTATTAATTTATCAATACGGGGGCTAAATAGTTTGACTACAAACTAAAAAAAAATTAGTTTGTAGGATGACCAAAGGGTAAGACGTTGCCCTATTACTAAGACTCGGTCTATCACCAGGCTGTATTACATGAATTGTGATAGTTAGACTGTTAAAATTTTCAAAAATGATGTCTTTCTGTTGCGGCCATAATAACAACAAATACAAAAAAACAGAAGAAAACAAATATTTAAGGCTTCCCTAAAAACGGCAAAATAATCACGTTTGTTGTCTGGGACTCCTCCCATACAACAAACGTGATTTTTTTGCCGTTTTTATAGATAATAGTAAAGAACCCTTGTAAGGGAAATCTGATTCGCACTTGGCCGGTTATTTATGACATAAAGAGTAGGTACTAAGAAACGATTTCCACCAATTTTAAGTGTGAAAAGAATGAAAGATTAGAAAAAGCAGGTATACACTATTCATTTTCAAATTTAGAAACACGAAATAATAAATAATCACAAGCGAAGCCTCGGGCATATAGCTACTTCTGTTACTTACAAACAATGCGTTTAATAAAAACACTTTTGTAGTCGTCCAAAAGACGGTTGAGAAACGCTTATTTTATAGCCATACACGTTTGAAGTGAGCGTAAAATTTATATGAAAATTTGTTAGTCCATATCTCATGGTCTGTTTGATATTTGAACTAAGTTTGTTGTTGGAATAAATATTGTTGTCGATCTGGATCTTACTAATCTCATTTTAAACCGAATTTCACTAAATCATATTACCTTTTTTTGTTCACGAGTTGAAAAATTCCTCGCATCGCATTTAGGAGCCAAAAGTATTGTGATGTTTCTACTAAAAACCACCCAACGGCCGGTCTCAGACTCCAAGCTCTGAGGAGGACCCGCACCATGTTATTTCAGGTCCCCTTTTTTTTGCGGATATCCCCACGGATACCACCAATTGGTGGTTATGTCGGACTCGAACCGACTGAATACCGCACACCGTCTCAGGTACTAGAAGCCGGGGAACCAGGTGCACCCTCAGAAGGATGTTCCTGGAACTCTGACGTACCTCGGGCCACCTATGGTTTGTAGATGACCCTCTCCTGTGTAGGAATCCTGATGCTCCTCGCACCGCCACCCTGTAGGTTCTCCTAAGGATCCATGCCACGCCTAATCAACCTTTATCGTAGGGGAAGCCACAGAAGATTACCTCTGCTTAACCTTAAGACTCTTTCCTGTTTTTGCTATTAGAGTGTATGCTTGTAATTGGAATTATATTATATTGAAAAGACGTATACCAGGTAACAAATCATAAACAAAGCAAAACAGCAAAACAATGATGATTATATCCTTCATTGCAAATTTAATACATTAATTAACAGTACAAAAGTTCCAACAAGCAATATCTTTTATCTTTTCCATGTCAATTTCAAAGTTATAATTGAAGAGTTAGCGGAAATTCGGTACTAAAATAATGGTATCTAAAACTGCATTCATTTGGATTTATTCCAGGAAATTTGTAATATTTCTGGAAGAAATGGATATAACATTTATTTTAACAACGATTTCATTAGTTCAAATATAATTCGAGTTGTTATTTCATTGCTTGGAAGTCTTTTATGAGACGATTTATGCGTCTATGCGCATTTGAGAGCAAGAAACTAGAGTTGGATTGTTACTGACTTCTAGAGGTGTGGTTCAAAATCCTAACACTAATATATAAAGGTGAAAGTTTGTGAGTGTGTGTTTGCTACTTCTTCAGGCAGATTTGGGAACTTGGAACTTACAATAATATTAAGCTTACACATCAGAATAACACATAGGCTACTATTTGCCATGATATCCGACATGCACGCGGGCGGAGCCGCGGGCAACAGCTAGTTTTTCATATTCCTGCGATTCGTTGCTAATATAGAATTTTTTTAAGCTGTAAGCACCTACTAAGCAAGGATTTTTGGGAAGTTTAGCCCAAAGGCAAATAAAAAGGTAGAAATGAATTCAGTCAGAAAAGGTCATTGTTAAAGCTAGAGATGTAATAATAAAAACTATCATGCGACTAAAGCCGTTAGCTATCCTAAGAAAGCTTAAACTAATTCTACAAAATTAGCTGTATACAGGAAAACACGATATTAAAGCCTTTAGCGTAAGTTAATTATCCTCTTTACATAGTGAAACAAACTAACTAAGGAATAAACAAAGCTTTGCAAAGAATTTTAATATAATTAACTAGTAGTCCAAATTTTTTTTTAATTTACTTATCATTTACAAAAAATAATAATATACAATGTCTTACATACTAATAGCACCTAAAAACCACCAAGGTTTAAACTTGTGCTATAATTAGTCTGTCTTGTTATAATACAATGAATCTTGTTCTAAAAAATTGATAGGTTACGAATAAATCCACACATAAATATCTAAAACACATAAATACAAATAATACACAAATACTAAAATATTACGGTATGATCGATTAAAAGCTATCGATTTTAGTCATAGAGCAACACATTTTTTTTCGTTATTTTCCGATGCAAGTCTTTCATTTTTTCGAGGGGAAATCTTCACACGTACACATTTTAAATTCAAATACAAAAACAATCGCCTGGCACTACGAACTTACACATAACAATTAAAACAAAACATCTAGAATTTCACGCATACAAATACATTTAGTGTCATAACGGTGTAACACCTATGTTTATACTATAACAGTAAAACATTTTAGATTCACATACATAAACAACACAACATTCAGAATTTCACGCACACATAAATATAATTACCCTCTGTGTCGTAACAATTTGCAATGCACCCGTGTGGGCTTAAGCTCGTACGTTGACAGAGGGGAACGCCTGTGTCTGGAAGGGGTCCGGATATGTTAATAACAGCAGTTCCCGGATATCTGCCTTCAGGCGCAGAGTGGCACAGCATGTGGTTTTAGTCGGTTCGGTCCCGAAAACCCCAAAAGGTGGGGTGACTGCCCGTGGGGGTTTCCAAAAAAAAAAAAAAAAAGAAAAGGGAAACGCCGGCGTATAGCTACTCCCTACGTGTTGCTGTGTAATTTTAGTGGTCGATGTATAAAAATCTACTATTGGGATGGTGAAATCGATATTCACGTAGAACCAAACTTTGTGTGATGGGCACAATTATTGTTGTGTCGAGTGTTATTGATAAACAATATGTTTCTGTTGAGAAATGTTTAAGTTTTTTTATCAACAGCCTGTTTCTATGTCCATGATTTGTCTAGTTTGGGATCAAACTGCTATATGTGAGATGTGTGAAGATATTATTATCAGGTCGCATGGTTATACCACGGTTTTCCAGAGAAACGGTATGATACAATTTTGTCATAGGATTCCACTGAGTGGGTAAGGTATCTCCGAGACCTGAAGCACTCCCTCCTCCCCCCTTCCTAATTCTGAGAAAGGTATCCATGGGCGACAGTAAACACCATCAAGTGAATAATCTGTTCTTTTGCCCCTATTTCACTATTCCATACGAAAGCAATATATTTTTTATTATTCTGTCATATATCAAAGGATATAGGTATGTATTGCTAAAAGTGTATTTTCAAACCACAGGTGAAACCTAAGAAGTAAAATTCAATATTGAATCAGTTTATAAAATATTTGAACACACCCCACGTTCGTTTTGTCTTGAAATTCTGCTAAAGAAAATAGGCAATCTTTTTTCACTGAAACCAGCTCAACATTACCCAACAATAGCGAAGGAAAATAAACCTTCATTATATCTATACGTAAGGTTGAATTTAATAAATTTATTTTCTTTTCCTGATACCCCTGATTTACATAGGAAAAGGCTTATTTCTATGACAAACTTTAATGAACACATGATAGGCAAAAGCCAGATTGACGTAATGAAAACGGAACGAATAATGTTATGCAGATAGTATGTACGTTGTTTGCATATCGTTTGTGATTTATATCCGTTTTAAATGTAAAAAGAACCTTATGAATATGTCATTTAGGCAGTTTACTCTGAAGGCAAATGCACACACACACACCAGCAAAATGCAAGTTGAAACCGCGGAAGAGCGTTCTTTATGATATATACGTCTCTTCTCCTTCTCTTCCTTTAAGTCTTTTTTCCAAGATTAGGTAGGTGTTGGCTCTAAGTCTATCACGATATAGCTGAACGTCGATTTTTTCATGAAATAACTGCTATCAGATCCAAACGCTAGTTGATATCAAAGCAGGGGTTTCACTTCTCAATTTAGGTATGTTCCGTCGAGCGCTCCTCACGAGAAGGACTACGGCAATTGTTGCCACTCAGCGCAGAGTCAAAAACTCTTTATGCCTAAACTTGACTTTTGTTCCAGAGTGAAAGCCTATTAGTTATTCTGTGATCAAAGTTATACGAAAGACAGTCGGATTTTTTCTTCCAAAAATGGTAATGTGGCAACCGGGACCAATGGCTTAATGTGCTCTCCGAGGCACTGAGGGCCTTAATGTAATAAGAAAGGTCTTCACATCCATAGACCAACTTAAGTAGAATTACTTAACTTTGCAATGTGTTCAACTATTCGGTTACCACTTAGTCATGAATCTTTTACTTAGAATACTTATAATGGGACCTATAATTTATTCCAAGATTAGACATAGCATTCAAACATTGTTGTTGAAATTCGAAACGCAACATGGAATTTTATGTCCAATGTTCACCCTAATCTACTATTGTTGGATCGGCTATTCTAATTAATATCCTTTTATGCCCGTTAGAGATACGGAGAAAGTTAAATCCAAGACATTTATCTTCATTACAACCACTTACCTAACAGCGTAACCGAATTAATCTCATTTGTAGTACTAAGTAAATGTTAACTAGATATTTTATTCGTTCTTCTAGTTTTTTGAAGAGATAATTAGAGCTCATAAGTCACGTTACGTCAAGTTGTATTGTACAATGCTATTAGGTAAGTATAAGAGTAATTACAAAAGTTTAAGAACATAATTGTGTATGGATGGAGAAAACATTCTTGTATTTTATCATAGACGATCTAGCGGTTAGAGTATGCGACTGCCGATCAATAGATCTCCGGTTTGATTCCCGGATTGGTCCAAGTTCAGCCGTCGGACCCGATTGTCATAAACATTTATGAGGTCAATGACTATTGGAAAATCAGTGCCCTCAAATATAAGGACAACTGGTTTCAACCTCCGAATTCAGTCAACCTTAGGATCGTAGAGATCTAATGTCAGTTGCTCCATGTAAAAACTTATATTCAGGTAAATTTTGTTAAACTAATAACCCGACCCATAATAATTTTGGCAAAAACAAAGGCTAGGAAGATGTATGAGCGAACTTTGCAAAATATCTTCAACGGGGTGTTACTTGACATCCTCATAGATTCCAAGAATGAAATTATGAACAAACCACGCGCTGGCCTGACTCGGCAGTTAAAAGGAGCTCTATAAACGCGTCGGTGGTTTCTGAAGTCCTGCCTGCCCTAACCTATGAGCGGCATGCCGGGATGACCATAGTTACCTTCAGAACAAAAAGCTGCTTGCACCTCTCATTGTTTAACACAGTTATAAGGCAACAGCACTCTACCATATACTACACCCTCCTGCCACACCAGAATGTTATCTGTCCATGTTTAAACAATGAATTATATTCTTAGCCTTATTTATATTTTTTCCAACACGACATAAAGTAACACACAAAATTCACTAATACTTGGATTCAACACAGCACTTTTTATTTCGGATCGTAAAGAAGATTGACAGATGGCTTCAAACGACAGATAAGTGACACTTAGGTAACATTGTTAAAGTGGATCACAATCTTTATGCAAATGCTCGAAGATACGGGTTCTTTGGAAATATTTCGAGACTAGTTTGGGTCGATCGCATTGTAGGGTTAACTTTTAATATTCGTGATTTGTGTGAGAATCCTTTGAGAATAGTTTACATTTAACCGACTTCAAAAAAGGAGGATTTTCTCAATTCGACTGTATTTTTTTACGTTTGTTACCTCAGAACTTTCGACTGGGTAAACCGATTTTGATGATATTAGATATATTTTTTGTTTATTAAAGGAATATTCTAACAGTTGTGTAAAATTAATTACAGGCGATAATCGTTGCTGTTAATATTAAGAAGTATTTTTTTGATGATGAAATTATTACTACAAGCTCTGCTTAGTTTGAGGTTAGATGGCGTTGTGTACCAAATGTCCAAAATATTTAGTTTTTATAGTCGTTTAATTTTTTCGGTACAAAAACTACATGGTTCGAGTAATTGACTGCCTCGTTGGTCTAGCGGTTGGCGTGTGCGACTGCTGATCATGAGGTCTTGGGTTAGATTCCCGGGTCGAACCAAATGTTTGTATGATCTACAAAAATTTGTTTCGGAGTTTAGGTGTTTTCTATGTATAATATGTATGTATTTACAAAAAAAAGTATGATATGTATTTGTATCAGTTGTCTAGTACCCATAACACAAGCTCTGCTTAGCTTGGCACTAGATGGCGTTGTGTGTTAGATGTCTGAAATATTTATATTTACACTAGCTGTCCCGGCAAACGTCGTTTTGCCATAACTACTAATAAATTAAAAATTAATTGAAAAAACATTGTCCAGCGGACAAAATTGTAAATCTAAACCATTCCCAGATCTCCTTGAACACACACAAAAAATTTCATCAAAATCGGTCCAATCGTTTGAGAGTAGTTCAGTGACATACACACTCACATAAGAATTATATATATAAAGATTTATAATGCAGTACAGTTTCATAGAACGATTTAATTCCATACACTACGATTTTATAGGAAAGAAGCCTTGAAATCGATTAACGCGATGCGCTCGCAACCCAAAAATACTTCTTACACCTCATTTTAGTTATTAAACTCATAGCGGCATTAGATGGAACAATACTTACAAGGGTCAACTTTGACGAAGTCCGAAGTAAATAGCTTTTCACCATCTGTGGATGCTGGAGATAATTTAAGGATAGACAATGATGGAGGGTATAATATGGTAGGAATGCTATTTAGGTCATGAATTGTGACATGGAAGTTTCAAATAGTAAATAAAGTACCTACTTAAACAAACGTACTGTAAATTATACGAACATAAATGTACATACTTATTTGTCTTAAGATTAAGGAGTCAGAGTTTGTATGAGATATAAGTTTATGTTACCATGTCAATAATAAACTATATTTAATGTCTCACTCCTAGGGTTTGAAGCGTGATGTTAAATAGCCTATCATCTTTCTGAATTAATGTCTTATCAAAAAAGAACTATGTTACTACTAGGTAAGTAAGTAAGTTCGATTCTATTACCTCTTTGAGGATACAAACTTGAATATTACCTAAACTTACCTTCGAACTTTCTTGGTTACAACCTAATTTAGAAGAAGAATATGAACAAAAGAAAAAAATACTTGGGAACAAGTCAGCAGGCCTGCAACACCAGAGGCGTCACAAGTGCGTTGCCGACATTTGGGGGATAGCGAAAGGGATGTGGGGAGGGCTTAGGGTATGGGCCTACGGCAACTCTTAGTTACTGAAGTTCAAATACTCTCGTCCCTCAGATTCTGGGATGGGGAACTTGAAAGGCGATAACACATTTCCCCCATTCATAAAAACTTACATAATTTTACTACACTACCAGTTAGTTTGATCTTCATATTCAGATAATATAAACAACTAACATGATGCCATCCAATCTGTAACATCATGTAGGACGGTCCGGTCTCAACGCGGCGATTAGTTTAAATAGCCCTCGTTGCCTGTTGGAGGGCTGGTCCGGCTTATTGAATTGCAAACACACGTATTATTTTAATACCTTCGGTAAAGTTTTACGATAGTGATTACAGATAGGGATTGGAGATGATAACCGGTGGTATTTGCCTCTGGGGTCATACTAACGAATCTTCCACTGATTAAGTATCACTGTGTTGTATTAATTTATCTAATATATAAAATTCTCGTGTCGCGGTGTTTGTAGTTAAACTCCTCCGAAATGGCTTGACTGATTCTTTTGAAATTTTGTGTGCATATTGGGTATGTCTGAGAATTGGACAAAATCTATTTTTTATACCCCATTTTTTTTAAGGCAAGGAAACGTTTACCCGGGCAGCTAGTGTTTATATATTTGTTTATTTATACTCGTGTTTTCTTTAACGGTAGTTGAAGCCCTAAAAGTTCTTGTTTAGTACTTGTATTGTGGCAGTTTAAATGGTAGTCGCTCCATGTAAAATTTCACAGTATAGTAGTAATCCGATCCACATGGGAAAAGACTCGGGGGAGGCAGATATATTAATATATAAACTATCAATAAAAAGATATAGAGATCTATATGGATCTGCGATAGAGTTTGCGATAGTACCTAGTAGGTATTGCTTGTAGCTCCTGCGTCTCCAAGAACCGCGCGATTCGAGTATGAATTCGAATCGAATTTGCTAGTGGAACTTGTAAACTAGCAAAATATATATAATAACAGATAGACACTGATAATAATAGTAAATCATGCGGCAAATAAAATAATTGACGCCAAGATAGCCCTTAAAGATGCTTTAAATTGTGTCTAATTTACGTTATTACGGGTCATTACTTAAGCTTCAAGAAATTTACCACTGGAAGTCTCAAAGTTACCTGAAGTTTGAAAGTAAGCCATTTAGGTCAAGGTTGTGTTGTAAACACATTGTTAAATGTATTTAAGGTCTAGTCTTGACTTAAAAAATAGCCTTGTAGTGGCAAAGTGAGCAACCAAACAGTCAGAACACCTAATGATAAGTGACTATCACTGCCCATCAACACCGTGATCATCCTTTGCTGATAGCGACTACATCACTTTTTGGCCCTATAGGCCATCCGCGTCATGAGACGAGCAATATGCCCAGCCCACTGGTACTTAAGTTTGAGTTTCTCCGTTCAATGTCAGCGACCTCAGTTCATCTTCGAATCTGCTCATGTACGTCTGAAACTCAATAAGCTCAAGTGTGGTCCGACTACTGGCACTTAAGTTTGACATTTCTCCTTTCAATGTCAGGGACCTGAATTCGTCTTTGGATCTGCTCATGGACGTATGTAACTCAATAATCTCAAGTAAGCTGCTGCTCTGTGAAAAATAAGGATTCTGTCTTGGTAACCTTAATCACTTGCTTAACATCAATTATACCCAATTACATCCTGCATACTACATGAAAATTGTTGAAGACGTTTTCGAGATTCAGAGTATACAGTACGTTTAAAGGTATAAGATAAATATTGTTTTATTATACTATAAAACGTAGAAGGTAGTTTAAAAGTAATGAGTAGTGTTAGGAATATTCTTATTGGTAGTAATAATCGTAGCGAAGGTAATCTCCTTTGTTACTGCCTACGGTAAAGCTATGAGGAAGGTTTTTTTAGCAGTATATATTAGAATAATTCTAACACACCAAAATTACTGTGCGTATTATGTTAATAAATTTGACTATACTCGTATAAATTTCAACCTAAAAATTTACGTTATCATTATATTTTTTTACCAGAAAGCCGGCCTTTTTCTAGTACAGAGAATTAGCATTGCCATTCAACGTGGCAATGCTGCCAGCCTTTTGGAAATTCTACCAGTAGGCGATGACGCAGAGGATTTTTTTGACGCTTTTACGTAGTTAGGTTATAGATTTTTAAAGTTGAATTCAAAGGTAGTAAATCAATGTAAAATGACAGCGTTCGTCCTGTCGTATTTTATTGGTGAGTGCGAGACCGTAGGCCCAAAGATGCAGAAGCATTACTAGGCCGCCATGGTGTAGATCGCCATGCTGCATTGTTGCATTGTCTGCATTCGTAATGAGTATGGAGACCAACACTCTTGGATTATGCTTATGCTTTCCATCAGGCAGAGTAGAGTCATTTTGGCAGGCTATACATAAAAAAAAGAATCCGCCTTTATGTGCTGAAGCATGGTTCTCCCTTGGACAAAGACTTGCAATCAAAGGCTGATTAATTAGATCGTCCTCGTACTCTGAACTAACACACGACTAACAAGTGTGTGTTTTACCTGGACATGTTAACAAATACACGAACAGTGTTTTTGTGCGAAAGTTAATTGAAAATAAAACTTTTTCCGCTTTGAACGTCCACACTGTACGTGAAACGTGTCAACCTGATAAGGTGTCGGATAAATGGACTCTGAGGTTATATCTCTACGACTAATCACAAATTCTATAGATATCCAGTATTAAGTATCTGGTTGTGAGTTATTGGATAATAAAATACCAATAAATATTAAACCACTACAAATAAACGTTAGATGAAGTCAAGATTCCTTCCTGTAAAATGTTAGGGCCCACCCACATGTTATTGGGGCCAATAGCCGAGTTACTTTTTGTAGGGTTCCGAATTCAAAATGGCACACACGGAACCCTCATAGTGTCATCATGACCATACATCCATACGATAAATTAATCCGATAAATTACATATCAATCATAGCGGCAGAGTAGTAAAATAAAAACTTGAAAAATATTTCTTTTGTCAGTATCTATCTCTAAAGTAGTGATATTATTTCTTGAATGGATATGTCTTTTAAAAATAATGGGTGTTTAGGTTAATAGTAAGTATTTCTTTGTTCTGAGGCTGGAGAAAGAAATCGATATCAAATAAAATAAATGATCACTTTTTCGTCGGAACACGAGACCCGTGTCATGCTCCTATTCTTGAACACCTAATGAGCTTCCTTCACCTTGTTAAACCTATTGAACTGGATTCGTCTCCGACGTTTTAAGCTCTCCTTTTTTAGGTTTATTAAATCAATATATATATGTTCGATTTACTTGAAAATTAAGATTTTTTGGAAGGTACCAGTTCAGGACATAAGGCTAGATACAGAACAATACGGGCCACTGAACAGGGGGGAGTAGACTTAGCGTCATTTTCCGATAAAAAATAGTCTGTAATATTTTGAGGGGGAAATCTTCACACAAACATTTTAGACTCGCATACAAAAATCACACATGACTATTAAAGCAACACATTTAGAATTTTACGCACACATAAATACATTAATAATAACAACAACAGAGTCATAACTGTATAACGCGTAGGCCCATTTGGGCTTATACTTTAGCAGAGGGGAACGCCTGCGTATGGTTCGATCAAACAAGGCTCACTTGGGTAATAACTTACACTTATTAGACTTGAAAGCAATCAATCCGATCTACGAAGCGAAGAATCTCAGAAGACAAGCTCAAATTAAAAATAAATACTGCACGATACAGTTGGCTTAGTGGTTTGAGCGGACGCCACTTCGCTTCCTACTGGCCTGAGTGTTGTGGGTTCAAATCCCACATAGGACAAAACTTTGTGTGATACACTTGGTGTTCTTTACATCCGTTTCGTGTATGTTTGTAAAATCAGGATGTAAATTGTAAAAGTAAACAAAAACAACTAATACCTACCTCACAAAAGTAATCTTTCACAATTCAACTTCAACTCATTTCATTTCAAGTGTAATAAGAAGTAATGTAATACTATTATAATAAAAAACCAATAAATAAACAGTAAAACATTTCTTTTGATAACATTCGCAACATGATCACTGTCATGAAACGTCAAAGTCGTTGAAAGCTTTACGCACAAAATGTGATACCTACCAATTTTTCTTATTTCAATCATTGAATCTCATTTCGTCTGTAGCATTAGACGCAATCTGTCATGATCAAAAGCTTCATGATAAATACTGTTATCTGTATACTTTACTGAAATAACTGTACGCAATATCTGTAATAAGATCAAAGGATCTGAAAATAAAATCGTAAGGGATATTGGTATTTTTGTGAGATATATGAAACACATGACCATTTGAAACTATTGGAGTTCAGTTACAAAAATATCGTCTATTCCTGAGAGTTTTGGTTGAGGCGTTATAAATGATAATACAAATGTCTCCTCTCAAACTAATCTCATACTACTATTTTATACATCAATAATATTATAGTCTTGTTTGCAGGACTCAGTATTGGATTTAAAAACAACATTCTAATTTGTTTAACTTTCTTCTTTTTTTTTTTTTTAGTTTTACGCTAAAAGTAAAAGTAGTTTGTGTAATCTATTTTGGATATTATATATATTACATGTATATTACTTGTATGTTATTGTTCTCTATTTAGTATCTGTTTGTTTCCCTAATAAACTAAAAATAAATAAAATCTCTAGCATCTGTTTCATGGTATTATTCATGGTAAAGCGTTGTCATGGGAAGAGACGTCAGAATATAATATAAAAAAATAGCACTTGAAAATTGTATCTTTGCACAACGGTTTACACATTTTAAAATCTGACTTAACAATCCCGATATCTATCATCGAAAGTTATGAAGTGTAAAATTCTATAAGTACGAGCTTTATTCCGTGACAGAGAAAGTTATAACTGTTTCCGAACTTTTATGACAAGCAGCAAGCTGAATCGAAATTAGTCTTTAAACGTATAGTCACGTATAGTACTGTAAGGATATAGTGTTAATAAAATGATTATATAGCATAAAAATGCGAAAGTGAATTATTTGCAACATGCTTTCGCTTGCAATTTAAAAAGCTTTCGTGATAAACGTGCTCGGGGGACTAATCGCCCGAAATGCTGTTCGAAGCTCCGCCGACTGTCCAGGGTGAGACTTAGGTACTTCATGTAATGGCCCACCCGGACTTCAGTGTCATCCACCCGGAGGCATGAGCTGGGTGGTTCCTGGGCTTATGTAACGTGGATGTGGAACCATTTCGCCTCAGTTTTTTGGGGCACCAATCTCAGGCCCAGCTCACGAATGTTATTCACGACACAGGCCGCCAGTTGCTCGGCGAGCAGAAGCACCTCCTCGAAAATGTGACCCTCTAGTCAGTATAAGGGTATCGCCTGCGTAGAGGACGACACTTAGGCCAGAGGGCATGCAAGTGCGTAGAACCGCATCGTATGTGAGGTTCCATATTATTGGCCTAATACAGAGCCCTGAGGAACCCCGCGACACACCTCCCTGTTCCGATCGACAAACTACAAGGGTCGCCCTAATTGTCCGCCAGAGGAGGGTGCCGAAAGCGTTAACGATATCAAGGCTAACTGCCAACGCCAGGAGCGAACGCCCCTAATGGCGTCTACTGTCGAGCGTCCCCGTCGCAATCAAAATTGGCAGTCCGATAGATCAAGGCCCATTCGCGATAGGTGCTCGGTGATTCGGTCAGAGATAATTCTCTCAAAAAGTTTCACCCCAATAGTATACCTAACTACATGGATAGTCCATGTAAAATAACAAAAGAAACGACATAAAAGTACTTTTTAACTATATTTTACTAATTATACAGTAGAGTAATAACAGTTGTTATTTCTACACTACGCTAATGGAAATTCTTGCGTGTTGAGAATCATGATACACCTCATCTTTTATCTCTTTCTTAACATCAAATATTTGAAAAGTTTTCTCGGATCTCCCACTTGCTTAAGTACCCGGATAAAGGTTATAGAGTTCTTTCAATAGTTTAGCGAGTTATACGACCATTAAAACTGGGTATAAAGGCGTGAAATCGTAAATCTTTTATTATAGTAGTTTTAATTTAAGTATTGGCAATTTATGTATGTTTAACTTTAAGGAAAATGAAAAAAAGTATTTCAGTTTTTTGCAATAGGTCCCTAGTTGCCTCAAAATATTCTAAATGTAAACGTAACTTTGTTTCTTTGTTGCGATGCCATGCCGTAGTTATGCCATTTCATACAGAAAAAGGCACAATAATATCATTACTAATCATTAGCCACGTTATGTATATCGCTGTATTCGATTCTTACTCGACCGTGTAAAAATATTTTTTTTTTATGGGTGTTCACGAATTACTTCGTTGTTTATGAACGAATTTTGATGATTATTATTTTAATGGAAAGGAGATATCGCAACGGTGCTACTATAATACATACACGAAGATCTGATGATGGCATCTAAGAGAAATCGAGTCGAACCTTAATGTCAGTGTTATTTTTGTTATCATTTAAACGTTTTCGTAATATCAACAGGCAGGGATTTAACTTTATAAAATCTATACACACATAATGTTGAGGCTTAATGTTTTCGACCACATTAATTAATCCATAGACTATTGCTCCATTCATTAAAGTTATCTAAATAATTAGTACTGAAATAAATTTAACAACAAGTTTATATTTCAACACCAGACTTTAGTATCGATCATACTGAAATAGCAAAGCCGCCATTAGCAAATGATTTTCCAGATTTAGTTTGAAACAATTTTGGAACTAGAAATGGTTCGTGTTATGTTTCAACGATAATTATAATCGTTTGTATACTATTTCTTTGTTAACTATTTACAAACTAATATGTATTTATTAAAAATATTTATAGATATATACATGTCAACTAAATTGTGCAATGAACTCACGGTTTTACACAGTAATTAGTAATTTCTGGTGGAAAAATGTACACGTTTTATTTTATTACTATCAGATTGTGTAAAGTCAAGGTTGCTGTTATTCGGTTCTTTATTTTTTATTTCTTTATTTATAATATACAAATGTGACAATTGGCGGTCTCATCGCGCATGGCGATCACTTACAGACAACCTTTGTACGGATATTATAGTAATTGACATTGTTTAGGGTAGCAGTAGTAGAATGCACAAATCTTAAATTTATTATGTGAATAATGGAATAATCACCAAATTCAAAATATTCAACTTTTACACATAATCACTTAACACATATTTCACATATGATATACTCCTACATACATACACAGACTAAAATATATACTTTACATAACAAATAATTATAATGACAGATAATAATCCTTCACAAGCTTTTTAAATACAGTCAAGGTTTTGTCAAGGTACGACGGATTATTACAGGCAAATCGGTCCAGAGTCTTACTGCTAATACAGTAAAGGATTTATCTGTAAAGCGGGTGGAATGTTTTGGCATTTCCAGTTTAAATTTTTCTGATGATCTCAGATCCATACAATGAGTGTTGTGTAAACACTGAAAGCGTTTTTTAAGAAAAAAGAATAAATGATGATGATGATGAAATAGAACACTGTATAAAAGTAAAAGAATATTAACATTCCAGCGAAAACTTATTGGGAGCCACTTGAGTTTAGAACAAAACTCTGATATATGGTCATATATGCGTAATCCAAATATGAATCTAATGCAAAGGTTTTCTTTTTTTATGGAATAGGGGACAAAAAGCAGATAGGCGTAAGTAACCTAACCGGAACTAGTCAGAATTAATGAAGTGAAGCGCGGCACTAACGCCAGTAAGACATTTAGGTAGGCAAAACTATCGTGAAAACGCTTAAAACTATCAGAAAAATACAATAAGGTTATATAAAGGAATAATAAGGTTTAGATTCCAGTAAACTCTTACACTCTTTGATAAGCAACGGACACGTGTTTGATATCGCTTTTTAACCCTCAGTATCTGGCCGAGTCGGACCAATCATACCAAGATATGGCTTTCTCATGTGTCCTCTTGTGCAAAATACCATGACTTGTATGTTCGTTTTCCTTCTATACCTTATGTAAAGTCAGCCTTCGGAAAAAACACAAAAGTTGGAGTACACATAAAATCTGATTTCTTCTACATAAAACAAAGTCTGAAACTATCAAGTTCGCTTTTATTACTTTTCTAGAATATTCGACTAGTTTGTACCGCAGGTGATTAATGCTCTCCTCATTGATTTACGAGAAATTGTAAAATTTTACTACAGTCTTTTTGTTTTCCTACAATAAAGTCGAAAATATACAATTTACTTCAGAGATCACGAATTCTTTGAGTAATAGACAAAGTTTTGTTACTTTTATTTCTTTTAACTACATCTTTTTTCTTTGAAATTTCTTTGAAAATTCATAAATATTTCAGACATCTAGCACAACGCCATCTAGTCCCAAACTAAGCAGAGCTAGTATTATGAGTACTAGACAACGGATGTAAATATGTACATACTTTTTTTGTAATTACATACATATTATACACAGAAAGGTAGTAGAGCCACGCTGATTTCAGCAAGAACGGGCCGGCTTGACCAGGGTGGTACTACCCTCGCACGGAAGATCACTGTAAAATGACAGCGTTCGTGCTGTCATGTTTCGTTAGTGAGTGATGTAGGCTCGAAAGATACAGGAGCATCATTAGACCGCCATGGTCTGGGCCACCATGCTGCATTGTGATATTGTCTGCATTATGTACCTTCAAAAATTTTCATTGTATTTGTAAACAAGGTAGAAAAGGTAGTAGAGCCACGCTGATATCAGCACGAACGGGCCGGCTCGACCGGGGCGGTACTACCCTCGCACAGAAAATCAACGTAAAATGACAGCGATCATGCTGTCGTGTTTCGTTGGTGAGTGCGAGACCGGAGGCCCAATGATGCGGAAGCATCACTAGCCCGCCATGGTGTGGGTCACCATGCTGCATTGTTGCATTGTCTGCATTCGCAGTATGGTGACCACCACTCTTGGATTCTACTCATGCTTTCCATCAGGCAGAGTAGAGTCTTTTTGGCAGGGTCAAACATAAAAAAAAAAAAATAAAAAAAAAAAAAAACAAAGGAATTCACTCCATTTTCAAATTTTAAGCTATAATCTTCTGAATCCAAAGTAAGCTAGATTGAATTATGTTACGAAATCTTTTAGTTAAGTTTAAGTATTTTTAGTCACACAGGCATTCTCTACCTATATGATAAATATGACACCGTAACTGTTAAATCATTAATTTAACATCTTATACTTAACGCTTCTGAAACTTATAAATCTATCTATACCATTATAAACGCGAAAGTTTGTAAGTATGGATGGATGGATGTTTGTTACTCTTTCACGCAAAAACTACTGAACGGATTTGGATGAAACTTTACAGTAATATAGCTTATACATCACAATAATACATAGGCTACTATTTGCCACGATAACCGACATATACGCGGGCGGAGCCGCGGTCAACAACTAGTATATAGATAATACTAGGCTAGGCTTTATAAACAATATACAGTCATAAAAGTAACAAAAATGTGATGTACAAAGGGCGACCTCATTGCGTATAGCATAGCAACCTCTGCTTTCATTTTAAACTGGTGCTGGCACATGTACCTAACCTGTATTCTACCCACCTTTTTTCTAGTAAATATAAGCATTTCAATTAGTTTAATATCTAAATTTATTTAACTTACTGACAATACCATTTTTCAGAGTGGTAAAAATGACTAGCAACAAAGTAACATTTTGGGTTTCCAATTACTATAATGTCAGGGTTTTATTAGCAAAAAATAAGTGCAGATTTTTTAAAAACTATTTTATTAAAGACTATTTCCAAGAATATTATATGTTTTATGTCAGACAAAAATATAGCGCTCCAAAGCCTGTCCTTTTACATCAATACCAGTATATTTCCAGAAAAATAAACAGCTCGTGACGCATGTAACTTCAAACCATTGCGTTCTGTTATTTGCATAATTCAATGTGACAATAGCTCCATGACACGTAGAGGCAAGAATTGAATGTAAAACTAAATGTCTATTTACTTGACTTCATATGTTTTTTACATCATCACCAGCCTGCACAGATTTTCCTTTAGTCGCTTTTTAAAACACCCACGGGATGAATTTATTCGTAACCATACGGCCGACTTTGTATATGTTGTCAATAGGATGAGAACTGTTTAATTATTGAACTATTATTAAATCTACACTAAAATATAAAGCTGAAGAGTTTGTTTGTTTGAACGCGCTAAACTCAGGAACTACGGGTCTGATTTTAAAAATTCTTTCAGTGTTGGATAGCCCATTTATCGAGGACGGCTATAGGCTATACATCACCACGTTAAGACCTACAAGAGCGGAGCACCAATGAAGAATGTTAGAAAAACGGGGGAAAATTATCACGCTACGGAAAGTAGAAGACGCAATTGAGGTTGCATGGGTCTGCTAGTTGTTAATACGGATATGGAATACATAATGCCGGCAGTGTTCTTTCTACCAGGGTCCAATAGTGGCAAATATTTGTGGAAGAGCCAAGCTACGGTTCTAATGAGGGGTAGGGATACCAGGGGTTTTTTGGGGGCCCGGTATGAGTTTATTCGATATCGACTTTAGTGACCGCGTTCGATGTTTCTATTGGCTAAAACCTACACTAACCGCAACTCCTAATCTTATACCTGAAAACATGACACTGTTAAAGAGTTTTATTATTGTTATAAGAAACTCCCGAAGACAGACGACATACAATAAACTTTCAAATATTTTCTTATTAAGAAATAGCAGGCAAACGAGCAGATGTATCGCCTGATGGTAGGCGATTACCACCGTCCATGGACACCTGCAACACCAGAGGCGTCACAAGTGCGTTGCCGGCCTTTTTAAAAAGGAGGACGCTCTTTTCTTGAAGGTTTGAAGGTCGTATTGATTCGGGAATACCCTCATTTTGAAACTTATCTACGTATGAGACTTTTAATAGGACTATAATTACAAAAAAGACTAAGTCTTTAAGAACGAAGATTCAAATTCAGCGTTATTAAACAATATTTAATGCAATACAATGTCTAACCTTAACCAAATAATATCAGGCATATAAATATCTGTTAACAATACACGCCTCGAAAATTGTTTCACATTTAGTGTTTCGGGAATTAATTTGGTTTTGTATTTAGATATTACGATCATGGTTACATTAACATGAACATATTATTAATATACAATGAATTGTCTGGCTTTGTTTTATTTTGATATTAGAGATATTTGTCATGAAATAAATATAAAAATCTGTGTTTAGGTTAGTAAATATTTTTATAAACCTGCCATACGGCTCTTATTCTACCTGTAAATAAATTAAAACTTTTTTAAAAAAAAGCAAGTTTTATTGGAATGCCCTAAAAATAATAAAACGAGTCCAGACTCGATAGTGTTGCGAGGTTTCTTTATGGAGCTTCCTAGACCACCTTCCAGCTCCAGCATCAGATCAGCTCCATGTCGTTACAATAATTGCAAAGTTTTAGCAAAATCGGTTGAAGATATCTGCTTCAAGATTCCACCCATTACTAGTTAATAAAAAAATATTTAAAAAGCTTTTACAAGTTTTTAACGGAATGCCTCGAGACGAATCTAACGAGTTTAAACTCGATGATGTTGCGACGTTTCTTTACAGAGTTCCTATGGCCACCTTCCGTCACGCTGTATACATATGCTTGCAAAATTTCAGCAAAATCGGGAGCAGATATCTGCTTCAAAATTGAATTGCAAGATTCCACCCAAACATAAATGCATACATACTTTGCAAGTTAATAAAAAGCTTGTAAAAGAAGTGTTCTTTGCGAATACAGACAATGTAGTTGTATGATCCGCATTGATGGCAGCCTATTGAGACGGATTTAATTTATTTTACATTGAAATTCATACAAATTTGTATGGGGAGAAAGCTATGTAATGTATTACATTCCAATTATCAATAGTCGATATGTGTAATAAGTGATTTCATTTTCGTTATCAACTCATTGAGGTATAGGCAAAGTAGTTACATCTAGAAGATCTATTACTTGCAGAAGTCCCTTTAATGAGATGTGAATGTTAAGATACGGTAAAAGAGGATAAAATTAAAGTGAATAAAATGGCGAATCACTATAATAATCCTTAAAGTACATAATAGCCAAAAGTAAATGACGTCATAATCGATATTTAAATAAAATGTCACTGGTTACAATATAGCAGCAACATATTACTTTAATCTTATCATAACGTAAGATACGTACGATACGATCTCAATAAATATATGATACATTTTTAAGTAAATTAAAAAGCATTTAAGTTCTTTTTAAAAGTTATTTGAATAAATACGGCCTCAGTGATATTTGTTAACAAAATCGCTAATCTATATGTTATCTATACAAATAAATAAAATTGGAGTGTCTGTTTGTAATACTGCGATACGACTGTAACTGCGGGTAACACCGTGGGGCTTAGCTTGTGTATTAATATGAAATATCATACCGAGAGTCTTTGACATGTTTTGTACATTATCTTGCCGTAAGCATCAATCTCATTTTAGTAAGGGACGCTCCTTAATAGACTACTAAATGATCTCGTGAAAATTGGTAAATGATCTAAAACTGTTCATAATTTAACTATAACTATTCTAACATAACTACTCGTAATTATAATTTACTGCTTTCTAAGTGTTATAGTCACTTGAAATGAAGAATCAAACTCCAGTAAAAAATGGCTTGATAATTTAGTGATATGATCTATCGTGTGTACTTTCTAAAGTACCGAGAATTCAAGGCAAGATTCTATAGACAACCCATTATGATGGGGCAAAACACCATCGTGAATAATATTCACAGTTAATAAAATATGTACAGCGTTATTCACGTTTGTGTTTTCGGAATTCCCAGGAATTCTTAAATAGTTTCAGAGGAGAGATAGAGAGGAGGTTGTCAGAAATTTCTCTGCAGAAGTGGTAATTTTACTGGTGGTTATTAAAAATAGAAAAATAATGATTGCCATATAATAATTGCCAATATTGTTCTTATTTTCAATTGCCCTATATACAGCTATAGTCATTGCCTCCATTGCCCATAAAACGGTCTATACCGAATTCAGAAGTGAGAATTAAGTGCAAATCTATCAAAGCAAAGTATACAGACCCAAAACAAATAAAATATTTCCACTACAATCGCGTAGTAAAATTTTTACCAATCGTTTCCACTTCTCAGATAAAGAACCCTCATAAAAGAGTTCTGATTTTTCTTTTACGCCTTAACTAGTACAGCTTGGTCGTAGAAAATTACTGAGTGGGATGGGCAACAGTATTAGCGAAACGATTTGTTAAGATTGAGCTTGCTTTGTGAGATCAGGTTTTAGTCTCTAGAGATTAATCTGCTTTGTGCCTAAGCGAATTATTTTCCACACTTTCATGATTGGGCACTGCCTATTTATCACCCGTAAAAGCTTATAAAACTTTGAAAGCACTACGTAACTTTAATATTTATGAGCTTACCTAATCCGCAGTGTAGGCTACAAAGTGGGTTTTGATAGGTTTTATCGTTAACATTCCCAGGTTAGGCAGACCTTATTTTTTTTTCTTTATTAAAACGTACATTGATGACATATGCCTCAATGCGCAAGGTATTTACGCCATTATCCTTGGGATTAATTTTTTGTGATTTATATTTTTTTATAATACTAGATTTCTCTCAATTGTGCCAGTTACTTTGTGTTTAAAGTAAAAATGAAAAAGAAACAATCTAAAACAATTTTATTCAAGGAAAAGGAGAGTTCTTAATCATTTCCGTTGTTGTCCAACCCTTATCGTTGTAATGGAAAATAGATAAATTTTTTTTTTTTTTAAGTTTAACAATTTTAAGAAATATCTTCTACATTTAAATCAACGTCCTTAACACTTCTAATCAATCTCCTCAACAATTAGATTTTTAAACTGAATGCTCGAATTGATGGAAAAACCTTTTGAATTTAAACAAAATTGTATGTCGGTTATCGCTGCAAATAGTTGCCTATGTGTTATTCTGATGTATAAGCTATATTACTGTAAAGTTTTATCCAAATCCGTTCAATAGTTTTTACGTGAAGAAGTAACAAAAATACATACTCACAAACTTTCGCCTTTGTATATAGTGTGATGTGATTTGTTCAGGATGGATTAAATTTATTAAACACTTTATGCACAAATACATTTGGACGAACGGGCGGGTTTAATACCTGTCTGGTCTCCGTTGAGACCGGCCTCTGTGGCTCAAATTAGTTAGGAGTACATCATCGTCATTATCATAAAAGTTCTATTATATAGGATTGTCAATCTCTTTTTACTAGCTCACCCACGCAACCTCGTTTGCGTCTCCTATTGCCCGTAGCGTAGAAAACGGAGAAAAATTATTACATTCTTTCCTCGTATTTCAAACATTCACCATTAGTGCTCTGCTCCTATTGGTCTCATCGTGATGATATATAGCCCCTAGCCTTCCTTGCTAAATGTACTATCCAACACTGAAAGAATTTTTCAAATTGGAACAACGGTTTCTGTGCAAACAAACTCTTCAGCTTTATTTATTAGTATAGATGTAAATTCTTCCTATCTCAAATCTTCAAGAAAAAAAATATTAAACTGTTTTTAAAAAACTGCTAAAGGTTACACCTCAATTATTATTATTAGAACGAATGAACCTAAAGACAAATAGTTAGACTCCTAAAAGTCTGACACAAGATTAAGTATTACCTTCAACTTGGCTAAACCTAAATCATCATTAAGCGTAGCCGAAATGAATTAGTATACTTTAGCTTAAGGTAAATCTAGAAGTTTGGTTACAAGTTAAATGGGGATAATTATTCCTAAACCCGTAACTTCAGAGTTATTGGAATAATATACCTCTGAAAACCGTTTCTAATTACTCTGTGTATTATTGTTGGGATAACTTATTTGGCTTTAACGGTTGAGCTTCACATATATACCTGAAGCTAGTTATCGTATTTTTTTTTGTTATATATATGCTTTTACATTTGACATCCAACGTCATCTAGCCTCAAACTAAGCAGAGATTGTACTATGAAAACTAGATTGAGTGGTGGTCACCCTACTGCGAATGCAGACAATGCAACATTGCAGACACGTACGTCTTGTATCGTCAACAGAGTAGACAGCATTATAATATTAAACGCACATTTTATTTATAATTGACAAATTACATCCAGATTCAGATTTAAAGGAGAACAAGTAACCGTGTTCCTCATTCAATATATTGTCCTCGGTGGGAGTTGAACCCTCAATAAAACCCGCGTGAGTGAGCCACGCTTCGACATGCATGGGCCGGCTCGATCGGAGTAATACCACTGCCTCACAGAAAACCGGTGTGAAACAGTGCTTGCGCTGTGTTTCACCGAGTGAGTGAGGATACCGGAGGCCCATACCCTCTCCCCTCTCCCCACCCCTCTCCCCATTCCTAAAACGCCGACAACACTCTTGAGACTCCTTGGTGCTGCGGGTGTCCATCTGCGACGGTAATCGCTTTACCATCAGGTTATACGTCTACTCGTTTGCCCCCTATAATATAAAAACCCCCAGCTTAGTTGCCAGAATCACTAACCACTAGAATAATAGCCCAGTCAATTAGAAAAGTTTCTAAATGAACATAAATTTTAAATTACTTGCATGATTTAAAACTCTCAGGGCTACTCTGTGTTACTAATTTTTATGGCTTTTTAAATTTAAATGAAGTTATAAAACTTATTATCAAAATTCTGTACTTTAGCTTCTATTATAAAATACAAGATAATAATTAAGCGATTACCGCCACCCATGGACACCACCAGAGGCGTCACAAGAGTGTTGAAGCCATTGGGGAATGGGGAGGGTGATGGGGAGAGAGGTTGAGGTATGGGCCTCCGGTATCCTCACTCACTCCGTGGAACACAGCGCAAGCACTGTTTTACACCGGTTTTCTATGAGGCCGTGGTATCACTCCGGTCGAGCCGGCCCATATATGTCGAAGCGTGGCTCTCCCACAGTATAATTATAATATTAATAGAAAGCCTTGCGAGGATATTTTTTGTTACTTAACGCTTATCGCTATTCATGTGTGTGTATTTAGAAGAGGAGGAAGGTTATTTACTATAAGGTGATTCAACTACTCTTTCATCCTCTGTCCCATCAAACTTGACTGTCTCGTTCATAGAGGTATTATAGATAGAGCAGAAGAGCAGCTCGGTTAGAAAGAGATAGACTATTGCGGTATCTATCTATCTCTCTCCACTCGCGTGCGTCCAGTTGGTGCGGAAATATTATAACAGCAAGCACTCCTTTACTGCGCAAGCGCCTGTGGAGAACGACAGATGGGGTTCCGCGATCTTCTCTATTTCCAATCGTTGGACGTTTCTGCTTACTGGCAGTCGTACGTCTGCCCTACTCTATCTATAATAGCTCGTTAGCCTAGCTGTTTGTGTATGCAACTGGCAATCAAGAGGTTTTGGATGAATCCATTGTTTTTTATTAGAGAAAATTTTAAGAATTACGAAGAACCGGAGTTACGAAGTAGGTGTCTTAAGTCCCGTAACCCGAAAAGCACGTAAAGATGTCGGACTTGCGCCTGGTCTAACTCCGGTTGAGTCGGATACACTTCTCATTGGATTGTCAGAGTGAGCAAACAGTGAGTGCACATGTATTTCATACACTTGTACACTATTATATCTGCCGCTAGGCTGATCTCCATTGGGACTGACCGCCGTAGTCGAACCCAGCTTTGAGTTCATCATAATCCCATAAAATACAGAGAAAGTATTTTTTTTCATATTACTTTTTTATTTTATTCACTCCATTTATTCCCTGAAATACCAACTCTATATACAATTTTAACCTTTTGAATACTTTTATTTTTCTTTTCTCAAGAAAGATGTTATTTATATTAAAAATTATGTAAAACTAACAATTCAATTTTTCTTCTGTAGCCCTTTCAGACTCCATTACAATACACATTTCTAAAGATTCCTCAAAAATGGGGTGAATAGGGCTTTTTAACTTTATTCTAAGGACAAAACTCGATTCAAAGCTACTGATGTGGAGCCCTTAACATGTAACCCCGTGGTTCACTTTATGTAATGTAATATTTTGTATAACAGAAAATCCTGACATATAAAGTAATTCTAATGTAATATTTTGTATAATCAGAAAATCTTGATATGTAAAAAAAGGCGATTCAATTAAAGTTTTTCTTAGGACTTATAAATCATCTTAGACACAAAAAAATCCGTCCAAGTACGTATCAGGCCACACATAGCAAAAAAAAAATTATAACAAATTGGTAACTACGAAACCTAATTGGTTTCGTAGTTACCAATTTGTTATGATTTTTTTTTATATTTTACTTATTATTTTATTATTTTTGTACGAAGTTTTCTAAGTAATGGTATACTCTTGAACTAACAGAGTTATCTAAGCCGTTCACCTTACCATAAGGATTTTTTCCGATTTTTCGAGCCAACCGTTTAGGTTTTTTTAAGGGGGGATTGGGTTTCTGAGATTCAGATTATAGATACAAGACTTGCTTGTTTAAAGGTATTAGGTAGATAGTATCACATGAATTTAAATTAAATTCAAACTATAAATTTTCACATAAATTCATGTGATAGTTGGTAATTTTAAAATAACGCTTTAAACCATCATCACCAATCAGTGTCAGTTAAAGTTTTCATGACCCTCTCTCTTTGCCTAGCCTTATCCCATTTAAATAGGGGTCGGCTTTCCTCGTCATTCTTTGCCAGACAGTCCTGTTCTGGATCGTCAAGACATTTATTTGGGTTTTCTTTAGGTCGTTATTGATGACGGACATCCAAGTTACCGCGCTTTTTCGGGTCGGTGTTTATAGCTAGGATTTAGGTTTCGTCATGTGCACTTCAGGTCTTCTCATTACATGGCCATACCACCTGAGACGTGCTTCACTGAGTTTGTCTTCTATGGAGTCTTGAAGTTTCCTCGGATGTATGCGTTCCTCACTCTGACGGCGAGGGTAACGCTTCCTGCCCATCTCTGCATCTTCATCTCTGTTGTGTGTACTTTTGTGGTATGGGTCTTCTTCATAAGCCAGCATTTAGCACCATAAATCAGGGCTGCGCGAAATGCCATTGTTTTCCTTTACATGACCCTAAAAATGTTATTTTATTGGTATTCCTTTTAAACCTAATCTTTTCACGTAATCACATAAAATTTTCTTCATGACCATCAAAATAAAATCACCTTTCTTTTTGTCCCAACATTGATTTAATAAACCTTTCATTATTGTCATCATCATCAGCCTATCAGTCCACTGCTAGACATAGGCCTCTCCAATTGCAATTTATTTTGTAAAAGTTTAACATACCGTATACCTATAATATATTATATATCGTTAGGTATATAATGTTTTTCGATAATTTAGGTTTATTTTACTCTCAAACTTATGTTTACTTAATTGAGTTGCTTTGTAAACGTAAAGTGCTTAAGCTCTAGATTTACAAAACTATTAGATTTTATTGGGGTGTTATACTTCTTTTTACACAAATAACTAACTGACCGGTTTCCGTCAGCAATAACTGCTGCTTCTATTGCTTCTACGGGTGACCCCAGTATAGGGCCTGGATAGACGGAACCTGAAATAACATATAACAGTAGCTGTCAGAGTAGCCTGAGACGAGCCGTCGAGAAATACCATATATGCCTAGCTGCTGCGACCCTGAGGAATCTTAGACCCGAAGAATTATTTCATTCTGCCAACAACAAATAAAAAATGTGCATATAGTAAAATAACTAATTATATTTATTTATTAAGTTTAATTAATTAATAAATGTAATTAATCATTAATAGTAATTAAACTTAAACTGATTATTTAATTATGAATTATAAGACGTAGTAAGCACCTAAAAGTTAATTAGCTTTTTTAGATAGCGGATTAACTTAATCAACAGTATGCCTCCTTTTAGTATATTTTCTATAGTGTACAATTAAAAGTATGTGTACTTTTGTGCATTTGTATATGTATTTGCCCATAGATAATACACTACAGTAGACATAGATGCGCCACTAAGGATTTCAATTGATTTAAATGGGAGTACCCAAGCACAGAGATGGCGCTGCGTGTATCACATCTAGCCCGATAGATGGAGCTAATGATTTTTATACTTGTTTTTGGATTAAGGACAAATTTATTAAATAAAACACAAGTTTAGATCTCTTAAGTTCGCCGTTTATTATGCGATTTATAACAATTTAACGCTTGTATTTTCGTAGCATTATTATTACACAAAGTTGTTTTGCCTTTAAGTAATCTGTTGACATTTGTACACCAGCTGTTTAAAATACACACAAGAGAACTGCGAAAAATTACAAAAGATCACTTAAAAGCTGACTTTCTCGGCATTTTGAAAGTGTCGTCGAATCCAAATCGCAAAAGCAAGCAAGGTTCAGTATTCACAGTGTAGGGTCAATAGTTTACGTATCGTATCACAGAATCCAAGGAAAAAGCACAAAATAGATACTAAGTATATCACCAGAACACAACGAAACCAGAAACAGAAAAGTTTTGAAAGTTAACGTTTACCGTTTACGTTTCTGTCAGTACCAATTTACGTTTCGTTTCACCAAAATAACATTTTCAAACTGAAAAATTTAAATAATAGTGTTTTGACAGAAAAAAATGCTTTACTTATTAAATTAATTACTAAATTAAATTAATTAAAAGTTAGTATATTTAAGTAAGTACTTAATTTTTTTCAAGTTTTTATGTCAACTAGCTCCACCTATCAGTACGGATGTACATTATGGTCAAAGTTTGAGTACCTCTTTAGAGGGGTGACACCACCTTCTATGTATTTTTTTTGTTAAGACAGATGTATGGAAGTTTCATAGCCCTGTATTTGCCTACATTTGTGTATAAATACATATTTGTATTTGCTATTTAATGTCAACTGAGTACAACTGTAACCTCGCTGCACCTACCGTACTAGATCTCTACACCCCCTGAAGGTTGGCTGGTAGAGAATGCCCTGGGCATTAAGTGCGCCGATGTACACAAGTGCATGAAGTTGTGAAATTAAAAAAAAAATGTATGTTAGTTCGAAAGTGAAAAAGACAAGGTACATCTCCCTCCGCTAAACACGAGATATTTAAATAAATTCTGCATTCATTCATTCATTCATTCGGCATTTGTAACTCCTGAGTAGCAGCCGTTCACTTGCGGCGGCAGTAACTTTCCACTCGTTAACCCACTTTGTCGTAAAAGAAACAGTTTGGAAAACACGTGAACTTTAATTCTAAATCTTCCAAACACTTTTTTTCACCTAGCTTCTTAAAAATATCGAAACTCTGTACCGTGTTTACCCAATACCCCGTGTTAATGGCGGACTTTATCATGTTACATTTACATAATGTACCTTTACAGGCATTATAAACCACGCCATACATCCACCAAGTAGATAAAATACGTGTTATAGGAAGACGTTATGACGTCATAATGCCGGTTAATTGCTCGTATTCATCATAAATATGGTATGTTGCTACCGAGGTAAGGTATAAAAATTGTGTAGCAGCCTTTTATCCGTTAAAAGGTTTTTAACGAATATTTTTAGTCCGGAAAAAAATAGATAGAAAATTGTTTGAAACTGCATTTTTACCTAATGGTAAGTACTGGGATGGTAACTAAGATACCACGCAAATTAAGGAACTAACAGTCTTATAACAGTCCACTTCTGAACATAAGCCTGGCTATACATGACAGGATGCTTTGGGTTACTTTATCGAACGCAGGCCAGAAGGGTTGGATTTGTTTCAAGTTTTCTTCCTCATCTGATACTCACTCACCTCTTGGGATGGAATGAATAGGAGGAATAGGAATGGTGGGCAAGTGGTGGTTAGTTAAATAAGGAGGCGATTAATTCTCCTGTTATTTCTCTAACGTGGTGAAAAACAAGGAAAAAATCATGGCTCCTAGTTTCATGTAAATGTAAATTTCAGATACCGTGGGAGAGACACGCTTCCGCATAAATGGGCCGGCCCGACCGTAGTGATACCACGGCCTTACAGAAATCCGGTGTGAAATAGCGTCTGCGATGTGTTTCACCGAGTGAGTGAGGATACAGAAGGCCCATACCCTAACCCCTCCCCACATCCTCTTCCCCATCCCCCAAACGTTGGCAACGCACTTGTGACGCCTCTAGTATTGCAGGTGTCTATGGGCGGCGGTAATCGCTTACCATCAAGTGATCGTCTGCTAGTTGGCCCCCTTACATCATAAAAAAAAAGATATCCCAACTACTCATAAAATTCTATCAATCTATACAAATAAATAAAATTGGAGTGTCCGTTTGTAATATTAAAATAACCGCTTTTTACTAAATGCATGTGTATGTATGCTAAACACAATACATATTATTATTATATGCGTCGTGTTTAGTATACTTTTTTTTTTAAATTTAGTAAAAAAAAATGTTTGGTAAATGTAATATATACCAATTTTTTTTACGACTTATGGCAGTCTGTCTGTTTGTTCCGGCTAATCTCTGGAACGGCTAGACCGATTTTGACGGGACTTTCACTGATAGGTCGCTGATGATATAAGGAGTAATTTACGCAATTTACGACTAGCTTTGCCCCGCGGCGTTACCCGCGGTACTACAATAACCGCGGGTAACACCGCGGAACTCAGCTAGTTAATAATAAAAGTAAAGCCTCTTTTATCAAATGCGATTATTGGAATTCAATATTTACATGAAACACTGACCGCACCAAATATCTCCCAAATCAAAGTTGAACAAACACAAAGGGAATTTTCCTTTCATGGTTAGGAAGGAAATTCAATGTGGCGTGGTTATTTGTTCGATTAAGGAAAAAGAATTAGGCATAAAAGGAATACCAATAAAATAACCGACAAACTTGGGAACCTGAACTTTTGACGGTATTTACTTATTTCGAATCGAAGGATGTATTTGATTTTCTGTTTCAACAAATCTTCACTAAGTACTTCATCTTATTGTTACATACATATTGCTGAGAACTCAGCTATCAACTCACCAATACTTATATAAGATACGAATATTTTATTAATATTTCTCACCACTAAAGTATTCTTCGCCAGTATTGAACAGGATATTGGTGCGGATAATAAAATCACTGTCAAACTAGATAAATACCAGTCGTAAAGTTTTGCTAGGAGCTCATAAAATTGTTATGTGTTGCCGATATAATAATAAAAGCCGTAAGATAATAGAGAGCAGGTTTATTTTATTGATCGCATCTGAAATTAATTTTCTCCTTTGTACATTCATGCTTTATTCCCAAACAGGGTAGGCAGAGACGATAATAAATTTATTTTCGTTCAATACGGCGCACAAAGCTTTTGTTTTAAACAGTTGATGGCATTTTAGAAATATATAGGTACATCATGCAAAATTGTGCTTCGTAGACCCCGAGTAAAATATGCAGGTATATGAATTTTAGCGAAATATAAAGTGTACAGTTTTAGGAGTTTTCCTAATTAAGGTTGTATGAGCGCTTGAAAGATGACATTATTCAGTCGGTCTGAATTGCGTTTTAATAATAATAATATATAATAAATATTTCGGACATCTATCACACAAAGCCATCTAGTCCCAAGCTAAGCAGAGCTTGTGTTATGGGTACTAGACAACTGATACAAATACATATATACTTTTTTTTTTGTAAATACACACATATTATACATAGAAAACACCCAAACTCCGAAACAAATATTTGTAGATCATACAAACATTTGGTCCGACCCGGGAATCGAACCCAAGACCTCACGATCAGCAGTTTATTTATCAGTTAAACTTTACCTTGGTTCATATGAATACTGTTTTTTATGGTATAGATGGCAAACGAGCAGACGTATCATCTGATGGTAAGTGATTACCGCCGCCCATGAACACCCGCAACACCAGAGGCGTCACAAATGCGTTGCCGACCATTGTGGGATGGGAAAAGAGATGTGGTTGGGTTGAGGTGTGGGCCTCCGGTATCCTTACTCACTCGGTGAAACACAGCTTGCCTTACAGTTTATATGGAGACAATTAAATAAATTCTATTAAGCTATTTAAAGTTGAATTTCCCAGGTCGGAGGACCAATGAATTGGTTCATAAGGTATTGAACTACCTAGTTGGTCTAGCGGTTGATGTATGCGGCTGCCGATCAAGGGATCTCGGGTTCAAATCCCGGGTCGGGCCAAAATATTGTTATTGAGTTTTTCTGATTACAGAAATACTTAATAACAGCTCGGAGTTTGGAAGTTGGGGCTAAAACCCCATGCCTTAGAGAGCACGTAAAGCTATCAGTCCTGCACCTGATTTCTCCCCGATCGTCTCGGATTACCGTCCCATCGGATTATACGAGAGAGGTAACAGAGAGTGCACCTGTGTGTGCGAACATACTTGTGCACTATATTATCTCCTGCGTAGTTGGCTGGTCTCCGTCGAGACTGGCCGCCGTTACCGTAATCAGCTAAGAGAACATAATTACCTACATGATACCATGTACAAATATATTGGTTGTGAACCATTGGGAGGTCTCTCATAGTGAAGATGATTCGGTAGATGTAGGTCAGTGGATCTAATGAGCGCGTAATACTTTTATCTGCGTCTCGCCGGCGATCCAGGGTGATTCAGGTTTAACGTTCCGGGCTTTTTCAATTAGACGTGTTCTGAATTCTTATGTCAGGGAGCTACTTTATAACACGGTTTTCTTATACTCAACTTTTATAGTCGCTGGAGAGCTTAAGACGAGATTGCGTAACGATTATATAAAAACGTTTTTTGTACTAGATTCTTTAGAATAGTTTTTTTATAATGTTTTTTGACTTAGTGCGGCATCATTAAAAATGTCCAAAACAAGTAAAAGTAAAAAAAAACAAAAATCTGACTACAGATATACTTTTATTAAAATTTATATACCTCTGTGTTTTTCTTCAAAATCGGTTCAGTAGATTAGATGGATGTAACGTGCAAACATACACAGACTCCCAAAAAGATTAACCTACTTTTTAACTTCACCGCAGTTGGGTAAAAAGTCTAGAACGAAGTGTGTGTTTGCCTCCCACTATGATCCCGGGTCCTTTAAGCGGGGCGTAAAAAAGCATCTTACTATGAGGCCATAGTGTGTGGGTCACCATGCTGCAATGTCCTTCTTGAGGATGGCAACCACCACTCTTGGAATCTGCTCATGCTTTCCATCAGGCATAGCAGAGTCATTTTGGCGCAGTAAAATATTAAAAAAAAAAACAGAAGTAAAAGGAAATGACGTATAATAGAACAAAATGAAAGAATAAAACACATTGCGACGATTAAAAATTAAATTGGGATAAGGGTAGACAAATGATAACTAAATGACTATAAGTATGTTCGTGTTACAGATCTCTAGATATAGATATATATCTTGATATAGCAAAACCTATTTTTACACGACCCATAGTCTAAAAGCTACTGCTAATCTCATAGGTAACAATTAAGATAAGAATCCTATCACAGAAAAAACGGGGTGTACGAACTCACATATGCTGTGCAGTGTGCTTTCCAGACCAGAATAGCAGGACATGCTAGTGGATGGAGACTAAAAAACACCAATTTTGCGTTTGCCGTTAGAAAAGCATTTGCTCGATCCTAAATTGGACTTAAAAGCACTTCACGTATGTGACAAGGGCAGAGAATTAACAGCTTTGGAGGCTTTAGAAATTCAAAGATTGGACATCAATAATTCACCACTATTAAAATATTTGGGTTTGAATAATTTGGACGTTTATAATTTTAATTACTTTTGTTAATTTTCGATATGCATTTTAATAGACACACAGTATGATACAAATTTGAACATTTAATATAAAGAGGATATAGCATATTCATTTTATTGCTAATTTTTAATGACTTATCGATTTATCTTAATATTTTAGATTTTGTATTTTGTAATTTCATATCATTACTTTTGGTTGTCGAATATACTGACATTAATTTCAACCTACGAATTCAGTTTTTAACCTCAGGGTTAATGCCAGTCGCTCCGTGGAAAACTGTTCTTCAGGTAAAACTGAATGGAACTAGCAGCCGACCCCAAATAATCTTGGGATAAGGCTGGGAAAGAAAAAACTTCAACTTTGTATAATTTTATAAGTTTACAATTAAACAAAACAAATAGGTAGACGCAAAATACAGTTTCCCTATGTTTCAGGGAGAATTCCTTACATTGACACATTGGTATTTCCATGTAGCCGCAGTTATAAGTACTTATAAGTTGTAGATGTCAATATTTATAACCTTTGATAATGCCATAAGGCGAAACCAGTCCGGTGAAGATTGAATCAAAATAGTCAAATGAGTACAAGTAACTTTGATTCTAGAATATTATGTACACTTAGTTTTAGTTAATTCTTTATATAGTTGGTAAAAGTTTAACATTTATTTAAATCTATACTAATATATAAAGCTGCAGAGTTTGTTTGTTTCTTTGTTTGAACACGCTAATCTCAGGAACTACTGGCCCGATTTGTTCTTTTAGTGTTAGGTAGCCCATTTATCGAGGTAGGCAATAGGCTATATATCATAACGCTAAGACCTAAAGGAGCGGAGCACCAATGAAGAATGTTACAAAAACGGGGGAAAATTATCACGCTACGGGCAATAGGAGACGCAAACGGGTTGCGTGGGTCGGCTAGTCTAAAATATAAATAAAATTTTATTAAGTAACAAATCAATCGTAACCAGGTCCAGTTGTCTTCTGATGTATGCCTCTTTGAACTTCCTGAACTTATTTCGATTAAGCGTAATTCTTTTCCGTTCCTTCGGCTGATCGTCATCCGACCTGCTTTTCCATTTGTCTATATCTGAGGTACTATTTAGTAAGTTTTTAAGTCCATTTCTCTGGTTTAGAACTCCACTTATCATATATTTTGACTGAACGGCTGGCCTAGCTGCTTAAGCGGTAGTTTCGCCACTTTCCAGAACACTTTGTGTGATCCGCAAATTGAAGTTCTCAGTCTAGGTGTTTTTGGGTCCGTTTCATGTATGTTTGTTTTGTTTTTTTTTTTGTATGGTCTGTGAAAATGACTCTACTCTGCCTGATCGAAAGCATAAACAGACTCCAAGAGTGGTGGTCACCATATTCATTGTGGATGCAGACAATGCAAAAATGCAGCATGGTGACCCACACCATGGCGGCCTAGTGATGCTTCTGTGTAGTTAGGCCTCCGGTCACTCGCACTCACCAATGAAATACGACAGCGCGAACGCTGTCATTTTACGTTGATTTTCTGTGCGAGGTTAGTAGCGCCCAGGTTGAGCCGGCCCGTTCGTGCTGAAATCAGCGTGGCTCAACTACCTAGAAAAAAATGTAAATTACCTATACAGGATATTTATTCCTAATATGGAAGTTGCTTTAAAAAAAATACTATAGTTCCACCGTAGCAATACTTTAGTTTTAATTATACAAGAACTAGGGCAAAATAAAAACAATTTTATTAATTTTGGAAAGATAGTAATGAGATATATTTTACTATCCATTTTAAATCAATTTGTAAAGTCTTTTGGTATTATCATAAACAAAGTAACTAACTGTTATAATATATCTAAGGAAAAAAACATCTTTACTAGGTAAAGCAACAGATGGTTAGGTATAAAATAGAACTCCTTCGGGACCCAAAACCTTCTCAAGCCGAATCCTTTTAGCCGAAGCGAAATTTCAACACGAAATCGTCACAATACCCTTATATGTACGCAATACAATTTGGGGTACAACCATTATAATACGACCTACCTATCTATTACAAATCTTGCCTTGATGCTCTATGTTTCATCGAGAGGAGGAGAGGACGTAGCTCAAGTTATTTTGGACGTTTTCAGAGGTCGAGTTTCGAGTGTTGTAAATGAACGGATTTCCATTAAATACAACAACGTATGGGTTGTATTTCTTATCTCCAATTGCCGTAAACTAATGCCTTCATCTATACGTGGATTAAGTTTTTTTTTCTGCGAAGATGAATGAGATAGAACGAAATTCGAGAAAGGTTCGTGAGAGCAAAGACCATTTCAATTTATTAAAATTATACAATCGTATATTGTTACTTGTGTATAGTTTTGAACGTTTATTAAATGTTTTTTTCTACACTTTGAAAACTTTATGTAGTAGTATGTCTCTTGCTTAAAAAAAGATACTTGCTGACGCAACTTCATGTGCGTCTCTGACTTTGACTTTCATTTTTTTGTTCAACACTTTACTTGGAACTTCTATAGATCACAGCGTGTTGTTATATAGAATGTTTTTCAGCAATTTGGTTACCAAAGTAGAGATGCTAGGTACTCTACCTACATTGAGACCTTATTTTTTTTAGGAAATAGGGGGCAAACGAGTATACGATGGACACCTGCAACACCAGAGGCGTCACAAGTGCGTTGCCGGCCTTTTAAGAAGGCGTACCCTCTTTTCTTGAAGGTTTGAAGGTCGTATTGGTTCGGTAATACCGCCGAATTTAACAACTACTGGTTTGAATGGAAAAGCTTGTTTTTATACACTTTTATTATCTTCATCTGAATGTATGTATCTAACAAAATCTTTTAACTTCATTTTCACCTACTTCTAGGAGTCAAGGGCCGATGACAATACAATAATGTGAAAAACAACTAGCTTTCTTTTCTAAAAAAAAATGTGTTTTAAAAAACTAAACAGACACGTTTGTGTAAATAAACCAAACTAAAAAGTGGAAAATAAGTTATAGTTAAAAAACTAAAAAAAAACACACTTTATAGCAATCGAACTAACAAGTAGAAAATAATTTTAACGTAAAAAGCGCGGGGTGCTTTCTGAAATTATTTCAATAATGTCGCTTTTAATAATGTTTACAAACATACATGAAACGGATACAAAGAACAGCCAGGCTAAGAACAACAATTTCTGGATCACACAAATTGTTTTCCTATGTAGGATTCGAACCCATAGCACTTGACGCAATAGAAAGCGACGTGGCGACACCTTACATCAATAACTCGACCTTGCAGTTACGTGCAGTGGACGTCTTTTAGCTGATAAGATGATAACTTCAACAATGTAATTTCAATTCCCATTTACACCAAACCGTTTTGTGATGAACGTGATCATTTGTTCTGCGTCTGGATATAATTTATCTATGTTATGCGTGTATCTAAAATAATATAAGCATGTTTATGAGTAGTATGGTTATCAAAGTGCATGCTTAAATGAAATGTGTGAGGATATTATCCTTAACTGGCCCGTTTATGCTAGAGCATGGTTCCAACACAGTGATAAGTCTCAGAGAAAATTATTGATTTTACAGAATTAATTAATTTACTAGGTTACAATTAACCCCTCCTCCGGATCATGGCAGGAGCGGGGATTTAGAGCTGCAAAATACTTGCGATCTGGTGGCGTTGGAAGGTGGCTTGATGAGTCACACACGTATCTGCTCATTTGCTCCCTTTCCACGAGAAAACACGAATTAGTTCCAAAATCGCTCTGTTTTAAATAGATAAAAAACTTAATATTATTGATATAACTTTAGTGTTTCAACATCATTTCAGTTAAGTTCCTTCTTTAAATAAATAAAAAAATTAATATTTCGAACACACAACGCCATCTAGTCCCAAGATAAGCAGAGCTTGTGTTATGGGGTACTAGACAACTGATACAAATACATATATATATATGTTTTTTACTTTTTTCCTTCTTTAGTGTTTGTGTGTGTGTGTCACTTAAGAATGTGTGATGTAAGAACCGACTATGGGAGCAAAACCCTCTTACTCTCTCTCTATGGGTCTGGGTATAACATATAATAAAACTAGCTGTTGCCCGCGGCTTTGCTTGCGTGGAAGTTGATCATACGCATTTAATTAAAACTGTGTAAAATAATGTATCAGTAATGTATTCATGTTTTAAACGTATTTAGTTATTTATTTTTGATCATTATCCCATTTAAAAGAACTTTCATACAAACATTCGACCCATATTTCAACCCCTTTAGGAGCAGAATTCGCATAGATACTGATATAAGTATTCATCTATTTGTAATCAGAAACATGAAAACGAAAGTTGTTAGGCTGCTAAATTACAAAAAATGACGGATTTCCAAACTAACCAATACATGAAATGCCAATGACTATTTCTCCCCTTAGGGGTAGAATATCCAGAAACGCTTAAATATGCATATTCTCGTTTTTAATTAGTAGCCCAAAAATAATATTTTATGTTTCTAACTCAAAAAATGACAGACTTCCATGCAATCTTGCAACCCCTATTTCACCCCTTAAGGGTAGAATATCCAGACACCTTTAACAGGTATCTAGTCATTTTTAATCAGTAGCCCAAAAATATAGTTTAATGTTTCTAACTTAAAAAATGATGAGCTTCCCTACAAACTTTCAATCCCTATTTCACCCCCTTAAGGGTAGGATAACCAAAAACGCTTAAATACGTCTCTACACTTTTTTAATCAGTAGCATATAAATAAAGTTTTATGTTTCAAACTTCAAAAATGACGGGATTCCAGACTAACCTATACACGAAATGTCAACCCCTATTTCACCCCTTAGGGATAGAATATTCAGACACGCTGAAATACGTATTTACTAATTTTCAATCAGTAACCCAAAAGTAAAGTTTCAGGTTTCTAAGTTAAATATGACGGATTTTCATAAAAAAAATTAACCCCTATTTCACCCTCTTATTGGTAAAATATGCAGAAACGCTAAATAGATATCTAGTTACTTTTAATCAGTAGCCCAAAATTAAATTTTCATGGTAATAATTTAAAAAATAACGGACTTCCATACAAACTTTCAACTCCTATTTCACCCCTTTAGGGGTAGAATATCCAGAAACGCTTAAATACGTCTTTACTCTTTTTTAATCAGTAGTGCATGAATAAAGTTTCATGTTTTTGACTTAAAAAATGACAAACTTCCATACAAACTTTCAACCCCTATTTCATCCCTTATGGGTAGAATATCCAGAAACGCTTAAATACGTATCTACTCATTTTTAATCAGTAGCCCAAACACAAAGTTTCATGTTTCGAACTTCAAAAATGACAGACTTCCAGACTAACCTATGTGCGAAATGTCAACCCCTATTTCACCCCTTAGGGGTTGAATATTCAAAAACGCTGAAATACGTGTTTACTCATTTTTAATCAGCAGCCCAAAAGTAAAGTTTCAGGTTTCTAACATAAAAAATGACGGACTTCCATACAAACTTTCAACCCCTATTTCACCCCCTTAGGGGTAGAAATTCCAAAATTCCTTTCTTAGTGCGTGTCTACTCAATAAAAGGATCCTACTCACCAAATTTCATAGCCCTAACTATCATAGTTTACGCTCGGCGATGATGAATCAGTCAGTCAGGACTTACTATTTTATAAGTATAGATAACATTCAGATTATAAAATATATGTACATTTAGATATAGGTACATTATTTTGTTACGGTACCATCTGTTGCTTAGAATGTATTCTAAATAAGAAACGAAGTGACTTTGTTGAGTTGGATTTTGAATAATTGTTTTTAACAACTATACAGTCTGGTTTGTGTTGTTTTTTAGTCTTGTGTTTGTGGTTGTAGTTTCATCTCTGTTCTTATGTACTAGTTTTGAACCTTAGCAGTTAAACTGGTCCCTATTCATATAACAATAAGTAACAGTTTAATATCAAACGAATGTTATTTGGTGCGAAATTTATGGCTTTCCGAGCCGAGGTCATACTCTGTTTATTAAATGTTCAATAAACTTTCATTAAATAAATTAATCAAAGAAGGTTTTCGAAATTACTAAATTGTATTTGTTATTTCATGTTTCGAGTCGTTGTAAAATGATCAATTAAAGATCGCAATCAAAGGATATTTACGAACTAATTTTTTTTTCATTCTCTGTTCTAATACTCGATTGTTTTAATGTCTATTGATAACTTTTATTATATTTATTCAAATTCATTTTATTGTTACCTTATTTAACTCAAATGGTGGCGCAGGAAGTTTAGAGTCGAGGGTCGAGATAGATTCAGTCCTCAATTTAATCCACATAGCGTCATATAGTTTATAAACTTGATGTTTCTTTCGTTGACAATTCGTTACTTTAACAAACATTTCAAGGTAAATTCACTACATTACCATTACATTATCTTAGTTTTAAGTAACTGTCTTGTTTTGTGTCTTTCTCATTTTTTTTATTATATCAAACTTAAAGTTAACATGAATTAATAGGATTATACTCTAGAACTATATTATAAACTGTACATGGCCGGCTGACATACTGAGACTGCCTCGTTGGTCTACCGGTTGGCGCGTGCGACTGCTGATCATGAGGTCTCGGGTTCGATTCCCGGGTCGGACCAAATGTTTGTATGATCTACAAATATTTGTTTCGAAGTTTGGGTGTTTTCTATATATAATATGTATGTATTTACAAAAAAAAAAGTAAACATGTATTTATATCAGTTGTCTAGTACCCATAACACAAGCTCTGCTTAGCTTGGGACTAGATGGCGTTGTGTGTTGGATGTCTGAAATATTTATTTATTATTATTTATACTTTTCCAAGGCAGTAGAGCCACGCTGATTTCAGCACGATCGAGCCGGCTCGACCGGGGCGGTACTACCCTCGCACAGAAAATCAACGTAAAATGACAGCGATCATGCTGTCGTGTTTCGTTGGTGAGTGCGAGACCGGAGGCCCAATGTGGCAGAAGCATCACTAGCCCGCCATGGTGAGGGTTACCATGCTGCATTGTTGCATTGTCTGCATTCGTAGTATGGTGACCACCACTCTTGGATTCTGCTTATGCTTTCCATCAGGCAGAGTAGAGTCATTTTGGCAGGGCCAAACATAAAAAAAGCTTCTTTTACCTCGGTCCCTTTCACATTCATCAGTAGCTGCATGCATGCGTTGGTTCCTGGTGCTTTTCACATTATCCTGTTCGCGGTAGACGACCTCTTTCGACACTTCTACGCACAGTTGCTCTTTCTTTAGTATTTTATCATCCATCCTCTCTAAATGGCCAAACCATCAAAGAATACCCTTTTCAATCTTTGTCACTACATCTTCTTTTAATTTATAAAATAACTGCGGAGAATTCATTTCATATAATTACACCGCAGAGTAAGCGACCGTGCCGCATATAATTAGGACCCAAAAGTTTATTTTATAGAACGAGACGGCCAGGGACAACAGGCCTACATATTTAAAGTAATATTTTAACTGACTTTAAAATTTTTTAATTTATCTGTATTTTTTACGTTTGTTACCTCAAAACTTTCGACTGGGTGAACCGATTTGATACTTTAATCATTTGAATGCTGGTGCTTCTCGTGTGGTCCCATTTCAATTCGCAAAAAATTTATGCATTTATATCAAAATGTTGATTGGCCTACTTCAAACATACATTTTTTTAGAATCCAGAAACATAACATCACTGCATCATAAATATACAAAATACCCGTACTAGTTTCTTGTACAGAAAATGTGCATTAAAACTATAATAATCAATTTTCTAGTTTTCTTTTCGGGTGAAATTATCCCTTTAATATGATTTGTGTAAACAGAGCAGTGAGTTAGTAAATTTAATCTTTTTAGTGGAAAAAATTTTGTTAAAAAAAACATTTAAAAAACAATTCCTGTATTAGGAATAAACGTCTTGTGTCGCGGGGGACTTTACAAATATACATGAAACAGAAACAAAGAACACTCAGACTCATAACAACAATTTATGGATCACACAAAAATGTAGTCCCATTTGGGATTTGAACCCACAATACTTGGCGTAGTAGAGAGCGGCGTGGCGGTTTCTTAAATCACTAAGGCAATCGTGCAGTCACATTTATTTTTTAGAAATCCAATTTTCGATACCTTGAAAACCGTAGCATCAAAAGTCAATCATCGTAATCAGAATGTCTTTGGATAAACAGACTTTCTGGGTCTAATATTTATACAGCCCCTGTCACTACGATTATCACGAATGGAACAGAAGTCGGGTCTAGTTATTAACACTACATTAGACATTTTTTCCAGAAAAAAACATGAACTTATTTAATTTTGGTTTCTTTTCGGTTCGTCAGTTTAGGTATATTTAGTAATTAATTTCCTATTTGTGTTTAAATATAGGCATCGATGGATAGGACTCGTGGTCTGCTTAGCACATAGTAATCCTACTAAGATGAGCTTATGGACAAAGTGACCATACTTCTGAACACCTTGAGATCCTCCTTTTCCTCAAAGAACACGATAAGCCGTTGGTTGCGGTTGCCGTATAAACATCAGTTCAACCATTACGGCTAGAGACGGTTAGAGACTTAGAAGGAGGCAAGAGTTTGGGAAAAAGCTCGGACGATTAGGTTGATGACGTACATATTTGTGGTAAGGCATTGGCAATACCCTGTAAATTCATAGTTAAATACAAGTATGGACTCACCGCATCTCCAGGTTGCAGGCTTAGTTCATCAGGCGTCCGCGCCGTGAACTCGTATACGCAACGCCAGCGGGGGGTTATGACCCCCACCGACCCCACCGAACCCACTGCGATCCTGAGTTTCTTTTCATAAAATTTGCCATTTGAGAGTTTTTTCTTCTTATATTTACAGTTTTAATACAGATGCTCGTTCCATTTTTCTATAAAGAATAATCACTGGATCACCTCTTTAAATTTGCTAGTAAGTTACTTTAAAAAATTGACCTGGACAAAAGTGTCAACAGCCAATTTAAATTCAATGCTAAGGAACAAGTCTTCAAGCTCTCAAGGTTCTCTGTTATATAACTTATAAGTTGTGGTTTACGCTAACGGTTTTGCGTAAAATAAAACTTTCCTTATTCGTGATTCGGAAGGAACTTATTTAATTCACTTTCTACGCGTCAACAAGTATTAAGTCGTAAAAGTTTCTGATATGGTTTTGTCATATTTGGCAACGCATTTTTATGTGTCGTAAGCGAGGAATCGATAAGCTACGACCATATGTTTGTGCAGGAATAATAAAACAATGTTGATGTTCATATACACGGGTGTAAATTTAAAATTTAGTCCTTGACACTTGTGTATTTAATCCGTAACCACACGAATGATCACAAATATAATATATGCATTTATTATACAAGTTAAATTGGGAATAAATATTTATGTAACTTCTTTGCCTAAATAAAATAAATATAAATTATAGGCAATATTCTCCGCTTTCATTTATAGGAAAACCTATTTCTTCTTCAGTGTTTCGAGGTAAAAATAACATATTTGTGAATTAGCTCACGTTACTATTCTGAACCAATATGTCATCACGATTAATTAGCAGCAAGATAAAACGTGACAAGTTCATGTAATAACGTTATTGGTTTATTTGACCGAAACTGATAACTAAGAAAAGCCAATATTCTTCCATTTCGCCAAATAATATTTCGGATTGTTAGAATTTTTACCCATCTTCCTGAGTTCATAATTCCACCAAGTAGCTTTGTTTAGAAACTCGTTGAGCTTTTGCCTCTGCTATGATTACAATTTAAATATAGGCTAGATTCAGAGGGTCCACCTCTGAATCTCCGGGAAGCTAATTCTCAACTCTACAAGTCTCATAAGGCTTAAGTACTTGTGATGGAATGAGTAGGATTTAAATAATTTCCTCATCATTATCGTCAGCCTATTGAAGTTCGCTGTTGAACATAGACCTCTCGCGTTGCACGCACTCTGATATATTTTGGGCTTCTTGCATCCAGATCCTGCCACATTGCGCTACTCGTAACTTCAACCAACCTGTGGGTTTCCTATGCAACGTTTGCCGAAACGCAGTCTCCATTCTATTATTATAATAATTATGACTGATATAACAAATCCAACATCTGTTTTTACCATGCCATTTCTCCTACTTCATTACCATATATATCCTTACTAAAAGCGGAATACACAAGCTTCAAAGAGCTCCAATAACGCTTTAGATACACAATAGTGATCTTTTTGAGTTGCTTCTAAACTTGTATTATTATTTTACAGAGTTATTGTTAAAACTGCGTGTCAAAATTATAAATTATGTGTCTCCAAAAACACACAGCATTGAGATGAAGAAGCAGCTCTGTGATTTGCCTAAATACCAAAATATTAGTCCAAAAACATACCTTTCTTCCATTTAGTTTACCAAATTCGTCACCAGAGGCGCTAGTGATGTCTTGTTGCCGCGCTTTTAGCTGTCATGGGTCATAGCGTTCTTGTGATTTGCACGAGCAAATCCAAATTTTTTAGTTATCCTTATTTGTTTCTTCAAAGTTGTATTTTTGTAGTGAAATTGTTATGTGTATATGTTTTACCCCACACAGCATTGTTTTTTCGTCAGGGTAAGCAATATTTTTTGTTACTATGGAGCCAATATAGTATACAATAGACGCAGAACAGGCAGGTCGAGAGGATGTTACTTCGGATGGAGAACAGACCTCGACTTCATCAGGGTGTAGTTCCTCCACCTCCTCATAGGAGGAGGAGGGCTTTGCATTGCCTTTGCCTAATAAGCGTCCGAGAATGGCCCGCAAACGTAGTTATAAACATGTTACGAATTGTTTGGACCCGCGTATATAACTTAAGGTCGCAAATGTCTTAAATTACCAATTATTGGACTCATTTATATCTCACTAGCTGTGGCCCGCGGCACCGCCCGCGTGTATATCGCTGCAAATAGTAGCCTATGTGTTATTCTGATGTATAGCTGTATTACTGTAAAGTTTTATCCAAATCAGTCATACATTCTAACAAACTTTCGCTTTTATATATTAGTGTGATTCATTCATATCAATATATGTACCAACAATAATGATGTTAGACCTAGTAGCAGTTGTGGTTCCGAACAATTTCTTGCTAAACTTGAGTAGGTAGTACTCAAGTTTGCATTTTCAATAGATTCAGTAAATGAACCATTAACCTTAGGAAGTCTGGGTACAAACCTTGATAACACTAAAATCATTTAACCAAGTGATAAAGAACATCTATTAGAACTATATATATAAGCTTCAATAGTTTAATTCCCCTGTGTGGAAAGCTATTAAATACAAAAAATATTTACAAGTCAATTTAGCTTTCCCTGGGTTCACTGCATTAAAAGTGAATGATGAGTTATGTCAATTCAACAGAACTTTTAATATACATTTAATTATATATATTAAAAACCAACTTATTCTAAAGGATATTAGAATAAAGACAATTATTATAGATGAATTTACAGTCTGTACTATATTTGATTGATACCTTAACTAAAAGAACATGTTTGGCCTAAGGTCTAAGAGTCATAATAATTCTGATACCACTATGCTCATTATTTTTTTTTTTTTTTAGTTTTGGAAAACATTCAGAGTGTATAGAACTTAAGCCTGTCAGAATCTTAAAGTATATAAGTTTCCAAAACCTTAAGGCATCATTACATAATGTCATGTCATGTCAATGAGCTCAAATATCTGTTAATAAGGGGATGCTTCAGACCATTATTCAATCTCTTGGTGGAATCCAAGTATGGCTAGACACTATATTATATTTTACACTATATGTAAAAAAAAAAAAAAAGGTCATTGTTCCGATAGTCGTATCTGTTCACGGATTGATAGCCAAGAGCCTCGACCAACACCTTAAGAGGCTCACATTAGAGGGCTGGATCAAGGGTCTGATGCAGTCCTCCTTGACACGGCACGTATAGTGAGGAGGCTCCTGTCTTTCTTGGTCCCTGTAGCCAAAGTTGGTGGTCTACTATTTTTATATTTTTAAATGTATTTGTTTTTATGTTTATATTTAAAAATGTAAGTAATATGTATATGTAAATATAATAAAGAGAATAATAATAACATACAATACTTTCAAACACTCTTGTTTGCAATAAAGGCTTTAAAATCTAAATCATATAAAACTTATAAAATTGATAGAAAATTAAAGGGCAATAATAAAAGGCGGCAGCCTTTTCATCAATGTGACAGTAATGAGAGAGCTCCCATCTATATTAAACAGATATGAGGCTCAGTGGAGTTTCAGAGGGGGTTGTCTGTGATTGGCAACAGAGTAGGTAGTAAATCAGTTTTTACTTCTCGGAATAAGACCTCATCTGAAAATCCCACTCATTTTAAATGCTTTAGCTACTCAAGTTTCTCCGAACTTAACTCAAATTCAGGACTCAGGCCTTTTAACTCCTACATTTAAACAAAACATTTTCAACTTATATCTCAAAGAGAGATAATAAACTTTCTCATAGCCGGATATTACTTATTATACTTACTATTTTCATTAGGCATAGCAGAAACGCACAGACATTTCTTTTGAGTAATTTACAATGGAGAAATCCCCCATCTGACTGCCTTATCCTTTCGCCTATCTTCAGGCACCTATACTTTGCCACAATATTGAATTGGGTTGCGGAAACCCTTCGAAGACAAGGTAAAAGTCTATTAGGACCTGTTACCATAACACCTGTTGGCATGTCAGGACAAATTCAGTTTGGTTGCGTAGGTTGCGGAAACACTGGCGACACTGGAGTCACTGAGTTGGCAGATCAATTACACAAAATCTGTGATATTACCCACACACAAGGTGGGATATTTGGGTCTAGTCTGGGATACCCAGAGTCTAATATGAGTCCTGCCAGCTCAGAAAGTCCTTTCTATATAATCTCTCTAGAATCTATAATCTCTGAATATAGAGATCTTTGTGCCACATGCTGGACAAAGACAAATGCTCTCTAAAGGAGCTTCAGAGTGTAAGGGCCCAGGAGGCAATTGTGCCCCAGTGTGCGAAAGGAGCTAAGGGGGTAGTTGGATGCAGTAGATTGCAGTCCAGCTCCACTTCACAAGAAAGAAGTGTCACTTCCTAACAACAGATGCAGCGGATGCAAGCTGGTGAGCTCATTTGAACACAAGAATATGTCAGGCAAATGGGCTCTAAATCAGAGGTCTTGGCACACAAACTTTGAAAGAAAGGTATTTGTGTTTGCTGTGTGACAGTGTTTGCTGTCATCAAGACCATAGTGCTCTATTGAGTAATGAGCACATTCTGATTTGGTTAGACAATCGTATGCTAGTGGCCTACGTCCAGAATCAGGCGACACTCTGTCTCTGAATCTTCAGGGTCTGACCACCAGACAACTAGAAGTGACCAGTTCTCTTGTAAGGTTGGGACGTGTGGAGACAAATGAAATGCTTAAAATTATAAAGTAAATTGCCTATATTAAAGAAAAGTGCCTTAATATATAGTCTATGACTACTACATCACACTCTCAACACAGTTCTAAATGGGCATTTCTGACCAAATAACCACCGTAAAAATTATGAGCAGCAGGTGTTAATAAGTTGGTATCCCTCCACTTTAAAGTCACCCAGGTCTGCCTTAGAAAGATGGTCGAAGTGGTCCCATGATAACAAGATTAATTGTTATCACGAAAGAAATCCAGAAGGGAAAGATGTGGCAAGATTTTTAGCAAATCAATATATAAAAAAAAAAAATAGAGCACCATTTTGTTGCAGAAATCAGACATTTCTACTTACTGTGCAGTAGAGAATTTTTCTAAAAAACTTTTATACACCTAGCTTGGAAGACTATTTCGTATTCCAAACCACAAATCATATGGGATGTTAAGATTTATTTGATTGGTTAAAGTCAATCTCACCTTAACCACCATTTGTACATGGTAATTCAATTAATATCTTATTTTCATGTGAACTGTGTATCTGGTGTACAATAAAATTTATTCTATGCTCTGGTTCGTTATTTAACATAAGTAAAAGAGGATCCTTAATGTTGTTATTAGTATCTGGTCATAGATGGCATGATCTAACCCTTCTGGAGCTCTTTAGTGCTAGGTTTACAAGAACTGAAAATAGTCTTAACATTCTGGCCACAGTTTGTTTCTAAGACTGATGCAGAAAAACACAGGCAATCAGGATGATTGCTAACCAAACACAAAGACCAAAGTATCTGCCCTGCAACTCAGGTGCGAATGTCAATTTTGATCTAGGAGGCCAGACTTAGCACGAAAGGAAAGAGAATGTCTTTTCATAGCTGTCGCCGGTAAGGCGAAATCAGCAACTTAGAACTGTCTTTGCTGGATAGCTATTGTCAATATTTAACGAGGCTAAGTTTGATGTGTCTCCAGGGAATATTCAGAAAGCCGTAGCTTCTTCAATTTGGCTAGATAACATGCCTGTATATGAGATCATGAAGAGAGGTAAGTAAAAAATGTGTGGAAACGTTTTTTACAAGTTTTACTGTTGATCTAGTAATGATTGTGATGATATGTTACTTGATAACTTCAAGACCGTTTAATATAAGATATGTTCTTCTTAATATGACAATGTTAAAACTTTTATTTTTGATTCAGTTTTAATTTTTATTTGAATACTATTTGAAATTAATTTTTATCTTTAGAGGATAAAGTTTTGTTTTCATTTAAATATAGCTCCAAGACTAATAATTAGACTGCTTTGTGTCTTGATTACTATAAATATATAAATAGTTAAACAAATAAGTAAAATGTTTTACATTTACACCTTCAATAATATTAATCAATGGTTGAAACTTATTTGTACCTACATCACATAGCGTTTTGTGCATATAATTCTAGTCACCAGCAGATATCAAACAGGTCTTCATCTCAATGCTGTGTGTTTTTGGAGACACATAATATGACTGTTTTGCACAAAAACAAAACAGGTATTATGTGTAGAAGAAAACACACAGCATTGATTCAAGGGGCTTGCTGGCGATGAAGACACTATGACCCATGACAGCTAAAAGCGCGGCAACAAGACATCACTAGCGCCTCTGGTGACGAATTTGGTAAACTAAATGGAAGAAAGGTATGTTTTTGGACTAATATTTTGGTATTTAGGCAAATCACAGAGCTGCTTCTTCATCTCAATGCTGTGTGTTTTCTTCTACACATAATACCTGTTTTGTTTTTGTGCAAAACAGTCATATTATTTTCTCAGTAACATCTGTTTTGGACTATGCTGTCTCATGAATTATTAAATAATATTAATTAATAGCAACCCAAGTTTGTTGTCAGAATTAAGTTGTCAGAATATTTTCTTCGTTCTTTCGTTTTGTTCCAGTTCTTAATGGAATTTTAAGTAAACCGTCTACATATTTTTTACTTTAACATTTCATAAAGTTTAAAGTAGTTTGTAAGATATTAAAATTAGGAATAAATATTAGAAATTTTATCAAGTGCTTCGTAACGCTGTCAAATGTTAATACGTTTAGAAAACATTTACAATAATATTGTCTGCTATATTATAACATGTTAAATCAAACAAGTCTTCGAGATTCATCTCAAACACATTCACGAATACGTTTGTGTAATCTATATATTACTCTGTAAAGCAAAATCATCTCCCTTTTTGCGTTTATTAAAATTTGTATGGAGAAGTACAGAAAGTTAATAAAGAAGTGAATTGTAGTGAATAATCAGCTCTGGGGGACCCGTAGTTATTTTTTTAAGCTTTTAAGTTTTGTTAATCATTATTTATACTTTTGTTAAATGCGATGTTTTTTACCCAAATGTAAAAAACATCATAACACAAAAAAACTATATCAAATCAAATATCTATTTCATACCCGGCACAAAACATAACATAAGCCCGGATAATGGAACGGTGATCCGTTGTTTATGTACCCAGTATACCCGACTATGCCGGATAAATATTAGTTCTAATATCATTGATTTGGCGGTAAAGGTTGTGATTTATCTATTGATTTGCTTTGCGGAGTTGATGGATGGTGTGTTCATAGGAGCGTGAACAGATATTAAACGTTAATACTATGACATTAAGACTTAATATTTGTTGAACGAATTAATAATATACATCTTTATTTCTCAAATATATAGGGCTTTGCAGTTATAGAAAGAGGTACCTATGGCATGATTGTAGTAAGTGGAAGTGGAGTGAATTGATGCTTCCAAACTATTTAAAAAAAAATGTCATAAAATATATTTTTAATACACTCCAGTTCTTATCTCTGAATGACGTTACAGAGGTGTCAAAGTAACCGATGTAACTCGCTGATAATGTCATTTTCAATCAGCGAAAGAATACTGTTAAAAAAATAAATAATAATAAATAAATAAATATTTTCGGACATCTAACACACAAAGACATCTAGTCCCAAGCTAAGCAGAGCTTGTGTTATGAGTACTAGACAACTGATACAAATACACATATACCTTTTTTTTGTAAATACATACATATTATACAAGAAAATATCCAAACTCCGAAACAAACATTTGCAGATCATACAAACATTTGGTCCGACCCGGGAATCGAACCCGAGACCTCACGTCCACCGGCCGCACACGTCAACAGCTAGACCAAAGAGGCAGTTCAGAAGTCTAGAATAATTTTAATTCAAACAAATTCCAGGGGAGTTCGTTTGCGGTAACTGATTAAGACTAGCTTACCAAGAATTAAATTAAGTTCAAAGTTATTGTAAAAGTATTAAGAAGTAACTTTTTTTATAAATAAAACTATTTAATCATTCTGAATGTTTCGAATAAACATAATATATTATTTTCTAGAGGAACTGGTGATATATCCCTTCACCTTGTCTGTTTTTAAAAACCTGGTGAAGAATTATTATTATCTGTCATTATGAATAATATGTTTTAAAAGTCTGTATATATGTATATATATGTGTGTGTGTGTGTGTGTATAAGTAAACAAGTGTGTATGCATTTCTTTTTTATAAATTTATTTATTGTTTGAATTTTCACGTAATGGTGTGTACTGCTGTATAAACAACTGCCTTAAATCATAAAAACTCAATATCCATTCTAAGGTTGGAAGAAATCGCTGTGTTTTGTTGTATTTTGTTTTGTTTGTGTTTTGTTGTTTTTGTTTGTGTGTAACAATTAGCGATAACACCGCTAATTGTTACATAAATCTTTGTTAATCATCTTTTGCTAAGTTTTTTTGACATTTTATGTACAAAATAAAGATATGAATAAATGTATTGGAAATTGGCATATAAGCTTATCTCCGCAAGAATTTTCATATCGCGATGCAGGATTAGTAGTTTCTCCAAAGTTCAATGAGCCTTGGGTAGATGGCGTTGTACTATGTGGATGTCGCCATATCTTTCATGTATATGTTATAAATTCATTAACGTCAGGAAAAATACAACTACTAACGTGATTATGGCTGCCCTATTAAAATAAAAAAAATACTGTGATGGTATATTCTTTGACAGTATTAAAATATTTGACCGTTTGAGCCACCATTTGGGAACCCATCCATCGATTGACTTGGCTAGAATTGCTTATCTTTCAAAGTATTAACTTACACGATCACTATTGAGCCCCGATTTACTTACCCATTTATATATAGAAATAGACACGCGTAAGAAATTCTTCCTACGCATTTTTAAGTAAACACGGCAATTTTTTAACTAACCTTGTCAAGATTATACTTTACGTTTTGAAATGTGAAAAATGAAAACAATGTACTCACGCAACAACTTTTTATTACTTAATTTAAAGTGAATATACCTAGCTTATTATAATACCTTGCTATGTTATTCATTAGAAAAATAATGTAGTCCCAAAGCGAGTTACGTACTTAATAAGGACACCGTAGGACGCTCATAGGCCAGATGGAGTGACGGCTGTAGCAAGATGGGTCACAAGAAGGCATTTTTGTATGTATGCCCCACGTGTATAATCAGTTATCGCGGTAAAGAGTAATTTTTGTTCTTCCTCAATAATTGAAGTATATTCATGCTACATTTCATTGAAATCGGTGCAGCGGTTTAGCCTTGAAAGCGTTACAGACTGACAAAGTTACTTTTTGATATTAGGCTAAATCAACATTCATTGACAGTGCACTGCTCGACTACACTTCTTAGAGAGGAGGCTTTACTCTACCATATTACTACAGAATATTTTGTCTACTATCTTTATACAATTTTCTCTTAATTGAATATAACCTTTAGATACATAGGGGCACATCAATCCTCAATTTGATATCCTCACTGATGTTACTAGAAAAATATATTAAGGGGTGTATCTGCTTAATATTCCCGAGGCCCCACACTGTCGATTGAGGATAACGGGCTAATGGGATATGGAGTGGTCACTTGAATTGTCAATTTAGGTAAAAGTCTAGTTGTTCACAAGAAACTCTTTAGGGGACTATAGTGATAAAAGGCTATTGAATGTACAAAATTAATACACTATTTTGGATTAACAGTCACTGTTACCAAAAAGGCACTGTAGAGCTATTTATTTATATAAAATGCTATTATTTATTTATCTTTTACATCACTGTCAGTCACTATCATTACAGGTAGACCTGATGTGATAAAGAGGTTAATTTGTACTTTTATTATAACATGTATTGCTTTACAAATATATAAGAAAACACATACAGTAACGACATAAACTAACAATCCATCTCTATGCATCAATCTGTAATACTCGTTCCTCTATCAATCAAAGTACAAATTTTACATCCTCATCACTTAGATACTTGGCATTCCACCACCGTGGCATTTCACAACTTTTTACGAAATTATCAGCTTGTATAATAGACTTGCAGTATATTAAAATCTAAGTCTATCAAAATAGGAGCGTACTTTTACTTCATAGGTCGGTAATGAACTCTTAACTTTTCAATTCTAGGTGTCTATAATATTCTCATAGTCGCTTACCTTCAAGCTCTGTGACGCCAGCACGACAATAACTGCGGGTTACACCGCGGGGTTCAGCTAGTTAAACATAAAAATACATAAACTTGTTACTGCCTAGCTTTCACCAACTCAATGTATACCTATACGTAAATACAGTTAAACATTATTATTAATTAAGTGAACCCTGCGGTGCTACCCGCGGTTATTGTCGTACCACAGGTAACGCGAAAAACGAGGTGAAGCTGGTCTAAAAAAAAGTAGCCTAAATTACTCCTTAGATCATCAACTTTTGCCGATAGGTAGCGGCAAAAGTCCCGTCATAATCGGTAGGTCAAAAAAAAAACAAAAATGAAGAGGCAGCGAAAGCTATTTGTATTATGTAAAATATACATCAAAGCTTTTCATTTGAGTAATCTTGCTACTTACCATAATTTATTTCATTTTGTTCATCATCACGAGAGGAGAGTCACGCTTCGGCATGAATGGGTGGGCTCGACCGGAATGATACCAGGGCCTCACAGAAAACCAGTGCGAAATAGTAGCGCTGTGTTTCACCGAGTGAGTGAGAATACCGGAGATCCATACTCCTTCCCATATCCCTTTCTCCACCATCCAAATGTCGGCAACGCACTTGTGACGTCTCTGGTGTTACGGGTGTCCATGGGCGGCGGCAATTGCTTAGGTACCCCATCAGGGCATACGACTGCTCGTTTGCTCTCTATACCATTAAAAAACATCTTAGGCCTCACCTAAGGAACGTCACAGAACCCTGCCTGGTACTTTGATGCCAAGTTTATAAACATTCAGTACTAATCTATCCTAATATATAAAGCTGAAGAGTTTTTGTTTGTTTGTTTGTTTGTTTGTTTGTTTGAACACGCTAATCTCAGGAACCGCTGGTCCGATTTGAAAAATTCTTTCGGTGTTGGATAGTCCATTTATCGAGGAAGGCTATAGGGTATATATCATCACGCTACTACTAATAGGAGTGGAGCAACAATGAAGAATGTTTCAAAAACAGGGTAATTTTCACGCTACGGGCAATATAAGACGCAAACGAGGGTGGGTGTGCTAGTTACAATGTAAATTGAAACCTCTTGACTTTAATTGAACAACAAAACTAAAAACAGATTAAAATAATATGATATCAGCAACCATATACCTCAAACAAACACAATCCTCTCAAGTTTAGTAGAAAGCACTCTAAAAGTTTATTTTAAGCAAAGACAAGTATGTACATAATATCAGTTTGTTAAAGTATTACGTTACTGATGTGAGTTAAAACGGAGTGAACATAGAGTTATGTTAAAATGTTATTCATCCATTTAATGTTACATTTTATTATATGGCCTGTTAGACTGTGCTGTAAGAAATTATTAATTAAGTAATACAGGAAAATAACTGCAACCTTGCACTTACTTGTCGTAGTAGTTTTTAATATCTCAAATAATATTGGTACCACATTAAAATTGTTATCTTTTTCGATTGCCATTTACAATTGAAGGAGTTTTAAAACTATCGGCATCCCTCATATATTATTGTGTTTACAGGACCTTTGAAATGACTAAAGTTTCGATTATTTTGGTCAGGTCGTGAAATGAGAGAACCTGAGTGTGTTTATATCAGTAAAAAAATAATAATGAAGTAATTGGTGATAAATTTCCGAGATGTTTTTAAAAAAAAAAATAATGTAAAACTTCATACATATTATTATGCTTACCCAACAGACTATTTATTTCCGATTAAATTATAAATAATAATAAATAAATATTTCGGACATCTAAACACACAACGCCATCTAGTCCCAAGCTAAGCAGAGCTTGTGTTATGGGTACTAGACAACTGATACAAATACATATATACTTTTTTTTTGTAAATACATTCATATTATAGATAGAACCCACCCAAACTCCGAAACAAATATTTGTAAATCATACAAACATTTGGTCCGACCCGGGAATCGAACCCGAGACCTCACGATCAGCAGTCACTCACGCCAGCCGCGAGACCAACGAGGCAGTCTCAGAACAATTAATTAGTTCAAGAATAATTTACTAAACATTTGATTTAGTACAATTAATAACATATTTGGTTAGCTTAACATTTACATGTATGTCATGTAAAACATTTTGTTAAACAAAGCTTATCATTTTTAAGCTGCTGACTGTACAAACAGAAAACCACCTGTATTTAATCTACTTAGTTTACAAAGCGGGTGTGAAAGTGAAAAAAAGGACAACGTTTGGCGACATGTTGAAATAGAATCTACGTTTTAACAAAGCGGAAATGGAGGGTGCGAGAGGCTCCAAGATAAACCAATCTCAGTTAACAGAAACGTGGTTTTATTAAATGGACTGTGGTTTTCTCTTTGTATATATTTTAAATTTGAACTCATAATGTTTTTGAATATCTACATATATTTTTCTGAATATTTTTTTTGTGAGTACTTATACACGTTTTGGGTGAACTAAGTGGAGAAGCCTATGTCCAGCTGTGGACTGCGATAGCCTGATGATGATGATAAACATTTGGAAATTTAATATTTTATTACTTATAAGTTATATGTATATATATTTTAAAACTTGGATAACAATATACGCCTATAGTATTGCGGCAACCGTACTTTTACAAGTACGACGCCTAGGGGTTTGTGTAGTCAGGGGATTAGTGTACTTGAATTTTAGGAAATAACACGACTAAACGTATCTATACGCTTTTACTATAATATCAGAACTTTACAATATAATAATACAGATAATTATAATTCACTGTTAGGAGGTCTTGACTCCGTGACTCCTGCAGCGAATCTCTTCTTCAGCATTTCAAAATCAAGTTTTCAAATTATATAAATCATATTTAAGAATAATTGCTTCAAACAGGCATAGACAACGCAAACAGGAGATTTCATCTGCCAGTTGTATATTTTTAACAGGAGGTTGTATGCCTCCTCACCATGAAGGCCTCGGTCGCCACAATATATATTAATATACTAGCTGACCCGGCAAACGTTGCTTTGACATAAAAATTTAGGGGTATGAAAAATGGATATTGGCCGATTCTCAAACCTACCCGATATGCACACAAAATTTCATACAAATCGTCCCAGCAGTTTTGAAAGAGTTTGGTAACGCGAGAATTTTATATATTAGATGCAAAGCAAACAATTGTACCCTTCTTACGAAAAATATGAGAATAGAGGTGTAAGACATTGCACAGTTAGAGTTTATATGGAGAAGGAATGCAATAAGTAAAAAAACGAATTATGGTCGCATTTCGACCACTGGGCGATCACTAGTTTCTAGAAAATGATAAATGTTTCCATATCGATCACTTTTTAACAGAACATCGAATTTTGTCTAATTTGGGAATCACTTGTCAATGATTTCATATAAAAATAATATGTACATACGTAACAATACGTAGGTCGCAGACTAATTAATAAGTGCTAATAAACTGTCTATTATAGCTTCATTACCTCGACTTGTAACGAACAAAAACTATTTAAAGACTCCGGTAAGAGCTTCAAGTTGTTTTGACAACATGTTTTGAAAGTCGTTACGTATTGTGCAACTTGTCCAATTTTCCCCCTATTTTTGAGAGTACGCATTAGGTCAGCTAATTATTCCAGGGTCATGAAAAGGAAAGTTTAGCAAGGATATCTGCCGTAAAACGTTTTTAATGGGTGGTAAAGTTTTATGTTGGTAGTTGGTGGTGGTAGAAGCTCATTTAGCCTACTTGATTTATTTGTAAGTAAAACTAGAATGAAAGTGTAATGCATAAATCATTATTGTACATAAATAAATATTTCGGACATCTAATACATAACGTTGTCTAGTCCCGAGCTAAACAAAACTTGTGTTATGGGTACTAGACAACTGATACACATATACATATGCTTTTTCTTTCGTAAATACATTCATATTATACATATAAGTGCCGAGAATGTAAGAGAATAAAATGTGCCGAGCGATTAAAACATGGAACTACCACCGCACGTGTTCCCATCCCATTATGATCCCGGGTCCTTAAAGCGGGGCGTGAAATAGCATCTTACTAGGCCGCCATAGTGTGGGTCACTATGCTGCTCTATCCACGTTCACGTAGAGGATAGTGACCACCACTTTTGGATTCTACTTATGCTTTCCATCAGACAGCATAAAAAAACACCCAAACTCCAAAACAAATATTTGTAGATCATACAAACATTTTGGTCCGACCCGGGAATCGAAACCGAGAGCTCATGATCAACAGTCGAATACGTCAACGGTTAGCATAGTGATTTTAGCGGATTTCCTCTGCGCTGAGTACTGTGGGTTCAAACTTCACATGGGAATATACTTTGTATAATACACAAATTCTTATTCTGAGTCAGGGTGTTCCTTGTGTCTGTTTTAGGTATGTTTGTAAAATTATGTATATAGTGCTCCTAATGCGGAATTCTAATTAAAAAAGAAAAGAAAAAAGTATTTTATGCACCTTTAAAAGCAGTCCCAACTTAACTTTCTCAGAAAATAATTTCGGTTTAAAATATTTATTCTCATTAAGAATTATAATACAATTCACTTAACATGAGAACATACCAATTACTAATACAAAAATATATTTCACTTGAAAGCATACATAAGGTGGTAAACATATAATATTTTTTCAACTACTACCCTCACTGATACAGCTGCGACCATGGACGGACATTACAATACAAAGATATAAGATTTAGTGCGCTTTACTAGAAGGATTAATAATCAATTCTAATATTCGAACTTCTTTAAAATTTGTTATATATATATAAAAAAGATATAGTTATGACCTACATTATTTCAAGTAGGTAAATGTATTAACAAAATATTAAATCTTCTGATGCTTAAAAAAGAATAACCTGTGCTTTAAGCATCAACAATTAAAAATAATGAGCATCTCCCTCGGGCACAATAAATTTGACTAAAATCTTGAAAATCTTTCGGTCAAGCATCACAATGTAAGTAAAACGAATCTTTCTTACTTTTCCTATCATGAAATTTCCAAAGAAATGTATTCTATCAATAATATGAGATATGTAAATTTATTATTAAAACTATGAAGTTATCCAAGAAAGTCGTGGCTACACGGGAAACGAGTAGGTGAACACATTTAAAAGTACGTAGAGCACGTAAACTCCACGGTCTTAATTACCTTATAAATAAAACTTAAGGTAGTAGTTTCTTTTAAGTTAGTAGTTTATTATATTGATTGATTACTGCTTCATGATGTTTGAAGTTTTCCATAGAAAATTTATCGCTCCAGCCCTAGGTATAGGGTACAAAGGAAATCGTGGTGGAAAATAAACTTTTTACAACTTCTGAATGATACTTTTCCTAAGAAATTAAATGAAGTTTGAAACAGATATTTTGTAAGTAATTAATTTTAAGTACAATTTAACTTTAACGATTAAACTTTAGAAACTTAAAATAAGAGTTACTGCCTCATTTCACATTTCTAAAGTTAGTGCTAGATGGATGCTCAAAATCCGTGATCATTATTTTCATAATTAAGTGAATTAATAGATTGTTAAAAGGATCTTTATAAAAAATACTAGCCGCCCCACGCAACCTTGTTTGCGTCTCCAATTGCCCGTAGCGTAATAATTTTCCCTCGTTTTTGAAACATTTTTTCTTGGTGCTCCGCTCTTATTGGTCTTAGCGTGATGATATATAACTTAGTCTTCCTCGATAAATGTACTATCCAACACTGAAATAATTTTTCAAATCGGACCAGCGGTTCTTGAGATTAGCGCGTTCAAACAAACAAACAAACTCTTCAGCTTTATATATTAGTATAGATTATTATTTTATACCTGTTTCTGGTGCGCTTAATTCTAATAATTTATTATAGTGACTACCATTTTTGATTCTGTTCATGCTGTCCATCAGGCAGAGTAGAGGCTGGTAGAGGCACTTCAGTGGCCCATGTATAAAGAAATAAATAACACTAAGTGAAGTATGGAAACGTGATTTTGATATTTATCTCCTAATCTTACTTCTAAGCATGTAGTTGTCAAATTTAGTCGGTATTTGGTACTCAACCAGTCTATCATTAACTGCCTTCGTGGTCTCGTGATTGGCGTGTACGACTGCTGATCATGAGGTCTCGGGTTCGATTCCCGGGTTAGACTAAATGTTTGTATGATCTACAAATGTATAGGTGTTTTCTATGTATTTTATGTATGTATTTACCAAAAAAGTATATATGTATTTATATCAGCTGTCTTAGTTCCCATAACACAAGCTCTGCTTAGCTTGGGACTAGATGGCGTTGTGTTTTAGGTGTCCGAAATATTTATTTGTTTAACACAGCCTAATTTAAAAACTACTATAGTTCGACTGCATAGATGATATATGGGTTATACGAAACCACTCCGTTTTCTACTGCGCTGAGTGTGGGCATGGGCAAAACTGTTCTTGAGATCCAAAAATGGTTGTTTTGAGTCTGAGTGTTCTTTGTATCCGTTTCCTCGCCATACAAGATTCATCCTAATGCGCGAGTTTTTTAGGGTTCCGTAGCCAAATGGCAAAAAACGGAACACTTATAGATTCGTCATGTCCGTCTATCTGTCTGTATGTCACAGCCACTTTTTTCCGAAACTATAAGAACTATAATGTTGAAACTTTCACACAAAAATAGAAAAACAACAAAAAATTTTGGGGGTGCCCATACTTAAAACTGAAACTCAATTTTTTTTTCATCAAATACGTGTGGGTTGTCTATAGATAGGTCTTCAAAACTGATATTAAGATTTCTAATATCTTTTTTTTTAAACTGAATATTTTGCGCAAGAGACACTTCCAAGGTGGTAAAATGTGTGTCTCCCCACTGTGACTTCTAATATAAGAGAGTGATAAACTACAAAAAAATTATGACGTACATTACCATGCAAACTTCCATCGAAAATTGGTTTGAACGAGATCTAGTACGTAGTTTTTTTTTGTAGTACGTTATAAATCGTAAACCACAAAAAATAAAAAACACTATTAATAAAACATCGATCAAAGTTACAACGAACTACGAGAACTTTTATATTATGTTACTTGCTCCTATGGAACCCTTCATGGGCGAGTCCGACTCACACTTGGCCGCTTTTTTTTTGTTAAACATAGTAATAATACAATTGTTTTATTAGGCCAGGTTTAAATCTAAACTAAAAACAATCATATTATTTAATCAAGAAGATTAAAATCCCACTAAAATAAAGTAGTGGGATTAATAAATAAACCCGTCCTAGTCCTTTTCATAAGGCAGCTGGCTTCTCAATAACACCGAGGCGGTTTCTCATTTACTCTTTTGAATTACACTCAAAAGTTTTAATGACCATTCCGACTTGATCGTTAGGGATACCATTCATCAAATGGTGTAAAGGATAGACCTGACACTAAAGTTAGTATTAAAAATTAAATAGCTTGGTATTTATGTTTATTCTTTGTATTCACTGTTTAGCTTTTCTTTTTATATTATTGACTAGCTGAACCCCGCGGTGTTGCCCGCGGTTATTGTTGTACCGCGGGTAACGCCGCCGGACAACGCTAGTCCAAAAAAAGATAGATACTTAGATCATCAACTATCTGCCAGTGAAGGTTCTGTCAAAATCGGTCTAGCCATTCCAGAGACAAACAGACAGACAGACAAAAATTAAAAAATAAGGTTATTTTGGTACATCAAGGTAGTAGAGCCACGCTGATTTCAGCACGAACGGGCCGGCTCGACCGGGGCGGTACTACCCTCGCACAGAAAATCAACGTTAAATGACAGCGATCATGCTGTCGTGTTTCGTTGGTGAGTGCGAGACCGGAGGCCCAATGATGCGAAAGCATCACTAGCCCGCCATGGTGTGGGTCACCATGCTGCATTGTTGCATTGTCTGCATTCCACCACCACTCTTGGATTCTACTCATGCTTTCCATCAGGCAGAGTAGAGTCATTTTGGCAGGGTCAAACATAAAAAAAAAAAAAAAAAAAATGTACCGTGTATACATTCATATGGATTTATTAAAAAGCGGTTATTTTAATATTACAAACAGACACTCCAATTTTATTGTTCTGTGTAGATTTATTTATTTAATAAATTTATACACAAAATGTACAATGGCGAACCTCATGCCTTAGATATTTCTCTACTAGACTACCGTACCTAATAAGCTTTTAATTTATTTATTTCACATATAGCAAATCCAATCCACTTAATACTTGTAATTTTAAAGAAAAACACATAAAAATATAATACGAAATAATTTATCAAATTATAATCAGGCTTAAATAAGTCCATGACGGCTGCATAACGGTTAATTGTTTAAATTTGGGCACCTTTCGTAATATTAATTTCTCAATCTTCCTTATTATTCTCCACGCCACAAAGGAAACTGTGAAAGCCCTCTTTCATGGACCTACTCCTGATTTTGCTAAGAATACTTCAATATCAATCCACTTATCATAAGTGCCTGTTGTGATGAAAGATAAAATTCTATCCAACAAAGCCTTTTCTGTTGCCAAATGTTAAGATAGTTAATCTATATTATGTTCAATTTTTGTTATTCAAATTGTTTCAAAATTAAAGCTTAATATCAAAAACCTAGTATTTACTTTAGTACAACTAAATTATTTTAAACGAAACGTCTCTGTAATGTAACCCAAAATGAATAGATCACCAAACTTGAACGATATAAATTTCTTGATACATCATCTTCCTAGCCTTTATTATTCCCGAGATTATTGGGTCGGCTACTAGTTCAACCGGTTTTACTTGAATATCAGTTTTACCATGAAGCGACTGGCATTGGACTTCCGCAACCCTGAGGTTGACCTGAATTCGAACTAATGAAATGAAATTGAACTAATAGTCAGTATATTTAAGGGGATTTACTTCCCAATAACGATTGCCAAAGATGTTCATGACAACCGGGACCGACGGCTTAACGTATCCCGAGGCACGGGTGGAAGACACCATTCACCTTCCATACTCCGGGCTACTATTAAGAATTTTTTGTAAGAAAATCCCAACAGCAGTCCAGACCTCTTGATCTGCAGCCACTTTCCCTAACCACTAGACAAACGAGGGCATGTACATATATATTTCAAAATATAAAACAATAAAATGCAGTGCGATTGATATCCAAATAGTGAAACTTTCCCAGCTTTCTGATATATGCTTCTATCTCGTTTTACCAGACTGCCAAGGAAGTGTTGTTTTCGCGCGTATCTTGAATGTGTGTAATATTTATCATTTTTATGATACCTTTTAAACTGCTGAACGGATTTCTTACAAAATAACACAGATTGGTCTATATCTTTTTAAATATGTAATATGAATTTCTTGATTAAAATAATATTATTGAAAAAATAAAAAGATACTCTACGAAATTTAGTCTACGAATAAAATTAAACTGGGGAGATCGTTTTTTGTTTTTTCGAAAGACGGTCCCCATTTCATCTCATCCACATTTTTTATATTTTATATCATTAATTTCATCACGACGAGGACTAATTGACTTGAAGACTTATAATTTGAAGACTATAAACACTTGACATTGGCAGAAATAGCTGATCCGAGAGATCCGATATAGATCACATTACTGACATGAAACACATTTCTAAATACATACAAATTTTTGAAAATTCGAAGTTAGTATGTTTTCTACATATAATTTGTATGTATTTACTAAAATATATTATTCGATCAGTCAATTTAGCTTTCATTTAAACAAGCTCTATTTATTTTTTATTTGAAACAAAATGGCTATGTTTATCAGATATCCCAAAAAAAAGTTATTATAAAAAACTCAGACACACTACAAATAATAATTTCTCAGAGGTGGGAATCAAAACCACGAGCTTATACTTAGTAGTCAAAATCACTAATCGCTGAGACAACAAACCCTGAATTTGTAATATAGATCTTTTGACTTATTTTCTTTTGTCAACAGAATACCCTGGCTATTTTGGACAAACTTGATATCGATAGTGAGAAACCCTCAGAAGAAGAGGTCGCAAGACTTTTCGGTTATGACGAGGACGCATACCGAGCTGGAGAGCTTGGAGTGTGGCAGAGAGTCAAGCCTAAGGTCTGGGCGCTGTTTGATGAACCCAGTAGTAAGGTGAGTAAAGTGATATTTTTTTAAATATTCTACCATAATTTATGCTTTGTTTGTTTCATACGTATTCGAGACGGTAATGTATCCAACTTAGTACATTGATGATATAAGCTGGCTATGAATTTACATATTACGAATTGAATAAAGGCGATATCTGAAACACACCAATACTTTTCTTAGGCGATTATAAATATGCATAAATATAGAATATAAATAAATGGTTCTGTGACACTTGGAATCATATTTATAAAGCTGTATTGTGTGTGTTAATTTAAGTTCAAAATATTTAAAAATATTACATAAATGTTATTGATGGCAAAAGAAGATTCTGATGGGACCTGAAATAACATACTTTGGAAACTCATCAGAGCATATATCGAGTGATTTTTAGTTGAAATACTACATACTCCTTGCTACTCAGTCCCTGAGAAACCGAAAATCCAAAGGGGGTTTTCAACCCGTCAACAAAATAGGGTTGCCACCTATAACTTAGTGAGCCTAAAAACTCAAACAAAATTTTAGAACCCCTTTTAACGCACGAGTGTAGTGCGACTAGACAGAATTAATTAAGGAGATAAAAACGCCAGTATAAAAATGTACGTAGGTACTCTGCGTCGATTTAAAGAGCATACCGATTATTTCAATATACAGTTAGTTTATTACGCTAATACTTCATCTGCCATTATAAAATTTTGTATGTTTAGATATTGCTTATGAAGCATCCGTACTTTATACCTACACCAAATTATTTTTCTGGGCACAAAAAATAGATGATAAAATCCTTGTAAAATAATTTCACTCAATCAGAGTTTTACATAGTATATATATAGTATACTAGCTGTCCCGGTAAACGTCGTTTTGCCATAACTACTAATAAATTAAAAATTTACTAAAAAAACATTGTCCAGCGGACAAAATTGTGAATCTAAACCAATCCCAGATCCCCTTGAACACACACAAAAAATTTCATCAAAATCGGTCCAGTCGTTTGAGAGTAGTTCAGTGACATACACACTCACAGAAGAATTATAAATATAAAGATATGTAAGTATATATGATATGCATGTCATGTGATGTATGTTCATATTAGTGACGTAAGATTGAGTTTGGTAGATTTCTTTTAAATATCGTTTCAAGTGCCTTTTGTCTTTTCAACCGTCACGATTTTCTTTCTCCTGGAAGTAACGTTCTTCCAAAAATTACTTTTTCGTAACATCTGTCTACGTTTCCAATCAATTTTATTTCATAAGTTCTTCGACTTTTTTTATTTGATTGATACATTTATTAGACTTAAGTTCACAGATAACAGATGTAGATTGCTGTAAGGTCTTCATCAATTTAAAATTGAATTTGAAAAAGCCTGTGTGTATTAAAAATTACAACTCATTTTCATTTAAATATTATTTATTTTTCTGAAATTATATGCATGGAAGAGCCACGCTTCAGCATGAATGGGCCGGCTCAACCGGAGTGATACCACGGCCTCACAGAAAACTGGTGTGAAATAATACTTGCGCTGTGTTTCACCGAGTGAGTGAGGATACCAATAACCTCTTCCCCCATTTGTGTGTGCCGGCAACGCATTTGTGACGCCTCTGGTGTTGCGGGTATCCATGGGTGGCGGTAATCGCTTACCATCAGGCGATACGACCACTCGTTTGTCGTGCCTACTGCATAAAATGTCTAGCATACCATAATCTTAGTTAATATGAAATAATATTTAAGTATTGTACTGTTAGAAGCCTAAAATCAATCAAAGTAGAGTGCAATAGAGGTTTATGTGCAGAAGTGAGAATGCGATTGGCTGAAGATGATAGCAAAACAAAAAAATATAACATACATTATTCGTAGGAAACCAACTGACATTTATATGTATTTATTAAGAACAAACATATCTCTTTATACTTAAAAATACATATAAGTGCAATTGTTTAAATTTTTGAGTAAATTATTACTTCCGTAAATACTTAAATCTTTCCATCTCAAATGTATCTTAGTAGTATATATTTTTTAAATTGCAGCAAATTAATATTTTTTAGTTATTACTTTATGTACCCCACTACGACGAAAAGGGTGATAGTTTTGGTAGTGTATATAAGTAAATAACTAAATGTTCCACCGTAGCGCCTAAACTACGGGACCAATCGTAATGAATGAGGTATAGCATATACTTTTGTGTGAAAATCTTAATGCGGTACACAGAATACATCTTCTTAGTAAGTTTTAACATTATAGTTCTTATAGTTTCAAAAAAAAGGTTCCGGGTTCCGTTTTTTGCCATTTGGCTACGGAACTCTAAAAATCATTTTCTCTAATATTGCTAGAGGAAATTGCAAATTCAATTTTTATTAATTAACAGTTGTTGTATTGAACAAAATGATTAATTACATTTCTGAAGAGCTCTAAAAGCTTGACGTGTGATGTTTATAATATTGTACTTAGTTTGGTAAATTTCAAAGTTGTTAATTCAAGTTCATTTAAAAGGAGTAAATGAAGTGTAAAAATAAGTGCCGGCTGACGTTTGAAGGCCCTTCAAAGTTTTACAAGGAAAGTTTTAATTTTTAAACGTACATTGGGTATAATATCGGCGGCGTTCACTTCCATTGAGAGAGCGAGTGGTTATTAATTATATTTTTAACCGACTTCAAAAAAAAGGAGGAGGTTTCTCAATTCGACCGATTTTTATGTATGTTCGGGCATAACTTCGTCGTTTATGAACCGATTTTGATTATTCTTTTTTCAATGGAAAGGAGATGTCCCAACGGTGGTATGGATAAGGACATTAATATCTGATGATGGCATCCCAGAGAAATCGAGTCGAACCTTGAAGTCGGTTTCATTTTTGTTAAAATTGTCTGTTCATTTTTTAAAATATGTAGTGTATCTACTACTGTGAAAACCCAAATTACCGTATATAAGGTTATTCATAAAATCTAAGATTTACCAACTCTTAATGGTAAAAGTCCGAACCGTTCTACGATCATTCTTCATTTCGAATTTTTGCCACCATTTACTTGGTATATCTCAGAGTCTACTTGGGATAAGATGAGTTTAAGTGGGTTATTTTAACCCTAAAACTTTAAACTTTACTAACCGTCATTGGTAAAAACGAGCATGTGAAAACTTTTTTAATATTATTTATTTACTGCATGCATTGTGACGCCTCTGGTATTGCTTGTGTCCGTGGGTGGCGGTAATCGCTTACCATCAGGCCATACATCTGCTCGTTTACCCCCTATCTCTTATTTACACTAAAAACATCTCATATTGGCAAATCCAAACATTTACAGGTAAACCTTATATAACCAATAATTAATCGGACTTTTACAGTTACATTATATATTATGTTAATTCAAATATTTACTGTTTTTTACTGTTTAAATACACATATTTGTTATTTGAAGATGGATTGATTGATAACCTTATTTTGGGAGAGATAAATATTTTAAAAAACAAAAACCATCACCATCTTGCTTTTTTGGAACCATGATTTAGCCCAATTCAGCCAAACTATGACCGAATAAACAAAGAAAAGATTTGAGCCCAATTTAGAAGCACTATAACCGAATAAACAAAAAAAGATATGAGAAATCTCTTTGCTGCTTTTCAATAGACGCACTTGCTATGCTAGTAACTTGCCGTAGCTTCACCCATCTGTTCGTTTACGTATTTTTTTTTATCAGTGCATTCAGTCCAGAAGCCCTTTAGCGATAAATAATTTCTATTCTATGAATGTACCCATACCTACTCCCTTTATACAGCAACGACTTGAGTCGAAGTAAGCCGCCAAGAATCCACTGCAGTGTGTTGGAGTAGTCTCAATTCGCTTGAATTTGGGACAAGAGTTCTTGGTTTAAAAATACTTTTTTTAACATCATTACTAAATAAATGCATTCTTTGTGTTCTCTCACAATCTTTGTATAGATATCACAAAAGTATATCGTAGTCATATTTTGAAGTAAGCTGTTGAAGTAATAGGTATTTTATATTGTTCAATAACCCATAATATTCCACCGCATCGGGTCTCCTCTCGGACAGGATTTTGGCCTACGTTATAAAATTACAAACAGACTCTCCTATTTTATTTACATGTATATATAATATTCAAGTCGTCAGTCCATCGTGGGCTGACGACTTGAAGCTGACTCGAAAATTACCGTGCAGTTGATGGTTAGCTCTCTTTATTTGGGCCTGCCAAAATGACTCTACTCTGCCTGATGGAAAGCAAAAGCAGAATCCAAGAATGGTGGTCACCATACTTATTGCAAATGCAGACAATGCAGCATGGTGACCCATGGCGGCCTTGTGATGCCTTTGTATCGTTAGGCCTTCGGTCTATCACTCACCAACGAAACATTTGCTGTCATTTTACGTTGATTTTATGTATTTATGTTTGATTTTTCTAGATAACCTCTGAACTTTAATACAGAAAAGGTATACGAAAACAAAATTAAAACCCATAAAATAGTAAACAATATTCAAAAGCAACACAAACCACAGGCAATGAAGGAGTTCAGCTAGTTTTTATAAAAAAAACACAGATTTTTAATTAAATTTTAGAATACAATAGCCTGGATTTTTTAATCAAAAATTCCTTTAAGCGAATGATGAACAGCGAGGTATTTCACCGAATCACCGAACAAAGACGGACTTCCAATATCACGTTAAAAATGTTTCTCATGAAATCAAATAAACTTTAAATAGTATATAATGAAGTCGCCTCCGCTGTCTGATGATTAAAATTTTTGATGCAGTATTCAGCAATATGGAATGATTCCAGAGGAAGGTTTATATGTGTATTACATGTATAAAATAGTAGAAAAAATGCGAAAACTCCATAGACTTCCCTGCGAAGCTGGGCCGGGTCGCGAGTTACTAACTAATAAGGAACTTACCAGATCTTTCTGTCTGAATCTATCTATTAGGACCAGAATGGGTTGTAAAGTTAATGTAGTAAGTACATGCAGTGTATCAACAGCCTTTGATAGTCCAATTCTAGTTTTTTCGTAACTTAATAAAATATCAACAACTCAAAATGTACCACTATGTGTGCTGGGCTCGGGACTACTCTCAGGAGAGGATTAAGGCCATACGTCCCTACGCTGGCCAAGTGTGGATTGGGGACTGAATAAAATATGTTGTATTTAAATTTACTTTTTTATCTATACAAATAAATAAAATTGGAGTGTCTGTTTGTAATATTATAATAACCGCTTTTTACTAAATGCATATGTATGTATACACGGTACATATACCAAAAAATGTAGTTAAAAAAATTTTTGTCTGTCTGTCTGTCTGTCTGTCTGTCTGTCTGTCAGTTTGTTCCGGGTAATCTCTGGAACGGCTGGACGGATTTTGACAGGAGTTTCACTGGTAGGTAGGTGATGATCCGGGGAGTAATTTAGGCTACTTTTTTTATACTAACTCTGTCCCGCGGCGATACTCGCGGTATAACATTAACCGCAGGTAACACCGCGGGGTTCAGCTAGTAATTCATAAATTCATTTCATTTTGTAGCAGCAAGTTTTGTGTGTATTTTAAATATAACTGGAATTCATGTAAATATGTCGTATTTTCTATTTTCCACAAAAGAATGACTAATTTAATTAATAGTCCTAGTAATGAATATAAAAATGATATCAGTTATTCTAATATTTGATTTATATTCGTACCGATAATTTTAATGAATAAAAGTAGGTATTTTAGAATGTTAATAGTTATAGCAAAGTTCATATCTGCTTATTATATATTTTTTACTGGAATCGATATACAGTTTACAAGAATTCTTTAGGAAAAATTGTCAGAGAGAACTAATAAGGATTGTGGCGTCACTAGATCAGCTAAATTATACCTAAATATCAAACTACTAGCCAACCATTGAACCACCATAGATTTGTTTTGTTAAGATATTCATTTTTTTTTAAAAACCTGTTCTATTATTTTTGTTTTCCTCAACTCCCTACTAGTAGTGGTAGTAGTGGAATCTGGAAAATATAACACTTTTGATTTTCTTTTAATTTTGTTCAATACAAATTTTGTCTTCTTAATTGCAAATACATTAAAAAAAAAATATCCAATTTGGTGTAATCAGTCGGAAGTTATGCGCAGTTAAATATTTCCTTTTTTATTTAGTTTCTAGCCGACCCACGCAACCTCGTTTGTGTCTCCTATTGCCCGTAGCGTGATAATTTTCCCCCGATTTTGAAACATTCTTCATTGGTGCTCCGCTCCTATTGATCCAAGCGTGATAAAATATAGTCTATAGGTAAATTTACTATCCAACATTGAAAGAATTTTTCAAATCGGGCCAACGGTTCCTGAGATTAGCGCGTTCAAACAAACAAACTCTTTAGCTTTATAATATAACTAGCAGACCCACGCAACCTCGTTTGCGTCTCTTATTGCCCGTCGCGTGATAATTTTCCCCCGTTTTTGAAACATTTTTCATTAGTGCTCCGCTCCTATTGGTCCTAGCGTGATGATATATAACCTATAGCCTTCCTCGATAAATGTACTATCCAACACTGAAAGAATTTTTCAAATCGGACCAGTAGTTCCTGAGATTAGCGTTTTCAAACAAACAAACAAACTCTTCAGCTTTATATATTAGTATAGATATAATATAATATATATAGTATAGATATATGATAAAAAAGGTATTACGTCAAAAACTGTCATTTTTACACATATACCATTTTGATTGATTAGACCTGACTGTTCATTTTAAACTCCGTGATCCAGCGACTCTTCACTTAGCTCTAAAGCCTGTGTAAGTGTGTGTGTGTGTATTATTGCAACCTATGTGTTTCTGTTTGCTAGTTTGTTTGTGCTATATCTGTGTTGTGTGTTTAACTTTATAATATTTGTTCCATGCCGCTGTTGGATAGACAAGCAACAACCATCAGGTGCTTATATTTTATTTATTATGCTTATTAGATAAATGCTTAGAATATATTAAGTAAGACGAAATAGTAGTGTTTATGGGAATACACACGTTTGCGGTAGATATTAATAATTTTATTATCTGACGATTATTTTGATATTGCTGAAAACTATGGACAATTCTAATGTACCTACAGTCTTAATTTCTATCATTAATGCGTTTAATTTTCTTGGAAACATAATTATATTTTACTTGGTTTTACTCACAGCTCGACCGGTGTGAACGTTGGTTATCGCAGTAAAAAGAAGCCTATGCCCTTCTCTAAGAATCAAACTATCTCCATGCCAGATTTTATTAACCAGCCAGAGTTACTTTCAAATTTATGATTTTACAATGGATGGAATAGTTAACAAGTACAATTTCAACAAAAATAAAACCGACTTCAAGGTTCGACTCGATTTCTCTTGGATGCCATCATCAGATATTAATGTCCTTATCATGGTACCACCATTGGGACATCTCCTTTCCATTAAAAAAAGAATCATCGAAATCGGTTCATAAACGACGAAGTTATGCCCGAACGCACATAAAAAAAAAAAAAAAATATATATATATATATGGTCGAATTGAGAAACCTCCTCCTTTTTTTGAAGTCGGTTAAAAACTTAGTAAGAGAAAATAAAATTTACAATGTTAAGTACAGTATAGTTCCCGTGCATAACATTCTTGAGTCCTACTTTGTAGAATATTAGTACTAACAATATATTTTGAACCTACAATTTTATAAAAGATATTTGTACTACCCACCTAAACAAAAATAAAAATTAGAACTACCTTACTAACCACGCTAATTAGGTAATATGTTTTGTTTAAAACTATATTTTTCTCTATAAGTGATTTTTTTAATCTATTGAGAAATAAATGTCTTAAACCACAACAATAATCAATCTTAGTAGAAGTATTTAGGTATTGCCGAAATTCAGTTCAATTAAAACCTCCATTCGTTTCGCATTGTAATTTCCATGCAATATAGAACCAGGTTATTTTCTGTAGCATGTTTACCTGTGCATGTATTAGCTACATAGTGTCTAATTTACGCCTTGCAGTGTTCATACGAGTTTTTCAAAGGACAAGGTAAGTGATGACCGTCACCAACTTATACATTGCTTGTAACATACATATCGCTACAATTACTTTTAATATTGGTGAGAATCACTACGAAGTTAGTAAGAATTATTTACCTGATTGTGATAGTAATGATAGTTGCAAAGACTAAACGGTTGGTCTATTTCTAGAATAAAACTCACTTGTACTTATTCCACTATTTTATTTTATTTTACACCTGACCGGTTTCGCCTTATGGCATTCTCAAAGGTTATCTAGTTGTTAGGGGTTGGTCTAGTGGTTAAGGCGATCACCACGTCGCTTTATACTGCGCCAAGTGTTGTGGATTCATATCCTATATGGGACAATACTGTCTGGTCTGAATCTGGGTGCCTTTTACTTCCATTTAATATATGTTTGTAAAGTCCCCGTGCCGCAGGATGTATATTCGTCATGAGATTTAAAAAAAAAAAGTTTATTTGACTAAGTAGCAAAATGAACGTAGTCTTCAAATGATGTCGCTTACATAATTATAAGACTACGGGAACCCCTTTCGCAACACAAGAAATTTTGCTTTAGTCACTGAAAATCTGGATATAAAATTGATTTATACGTATGTTTATGTATTCAAATATATACGAATGTATGCACTCTTGTATAAACGCGTAGATATATTATGCTTTTCTTCACCACCATCATCAGTCTGTCGCAGTCCACTGCTGGACATACACCCCTAAAATTGCATGTTTTTCTTATTTATCTCTAAATATTTACTTGTTTCTTTTCATTCCTATCTGCACCCAACAGTGGACCGCGAAATAATACCTTTCGCATTAAGCTGCAAATGTAAATTTTGTGTTCAAAGTCATAACAGGCAATCTAAAAAAGGTAGTAAAAATTCATCAAAAGTCGTAAGTGTGGCGAACATATAACGTAGCATCATAAAGTAGTTACGAGTAAATTCAAACTTGAATATCTAAGTGGTATTAAATTTCCCAAATAGAATATTGTGAAATTGTTTTGTAATTTGACCGTGTGGTGTTAGATAAGAGTTTAATAGTAACTTTAAGAGTTTTTTTATGTATGAACTGCCAAAATGACTCTACTCTACCTGATGGTAAGCATAAGCAGAATCCAAGAGTCGTGGTCACCATACTCATTACTAATGCAGAGAATGCAACAATGCAGCATTACGATCCACACCTTGGTGGGCTAGTGATGCTTCTGCATCATTGGAACTCCGGTCTCGCACTCACCAACAAAACACGACAGCACGAACGCTGTCATTTTACGTTGATATTCTGTGCGAGGGTAGTACTGCCCCGGTCGAGGCGGCCCGTTCATGCTGAAATCAGCATGGCTTTAATTAACAGAGATATAAAATCTCACGATTTTTTTTTACATATGAGCCTGTCAAAGTGACTCCACTCTGCCTAATGGAAAGAATGAGTTTATTATCATCACTACGAACGTGGGCAAAGCGGTATGGTGAACCACGTATGGTGGCCTAGTTAGTTGCTTTTTCATGCCCCGCTTAAAGGATTCGAGATCATGGTTGGCGGAAAACAAGTGCGCAGGCAGTGAGTTCCAGGTTTTGATTCACGGCACAGAAAGGGAGAACCGAAAGGTTGAGTTCGAGCGCGTAGATATATAGACATATTAGACATACAAATATTTTTTAATAAATTGCCACGCTGATTTCAGCACGAACGGGCCGGCTCGACCGGGGCGGTACTACCCTCGCACAGAAAATCAACGTAAAATGACAGCGATCATGCTGTCGTGTTTCGTTGGTGAGTGCGAGACCGGAGGCCCAATGATGCAGAAGCATCACTAGCCCGCCATGGTGTGGGTCACCATGCTGCATTGTCTGCATTCGCAGTATGGTGACCACCACTCTTGGATTCTGCTTATGCTTTCCATCAGGCAGAGTAAAGTCATTTTGGTAGGGTCAAACATAAATATATATATATATATATATGTCGGAGAACGCGTAGTTTCTTTAAGTTTAAATGTGATTATTACGTCTTAATTTATTTACAGCTTGATTTAATAACGTTGGTTTACTTTTAGTCGATTCTGTAAGCAATATTAAATTAAATGTTACTAAAATGTGTGCGGGTAACACCGAATATAGTGGTAGGTGTCACCACTAGTTAAAACGAGCAGCCGGTATAAAAGAGAGCGGCCGCACGAGTTGCGGGACTACTAACCTATTAGCTCTTAAATTAACTACCCACCGTTTCATATTGAGGAAAAATAGAATCAACAGATCAGTTTAGTACGGGCATTGTACGAGGAAAGACAAGCTGTAAATAAGCTAAGTACATAGGATTCTTAATTATTGTAATTAACTATTAAACGTTGTAACTGATAAGTTAAGATGTAACTTTCAAAAGAGTGGCCATGAGTTTCTTTGCCGGTTTCTTCTCATAAGGCCCTACGCATTTGGAAACTGGAGGTTATAGATTGACACGGACGTTCAGTGGATTTTGGTGTTCTCACCTAATTCACTTTGACAGTGTTGTGCCGATCTATGATTTTAACTGTAGCTTCATTGATTCAATAAACTATTGGAATTCAATATTGTCTTTGACTGTGCAAATAAACCCTACCTACCAACGTGTGTAATAATGAAGATTGATAACTAGACTAGACTAGACTTGATTAAGAGCGATTTCTATTGCTTTAAATCATGAGTGCCACTTGACAAAATATCCAAGTGACGTCGGCAAAGCTGACGTCACCATTTCATAAAAACCGCTTCGACCGATCGCCCCCACTGTGACTCCGACATCAGAAGTGGGATTACCTGTGAATTACCTGTGATACCCCTAGAGATTACCTGTGAATTACCTTATGGATTACCTGTGAATTACCTTATGGATTACCTGTGAAATACCCCTATGGTCTACCCCTATGGATTATCCCTGTGGATTACCCATAACGGATCAGGAACAAAATACAGGGCAGATTGTTATTATTTTATTTTACGTTTACCCTAAGTTAAAAAAATCTTTTCGATACGGAATTAATTTGTGCTATACGAGAACCGCCAACTAGTGAGAGAACTACTCGGACTGTAAAAGTGAAGTGATGTGTGAAAAATACAAGCGCTGTCAAAGCTGTGTCAAAATCAAAAGGTTACGTAATCCAGTAAAGATTAGGACAATTTTAGTCGTGACAATATTGCTAACACATAATCTGAGATTTCAGATACTACCTCGCCTGACAGTCGAAGGAAACCAAAGCGCAGAAGACGATTACTTAAACCTTATTCAAGTGTGGTGTCATAGATGCCGTTTCAATATGAATGCCAAGACAAACGATTTGCAAACCGAGTAACCAGTGAATGTCGGCTCCATCCAACCAGCTCTAGTTCAGCTCCAAGAAAGATTTGGTGAGAAGTTTTCATTTTGTTTCAAATGCTCTTTAATAAGACAAATTCTGTCAGATAGATTTCTGGGCCAACGACAATATAGTGCAGTACTATTATTGAGGGTAGGTAACGCCCGCCTTTATTGTAACATAGTATTGAGTGGTCCACGAATTGTTGCTCTGAGTCTGGGTGATCTTTGTGTACGTTAGTAAGGTCCCCCGTGACACAGGATGTTAATTCCTAATGGGAGGGTTGTCTTTTAATAAAACAAGAAATTCGGTCAAGAAATGCACTGAATAGTATTTCCTGTAGTAGGTACACGATTACTGTATTTCAAACGACATAATTATTTAAAGAAAAGAATGAAAATCTGCTTGTATTAGACTTTTCAGTTGTAATTTTCGAAAAGTTCTTAAAAATAATAAGGTCGTTTCTATTGCTGCCTACGTTCTCTTATAAAATGAGGATCGCAATCAAATGAAATTAGACCCAAAGTATTAAGGTCCTTACGTGGTCGCCGAAATATTAGCACACATATTTTCTACCCACACATATTTTCTACCAACCATTGATCATTTACACTCGCAGTAATCAAAGTGAATACAGACCGTCAGATACCCACTAGTGAAGTCCCTATTGATTTGTCCAATGAACATGTAGAAAACAATGATCCTTGAATAGTTTATTAAATTAATCGAAGTCTTTATTTTGTTCGTGAACAATTATTTGGAATGTATTTTGTGACGTTTTAAGTTTATTTTAATTAATAAACAAAGTTATTTAGTTACAAGGGATGTAGTGTTGGTAACCTGGTGTCACTACCTCCTTAGGTCTCGCTGGTCATTTGTAGCCGTAGCTCGTGCAGTACTTATCTGTAGAGAGTGCGCGGTGCGCATCTGGCTATGCGAATGTTAGTCGCTGGTTAAGTGACAATAAAAAGATCTCGATCTCTGGTTAAGAGTTGAGCAAAAAGCCGCTGGTGAAGTGGTTATACGCTGTTGCTGGTTAAGCGACTAAGTCAAAACGTCTTAACGCTGTTACTGGCTGTTTAGACAGGGGTGCTGAACCTAGTTTAACAATCATTATTGTTTGTACAAAGATTTTTGTGATTATGCTGGTAGAGACATAAATGAGCATGGTCAGAACCTTATCGTGATACTGACGTGAATAGAAAATCAAATTTAAAATCATGAAGGCAAAATAATTTGTTATAATTGAAATTGGTTTCTATGAATCTTTAATTTGGTCAGGAATAGCCGAGAGGACGGATTCACTGTCCAGATGATTCCTCAGTTAACAAACACGTAGACGTGTAAGTCTTATCAGAATGCCTGTCTGCAAGGCAATACCGGCCGAATAAATTGAGCTACTGTGGTTGCTTTTTTCTTTGTTTACAGATGACTCACACGAGGACGTGTGATGCATCAGGATGGCCGTGTCGGAGAACGCGTAGTTTCTTTAAGTTTAAATGTGATTATTACGTCTTAATTTATTTACAGCTTGATTTAATAACGTTGGTTTACTTTTAGTCGATTCTGTAAGCAATATTAAATTAAATGTTACTAAAATGTGTGCGGGTAACACCGAATATAGTGGTAGGTGTCACCACTAGTTAAAACGAGCAGCCGGTATAAAAGAGAGCGGCCGCACGAGTTGCGGGACTACTAACCTATTAGCTCTTAAATTAACTACCCACCGTTTCATATTGAGGAAAAATAGAATCAACAGATCAGTTTAGTACGGGCATTGTACGAGGAAAGACAAGCTGTAAATAAGCTAAGTACATAGGATTCTTAATTATTGTAATTAACTATTAAACGTTGTAACTGATAAGTTAAGATGTAACTTTCAAAAGAGTGGCCATGAGTTTCTTTGCCGGTTTCTTCTCATAAGGCCCTACGCATTTGGAAACTGGAGGTTATAGATTGACACGGACGTTCAGTGGATTTTGGTGTTCTCACCTAATTCACTTTGACAGTGTTGTGCCGATCTATGATTTTAACTGTAGCTTCATTGATTCAATAAACTATTGGAATTCAATATTGTCTTTGACTGTGCAAATAAACCCTACCTACCAACGTGTGTAATAATGAAGATTGATAACTAGACTAGACTAGACTTGATTAAGAGCGATTTCTATTGCTTTAAATCATGAGTGCCACTTGACAAAATATCCAAGTGACGTCGGCAAAGCTGACGTCACCATTTCATAAAAACCGCTTCGACCGATCGCCCCCACTGTGACTCCGACATATATATAAAACAAAAATATTTAACAATTTAATAATTACTGCTATACTTTACAAGCTTTTGTTTAATTTTCTTTGTTTGTATGCTCAGATCAAATACCTACATTTCAAAGCAATTATCCTTAGTTGAATATAATAATGTACGTATAAATAACGATAATTTTAATATTTCATTCGAGAACTGAATTAATTAATTCTTTTACTTTACGTTCTACATTAAACAGTATCACCATAAATGTCATAAAATAATATTTTCTTAAGACTCTGACAACCCTAGTGGCAGACACCGCAGCCTTTGTAATACTTATTCAAATTGGATTTTAATAACTTATCAGTTTTAATAAATCCTTTGCATACTAAACCAGCAATTATGAAAATTGCCTGCTATAAATAGATCTCGAATAAAAATTGATATTGGTGAAGTATCAAGATTGAGAAAGTAGCGTATGGTTACAAAATAGGAAACTTAAAGTGTCAAGACACTTTATCGAGCAATAATGTCGAGTACAGTTTGGAGACTTTCCCAATCACCGTTCGAGGTTCTTTACAACTTTACTGCATTGTTTCGGTATACGATTGCACTATTATCGTAAAGAGTTCTTTTTATCGCACTTCACGATATAGTTCAGAGTCTGTTTAACCCTGGTCCTACTCAAAACTTTTTTGTTGTAGAATATTTTAACCGACTTCAAAAAAAGGAGGTTTCTCAATTCGACTGAATTTTTTTTTTGTTTTGTTCGCTGGTAACTTTGTCGTTTATGAACCGATTTTGATGGTTCTTTTTTTAATAGAAAGGAAATGTCCCAACGGTGGTACCATGATAAGGACATAAGGACATTATTATCTTTGGATTAGGATGATGGCATCTAAGAGAAATCGAGTCGAACCTTGAAGTCGGTTTCATTTTTGTTAAAATTGTACTTGTGTTATTTTACCATTGTTTTCATTACTTATTCACATCTCATGTAAGTTCAATTTATGTTTTTGATTAATTATTTTATCATCAAATAGGTACTTTAAGCAGTTCATTATTGCAACTTACAAGTGAAGGTACAAAATGTCGATATTTAAAAAAAAATAAACTTTGCCAACGATACCCGTCACAGTTGACGGGTATCGTTGGCAAATTTTTTTTTTTTTTTTCAATGTTTCATGTCATAAAGGGTCTTTATTTCTCTTTTAGACACAGTAAGCTGCTATGTGTTTTTTTATTTATAAAACTTCTTTCTGCTATCTATGTTGCATTGTGAATATGTGAATAGTATAAATATGTTTACCTATAAGTAGTGTTTGAACCAAATTTCATATCGAATCACATCTACTCATATTAAAAGTGAGAAAGTTGAACGGATTAAGATGAAACTTTACAGCAAAGTAGCTTAAATTTTAGAACAAAATATATGGGCTAATATTTATTGCAATAAACGATTTATACACATGGGCGGAGCCGCGAGCAAAAGCTAGTACTTAATAATTCAATAATGTCATTACTTTAACAAAACGAGGATTAAATATCTATAGTAAAACAATTGAAGCGGAAAGTTATTTAATAAAAGAATTAGCCAAGTTTCTTTAAAAATATTATTAACCTTAAATATAAGTGCTAACTAGTAAATATGGTCTACTAAATATTTATGAACTATAAACGTTCTACTCCCTTTCTTGCCATATCCTCTTTCGCAGTCCATCCATTTTTTCTTCGGTCGTCCTCTACTCTTATATTCGTCAACTGCCATACTTAGAACTTTCTTAACTACATTTTGCTCATCTCTACGCATCACGTGTCCATACCAGGTTAACCTGCTGCTTCTCAACTTTTCAGCCATTGGTGCTACTTTCAAGCTTCCTCTGATGTAGTCATTCTTTACCTAATCCACTCTAGTCACACCACACAAACATTTCATCATTCGCATTCCAGTTACATGCAGGCGTCTCTCATCCGTTTTCTTTATTGGCCAATAGTAGATAATATACTATTAAGCTTAAAATCTCACTCGGTGTTTGCTAAGAATCAGTTGATTTCCTTTATAAAGCTAGTAGACTACACACAGTCATGGGTAGACCTAGTTTCATCATCATCGTTGCCATGACCATTGATTTGGCCGAGTTCAGTACATAGCTTTTAGTATTTTATTTTAAAATCCATTACTGTTTCGCTTAAAAATCTGCCTTGCTGTTTTTCATTTCAAAAAGTCTTCTAAAGAGACCAGGTTTCTTCAGACGGATAAAACGATACCTTACTTATTTTAATCTGTACAGCTTTTTAAAAGAGTAGTAATTTTATTTTAAACAATTTAAGACACATGCGAAGAAACATAATCCTACTAATATTATAAATGCGAAAGTTTGTAAGGATGGATGGATGTTTGGATGTTTGTTACTCTTTCACGCAAAAACTACTGAACGGATTTGGATGAAACTTTACAGTAATATAGCTCATACTACTACTACATCAGGATAACACATAGGCTACTATTTGCCGCGATAACCGACCTATACGCGGGCGGAGCCGCGGACAACAACTAGTATCTAATAATATTCAAATACTTATGTGCTTTGATATTTCAATATGTTTGCTGAAAAAATTCTGCAATGCAGTGATATTATATTTCATTAAAATTGCATTTTGAAACATATAACAGTTTGATTGAATCTACAAGCTATTTACATACATAGAATAGAATAGAATAGAATAATCTTTATTGTACATTAAATAATATAGTTTACATTAAAAAAAAAAATACTTCAATATTACATACATACGTAAATACGCGTCTTTAACTCCGGTATTGGGTATAACTAAAACCAAATTATAACAAACACCAACTTATACAAAAATAAATATTTGGAGCACAAGTAGTAATTGAACTCTGTTACCCAGAATACGATTAAAAGTATCAGAGAAACTGAACCTCAATTAGAATTTGAATATGAATCGGAATCTAAACCTAAACCTGAATTAAAATTTGAAACAGAATGAGACTCAGGCTCAGATTTCTGTGTGTTCTGTTTTCATACCTTGTGATTATCAACCACAAAACTGATTTTAAATCAAAGATCAAGTTTCGTTCAATTTTCTTTCAAATAAAGCAACACAAACTGCTACATTGCCAGTATGACTAGAAGGCGGTAAAATTTACCATATAACGTACGGAATTCTAAAAAAGAAGTGCTGTAAGTTAAGAAATGGTGTAACAGAGAATAATATAAATGATTAGAGTACCAGACCCTGTATCTGCGTGAGAATTGAGAAATACGATTAATCAAGTTCTTTATTTTCTGGAAACGTGATCCACTAAAATGGCGCTAACATCTGACTCAAAACTTCACCGTAACTTACAATATAAAGCATCTAATAACATATTTTTGAACAATGTATTGCTTTTCATTTTATTTATTTTACAACTTATGCACTTGTGTACATTGGTGAACTTAATGCCTAGGGCATTCTTTACCAGCCGTTTCCTTTCCCGTCAAGTTTGGCCCGTATGAGAAGAATTGTGGCTCTCCGGCAATCCAAGGTGTAGTAAGCCAGATCAGACGTCGCTATATGAGGTCTGTGAATTTATTATTGAGAATAGTTCCACCCGCATGAATTTTGCTTATCGCGATAAAGAGTTGCTCATGTCTTTCCTCAAGAACCAAAGTGTATTTATGTCAATTTGAAAACGCAACAGAAATGCAGACAGTTAATTTTGAATTTATAATATTAGTATTGATTATTCGTCCTGGAGTTTGTTAGTTTAATTTATTACATAATACACATTTATTACTGGAGCACTGCCAAGACTATCATGTACTTTTAGTCTTAATTTTAAATTCAAAATTATGAAAGCATCATTTTATCACCCTATTTGGAAGACTGCAACCACATATATCAGTCTTAACTACTGGAAGCAAGTGTCCTATTAACAAGACTTCTTTCATTAAAAAAAGTGCCATTAGGAAGGTTTTTTCCTTGAATTCAAAGTTTTAATTTTGGAGGAGCGTGTTGAAAGAACGTGAGAGAATTTTTGCTGTTTTTTGAAACGATTAAGGGCACCGAGAATTCAGCAAAGCTTATATTATTTTGGCAGTTTTGCGTAGTTGAGTAAGTATATTGTAAACAATTTTAGAACGGATAGTAACTGCGATTTGATTGGGTGGTCCGAAGACCTGGTGAAGGCCGTGGGTGGCCGTGGGATGACGGTAGCCTAGAACCAGTTATTGTGGAGAACCTTAGGGGAGCCTATCCTCAGTTGATGTCTTTCCGCTAAGATGAATGAATGAAGTCAGGTTTCTAGAGAACCTTCTTCTGGGTGTGAGAGGTTGTTGATCCTGGCTTGGAAGGCTGCAAAGGACGATAACACACTTGTGACCCTTTGCTCATCTTTTTAATGTACGTAGTGACTTTATAATAATTCCATTATTGAAATATACTAGATAAACTAGTTGATAATCTTCGTATAATACATATATGTAAATAATTATTATATTCGTTTTTTTCTGAAGTAACTCTTCCTAAATAGCTGGATCGATCGTAATTACATATAAATTTAAATGGAATCTTGGATGGTTTCAAAACACAATTGGACCCGGTAAGACCCGGTAACTAAACACGACATTTACTAATTGTTAGGCAGTACGAAGTATTATTATGGTGGTAGTATCATTAATATTCACCCATACATGGCTTAGATGCTTAACTTAACTATGTTACTGGTAAGTTACATCCCCGACTAAACTTAACCCTCCAACAGACATTTCACAATTGTTACGTAACGGATAAATCTCAGATTAACCTGTCTCGGGACTAGAAATCCCTTAAGGCAATATCCTCTAAACCTGTTTACGCAAATATAAATCACAGTAAACACTAATCATAGTAAATGTTCCGTACAATCTTGTAAAGCTTTCATATTTCCTATGAAAACAAAATCGGATAAAAGATCTACACCCAAACAACCCTGTTTATTTAGGTTTAGGACATGCCTAAAATTGTTTTGTAATTATGTGTTTTAACTTGGATAGAAATGCATTAGCGGTTATTTTACGATGTGGTTGGTTGGTTGTTGGTTTTATATTCGAAACATTAACGCAAGAATCAGGAAGTTTTTATGTAAAAATTGTGATGTTATTTGACTGTCGATATATTTCTGTACAACAGTTAATTAATTGACTTATTTTAACAATCGAGAGTATAAATTATATAATTTTAACAGTAGGCAATATTTTACCAAAACTGTATAACTAAAATGCCACATACACAAAAAGTAATTTACGTGTTCAAAATTCATTCAAATATGTTTGTTTTCTATTTATTTCATTTCATAATTCTCAATTAATTAGTACAAATATTTAAAAATAATAATTCATAATTAAGTAATTTATGTCACTATAATAACCCATCCTGGATCGTTCACGGCGCAAAAGTGCCCAGGGTACTAACAGAGTTGCCCCGCTGAATAGCAACGGACATCCTTTGTACCAGGAACGAGCCAGAGCGGGAGTCACCACATTTATGAGTAGGTAATAAGGTATGATGGGTTTCTGTTAATTCTAAAGGACATGTGTTTGCTTACATGCGCATATGTAGCCCATAGAGACAAACAGAGGTTAACTCAAAATCTACTGGTGAACATGACTGGCGGCCACTGCTCAACTGTTGATGTAGGAAAGATGTATGTATGTTACGAAAAATCTTATTGCGCGATTCAGGATTGGTACTGTTGTGTGACGTCACACCGTAGTTCGGGGTATTAGAAGGTCGATGACGCTGTAGCATGTTGCTGTTGCACTGTATGTGGAGGTCGCCACAAGTGTATCTGGAAAACTATGAGTAACACCAGAGTATGGCACAGGTAATATTGTATAACCATCCATCGCATAGTTGAAGGCATATTTTTATTACAAAAGAAGATTGACCAAATTGAAATCTAGGCTGTGTAAAATTAGGAATCATCAAAACTGTAGAAACTTAAATTGTCGACAGTAGAAAAACACGATGATTAATGTTATAGGTTTTTCCATCGTAAAGTCGTTTGTAAAAGTCACGAATTTATTATTTTAAGATTATGATAAAATATAGGTTGAAGAAAGATCAACGAATAATTAATTATTATGGTACTGTCGTTAGTAGAGTTTGCGGCCTTGAAAGACACGAGACAATTTGTGACGGAAAGTTAAATGTCAAGAAAATGTAATTTATGATATTTAAAAAACTATTACTAAGAAGGGAAAAATATTTAAAAGATGACTTAGTTTAAGTATTTTTTTATATCTGATCATTATCTTTAAACCACTAAAGCAAACCGAATTTATTCCGTCCGTTACTGTGATACTGGACTTAAAATAAAACATACCCACAGTTAAAACAAATTCCCCCTAAACAATTCCGATTATAGTCCTAGATTGCGGATTAAAAAAAAATCAGAATAAACAAAATCTGTACTTTCAGAAAAGTATAATATTACTAACAATATTGTTGTTCTATATATTTACCTAGAGTTATGGCTCGAACCAAGTGGCTTGCAATTGGAGAGGCGTAGGTCCAGTAAGCTGCAATAGGCTGATGATGATGATGATACATTCTTGCTACGATTTGAAATATACTTACCTACCTACTATAATACGTGGACTAGAGTGTTATAGAGTTTGTTTGAAGTTACTTTTCATTGCTGTGATGTTATCCTCCTCAGTTTGCTCTCATGTGGTCTTACATGAATGTGATGAATATATATTATAATTCTTTTTGAACTTAAAACTGACTTATTGGCTAGATAATCAATCAAAATCTCTCTCCAACAGGTGATAAAGGTGATATCCATCTTCTTCATCTGCGTCTCAGTCTTCTCCTTCTGCTTGAAGACGCATCCTGGTCTCCGAGTATATCCTTCCGGCATCTACGTGCCTGATAATAGCACAGATGCTGATCTGGATGATATCAGACCTGATAATGGGAGGCCTCATGTCGCCTTCTTCTATATAGAGCTGGTCTGCAATGTGTGGTTCACCATCGAGCTGCTCGTCAGATCTGTGGTAAGTGCTAAGAAATTAAGTATATAAATGATTTCGTATTATTTTTGGTATAGGGGATCTCTTTTTAAATTCTGAGGAAGACTGCCATTAAGAGCACCTAAGATTTAACCGAAATATTACGAACATTCGCTCTCGTACTCATCGTTTTGGTTCTTCCTTCCTGTGTCGAGCGGTCACAACCTGGAACTCACTACCAGCATACGTGTTTCATTCCCACTATGAAAAAAGCTGTATTATACTAAAGTATCATAATTTATTTAAATGTTTATTTGTAAATTAACCGGCTAAATTACATAAATATGATTTGTAGCAGACAACTCCACTACAAACATAAATGAAACGGACACAAAGTACACATAGACTCAGAACAACAATATGTGGATCACACAAAGTGATGTACCATGTGAGATTTGAATCTGAAAGCAACTGAAAGCTCAACACTTGGCTCATTAAAAAATGGCGTGCCGACCGGTAAACGATTCGAACCATTTGGAGCCACTTTTTATACCCTTATAACGCAAAAACTATTTTACATAGACATGTCGGATGTGGCTTATATATTTAGAATCGCAAGATATATAATGTCCTTTAAGTTTCATAAACGCACCTCAAACGGCTATTTAGATATTACGTCCAAAGCCCTCATTTTTATCACTGACACACCTAGTTGGGTAAATACATTGGAATGAATCAAAAACTAGTATTTTTTTATAATTTATTACCATTTTACATTCATTAATTGATTCTGTTAGGAACACTTACTTATAGTGCCTATAATGTTAGAATCAACAATCACAATTGATCACAGCTTGTCTTTATGTAGATTTTTGGTCTTCACGATATAACGATTGGAATAATCACCCTTAATTAATCAGTTTTAGTACTTATAACTAAGACCATAGTTGATTTTCGTAGGTTTTTTCGACATAGGCTTCTCTATATTTAGTAAAGGGCAAGCATGTGTTGGACTCCCTACAGTTAAAACCTTAGATAGAGTACATCTAAATCCGAATACTCAATGGGCAATTCCTTCGAATATTTCAAAGATATAAGAAAATATAAAAATAATACAATAAAGACAATTATACCCCGTAAACGTAAAAAAAATATAGTAGATTAACAAAAACCATTTAGTTTGAATTCTCTGGACAAAAAGTAATGAGGTTCTATCAAAAACATAAATGTGAAATGAGAGTCAAGTGATATACATATGATATGTGTATGAAAATGTATGAAAACTAGCCAAGTGAGACTTTAGGTTTCAACGTATTGTCCTGAATTTAAAGAAGAAATTATATTTAATGTTCTTATATAATTTATGTTGTTATAAATAAATTTCAGAAGTGACCATTGAACTTGGCACCCATTTAGATCTCACTACATACTTTTGTCGTTGAAGTGAACGACCAAGACATAACTTGGCTCTCATTTCACATTATACAGTAACTAGCCGACCCACGTAACCTCGTTTGCGCCTTATGTTGCCCGTAGCGTGAAAATTTCCCCCGTTTTTGAAACATTCTTCATTGTTGCTAGTAGCGTGATGATATATACCCTATAGCCTTCCTCCATAAATGGACTATCTAACACCGAAAGAATTTTTCAAATCGGACCAGCGGTTCCTGAGATTAGCGTGTTCAAACAAACAAATAAACAAACAAACAAACAAACAAACAAACAAACAAACAAACAAACAAACAAACTCTTCAGCTTTATATATTAGTATAGATTTACAGTTAAAATAATATTTATCTCATTTTATAAGTATAGTGAAGTTGAATTCGATAATTACGGTGAATACAGAATGCAATTTAGTACGGTTAAAGTAGAGAGAATTATATTTAGATTAATATCAAAAAACATAGTGTGGCCGCCATAGCGTGGGTCACCATGCTGCATTGTTGCATTCGCAATGTGGTCACCACCACTCTTGGATTCTGCTTATGCTTTCCATCAGTCAGACTAGAGTCATTTTGGCAGGACCAAACATAAAAAAAAAAACAAAGTTTATTATCAAAAAACAATATAAAATTATTAGTAAATCTCACATAATAATGAACTAACAATCAAAAGTCAATTAAATTGAAATGATATCATTTGTTTTTGAAATTAGGTCACATTTTCAAATTAATCTGTTTTTGAGCAGATGACTCCGGCCTTTGTTAACTGGAGAAGAAAGGACGAAACAAACTCAGGAATCATCGTCTCTAGTTATTTAACAATTAAATCACTCCAGAATCAACAAATGAAAGAAATTAGTCAAAATAGTATATTAATATGTAGTTTAACTAACTACATCAGTTTAAGCACAAAAGATGTAACGTCTGTTATCCCAGTCAAGTAACTCGACGACTGCTGATCATGAGGTCTCGGGTTCGATTCCCGGGTCGGACCAAATGTGTGTATGATCTACAAATATTTGTTTCGGAGTTTAGGTGTTTTCTATGAATAGTATGCATGTATTTACAAAAAAAAGTATGATATGTGATTGTATCAGTTGTCTAGTACCCATAACACAAGCTCTGCTTAGCTTGGGACGGCGTTGTGTGTTAGATAACCGAAATATTTATTAAAAAAAAACTTATAATTTCCAAACTTCAAGTGCAATTGTTCTGTGGGGCATAGCTTCAGAACTTCGAACTCAGTAAAAAGTAAAATATTCAAAGTAAAGTGTAAAAAGTTTGTATTTAAACAAGTTTGAAAACCGAATAAAATGTGTTTGTATTTAAATGTTAATCCCCGCTGCGGTCCCTAGGTGGGGATAATCAGATGAGAGTGGTGATAAAGTTGGTGTACGGTTTGACCCAAATAGCAATCTAAATTGTATCTTCAAGTTTCACGCTAAAACTAGCCAATGTTATTACATATTCATGTAGTGAATGATGAAATAAGTTATTGTGTAAATAATAAAATAAAAGCGGCCAAGTGCGAGTCGGACTCGCCCATGAAGGGTTCCATAGCAGCAAATAACATAATATAATTTTATTTTTGTATTTGAGTTGATTGAGTGAAAGGTAAAATGCGGTTTACGATTTATATGACGTATTAAAAAAAAAGTACTTACTAGATCTCGTTCAAATCAATTGTAGGTGGAAGTTTGAATGGTAATGTACAGCATATATATTTTTTTAGTTTTATCGTTCTCTTATTTTAGAAGTTTCGGTGGGGGGGGAGGAAACATTTTCGATCGATCTCCCAGAATTAGGATTAAATTATTTCCAAATACAAGAGGGAAATAAATTTTATTTTTCTAAACTATCATCATTTTGATCTTCAATATCTTTTAAGTAAGATAATACGTCACAACATCTTCACGTACATATCAACAACGTAACGTACACATCAACAACGTAACATAACGTTACGTTACGTCGAAATGTTATAGGTCAGTCGGCACCTTTATATTTCTCATAAATTTTATTTCTTACAATAAAACACACCTAACTAAGAAGTTATAATTACGGTCCTCCTTTAAAGTTTTAATTTATCTGGCACTGAGCCCAATTTGTTAATGCTACGAGTTTTGTCGCCAACTGTTCGTCATTAGTTCATATTTATTATGCACTGGAGATTTGGAACGGACACATTTCATTTCTTTGAAGAGTGGAGACAAATTATGTTGAAGTTCTCAGAAACGTCACTGTCAAACCGACATTAAGATTTCAAGTTTAATCTTAAATATGGAACTTGAAACCAATTTATTTTTCTAAATTTGTATTTAGAACAATTAAGGTCACCAAAAATTATGTTTTTATGGACTTTTAGAGACACTATAGTTACTATAATGTTTCTAAGTATCGTACCCACAAACAAAGCTTTACGGTCATTTGCAGTTTGTTACGTGGCATAAAGTGAAAATTTATGTTTTCATTCGTTTTCCTATAGCGTTGGTACGAAAGGTTACGAGTTGAAATAATGCTACCTTGCTGTTGTATAGTAATGATTTTGCTTTAAAGTTTTGTTTTAAAATTTCATTATTTACTTAGTTTGATATTTGACGGTCTAGCCTAGTGTTAACGCTGCTAAACCAGAGGCTGTGAGTTTAATTTTCATCCAGGATAAATAGGGGAATAAGACGTAAGTATATTTTTAGATCAGGCGCAAGGAAATTTCAAGAACCCCCAAGAAAGGAAAATTCAGCATTTAGAATGTTAAATTGTAGAAATGTTAAAAAATGTTAACATTTTCTTATGAAGTGGTTTCATGGCATATAGTAATATATTTATAATAACTAGGCTACCAAAACTTTCTCACACGAAGAGGCATTAAGGTACCTCAGTTTTATGTTACGTTCCGTACGACTTTTTTGAACTTTATGTAATTTATACTCTCAATTGTCGGCACTTGCTAGAACTTGTTGCAATAAATTCTAGAATCAAACTCACTTGTACTTATTCCACTATTTTAATTAACTTTACACCTGACCAGTGTGTTGTTGTTGTTCGTGTCATGGCATCATCAAAATCTATTTTTTTAAGTGACAACTTCTTTACCGGCGTTATGAGCTTTAGCAAAATTTATTTAGGGATGGGTCAAATATGTAAAACTCGCGACACGTGACCTGATCAAATATTCGTAGGCGGCGGCAACGGCAGCGCAGGGCGCCTTGACGACGAGTTAACAAGGCCGTCACGTTCATAAAAAAATATTATTGTTTCTTAGCGAAGACGTAAATTAGATGATAATAAATTCGTTTTGTATGTTCAATATATTTGTAATTTATATATATCACTAGGCTGCCATAGTGTGGATCACCATACTGCATTATTGCACTGTAAAACATAAATGAAATACAGTCTTTCTTAAACTACTGAATCCTCTACAACTTTTGTTTATAGTTTTGAGTTTTCACTTCTATCGACAGTGATCATGACAGCTTTGTATTTTTTTTGTACGTTCGTGAATAAGGTCAGTCATCTCTCAATAAGGATACGGTCCCCTAGATTATTCTGACAGAACATATTCGAACTAACCCACTATTTTTAAAGAAATAAGTATTCCCTGAACATATTGCAACTTGGTCCTTCCAGCATTAAATGTACAAAGATTCACCGCTAGAGTAAAACGCGATCCATAGTTTACTCTGATTTCCTTAGAGAAGCAGCACGTTTTAAGGTCATTACCAGAAGCTTTCATATGTTTATATTAGCCACACGTCGTATTCGCATAATACATTTAAAACTATATTTACAAATCTTTGTTAGCATTTACAATAAAACTAGCTGACCCACGCAACCCTGTTTGCGTCTCCTAATTTGTAACTGACGCATCTACTAATCTGATACATCAAGCAGTATAATAATACAAAATCTCATAAATAGGCAGACTTTGTCTATCAAATAGAAATACATACTGCCATAAAAGCGTTATAAGTATGTATCCAACACATTTTTCTCCTGAATAATTCAATTTGGGAATCTTAGGAACGTTGTTAGCTATGAGAATGTTTGCCAAGATGTTGCCCTCTCTTGAGAATACCCGGGATCAACTCGCATATAATAATTGAGGCCTAGAAAAGAGCCACAGTATAAAGGAATAGGAGTTTGCTCGTTATATAGTGAAATCAAATTGAAAATATGGAGTAACGTTGCCATTTTTATGGTACCTTTTCGTTAATACGTTTATGACTGCCTCGGTGGCGCAGTGGTAGCGTACGCGATTGCTGTTCTTGAGGTCCCGGGTTCGATTCCCGGGTCGAACCAAATGTTTGTATGATCTGCAAATATTTGTTTCGGAGTTTGGGTGTTTTCTATGTATAATATGTATGTATTTACAAAAAAAAAGAGTATTTAAGTATTCGTATCAGTTGTCTAGTACCCATAATACAAGCTCTGCTTAGTTTGGTTCTAGATGGCGTTGTGTGTTAGATGTCCGAAATATTTATTATTTATAATACTGGCTATTGACTACATATTATATTGACTACATATACAAAAAAAAAAAGACTACATATTAAACCTGAGTTCAATTGGATTCAATTCAACCGAGAATTAATAACGTAGTTGTATAAATTAAATTAATCTTATCATTACGCTACTATTAGGTGTCTGCCGGTCGACATTTATATGGGGCTAGTTGTTGCTCGCGGCTCCGCCCGCGTGTACGTCGGTTATCGCGGCAAGTAGTATCTTATGTGTTATTTTGTGTATAAGCTATATTACTGTAAAGTTCCATCCAAATCCGTTCAGTAGTTTTTGCCTGAAAGAATAATAAACATCCATCCACCCATCCATCCATCCTTACAAACTTTCGCGTTTATAATATTAGTATAGATTCATGTATTTGCCATTACCAGTGTCATTGAAAATTTTACCTTTATGAATTTCTGCTACATACAAACTTTCAGTTTTAAAATTCATCTGTGCGCTCTTAACAACCAACAAAAAGGATTCTCTCATCGCGTAATAATATGCAGCTGCTGTTATTTCCTACACTACATTTAGAAGATAAACACCCCTCAGACGTCTCAACAATCGCATATTTACGCTAACTCACTTTGGATACTTTGTAATATTATGTGCTTCACGTTTTATACAGAACAATTGTTCTTACGCGTAAGTAAATGTATTCATTTATTCCTAACTACCTCTGTTTGAGAGATAATTCGTATTATTCTTATATTATGATAGTTCCTTATGTGTATTGCTGCAGAACATAATGACGAATATCATAAGAAGCTTCTATGAGCTTGATTAGTGATAAAATCAAATAACAGTTATACCCTATCTTACCTTAGTACAATATTTCAGTTGAATAAATGAGTTTATCTAAATCATCGCAGCAACCTACGAATTTCAGTATAATAGTTACGTTACATGTATGATTTTAAAACGGTTTAAAAAAAGAGGACCTTAAAATCGATTCACAATTAACTGAGTAATTAATAAATAAATAATAAATATTTCGGACATCTAATACACAACGCCGTCTAGTACCACGCTAAGTAGAGCTTGTGTTATGGGTACTAAACAACTGATACAAATACATATATACTTTTATATAAATACATACATATTATACATAGAAAACACACAAACTCCAAAACAAATATTTGTAGATCATACCAACATTTGATCCGACCCGTGGATCGAACCCGAGACCTTATGATCAGTAGTCGCACACGCCAACCGCGAGATCAACGAGTCAGTCAAAATGGTTAACAATTGAACAATTGGTTGAAAAATACAAAGAGTTGAACATAGAACTTCCTCCTTTTATGAAGTTGGTTAAAAAACTTTCATCAGACCCGAAAACTGTTAGCCGTTCCGGAAATACACATAGCTATTCCAAAACCACTGTTTTCAGTCAATTAAATTTAGTATTAATGACACTTAACTAACTGTCAAACGTGACGTCAGAAGTAGTTGAAAATTTTCTTTTTTCTTTTACAGTCTAACTTTAAATGACTTTAACCATTAGGTTTTGTAGTAAACATTTAGTTTTGTAGGACATCGAGTAAAGAAATAGTAAGTTTCTCATTCTTACTTACCAAGTTGAAAAGTAAAAATAAACGGAATAGTCTCTAAGAAAAGCATGGCATTTAAAGTCGACAGCTTCTAAAGTCAAGAGTAGGAAGCAATTAATGTACGTACAAATTGGCCTCAACTTAAGTTTTGTCGTCGTTTTGTTACTTTGAAAAAAAAAGGTGAAAATTATTTGTTTAAAACTTTGACACGGTTTTTTACTACACTTATTACCATGTTCAAAGTATTGGCAGTTAATTTTAAGCTTTCTTGTTATTGTCGGATTAATCGTATGAATATAATGTTATTTTTTTATCTCCATTGCAAACATAATACAAAAAGTATAAAAAATGTGATTTAGTTATCGGACTCTCATAAACGCCTGTAAATCAGGAGTTCCAAGCACGTTGTCATCCTTTGAGTAGGGAATATATGCTCTTTCTTTAAAAAAAAACATTGCCACGGTTATGAAATAACGCAGACGACAAATTGTTCCATAGATAAGTTATTCAAGGCAAAAAGTTTCTTGAAAAGTGCATAGTTGTGCAGTTCTAATTACCTAGTAATGAAGATGCTGCATGGTATTAGCTCACTATGGGTCAAGCAATAGACAATACATATACCATTTGCGTACTACACTCAGTTTTGTTTATTATTATGTCTATGAATAAAATTAATGTACTTTATTTCGCCATCAAAAGCTCGCTCAAAGAAAAATATTACTCGATTATGATTTCTATTTCAAACACATTAACTCTTATTTATCATTGCCAAGTACGTAATAATCAAATATATCATTCCCATTTTGATCGACTGGTATACTAAATGACTACATTTTCTTTATAAGCAATATTACTTTCGCGGCAACCCAAGTAATTGTATTTAAGGCTATTACCATTTCTTTTATGTCTTTGAAGGTGTACCTCTTGATTTGTACGAGTGTTTGTTGTTCAAAATAGTAATTAACAAATAAAAGCTTAGTAAAGGAAGTGGGAGCGTCCTAACCTGTTAGGTGCTTTAAGGCTTCTCGAAATGAGTGTTGCGAATAAAATTAATGACTGAATGAGAGAGGAAATTAAGTTAAAATTTATCACTTCTGTTCATTTCGGTTTGAAAATGTTTTGTGCGTATTAAATTTAGAAAGGAGTGTTTTCTGTTATTTATTTTCAGTGGTTTTTATTAAGGTTTTTATGTTCGAAATTTAATTAAATTTTCAATAACTACTTTATATAGCCATACTTATTTACTTATTGTGAAGATGATTAATAAAAGATCTTGGTACTAAAATAAAAATTACTTATATGTGTTACCACGTTTTTCTTTACTTTCTTCATATTATTTATTTAATAACACGAGTAAATAGTCACTGTGAATATTATAAAGATGAAGAAGTAATGATCTCAAGAGGATTCTAAAAGCAGCTGAAATTGTAAGGAACGAGTAACAAAGGAACAAAAATAAAATATAAAATAACACTTTTAGTTACATAATTTAGAAAATAATAAACGCGGATTTAATTATTCAAAAAACAGAACATCGTCGATGAGTCAGAATAATGTAATTTTGTTGTACAACAGGAGTTTTAAACCAATTCTTACTTCATAGAACGGTGCGGCGGTATAAATGTAAATCTTCTACCACAGAAACGTCTCGACTCTTTAATCGTATACAAATCGATGCGCAGAACCTAATCGACTACAAAATGGTAATTTAACCTTTCCTTTGACGTTCTTTAAAGAAATCTTCAACAAAATTTACTTATTCAAATGCATTTACGTGGTTCGATTCAATCTTATAATTTATCATTTGAATTTGACTTCGTTGACGTTGTTCGAAAGAACGATATTAAAGCTGGTTAATTTCATTTTATTTGTATTATATATGTAGCGGTAGTGTAATTGCTAAGAAGTTAGACTTTTGAAGGGGTTATAGATTAGAATCCCGTCTTGTATATAATGCGTATCGATAATTCTGACATGGTGGAGTCATATTTAGACAATAAAAGGTCGAATTAACCGGGGTGATACAAGAGCTTTACATAAAACCAGTTTTTCTGAATGTGAGAAAGGTTATCAGCCTAGCCTATCTTATAGTCCAACAAGAAAAAGTTTTTAAAACTATAACCCGACTACATAAAAACTTTCATATATATAATGAAAATGTATATAGCTTTTCAATAGAACCCATAACGTCCCACTGCCAGGCTCGGGTCTCCTCTCAGGAGAGGGTTAAGGCCATACGTCCCCACACTTGCCAAATGCGGGTTTGGGACTGGCAATACAACGTTGTGGCTACGTATTTTGCCGTTTGATGTTTTTAAGCCGCCCAAAGGTCTCCAACTAAGCTTCACGACTGTTATCCTATAATAACAACCGGGACCGACTGCTTAACGTGACCTCCGAATCTAGCGTATTGAACGCCACGATGGAAGATACAAGCATAATTATATGAACTGCTAAACTATTATTCTTCATTTTGCGTTATCCTAGTCGGGTAAAAAATACCTAAAAACCCTTCTTTACGATAATTTGTAAATGCTTAAAGATAACGCGTAAATATCGTTTATTGAAACGCTGGAGGATCAGGTAAATTTCAATGGCCTACTTGATTATCAGAAGACGAGTCCACGATTGTTTTATATTTGATAATTTGTATTGTGGCTGTTTTACTACCACGAAATGTAGTTACACGTTATCTGAATATTAATGAATAAATCAAAAATGTGGTTCATAATTAGAGGTGAAGCGCAGAAAGTAAAAAAAAAGACGTGGCACTCGGAGAGTGCCGCGTTAAAGCTATTTTTTATCAACTTATGCAATTATATTTTTTTTTATTTGTACAGTATCTATAATATTGCGAATGAAAAATACTAAACTATTCAAATGTTCCATCGCATTCGAATACACCGCCATCTATATAATTGGTGCCATACTGACAACAATCAAATGTATGTTTGGAATTACCGGACCGTTAGAATTTATCAAGTAGCATAAGAACAACAATGTAGTATCTGTTTGGGATATTAAAATAGCCGCTTTTTAATAAATGCATGTTCATGTAAACACGATACATATACCAAAATAACATTTTTACCAGTTTTGTCTGACTGTTTGTTTCGGGTAATCTCTAAAACGGCTGGACTGATTTTACGGGACTTTCACTGGCAGGTAGCTGACAACGTTGGGAGTAACTTAGGCTACTTTTTTAGACTAACTTTGATCCGCGGCGTTACCCGCAGTTGTTGTTGTACAACACCGCGGGGCTTAGCTAGTATTATTATATATTACTGCAATTTCTTGCCCGCTTTCAAAGAGTGTTGTACTCTGCAGAACATGCAGTAGTATTGGAATGAATGTATTTTCTTCACCTAGTTCTCTCAAAAACAAGTTTCGGCTCTGTGGAATTGCATTTCAACGTTACAGCATCCAAGTCTCTGGACTTCAATTCTTATTCATTAAGTTCTCTTTCTTTCTAAGTAATTAATTTATCATGGGTAAGTGAAGTGGAAGTTGCTAAGTTACTTCCAGCGGATGCATATTCAAAACATTTAAAGTTTGCTAAATAAGTTGTGAAAAGTCAAGTTGTGCTAACTCTGGTGGAGTGAATATTCTGTTCAGTTTAGAGGTGTGGTCCAAAACATATGCGATGTAAGATAAAAAGAATACTGAAAATAAAAAATAATTTATCTACGTCCATTAGTTTTTTCGTTAGTAAATACTGTAGTTACTGTTTTATTTAATCCCTAACGTTTAAATTCTTGGCAGTATTGTATATAACATACTCAAATAAGTAAATACAACATCCAACATAAAAATAATTGTGTTTGGTAAATTGGAAAGAAAATTATTTATGAATATTTTTAATACCCACATAGTAATCGTAACTCAAGAACGACATATTCTCTCTTTCAGTTTTTAAAGGACTTGCCAAGTCAGTATTATATTACATATTTTAGATTAAAGATAAATGGGTCGATTCGACTTGAGTAAAACCACGTATTCGAGAAAAAATCGATTCTAAGCGACTTTTTTCTAACCTCTCACTAAATCTGTGAAGTTAGAGTCAAAACTGATTAACCTCCCCTTGATTCTGTTGGAGGGATTCAAAAACAACTACACTTATGAAGCGCCTACTTGTATAGCACCCCTGTTACATCAAATAAAACGTATAAAATGATTAAAATAAATATTATCTTGTTTGAAATTTGTATTCGCCATACCTTTTAACATGGACCAAAGGAACAACAACAGCTGGCTAAGTCTCATAGCAGACGTAATTTAATTATAACACTTGAACTAATGTGTAGAATACTTAAATATGTATTTATTTTGGTATTTTACTGCAAATGCAAACTAACCGTGGAAGAGCCATTCTTCTGCATGAATGGGCTGGCTTGACCGGAGTGATACCACGGCCTCACAGAAAACCGGTGTGAAATAGCGCTTGCGCTGTGTTTTACCGAGTGAGTGAGGATCTCATCATCCCTCTCCCTATTCTAACTTTTTTTTTTTTTTTTATTCTCCAAAGGTCAGTAACGCACTTGTGACGCCTCTGGTGTTGAGGGTGTCCATGGGCGGCGGTAATCGCTTACCATCAGGTGTACAACAACAACGTATCAACCTTTGCTGGTTTGCCCGTTTATCCCATAAAAGAATGAACCGACATTATCCAACATTATATTTATTCTAACAGAAATAAGAGTATAATAAGTTTTACATTAAAATGATACGTACATAATTTTTGCTATACAGCAGGCGTTTTTCGCGACAAAGTTGTTTAAAAGGTTACGATACCTTCTATGTCTCGACGTATCAGAGGAGTTATACTGCTCGTGGTGTGGTTACGGGTGGTCACGTGGACATGATGATAGAAACGACAATAAAAATGGGAGCCCCATTAAATATTTATTTATTCTGTTGTATAATATGTGTTGTTTAGCGGCAACAGAAATACATCTTCTGTGAAATTTCAACTGTCTTACTATCACGGTTCATGAAATACAGCCTGGTGACAGACGGACAGTGTAGCTTTAGTAATAAGGTCTCGTTTTATGCAATGAATGTAAATTGCATACATATTCATTTTTCTGATTTCAAATTTCTGATTTTCTACATAATATTATTTTTTAAATTATTGTCGTAACATTTTAATCACTCTGTTATTTTTTCTTATGGAGCTTTGATCAAGTTCTGCTGGGAGCACACTTATTAATTAAGTGCGCTCGTTAAGAGCGTATATTTTCCTAACCTTAATAAAATAATCTTTTTAATAAACTCCATGAAGTAGAGATTATGTTTTATACTTTTATTCTTAAAAAGAGACAACTTAAAAGCTTTGACTACGTAAACAATGAATATAATTTCCTTAATACCTTAAAAATTATGTCTTGTACTGCACCGCGCAATAGAAGTTCTCGCTACGACTACGACTTCTACTGTCTCGGCATTCAGCAAATACCGCCTCTTAATTCGTTGGTTACCTATAGACTCGTCCTCGTATGACTCACTCTATAGGAAAAGAGTTAAATCAAATATCTAAGCTGGCTAACATCCACGTAACAAACACCCTATTTCTTGGTAGTAGCAGAGAAATTTTGCCCCGAGCCAGCCTTTAAATGTCCCATCCGGGGTCCTGTGATGACCACGAGTTTAATGTTTAATTAGTAAACTATGATATTATATTGTTTCTTTTACGGATAAGCCGTTTTTGTGTTCTTATGATACTGGAACGCGACTATTTATTCTATTCACCAGACTGGACTCTGTGATGTATCTTGGGAGACGTCAGTGTGCAGCGGTGGACCATAACGGGCTGATTCTGTTATTGACATTTCCAACTCCTCCATTTTTCTTCTGATCAATTTCGTTGCGAGTTCCAAGACAGTTTAATTTTTCCTGGGACTTTCTGAGTGTCATAACTCGTTGTGTTCGTGGGTCTCTGCTGTTAATACTGGTGTTCAGGAGTTACAGTAGTGGGCGTGTGGGCGGGGTAGCCCCAAGCCTTTTTATCAATCAAGGTTTTATGACTAACGAATTCTCTTTATTGGATTTTATTTTACAATAATTCTTCTTTTGATAAAATGGCAACCAGCCGGATCTCTTGAATCAGCTATTTCTGCCAATGTCATGTGTTTATAGTCTTCAAGTCTTAAAGTATTTGTCGTGATGAAATTAATGTTCAAAAATATATAAAATATGGATGAGATGAAATGGGGGCCGTCTTTCAAAAAAACAAAAGACGATCTAATTCACAGTAAAAAAAAAGTGGGTTCGTTGTGGAAAATTTGTGTCATATGTTTTAACAAAAAATAGCAGTGTTGGAAAAATATATTTTTGTGTCACATTTTCATGTTTCGTAAATATTGATCTACTTGAGCTTTCGTTGTCAATATTATGTGTATTCTCGCGAAATGTTTTTGCAATAAATATGTATTACTAGTATCAACCAAATTTCATACATGTAAAACCTCACTTTGGCATCGAAAATATTATTGTACAATTTTTTTTTTCATTTTTTTAAATATTTTAGGTATTATATATCCATTTTGATGTATAACATTCAGACTATTACATTTATTTGATGGTTGTTTTTATTTTCGAATATAACCATTTTCAATAGCTATAAAAAATATTGTGTTTATTTTCAAAATACATTTTTATTATTTTATAATTGTACACTTTTAATAGTTAAAGTAAAAAGCCTAAAGCATTTATTAAAACTGTTGTATATCTACAATTTGTATCTTCTCAAATATTGCTCTCCATACTAGTTACAATGTGATCTGAAATTCAATTTATTTTTGAGTCACCTTGGCTATCCACATTTAAAATTAGATTATTTGAAATTTGAATTTCAGATAAAAATTAATAGAAATAAAGAATGCAAATAAAATTTCAGATAAAGTGTTAAAAAAATGTAGAAATTACTTCTGAAACCAAAAAAATAATAATTAGTAATTAATTGTCAGGATTATATTTTTGTAAATATATCCATAAAATATTTGTAAATAAAGTTAAAGTTACGTACATCAGCTGGTACCTTAATTTACAAATACTATAATTATGTGTATTTTAAACTAACTAAACCCCGCGGTGTTATCCACGGTTTATATCGCACCGCGGTTAACGCTAGTCTAAAAGAAGTAGCTTAAGTTATTCCTTACTTTTTTATCAAATAATCAACTTTACAATGTATCTTTTATAGTTCAAAAGTAATTTAGAAATACTATGAATACAGTAAGATAAACTACTTAAAATTACTTTTCAATTGTTGAAGCTATTCAAATTGCTTTTGTGCACAAATTTCCATTATCGAAGATGAAAATTCTAATTGTTCAACTGATCTTCAGTAAAATATTTGAAAGTTTTCTATCCAAACTTATATAATTGGTTGAATTGTAATAGCTTTGGTATCAGAACCAGACATTGTGTTACGTTTTGTTATTGTTGAGTATACCTTCAAAGAACTCTATATTATTTGAAGCTATATCTACTGTGCAGGTTTTATTTGACAATTAAACAATGGGCTATTTTGCGTACAATATGTTGAATAAAATAATTATCTTACGTAAGATTATAAATGTAAACTGTTTGTGAAAACATTTTGTCTGTGTATAGAAAATGTTCAGGTCGTTCTGATGGAGTGTGTTTGAAATGAGTACTATAGACTTGCCTTGATGTAACAATAGTAAGAAATTTGAATAGAATATTGTCTAATCCAATGATAGAATAAGCTGGAAGATTTAACCTAGTATTTGTTTTGGCTTCACACTGCTTTATTTTGAGAATTCAGTCAAAGGGTTAAGCTATCATTATTTAGTGTTCTGTCCTTATTAAATATCGAATGATTCATGGGTTATGGTTTTGACAGGCTATGTATGTATGTATGTATACAGCTTTTGAAACTTTGTAATGTACCATAGTCCATAATACTTTAACAACGCGTGACTACGGCTTTTGAAACTTGTTTCATGCTTTTTAGCGTCGTTTTTTGTCGTAGTTGGGTTTTAGTTTTTACTTTTTTACTCGCCCAATCCCATTACTCGTCCCCCTCCCCACAATTGGTTTTAAAGTTTTTTTTACTTTCATTCCGCCTTTCTAAAGATCTTTTTTTTTATTTTAACGCAATAGTTCTCCCATCCATTGAATATACCTTTATAAATGAAAGAAACATTATTTCTAATAAGTTTTTATTCGAAAATGTATTGTTGTTATGTAGACAGACATTGATTCAATTGCAAAAACACAAATGAATAATTTTTTATTATTTTATTAACTTTTGCTGTGAGATTTTACTTTTTGAAATAAATATATGTAAGTGTGTGTTGGTATGGTTTTGTTAATTTTATCACTTTACATGTTTCTAGCTCTGCAAAAACAACAGGATAGGTACTTAAAGTTTATTTTTTTGTTTGAAAAATCTACTGATATAACCAAAAATGAACGTTTTCCTAAGAAGTTTACGGTAAGGATACTTACTTCGGAAAAGATGATTTCCTCTAGAGATTATTCCTGAGAAACTTTGAGCTTCATCAGTCATACTTTAGGAAAGGTTTTGCCATATTTCGTTACTGTATTACGACAAAAGCTATAAAGAAAATTGATTAAATAAAACGTCATCTGGGAACTCTTGAAATGTTACTAAGGTCCTGTAACATTTTATTTTTCTAAATGAATACTTTAATAGCCAACGTAGTAAGGTAAAATAATATACTATAAATTATTATGTAAAGGTTTTATAGAGTATTCTATTGATAGAAAGCTTTATATCAATGGAATACTGTTAGATACTCTTAAAACAGTTTAATATATTATGTTATTTATATTTCGAGAGTGCATTATTCACATTTGAATTTGTTTTGTTTTCGTAAGTTCAATAATGCATTGTTGTGAACCTGTAAAATTTGTTTATATTGTTTGGATGTATAATTAATCTACACTGTACATTAATATTATAAATTAGAAAGTTAAATACTTTATCTGTCTGTTTGTTTGTTATATTTTTTTCTAGAAAAAAACGTCGGTTACATAACTGACATACATATACTTGGTCTGACTCGAAGGCAAAAGTTAGTACACAATATTTAGAAGTTGACGAGTTGGATTAGTACCATGACCTCATCGATTCCTTGTATTCATAGTTGAGAGATAATAATTTATTGTACTCTTCAATAAAACAAAGTTAAAATGAAATTTATGGAAGAATTTATTAAGTAAAATGTTATTCATAATATTTAGAAGGTATATACCTTACTAGAATAGAGTTTATTAATAGAGTTTATCTTAGAACGTTTTACACCTAATATAACCTCATAATCAGGTTACTTCATGATGCAGTGCAGTCTCTCGCAAAGTTTGCCGTGGCTCACAGAATATTATACATTAAGTCTTGTTTATGATCAGCCATGTTAGTTTTAAAGTTAGACAAATAAATATAAAGTAACTTTGTAAATTCATTTTCAAGACTCCGTACAGAATGAAATGATGAATTTAAAACCTCATAGGCCAAACAGTCTTTATGTCTAAATGAGACTGATTACAATGTTTGTTAGGTTGTTAGGTATCGCTTTAGAAAATCCAAGAATTATAGTCAACTTGGTGTCTTTTTTCTTACTTGATCTTATTCAGATCGCACAACATACCCCTCATACCAAATTCTTGGAGGTGGGAGAACTAAACGATGCCGGTCTTAATTTGCAGGAGTATTTACCATAAGTATATCTCTGTGAATGGTTTCACTCAACATCTTTGCTAAACAGATTACGATTAGATTAGGAGAATGGACAAGATAAGAAAATAAAACAATGAATAAACGGGGCTGACACTGCAGTAATTTTAAGAGAATGTTTGCATATTGTGTATTGCAGTTTATATCGACGCTTCTGTAGCACGTTGCAAACACGACTAAAGCGCGTTAGTAGCGATGATGTGACAGCATCGCTGCAAAAAGTCGCCGTCGACTATCGCACTTACATGTAATTTGCAAACATTCTCTTAAAATTGCTGCAGTGTCAGCCCCGTTTCTTCATTGTTCTAGTTTAGTCTAGTTTCTTATCCTAATGCGTTTAGCAGGCTATCGGCTAAAAGAAAAGAAGCTACATTGCGGCACGATGGACTGACGATTTAAAGAAAGTGACTGACAGCGGATGGATGATGTTCGATAACGAACTATCGGATGTTCGTAGAAAACTTTAATGTGCATTTTTAATTCAACCACTTTTAAAGGTTTTCTAAAAGGTAGCATTAATACCCTTAATATACTTTAATGTGGTACTTAACCTGCTATTAATATTCGCAATATTAAAGACTCAGCTAAACAGCACTTTTAACCTGAATGGTTGAATATCCCTGCTTTAAGCACTTATATTTGTGTATAAAAAGTCATTATCTCGAATATTGCCTGCCCTACGGCGATAAGGGCCGGTTAATTTGGATACTTATTTGTTATGAGTACTTATGCTTTTACAAAAGAGAAGTATAGCAAAAGCAATGAGAGATTTTTTGCACTAATCTATGCAGAATCCAGTTCTATTGAAAGGGATCTCTTTTTTGATAGGTATTGATGCAACCCTTTGTCTTATGTCCCTCTAACACCAAGGCGTGGTGATCGTGACTGTCGTTCTAAGACCCAACGGTTAATTTTGGGAAGTTGTATAAATTCTAATGAGCGTGACACTCCTACTAATATACTATATAATATATAAACGCGGAAGCTTATAAGTGTAGATGGATGCTGTTTCTAAGTATGGATGGTTTTTTACTCTTTCACGCAAAAACAATTGAACGGACGAAACTGCCTCGTTGGTCTAGCGGTTAATGTGTGCGACTACTGATCATGAGGTCTGGGGTTCGATTCCCGGGTCGAACCAAATGTTTGTATGATCTACAAATATTTGTTTCGGAGTTTGGGTGTTTTCTATGTATAATATGTACGTATTTACAAAAAAAAGAGTATTTATATCAGTTGTCTAGTACCCATAACACAAGCTCTGCTTAGCTTGGGACTAGATGGCGTTGTGTGTTAGATGTCCGAAATATTTATTTATTTATTTGATGAAACTTTTCAGTAATATAGCTTATACTTTATAATAACACATAGGCTACTATTCACAATTAGTAAATAATTATTTCGGACATCTAACACACAACGCCATCTAGTCCCAAGCCAAGCTAAGCAGAGCTTGTGTTATGGGTACTAGACAACTGATATAAATACATATATACTTTTTTTTGTAAATATATACATATATGTATATATGTATACAAATATATATATGTATAATACATAGAAAACACCCTAACTCCGAAACAAATATTGGTAGATCCAACAAACATTTGGTTCGACCCTGGAATCGAACCCGAGACCCCAGTTCTGCAGTCGCAAACGCCAACCGCTAGACCAACGACGCAGTCCGTTGCAGCCATTGCAAATTATTTGCCGCGATAACCAGCATATGCGGGTGGAGCCGCAGGCAACAGTTTGTTAATCATATCGCGATACAAGGTAAGTAATTGCTCCGTAGTACAATGTGCCTCTGTTAGATGACTTTGCAGTATATTTTTGTCCGTTCACACTCGCAACATAAATATTGAAAGTCATCAACTGTGAAACTTCTCAAGTTATAATCCTTCTGTGAACATGTTTCCCTAACTTTCTTTTCTCTGTGTCTCAGCTTCTAATTTAGATACGAAAAAAAGTCCTCCTGTTAAGGGTTTCGTAGTTCCAAAAAACGGAACCCTTATAGATTCCTCATGTCTGTCTGTCCGTATCTTACAGCCACTTTTTCCAAACTATAAGGACTACAATGATGAAACTTGGTAAGTAGATGTATTCTGTGAGAGGTTCATTCATTCATTAAGATTTTTGCATAAAAATAAAAAAAAAGAAACTTTTTTTTTATCATGCCTGTACGACCTATCTATTGGATAGGTCTTCAAAAATGATATTGAGGTTCCTAATCAAATTTTTTTCCAAACGGAATAGTTTGCGTGAGAGACACTTCCAAAGTGGTAAAATGCGTCCCCACGGTAACTTCTAAAATAAGAGTATAATAAAACTAAAACAAAAATATAATGTATAGTACCATGCAAACTTCCACCGAAAATTGGTTTGAACGAGATCTAGTAAGCAGTTTTTTTAATACGTCATAAATCGTAAACCGCAAAAAAACATTATAATTAAAACATCGATCAAAGTTACAACGAACTACAAAAACTTTTATATTATGTTACTTGCTGCTATGGAACCCTTCATGGGCGAGTCCGACTCGCACTTGGCCGCTTTTAATTTTAAGCTTTCTACTTAAATAATTTGCAACGGAGTAAAGATAAGTTTTAAATTTCTTGGACTGCCTATTTGTCTCTAACATTATTAGAAGGTTATAGTGTCGAAAAAGCTCTTTTTTATGACTACATTATATTTTTTGCATCAACAACAACCTTTGATGTTTCACTGCTGTACACTGGGCTCTCTTTGGAATTTATACAACTACTAGTTACTACTAGTAGTATTAAACTGGCATTACTATGCCAGTTTAATACTAGTAGTATAAATTCCACTGCCTCATTGGTCTAGTGGTTAGCGTAAGCGACTGCAGATCAAGAGGTATCGGGTTCGATTCTTGGGTGGATTTTTCTTACAAGAAATTCTTACTAGTCCAGAGTATGGAAGATGTCGATGTTCCCGCCCGTGCCTCGGAGAGCACATCTGTCGATCCCGGTTGTCATGAATATCTATGGTAATCATTATTGAGAAGTCAGCGCCCTCAAATATACTGACAACTAGTTCAACCTTCGAATTCAGTTCACCCTCGGGATTGCGGAAGTCCAATACCAGTCGCTCCATGTAAAAACTGATGTTCATGTAAAACCGGTTGAACAAGTAGCCGACCCCAAATCTTGGGAATAATAAAGGCTAGGAAAATGATGATATTAATATCATCAACAACAACCTTCATTGTTCCACTACTGTACACTGGGGTCTCTTGGGCTTCTGGGCTTACTACTGCTAGTTAACTTGACCACGATAGCCAGACGGGTTGATAACCGGATTATTTAAAGATTTATTTCGCTTTTTAGTGCTGTTGTTTTATTTTGATCCTTTGGTCAGCTCTTACGACACCCAATACTACTATTACGAATAGGATGGTCTAACTCTGTATTCCTAATTAGTGACCACGCGTAGAATATTATATTTTAGTACTTATTGCAAGCTGCCAACTACTTATTGCACTCCAAGATTCTAACCCTATAAACTTCTCGGTGCTAACTACGTTCCACATTGCGAAAGTACACACATATTGCCGCTCACGTATTACTGTACGGAATGTACGAATGGTATGCAGACAGTAATATAAACAATGTGCCAGACACTACAGTGTTGGCATGCGATGCAAGGTTTTGCAGGAGTTAGGAAATAGTTTACTAGGTGTGTGAGTTAAAGGTACTGGAGGCTGGGGGACAATGTACTTCCCTTCGCCTCAGACCCCTACAGATTATGAAACTACGGTATAGTTATTATAACCAATGATATCACAGGACATTTATTATGTTGTAATTGCTGTAACACTGAAATTTATTACCTTTTATTCTATAACTAGCTGCCCGCGGTAGTCGCCTATGTGTTATTCTGATGTATGAGCTATATTTCTATAAAGTTACATGCAAATCCAGTTCAGTCGTTTGCGCGTGAAGAAGTAAGAAACATACGCACTCATAAACTTTCGCCTTTATTTATTAGTGTAATATTCTAATTACCGCATAATACGTGTTTTCATTTCTGTTGATATGAATATGAATGGGATTTTAAAATTCTATTTATTCTGCATAATTTTGTAGTAAAAGTTATTTCGTCATTATCTTACAGTCTATTCATATGTAGAGCTGCCATGATAAAGTTTATTTTGATTTATGTATTATAAATTTTCATATCAGATTACTGTTTTTGTTTTTATGTCAGGTGCCAAAATGATTAGGTACAATGATCTAACACAAAATCGGTGTAAATACATACATACAATACATTCTTTTGTTACTTTTTACCAAGAGTTTTGTTACTACCGATATCATGATCTCTGTCCTCTCTTCTTCTAATATTTATTAGAAATAAAGGCCAAAAGAGAGAGACAAAAGAGGTTTTCATTTGAGACTGAACCGTTGGCTTAGTGGTTTAAGCCATCGCCACGCCGCTTTCTACTTCGCCAAGTATTATGGATTCAAATCTCACACGGGACAACACTTTGTGTAATCCAGTGAGAGTCTCAGTGTTTTTTTGGTTCGTTTCAGGTATGTTTGTAAAACCTCCCAGCGACACTATATTCCTAATGCATTATTGTTGGAAAAAATAAATGATGCCACGATCACTCATCATCGTCGTTTGCTTGTTTTTCCTCGAAACCCCATATGCCATTTTTTTACAGTTCATGTTATTGTATTATAAAATTAAATAAATAAATATTTCGGACATCTAACACACAACGCCATCTAGTCCCAAGCTAAGCAGAGCTTGTATTATGGATACTAGATAACTGAGATAAATACATGTTTACTTTTTTTTGTAAATACATACATATTATATATAAAAAAACACTCGAACTCTGAAACAAATATCTGCAGATCATACAAACATTTGGTCTAACCCGGGTATCGAATTCAAAATCTCAAGCACTACAGTCGCATACTCTACCACTGCGCTACCGAGGCATTTAAGTATCAGTAGATTAAATGTATCAAGTAGTATTCTACTTATGATTCAAATTTTATATTCGAAGGTTCAATTCGTCAGCTTTGACAGCTGGAGCAGAAAATTAAACAGCTGAGTCTAAGATATACTGCGCCTCTTATCTTAAGTGGCAAAGGTTTAAGGGCTTCTTGGTTATAGAATTTTTGTATCATAAGATTTTCGATGTTCGTTATACCGTCAAAATCAACTTAGAAAGAAAATCAAGCCAAACGAGATTACCCACAGAAATTGGTTTTCTTGTATGAGCACGAATATTTACCAATATTTTTGGATAAAATAAAATATTACAGACTTCAGTTTTAATAAAAAAAATGTAAAGGCTTGTTATAGGGTCTCATAAAATTATCTTTATCTTTCTTTTAAAAAAATACTTCTCCTGTATTAGGAATATACATAATGTGTCGCGGGGAACTTTACAAACATACACGAAATGGACACAACGAACACCCAGACACAAAACAACAGATTGTGGATCAAACAAAGTGCTGTCCAATACAAACTTCAAATATTGATAGATATATATATAGATAGACCTATAATCAACGGTATTAAACCATTTTACGATTTAAATAGAAATATTGTGCGGTCAACAAAAGGAAGATAATGTTATAAGATCAAAAATTATCGCTATCAGGGCGAGGTCGAGGAACTAGAATAGGAAACAAAATGAAGCATAACCAATTAGAAATATTTAATCTTAAAAATAATTATTGTATTTATGCTCTACTGTCAGTTATTTAAGCAGGTTACCCGTTATTGGCGAGCCAATGGATTGTATAACGACGTGTGTATTTATTTATATGAATGAACGAATGAAAGAGGTATATACAATTAAACTTAGAACATGTTCCCAGCCCGTCGCCAACACTCGTAATATACGTACGAGTATCAAATACGTCTAAATTCATCTAACTTCGAGTATCATTGCTCCAGTTAAATTCCATTATCATACCTAATACGAGTAATTTACCCATTACTACGTTCTAATTGCTACATAATAATATAGGCGTCAGACTTAACGTGCCTAATGAGGGAGGTACATACAGTATTGTGTTCAGTTCATAACTTAAATAACTAAGTACATTTTCTTTTGTTTCAGGTAGCACCGAACAAAATAGAGTTTGTGAAGTCACCCGTCAACATTATAGATTTTATAGCTACTTTAAGTTTCTACATGGATGTTGTAGTTGAGTTGACGGTGGTGAAACAGTACGTTGATAGAGCTGACATTTTAGAATTCATCTCTATCATCAAGATCCTGAGGCTGTTCAAGCTGACGAGGCACAGTCCTGGGCTAAAGATTTTAATGCACACCTTCAAGGCTTCAGCGAAAGAACTGGCTCTGTTGGTGTTCTTTTTGGTACTGGGGATAGTGATATTTGCAAGCTTGGTGTATTATGCTGAGAAGTCACAAGTAAGTTTTTCATTTATTTTTGTTACATATAACCTCAAATGAACTATTGTATGAAATTATAATCTTGTAACAGAATTAAAAAAATACAATAATTATTAGCCAGGCATTGCAAAGTTTTCTCCTGTGCACCAAGATCCCAGAAAACGGGCTAGGGTCCACGTGATATACGTCACGTGAATACAGTCACATGTTTATGAGGTTACAAAAATTTGTAGGAAACTTCCTTATCTTCCCTCAGCTCTGGGTAACGTCTGGGGGTTTCAATCCCAAAAAGTGGTAAAATAAAAGTTACCAAGACAAAATGAAAAGTCTTCAAAACAATGTGACCTGATTCTTACTAATGAGATTCTCAAAACAATGTAAATATGTTTTGAATTTTTGTGTAAACTATGCGCAAACCAATTTTCGCTCAAAATTCCATGCATAGCAACGAAAATACATTAATATCGAGAGTGTTTTGATTGATACATAAAAAAGACTGAACAAAACCAAAACGTATAATGCTCGACTAAAAAATTAAACATTACTGGTGTTAATATTAGCGGATCAGTTGGTTTAGTAGTTTGTGATTTTAAATCCTAAATCGAAGAAAATAGATGCCTTTTTAATTAGGACAGAACATTAACTGTCTTAGGTTATTATTGATTGATAGATGATAATATTATAATTGATATGATAATCTGCTCCAACCGGAACATTTTAAGTTTTTAGAAGCTCTTGAGTGGAAACAGTTAAATAGTACTGTTTGCTAGTGCCACTTGGAATTATTTATATCCTTTCCCATTCTTAAAGCTATAGTGTCAGAAAAAGTAGCAACATATAACGTACTTGGTAACTAAGAACAGCTGACAATATATCGCGTACACAAATATACAAAAGAAATTCGTACACAGTTCCTTTTGTCGAGTGTGTCAATAATTTTGACCCGACGATACGGCTATACAAAGGCTGCGTTTGCAGAGAGTAGGTAGTAAATAATATATCTGTATACGGTTCCAATCAAGAACTACAAAAAATATTGGTGTCTACTTGCGGTTTTCGAATGTGCGAAATCACAATAGTGTCGATTTTATTTTATTTTTTTAAAGCGTAAATTGTATTCGTCTAGATTTCAAATATCATTTTTGCTTAACTTTGGATTGGGTAGTTTATTCATCATTGTCTTTATATGCATTTTGTGAAAATATTAAAACAAACTTTCATGGTATCATTCGTAAATCATTCCTAATAAAATATTGTAAAAATTAAACTTTTTAAATGTAACACAGTACTATGATATTTCAAGGGATTTGCCAGGAAAATAGTGATGATTACAGTGATGTGATTTAATAGTAGTATGAAGATACCATAAAGCTAGTGTAGATTTAACAGAAACACGTAAATGCGGCCATACTGGCAGCCATAGTCTTACCCACGCAACCTCGTTTGCGTCTCCTATTGCCTGTAGCGTGATAATTTTCCCCCGTTTTTGTAATATTCTTCATTGTTGCTTCGCGCCTGTAAGTCTTAGCGTGATGATATATAGCCTATAGCCTTCCTCGATAAATAGGCTATGCAACACTGAAAGAATTTTTCTAACCGGACCAGCGGTTCCTGAGATTAGCGTGTTCAAACAAACAAATAAACTCTTCAGCTTTATATATTAGTATAGATTTTCTTCACTTTAAAATAGACAAAGGACGGTTTCTGTAGAAATGAAAATGCGTACAATGAATAAAACGATACCCAAAATTATTCATACAATTATTTGAATGAGATACGATACAGTTCGTTCGTCATTAAAAAAAACAGTATATCCGAAATATTCATGAAAACCAGAATAATTAAAACCACCAACCGGCCACTGCTGATATACTGTCGATAAATTCGGGCACATTTTACTGCACTTGTAACTGTTAATATAATGCTCTTGTATGCGGGCTCTTATTTACGTAACGGGTTCATAACACTTTATTTGTATGAGTTTACAAAATCATTCTGTTGTTATTTATGTTAAAACTTAATTATCACTAATTTCCAAAATATTATTACCATTAGTTAGGTTTGGGTTAATCGAGAATTATCTTAAATTGTATTGTTTTTCATATGAGATTGCCAAGAGTGAGGGTCACCATACTCATCACGAATGCAAACAATGCATGGTTACCCACGCTATAGCAGCCCATGGGGACTATTTTTTATTTGTAATTGTTAACTTTGCTATCTGTTTAAGTTGCAGTCTATGTGGTAAACCAAAAGGCAGCCGGGTTCTAGGGAACATGTTTTTTTTTCATTTTCATTGTTTTTTTACGGATAACTTATACTCTATTCGTATTCTAGGTTTAGATCGCACTCAAAAAATGGCAACTCTTTTGTCTCTAGAGTCCCATCCTTCCACGGGTCTGACCAAATGTTTGTATGATCAGCTAATATTTATTTTGGAGGTTGGGTGTTTTCTATGTGTATTTATGTGTGTATTTACAAAAAAAAGTATTGTATTTATATCAGTTGTCTATTATAGTACCCATAACACAAGCTCTGCTTAGCTTGGGACTAGATGACGTTATGTGTTTGATGTCCGAAATATTTAATATAGTGATATGATGTAAATTGTTTTAATCATTTTTTGGGTTTATAAATATGCTTTCCACATTATTTGCGAGTGTCATTACAAACAATTTGGATCTCTATTAATAAAATAATATTCAAAATTGTTTCGGTAGATGTAGAGACTACCCCCTACACCTCACAAACTTTACCATTTCAAGACATAATATAGATTATACTGTAAACCTGCATTATTCATAAAGATCCTTCTCACAATATTCTTTTGGGCATTATGTTTTCTGTTCCTTGTTCATGACAAATGAGGTGTGATTTATGGCTCTGGCCATAAGAGATTATTCGAGAAATATTAAGAAAACTTATAAAAATTACTTAACTGTGTCAATATCTGCCATCTTTAATAAATTCATTGATGAATTGAAAATATAGAAAGAACTGTTTTTTTTTTGTTTTTTTTTTTAAGTTTTGTCCCTAGTGTCACTCTCAAGATGAATCTAACACCACTCACTACTACTGTACTACTAAAGAAATATACATACATACACTCAAAAAACATAATCCTCCTTCCTTCGAAGTCGGATAAAAACTTGACGAAAACATACAAAGTATATAAATAACATTGTCGAAACAAATATAATATTGTTTAAACGAGTCTGGTTTATTGCTTTAGGAATTAGTGATCTAAACTACTGATCTATTATTTAATCCAATTGCATAGATTATGTAATGAAAACGATAACTTTTAAGTCTATACTATTCTTAGTTTCAGATTATATGATCTAATTCATATTATGATCTCAAACTAAGCACAGGTGAAACTATGTGGTACAGTGTATGCTACATTTCATGTTTGAAATAAATTAGATTAATTTCTATTAACTAAAAAAGTTCGAGTCGCGTTATTAAATTCATATCTTTCATAGCTCTATCTCTCGTGGTAAAGGCAGAAGAGTTCGGTAATTAAATTAAATGTCAATTCACTGAAAAGTTGAGAATTTTTGAGTGTTAATTTCGGGAAATTCAATTTGTGGTTGAAAACATCAATTAAGTCGTCAGTGACTATTGGAGTGCACTTTTTTGACGTTTTTCGTTTGCACTTTTCAGTGAAAATTAATTACTTTTTATTGGGATACATTGGATACCCATTTCATCGGATTCATATTCTATATATTCTATAATAGGGATGATAAATGCCTTTTTGTCGAAAAATGAACATCAAACTTCTACGTAAGGCATTGCATTAGTGTTTAGGTTAAATGACTTACCCAAACATATAAAATGAAATATGAGTACAAATTAATACATTTTAAAGAACGGCACTTTAAATTTTATTATTAAAAAAAAGTAACAACGACATTAAAAATACTGCAGGTTTTTTGGTTTATTTAAGACTAGTCTATCTCGGTTTCGTACGAAAATATATAATACTAGCTGTCCCGGCAAACGTCGTTTTGCCATAACTAGTAATAAATTAAAAATTAAGTAAAAAAACATTGTCCAGCAGACAAAATTGTGAATCTAAACCATTCCCAGATCCCCTTGAACATACACAAAAAATTTCATCAAAATCGGTCCAGTCGTTTGAGAGTAGTTCAGTGACATACACACTCACAGAAGAATTATATATATAAAGATAGCCGTTGTAGCTTTGAGAAGATGTGCGGTTTCAAATTTGCCTGCGTCGGCAATAAATATCGTTACACTTATTTTAGCCAATGTACTCAAATATTTAACAAATTATATACCAGATCCGTCCTCAAGAATCACTCTATCTAATTTGAGCTTATGGAGGTCTTTGTTTTATAATATGTACCAATCTTTCTATTGAAAAAAAAACGCAAAAAAATCTGTGTAGTCTTTTAAGTTTATCGCGAATAGAAAGACAGATAGACGCAGCAGAGGATTTTGTTTTATAATATGCAATGATGAGTATGAAATCATGTGGTATTATAACGTCACTGAACGTCAACAAATGGCTCATCAAGTTATTAAATGAAACGAAATATGTAGAATTATTTCTATACATACATAAAACATTCGCGTGAGTATTTAAGGCATGAAAAATTACATCGTTTTTGTGTGTCACCCAAAGCAAAGCCTTCCTTTATAGCCTTTTATTAGGATTTGCCTAATGCCCATGAAAAATTACAGTAAATGAGTTCATATTAGGGTACACATTAGGGTTGTGCTAAGTACACAAACCCCAAAAACAGGCGTGGAGAAAGATAAAAAAATAGATGACATATTACCAGCATATGTTCACTTTAAATCTTTGTTGAAAAAAGTAAAATTATAAATAAAGAAGAATTTATTATAATATACCTAAACGTAATAGGTGAACTAAAAAAACGTGTACTATTATCATGGAGTGTTACGGGCCACCAAACGGAGGAGAGTAGTCATAACGTCTCTTATAGCTCCGGTACTAAGCATGTATAACAATATACTTCGCCAGGTATAGCATTCCGAGACACAAGCTGACATCATCACCGCTATCGCTGTTTCTGATTGATTCATTTCGTGTTATGTTGCTATGAAGTGGTAACTGGATAGTGACTTCAACATGAGTCGCTCTCGGAATGCGAGTCCTTGTTTTCTTAGACCATGAGTCAGTTATTCTTTTGCGGGAGAAATCCTCACATATATATACACATATATTTGAGACTTACAAAAACAGTCAGACAGTTACTATTTAATTTTTCATGTTAGTGTGAGTCTAAAATATAATTATAAATCTTTACTGTTTCATCATCATCATCAGCCTATTGCAGTTCACTGCTGGACGTAGGCCTCTCCATTTGCACGCCACTTAGTTCGATCTTGGGCTTTTCGCATCCAGCTCCTGCCAGCCGGCTTGCACAGATCATTACTCCACCTGGCCTTTAGACGTTTACTGTTGATCTTAATTTTAATTTGTATATACACACAGATTTAATTCCATGTTCAGTTTTATAGTTAAAGTCATACTCAGTAGCTACGTATTTATCAAGTAACTAACTTTTGCCCTTGGCCGCGTGTGTATTGGTTATCACGACATAAAATTGCCCATGTCCTTTTCTAAAATCCAATTCATCCCCATAATAAAACTCATCCATTAGTTCAGTGGTTTAGATGTGAAAGTGTAACAGACAGACGTAGAAATACGCTCTCGAACCAAATGGTTTGGTTCTTCCTTCCTGTGCCGGGCAGTTAAAAACTGGAACTCACAACCAGTGCACGTTTCCCTCCCACTCCTGGGTCCTTTAAGATGGGCGTGAAAAAGCATATCAATAAGCCGCCATAGTGTGGAACGCCATACTGCACTGTCTGCTTTCGCAGTGAGTATGGTGGCTCCCAGTGTTGGATTCTACTTGACCTTACCATCAGGCTGATCAGAGTCATTTTGCAGGTTATTTATAAAAAAGACAGTTACCTTCGAATTTATAATATGAGAATGGATCAAGACGATTGCCTGTTTTCTGTACGGTACGATAATTATAATTAATATAGGACAAATAGACATCAAAAGTTTCCTTAATTTACTCCTACGAATTGTTATATCCTATTACATTGAAAAAAATAATCTTTTTATAAAAAGAAACATCTAAAAACCGAGCCAGCTGTTTCTATTTCAGACCCAAAAGTGGGTTATATAATTTGGACAATTTAAGTACTATTTAAAATCATGTATGCAGCAGGATTTTCCGTATACTTTACTAGTTGACCCGGCGAAATTAGTACCGCCCTTTTTTGTATATGTTTTCTAAATATCCATAAAGCTTGATTTAATTATTTATGCCCATCTTAGCTTCCCACGTGCAGTCCCGCAGTTGTGGATTAAAAAAATACTCTTACGGTTTTCTTATCAACAGCCTTGACCTGACAATAACAAATATATAAAAAAAGAGTTATTCAATTTGGTGCAGTCGATCGGAAGTTATGCGCGTACATACGCAGTGATATTAACAATTATTCTTACTGGAATTAACGCGAGCACTTATTAAAAGGCATTACATACCTCTGATTTGCGTGACGTTTCGACCAGGTTTTTTTTTTTGGTTGCACTGACCTTGATCACAGGCTGACTAACTTGAATAATTATTAATATATCATATAATTTATTTAATTTATATATACGAGTATAGATGTACGTCACTTTTGATTTGTAACATCATCAAATTAATAGTTCAGAAATATAAAAGTTTTGATAAGCAATAACTTTGGCATGATTAATAATGGCATGTTTTTTTTTCTGTATCTCTAATGAAGTGTAAGTAAAATTTCACGATGATTAAATAAGAAACTATCATAAACAGGTGAAATTATTATGCGTGTTAATAATAGATGTTTTTTATGGTTATAAGAATAGATCATTATAATATATGTATTATGACTTATATTCCAATGAAACAGCGTGAGACCACATGAGTATATTTGCGAAAAATTGCTTCGTTTACCATTTGTATTAAAATCTAAAGTCCACTTTACACTTCGGTATGATAATAATGTCGCCAATAATTTCTCATGTTTAATTATTTAACATTCTATATATGTTTTTTTCAGGATAATCCAGGCAATCAATTCAAGTCCATTCCTCTCGGGTTATGGTGGGCCATCGTGACGATGACGACGGTAGGCTACGGGGACCTGGCTCCGAAGACTTACTTGGGCATGTTTGTGGGAGCACTTTGCGCGTTGGCAGGAGTGCTAACTATTGCATTACCAGTTCCAGTCATCGTGTCTAACTTCTCCATGTTTTATTCACACACACAGGTAAGTTTAAGATTAAGATTTAAAGACTAGTTAGTAAATTTCATTTTAAAATAATAATTTTCACGTCAGGAGACGTCACGTCACGTCAGGACACGTCACGTCACTTCACGACACGTCACGTTACGTCAACTTAGGTCCAACGCGGCACGACTCTTATGCAACTATATAATGATGTCTAAAAGAGTTATGCCACAGACTCGTTACGACACAGTGCCGTGGTTACGTGTTATAGCTTTTATGTCGTGGACGTGAACGGTATGATATTATCATCAACGAAATATGAGAGGCCTTTTCATGTTACGCCACAACTATCAAGTCTTTTTAAAGTAGTGAGGATTAAAAATATCGTGACGTGTGTCATCTGTGAGTTGTTTTAAAACACTTAAACAGTAAAGAAATTTTGGTAGATTTATCACATTCACTTTCAGTTTATTAATTTTACGCCACAACTATCAAGTCTTTTTAAAGTAGTGAGGATTAAAAATATCGTGACGTGTGTCATCTGTGAGTTGTTTTAAAACACTTAAACAGTAAAGAAATTTTGGTAGATTTATCACATTCACTTTCAGTTTATTAATTTTATTTTCTTGAAGACACTCACTTTAACTAGATTTGAGACCTTTTCTTTGTTCATAATCATTTATCCATTCTTCGAAGGGTCGTACGAAACTACGGAGTTTACGACTTGGATAAAAGTATGGAATAATATAATCTTTATCTGCTATTATCGGACGTAAAAAGGTCCTTCAAAGGGTAACATAGTGGGTATTAAATAAAAAATAAGTATGAATATCACACGTCTTTATGTTTGAAATATTTGGAAATGTTTGGAAAGTACTTGTATATTTTTTCGAAGTTTTTCTTTTCTGTTAAGCGAGTTTCTGTGCGACGATTCGGGTCTTATATCCAAGGGAATAATCGTAACATGTAAATATTTTATTAGCTTCTTCTGAAAATACACCAGATGAAATAGCAAAAATGTCTACTATATAAAATCAAGATTCCGTAACGCTACACATGATTTTTTTTTGTTATAATTATTAATTTTTGGGCTTCTTATTTTGTATAAAGTTTGTATAATGGAACAATATAGCTGTAAGTTTTACTATAATTGCAAAATAAAATTACAGATAGATTGAAAATTTTTTACTAACTCTCGTGTTACCAATGATAAATTATACTAAAAGGTTGTATAAACAAAATAGATGGAAACAACTTCAGTTAGGAACAACATGGACTCAATTTGCAAAGTTATCGCAAACTATATTATATCCGCATAGATCTCTGCAACTGATTTCAGGACCATGCTTTGAAATACAAGTACAATTTTAACAAAAATAAAACCGACTTCAAGGTTCGACTCGATTTCTCTTGGACGCCATGATCAGATATTATTGTCCTTATTATGGTACCATCGTCGGGGCATCTCCTTTCTATTAAAAAAAGAATCATCAAAATCGGTTCATAAACGACACAGTTATCCGCGAATATATATATAAAAAAAAAATATACGGTCGAATTTAGAAACCTCCTCCTTTTTTGAAGTCGGTTAAAAATGTACGACAATGCATGAAATAAATACAATAGAAATCAAAAATAATCTTCAAAAATGATAGGTTTGTTAAATATTCTAACCATTTCTTAAGCTCCTTCAAATAAACCCACAAACATAGTTACATATAGATATATACATGCTTTGGTATAACAATAGTACAGAATTCCTTGCCAAATCATTCCCAATGAATAGTAATGTGATGTGAAGTAAATAAGCCAAATAACCCGAGAAAGATTTCCTGCTTCTCAGAATCCATTAATATTTATCCTGCATCATGATGACATTAGCTATTTTAAGAGACGCAAAATATAAGCCAGGTGGAGTCTAATATCGTTTTATGGCCAACAAATGTAGCGTGTGTAGCCTTCGCAGGTCATTGCACACAGCCTTCAACCCCTTGTTTAGGGGTGTATATTTATATCGAAGATATATATCACGTTTCTGTATGCTTCTGAAGATGAGCTTACATTTACATAAAAATATAACTATGATGAATATGACTATGATATAATGATGATGATGATTATTTTTACGGGAAATAACGCGATCACTTATTAAGAGGTATGACATACCTCTGATTTGTCTGTCTTTTCGACCAGGTTGCACTGGCCGTGCCAGCCATTCAGTCAGCCTGTAACCACGGCCAGTGCAACCTGGTCGAAACGTCAGACAAATCAGAGGTATGTAATACCTTTTGATTGTTTATAAATTAAAGTATAATAAATTAGGTAGTGTTTCAAACATTGACACTAGTATAATAAAATAAAGACTTATATTACTTATTTTTCTTTCTACTGATACCTTCGAATGTACCCAAAAGAAACCAGAATAAAATCTGTTAAAAGGCGGAACGGGAAAGTAGAAACTTTTTAACTCTGAGGTTTTTACACTTCATTATGTAGAAAATGCAGAAATCTTTGGGAAGAGACCCGTGCTTCACCTGGGATCCCCGTCTGGATGAAGCACGAAGACTATAAAGGGTCACGTGCTCTAATTGATAATCAGGACAGTCAATAAAATTTAAATTAAATTTATATAGATTAGAAGAAAAATAATAAATAGGAAAAAAAATTCATGTTATATATTACACCTGTATATTTTATTTATTGTTCATCGCCAAGGTTTTAAGGTAAAATAATTATAAAATGTTATTATTTTGATCTTTTGAATCATAACTTAAGGGAAAACAATTTACTAAAACTGCAGGTTGGAGAGCGGGACTCTTATGTGAAAAATAGTCCTCGTGATTCACTTGGGTGGTGATTATGGGTAAAGTGAGGGTTTATACCCTAATCTTTACAGGAACAACTTGGTGATATAGTTTCCATTCTTATTACGATTAATATTAATTATATACACTACTAGCTGCCCCGGCAAACGTCGTTTTGCCATAATTCTTTTTTAAGGATGGGTGGCCCTTACCATTTAGGGGGATGAAAAATAGATGTTGTTCGAATATCAGACCTACTCAATATGCTCACAAAATTTCATGAGAATCGGTCAAGCCGTTTCGGAGGAGTTTGGCAACTAAAACTGTGACACGAGAATTTTATATATTAGATGATATCGATTTCTATTTAAGTAAGCAATATTAATAGATATGCTTTTAGAAATCAGGTTCCGTCCGAAAATGTTCGACCCAAATATTATTATAACGGAGACTAAAAGGTCAGTGGAGATTAGATTATGCTGTTAACAGCTCTCTCTGATTTCGTTTTAAAAGTTGTTCATATTTAAATAATTAATTAATTTCTCTTTGAACGAATCACTCAAAGATTAATGATTAAAATTGATCTTGATTCAATAAATTTTGGTTGCCTCTGTTTTAAATATTTTTAATTATAATCATTATTATAAAATGGTTATTATTAGAATAATGGAAATTATATCACTATTTTATATATTTTTTTGTAAGTTTTAATATTTTACGTTAGTCGTGATCATTGTCACCATCTTCAAGTCCAAATAAATGTGTTCACACTTCACAGTATGGTTGACAGTTTTCTTGTAATTCACAACATGACATTTTGAGTCGATAGGTTTTAGATAATTTCTACAGCAATACAAAATAAATTCTAAACAACACTGACAACCAAACAGAGAAACGTAATATCTATACAAATAAATAAAATTGGAGTGTCTGTTTGTAATATTAAAATAACCGCTTTTTCATAAATGCATATGTGTGTATACACGGTTAATCTCTGGAGTGGCTTCATTGATTTCGACAGGACTTTCACTGACAGGTCGCTGATGAAACAGGGAGTAACTTAGGCTCCTTTCTTTTGGACTAGATTCGCCCTGCTTTATACGCGACAATAAGCGCGAATAGCACCGCCGGATTCAGATAGTCCAAAATAAAAATTGAGCCAACCCTACAAAAATAATGACCGCTGAAAGAAATATTTAATAAGACTATATATAGTACGTGCTTTTCAATCCTGTTCCGAGCAGGTAGAAAAGATAAACCGCCATTTCAAATACAGCGCACCCAGTTTCCTCATTCATCAAAACATACACGCTCGTATGCATATATATGCTCGCTGGTCCAGAGTGCTCCTAACGAGGACTTTCTTAAGTACACCGGCTATCTGTGTTTATCTTTTGGAGCCTGCAGTAACACATCGTCCATTCTTAAAAAAAATACATGTATCCTGAGATCTAAGTATACTAGCAAATTTGAAACAAACTACTTTAAATGAACAATAATTATAACAAAAGTAAAACGGGTAGCACCAGCTTTCAAACGAAAAATAATAATCAAAATCAGTTCAACAAAAAAAATACAGTCAAATCGAGAACCTCCTCCTTTTTTGAAGTCGGTCATTAAGAAAAAATAATGAAGCTATCCATTTGTAGTCTTCCAAAACCAACAAAGTAAAATAAACTTCTGCAATGAATTTTTAAAAGCACGAGCAATCTACCGCAACCGTAAAAACTTTGCTCTGTTTACGATGCAAATACTCGTCATTTATGGATATAAAATACTGGAAACTGTTTTTAAAAAACTGAATTGAGTCATGTTTTTTGAAATAATAAATATTATAAAAAATGTTCTTAATAGTTGCTTTGAAAATGATTCGTATTAAGCCTAAATACTAATTCTTATTTTTTAAAGTTTTAGCTCATTACCTTACCTTGTGACTTAATTTCAGAATTCCCAAGTGAAAAATTCCCAAGAAAAATTTCCATTGTGAATTTTTCTTTAGGGATGATAGACGGTCGATATATATTATAAAACATTGAATGAGTTCCTGACTGATTTCAAGCAAATAGCTAATGCTTTTGATGATTATGTTATCGATAAAATAATTCACTTTTCACATTTTTATCTCCTAAACCAAAGTTAATGTTCATAAAGCCATGCGCTCCAATGGATATTTTGCACATCATTCGAAACTTGAGGAACGCGAACAGTGTTGAGTATGATAGAATATGTACCAAAGTTATTAAAATCTTTGGTAAATAAATATCTGCCACCATATTAGTCACATAATAAAACTGAGTATGGAGGCCTGGAATTTTTCCTAATAAATTGGAAACTATAGTAATCAAACCCACACCTAAAAAAGGTGACAGTGATAACACTGGAAATTATAGGCCTATAGCTACTGGTACTATCAAAAATATTTGAGAAATACACATTCAAATTGAAGCCACATTTAATAGTCATAGATCGACACAAACAGACGCCACATTACATTTTATGTATGTATAAATAACAATATAAAACTTATTGTATTTGTATTCAATTAACATTTTGTTTGTAACATTATTTTACGCTTGGATTTGTAGGATATAATTAGAAATCAGTCAGCTTTAACGTGTAGCATTAGCTTATGGTTAATAAAAAGTCGCTTACAAACAAATGAACTTAAAAGTTAATAAGATCAAAGAAGACAACAAATGATGGAGAAGAAAGTGAGTTCTTTCACGTGCATTCATACCCTTAATGAATTTGAAGAAGAGGTAACAAAAGAAATTTGTGCAAATATTTTTTGCTGTCCAATCGTCTACACACACATGAAATGAAACACTACGTAACTAAGGGGCCCACCTTTCACATTACAAAAAAGTTCTATTGTGGTAGCTAATAGGGCTAGCAGAGACAAAAACCTATTGAATGTAGGACCGATATAACGTACCACGCAATTTGTAGTACAATATGGCTGACAATTATCTAAATATTAACTAAGCATCTGTTAAAAAATCAGCTTGTTAGTATAATTTTTGATGAACTCTTCATTAATATGATGATGATGATGTTCTCCTCGACGAATTCGCCGACGGCGACCCTATGATTTTTCCCTGGCGTGTGCACGGATGTGACTGGCAAAACCAAATTTTGTCTTAAAAGTGCTGTTACAGGCAGATCAAACCATACATAATGTAGGACAAATATATATATAATATAAGTAATAATGTTAGTTAATATCTATACAAATAAATAAAATTGGAGTGTCTGTTTGTAATATTAAAATAACCGCTTTTTACTTAATGCATATGTATGTATACACGATACATATATCAAAAATGTAGTTAAAAAAAAATTTGTCTATCTGTCTGTCTGTCTGTCTGTCTGTTTGTTCCGGGTAATCTCTGGAACGGCTGGACGGATTTTGACGGGACTTTCACTGGCAGGTAGCTGATGATCCGGGGAGTATCTTAGGCTACTTTTATTAGACTAACTTTGTCGCGCGGCGTTACTCGCGGTACAACAATAACCGCGGGTAACACCATGGGTTTCAGCTAGTTATAGATAATTTAACAGCCACATTATCCTATGAATTGCGTGGTACGTTATCCTGGTCCTACGTTCAATAGGTTTTTGTCTCTGCTAGCCCTGTTAGCTACCACAATAGAATTGTTTTATAAGGTTAAAGCCCCCCCTATCAAAATGAAGCCCCTTACTGAAATTTGTTGCGGGGATCCTGGACTAGCAGCAGTTTGTAACTCGCATAGCACTTGACTTTGTTGTGTCCGAGATCGCAATTGCGAGCGCTTTCTCATAAGTGCTCCATTCAAAATAAGAAATATAAGACTTCTTTTCATGGAACACATTCAAACATTTTTTTATTTTAAATGCTATTTAATTGAGGTTTTTGTAATCATTTAAAGTCTTATGATTACTTGCAATATTTGTTGTTCCCTTTTTATGTGCTATTTCGTTTATTAAATAAAATTATCATGAAGGAAACAAAACATAGAAACTAATTTTCACTTACATCATTTTGACTTAAACTTTTATATCTTCACTTTAGTAGTACATCAACGTAACGTGATATACTAATGTAATGAAATGCTTTGTGCTACGGTACCGCTACGAATCTTATACAGAATTATTTCGTAGCAACCCGTAGCTCGTTGAACACTTGACGTAGCGTTTACGAGGTCGCAATTTCATGCGCTTTGTCAAGAGTGCACAGTCCAAGATAGAGCATGAAAGTAGCTGAAATATAGATTTAACTATTTGTTACTTTGAAAATGTTCGAGTGAAATGTTTTAATATGTACTTAAAATAATTGGAATTTTGTCATTAATATGATATACTAGCTGAACCCCGCGGTGTTACCCGCGGTTATTGTTGTACCGCGAGTAACGCCGCGGGACAAAGTTAGTCTAAAAAAAGTAGCCTAAGTTACTCCCCGGATCATCAGCTACCTGCCAGTGAAAGTCCCGTCGAAATCCGTAGAGCCGTTCCAGAGATTACCCGGAACAAACAGACAGACAGACAGACAGACAAAAATTTTTTTAACTACATTTTTGGCATATGTATCGTGTATATATACATATGCATTGATTAAAAAGCTGTTATTTTAATATTACAAACAGACACTCCAATTTTATTTATTTGTATAGATATATTCACATAATATCTCAAACCTATATTATAGACTATTGCGCCAAGTGTTGTGGGTTCAAATCCCGCATATGACAATACTTTGTGTGATCCACTATTTGTTGTTCTAAGTCTGAGTGTATTTTGTGTCCGTTTCTTGTATGTTTGTAAAGTCCCCCGCGACACTGGATGTATATTCCTAATGCGAGAGTTGGCTTATAAAAGAAAAAAAGGAAATTAGATATATAATAAACGTATGAATTTGGATTTTTTCTATTTTTTCATTACCCGACTACGGCAAAGCCAAAAGAGGGCTATGATTTTGACAGGCTATGCTGAGGGAACAAATGAACATACATACATATGTATGTTCATTTGTTCCCTCATAGCTCCGTAACTACTCATTAGAACTGTACAAATGAGGTGTCGTTAGAAGCATCTTAATTGTCCTCTGGTTATAAGCTTGTCACTAAATCTAATGTGGCACCCTCTAACCTACATAAAGTACTGTATTAAAAATAAACTTTATATAAATATGTCGTATTTGAAATCATTGGAAAGGGCGTTACTTGTACATTCCAAAAATATATCTATATCATTAGCATTTCTTGTGACTTTGTCCGTATTTATTCGATATTTCTATGGTACCTATTTAAAATATACTTTGCAAAGAAATTAATATTATAGAGGCACCAAAACATTTTGAATAAAAAAAGTAAAAACTAAAACCTAACTACGACAAAAACGACACTGAAAAAGCATGAAACAAGTTTCAAAAGCCGTCGTCACGTGTTTTTAAAGTATATGGACTAGGGTACATTACACTATAGGGACTACAGCTTTTGAAACTTAGTAATGTACCATAGTCTATAACACTTTAATAAAGCGTGACTACGACTTTTGAAACTTGTTTCATGCTTTTTCAGCGTCGTTTTTAGTAGTGGTTGAGTTTTAGCTTTTACTTTTTTACATGGGCCTCCAGTATCCTCACTCACTCAGTGAAACACAGCGCAAGAGCTTTTTCACACTGGTTTTTTTGTGAAGCTGTGGTATCACTCTGATCGAGCTGGCCCATTCATGCCGAAGCGTGGCTCTCCCCAAATCGATCAAAATTTCATGCAAAGAGACATATACTTGTATATATCTAGCAGTAGCCGACAATAGGCTGATGATTATATTGTATGAAACAGAAAGCTATCATAATAGATTCAATTCTAATCCAAAATAATATTTTATCAAAAAAAAAAATTGTTATCGATATCCATAAGCCCCAACACTTAACAAATAACAGTTTTCATATCAGTATATTCCGCTATCGTTAATATTTGATGAACTCTATATTTATTACTTGACCTTTGAATCGTTTTATGTAAGACGTATTCGGTTACTTACTTCATTCAATAATATCTTTCATGAATAAAAAAGTATATTACTTAGAAATAATAAGAAAGATGTTATGTCAAAGAAAAAAAAAATATGACAACCTCGGTAATGTATTTACTTGCAGCGATTGTGAGCGGTTTGGGGCCCCGCTATTGCGAATATTTTGCATACGTGAATCTAGGTATTTTCTATGTTCGATTGAATATTTATTTACTTTTTTTAATTTATTATGTTTATCAATCAAAATTATTTTTAGCTCGTTATGCGACTTTTTACAAAGAAAACAAATAATCTGTATCATCTTACGACTGTTTTCAATAACCTATCTTCAATCATAACTAGAAATAGGTTTTTGAAAACGGTTTGAACTCACATCAACAAACATTTTTAACAACCAAAACTTTTCAAAGAGGAAGAAAAAAGTCATTCTGCATATTCCTGAAAGTATTAAATCAATCATTTTGAAAAAAAATACCGTAAGCAGAACGAATAATAAAATCATTCGTCTATGTAAATACGGGTATATATAACTATTCGTAATCTCATAACTTCAAAAGTATCAGTCAACAGTCCATAAAAAATCAATAAATCTCTTCAACTATTGCAGGCAGTTATGTCATTAATATTTCTCCTTACACCCTCTTTTCCCTTTCAGTTTAGGGATGTTACATAAACATTAAAGCTTACTACCCAAAACGACGTTTCCATATGTTGTTCACAACTTTTTAGCTTTTAGTATACAGTTCTCTTTAATAGATTATCTTATTAGTGTTGAAAAAGTAGGCACCTTGAAATGTGATCTATTCACGTTGAAATTTTATTCAAACTACCTGGACCCCGCAGTGTTACCCGCGGTTAATGTTGTACCGCGAGTAACGCCGCGGGACAAAGTTAGTCTAAAAAAAGTAGCCTAAGTTACTCCCCAGATCATCAGCTACCTGCCAGTGAAAGTCCCGTCAAAATCCGTCCAGCCGTTCCAGAGGTTACCCGGAACAATCAGACAGACAGACAAAAAATTTTTTAACTACATTTTTGCTATATGTATCGTGTATACATGCATATGCATTAAGTAAAAAGCGGTTATTTTAATATTACAAACAGACACTCCAATTATATTTATTTGTATAGATTTGTAACTAATTGGGCCTCCGGTCTCGCACCAGCCAATAAATCACAATAGGATAAATGCTGGCATTTTAAGTTAATCGTCTGTTTATAAATAAATTAACAGGCCCATCTAATAATATCACTCATGAAAGTCTAACAAATCCATATTAATTATATATATGAGAAAAAAATAAACCATAATCTATATAAAAGCAAATAGCCTCTCAAAGAATATCATCCAAATGAAAGAAGAAAAGAAAAGGGAAATTTCATTACACACATCAGACATAACGAAAAGCGACCATTGAGTATCATCTGTCTTATATTCATAAACTTAAACAAACCGAATATATTTATTTTCTTTTGATATAAATTGTACTTCTTTCTTTTGAAACTGATCCTATATTTGGGTTCAGTATATATTGGAAATGAAAAATCTTTTCAAACATTTGTGGATTATGTGATGAATACAACTTTAATGCAATGGTTTTCTTTTTTATATACTATGAGGAAATCAAAGAGAAAGGTTATAGTTTTAGCAGTCCATGTATGTTCCACCATAGCGCCTAAACTACTGTTTATTTTTTATGGAAGAGGCGGGTAAACGAGCAGACGTATCGCCTGATGGTAAGCGATTACCGCCGCCCATGGACACCTGCAAACACCAGAGGCATCATAAGTGCGTTGTCGGCCTTTGGGGGATAGGGAGGGAAGATGGGGGGAGGGGGTTTGGGTTATGGGCCTCCGGTATCCTCACTCACTCGGTTACTTAACCGAGTGAGTGAGGATACCGGAGGCCCATAACCCAAACCCCCTGAAATGAATCGATCGATGAAATCGATGAAATAGTGCTTGCGCTGTGTACTTACACAGCGCAAGCACTATTTCACACCGGTTTTCTGTGAGGCCGTGGTATCACTCCGGTCGAGCCGGCCCATTCATGCCGAAGCGTGGCTCTCCCACAGTGAATGATTTTAATGAATGATGTATTAATGGATTTATTCCAATCATTGGGGTTACAGGCTATTTAAATTTTATAACAAAGTTTTCAAAAGCCACCAATGATCACCTGATTAATTTGTGAGTCACAAGTGGGTTACCGAGCTTTTAGTTACACAAAGTCATGAGAAGGTGGTTTGTACACCTGTAACTTAACTGTCTCGGTTAAAAGAAATGAAATAATTATTAAGTTTTTGAGGCGTAGGCCTCCTACACACTTTATTGGCAGTATGTGGGCTAAGCTCGGGTATACTGGTAGCTGCTTTTCACATCAAGACCAGCGGCAAAGTTAGCTGGCATGATGTGAGGTAAGCCTAATAAAAACCTCTTTTCAAACCGTGCCTTCCAAAAGGTGGACATCTCAGGGCAAAACAATTTTATGTTTTGTACAGATAATACTCATAGTAATTTATCAATGTAGTAAATTATCTGTATATGAGATTCCTAATTCATTAATATAATGAATCTTTTCCAAGGTATGCAAACACTAATAGCTAAGAACATTCTGGTTCTAAATTTAATCTATTAATTGTGATGGCTTCATTGGGAGACTACCATTTAGATATATTTAATAGTTATTAAATTTCAGTAATATTTTTACTTAATGTTACAAAAAATAGAGAGGACGCTACTGTTAAAAGTGCTTATAGAAAAGCTACTATTAAATGTTATGTAGTAGTAGAGTTTATTAGAAAATATGTTTCGACTAAAACCAGAGTTTAATATGAAATATAATGTTAAAGTTTTCAGTAACTTTATTTATCATGATTGAGGATTCCAAAAATTCCAGGGGACTCGTCCCCTTAAAGAGAGATTCATGGGCGGCTCTAGTCATTTCACTTCGGGTGGCATTTCAGGTCATTTTCTCTACAGCGCAAATAGAAAAATTATCCTTAAAATGTAGCCTGATTTCTGCGATAGTCGTCACTACTGTGTTTTTATAACTTACCAGACATATTTTTTGTGTGTGCTAAGGGTCCAGGCGCACTTATTAAAAAATCAGTGTACTATATTTTGCTGGCATTTACTCGGTTATTAAAGGTACAAAAGACAGGACCGTCCACGGAGGTAGCACAGAGAAGAGTATAGAATGTTTTCCTCGTTTTTTGATGTCGCAAAGGTCCGAGTCTATCCCCCGCTCACCTGATTCCTCCACTTCATTCCAACGCACGCCGCAGCGCGAGCGCCGATAATCGGCTTTTAGATGCCGCAACAATGTAAATTTTATTTTCATTTGTGATAAAATTAACACAAAGAATGGCTATGTAGGTAACACAAAATAAAAAGTATAGTTTAAAGTTACTTTGTTGGTTTCATAGTCATCTATCGCAGAGGTGAAGCTATATTTTAAGAACTAGCTAGTAGCTGAAACGGCACAACAATTAAGTTATGTAACTTTTTTTACCATCCAATATAAAAGAATTCTAATAATACTCTAACAATAACATTGAGAATGGCATACACCAATAGCGAAGTGTCGGAAAAGCGACATCAATAACACGAAACATTGATATGTTTATAACTTTTATTATATTCACCAAATGGTTGAATAAGCGAATAACAAAACATTTCATTGGAAATCTCTTAAGTATTTTGACAACCCTATCCACTTATGACTGAGAAGTGTATAGGGTTGTCACAAGGAAAACTATACTAAAAGTCACATAGAATCAGAAATGACAATAATATTTACTTATCTGGTTAACAGAACACAAGGAAAGAGTTTATTTTTTTTGTGGTATTTGTCCATCATTTTATTATAGTACATTAGTTTCATTGAGGGTTGATGCGAAATCCTCCAGGCGAACGTGGGCCACGGTGCCGCCGCTCAGGATCTTCTGCTCCAGAGCATGGCACAGTGGTCCATTAACATTGCCGCTGTCGCCGAGCCATACACTCATCGGTTTCTCGGGGCATCCTGGGAGATCGACCTGGATGGTTCGGCGGCACTGGTACACGGCACCGCCGCCGGCACCCCTCCTTTTGCTGTGGTTGCAAGGGAACGGGGTTGCATAGCGGCGGTGGTTGGGGACTTAGCGGTCGTGGCCGCTTATTTCACGCCGAACCGAGACATAACTGAGTATGAGCAATGGCTCGCTCAGTTGGCCGTCGTCGTCGACGCCTGTCGCCCTCACCCGGTTCTTGTGGTCGGGGACTTCAATGCCTGGTCAGAGGCTTGGGGTTCTCGGCGCACGAACCCGAGGGGCAGAGCTTTGGAGAACTGGGCCGAAAGACTCGGTCTAGTTGTCCTAAATCAGGGGGCCGTGCCCACGTTCGTGACAGCGAGGGGCAGTTCAATCGTGGACATTTCGTTTGCGTGCCCTTCGCTGGCGCGCCGTGTTCGGGACTGGCGCGTTGTGGTGGGGGAGGAGACTGGTTCGGACCACCGATACATTCGGTTTGAGGTCTCCGCCCCCACGGATGATGCGCCGGTCATGCCGGCTCCACCTGAGCCACGTTGGGCGCTCAAGCGCTTAGATCGGGAGCTCCTCCTGGAAGCCGCCATCGTACAGGCCTGGGCACCTGCGCCGGATAGGCCTATTGATGTGCACGCTGAAGCAGAATGGTTCCGGGAGGCAATGACTCGCGTCTGCGATGCGGCGATACCTAGGGTTAAGTCCAATACTGCGAGGCTCCGGGTCTACTGGTGGTCGCCGAAGATCACTAGGTTACGACAAGCCTGCGTGACCGCGCGCCGTCAGTGGTCCCGGTTCCGCAGGAGGCGTCGCCGTCCTGAAGATGCGGTCACCCGAGAGGCGAAGCTGTTGGCGGAATACAAGGGTGCCAAGAGGACCCTTCAGGCAGCGATAAAGCGGGCCAAGACTGAGGCCCGCCGCGAGTTGCTGGAGACACTGGAGCGGGATCCATGGGGGTGCCCTTACCGCATGGTAAGAGGCAAGATGCGTCCATGGGCTCCACCGCTGACCCGGTGTCTTCAGCCAGAGCTGCTTGAGGGGGTCGTCGGCACCCTGTTTCCATCGCGGTTGGTGGAGCACACTCCACCACAGATGGCTCCGCCTACGACGCCGGAGGCACCTAACGTGGATGATGACGACGTGCCTGAGGTCACTCAGGCAGAACTAGCGCTGGCGGTGCAACGGCTAAAAGCTAAAAGCACCGCCCCAGGACCCGATGGCATTCCAGGCCGAGCGTGGGTCCTGGCTCTAGATGATGAGGCGCCGGCTCTCGAGCCCCGACTAAGAAGACTGTTCAGCGCATGCCTCGAGCAGGGCCAGTTTCCGAAATTGTGGAAGACGGGGAAACTGGTCCTCATCCGAAAGGAGGGGCGCCCGGCGGACTCACCATCCGCCTACCGGCCCATAGTGCTGCTTGACGAGGTGTGCAAACTCTTTGAAAGAGTGATTGCATGGCGCCTCGTCAAGCATCTCTACAGGATAGGGCCGGATCTGGCGGACAACCAGTATGGTTTCCGTCAGGGGCGCTCCACCGTAGATGCGATCATGCGCGTGAGGGCTCTGGCGGAGGAAGCGATCTCCCGGGGTGAAGTAGTGTTGGCGGTGTCTTTAGACATCGCCAATGCGTTCAACACTTTGCACTGGAGTTGCATCAGGGAGGCACTAGTGTATCACCGTGTGCCTCCCTACCTCCGCCGCATAGTCGGGGCATATCTGTCGGAGAGAGCCATCATCTACCCGAGTAGGACCGGTCTCGGTCGACGTGAAATGTCGTGTGGTGTCCCGCTCCTAGGCCCACTCCTGTGGAACATTGGCTACGACTGGGTGCTTCGCGGTGCATTCTTAAATGGTGTCGCCGTCACATGTTATGCGGATGACACGCTTGTGACGGCGAGTGGCAAGACGCACCGTTTTTTTTTTTTTTTTTTTTTTTTTTTTTGTTAACATGTGGAAACCCCCTCGGGCCGTCACCCCGGGTTTGCGGCGGGGCGGTGTGTCGGAATCGAACCGACTAAAACCACACGGTGTGCCACTCCGGGACGGATCCGGGAACTGCTGTTATTAACACATCCGGACCCCTCCCAGCGCCTGCCCGCACTGAAGCGGGCACCGTCTGCTGTTAAAACTCTCAATTTAGGCGACGTACGGCACACGCGTAACGTCGCCCCCTCGCGGGTGACCACTAAAGCGGATGGTGGGGAAAACCCATCCCGACCATCCGCGGCCACACTCAGGGCGGCATGAGGCGCTGGTAGGCGCGCCTCCGCCGCCCGGTTCGCCGGCGGCGGATCGGGTCCGAGTGGATATCATCCTCCCGGGCCTTCTCCGCCGCCTCCTTCTGCGAAATTACGTCTTCGCAGAAGGCTGCGACCGCGGTAAAACTGCTGTCGCTACCGGCCATGCAGCGAATGATGGCCGGTAGCGAGAGATCTCCTCCGATGACTGCAGTGAGGGCCCAGCGCTGCGACGCCCAAGCGGGGCAAATCGCCAGCGTATGCTGGGCCGAGTCCTCACTGCAGTCGCAGTGGTGGCATGCGGGACTCAGTTCCCTCCTGGCGACCGAGTGCAGGTACTTTCCGAAGCATCCGTGCCCGGAAAGAACCTGCGTCAGTCGGAAGGAAAGGGTCCCGTGCTGCCGCCCTGCCCACTCGAGGATGACCGGCTGGAGAGCCTCCACGGCGGCAAAGCCAGCGCGTGGAGTCTCCAGCCGGAACGACCAGCGAGCCATCGTGGCTCGACGGGCGGCTTTACGCCACTCGCGTACCTCTTCGGGCGGAGGGCGAATGCCTCTCTCCGCCCGGAACTCAGCCACCCGTCGATAAACTTCGGCGAGCACTTCCGCCTCCAAATCCCACGGAGGTGTTCCGGCCAAGGCGCACGCCGCCTCGGTGGACACCGTGCGGTATCCGCGTATGGCTCTGACCGCCAATACCCTCTGAGGCCGCCAAAGGCGGGCCTTATTGAGGGCAGTCAGAGCCGCCACCCACACCGGTGGGGCAAGACGCACCGTGAGGCAACCCTGAGGGCCACGGCCGGGGTTGCCCAAGTCGTTGAACGAATCCGGCGGCTGGGTCTCGAGGTGGCTCTGCACAAATCCGAGGCTTTGTTTTTTCACGGGCCTCGGAGTAAGCCATCTGAAGGACTCAGCCTCATAGTAGGAGGTAATCGCATCGGTATCGAGCCCTCTATGAGGTATTTGGGGCTCGTACTCGACGGCCGATGGGACTTCGGATATCACTTCCGAAGTCTGGTCCCCAAGCTGATTGGCGCAGCGCGCGCATTAGCACGATTGTTGCCTAATATGAGGGGGCCCGATGACTCCTGCAGGAGACTATATGAGGGGGTTGTGCGGTCCATGGCCCTTTATGGGGCCCCAGTATGGGCGGAGATCCTGAAAGCCAGGAACATCGCGCTATTGCGACAACCGCAACGGGTACTGGCTATCAGGATCATAAGGGGGTACCGCACGATCTCCTTTGAGGTGGCAAGTCTCCTGGCCGGAACTCCACCATGGGACCTGGAGGCGAGAGCCCTTGCGGCCCTTTACCAGTGGCGCAAGGAGGCGCGGGAGTTGGGTAGGAGTCCTGATATTCGAGAAATCGATGATCAGAAATCCCAACTCCGCCAGGTCCTCATCGAGCAATGGAAGGAGCGACTTGGGCAACCGAGCGCTGGGCACGCCGTTATTGCGGCGGTAAGACCCGTTATGGAGGATTGGCTCGAGAGGCATCACGGGAGCCTCTCATACCGGCTGACGCAGGTGATCACTGGAAAAGGATGTTTCGGAGATCACCTGTGTCTGATCCGCAAAGAGCCAACGTCTGAGTGCCACCACTGCGATGGCCAGACCGTGGACACGGCGCTCCACACGCTGGCACAATGCCCGGCGTGGGACAAGCCGAGGCGTGATCTCGTGACGGCCATCGGAGTGGGGGTTCTCTCGCTCGGTAACATGATTGCGGCCATGTTGCGGAGCGAGAGCGCGTGGAACTCTGCCGTCTCTTTCTGCGAGCAAGTTATGCTTGCGAAGGAGACGGCGGAGCGGGACCGGGAGAGGTTTAGAACTCTCCCTGTCCGCCAGGCCCGCCAACGGGCCAGGTACCGCAGACGACTCAGACGCCGGAGATCGCAAGACGATCTCCATCCTCCATAAGCGCAAGCCTGAGGGTGACAGGTAAGGCCACCAGTCACCCTAGCAGAAGCAGGCTGGGGCGGCAGGGCGAGCTTATAGAGCTCGCACCTGATAAAAAATGTAAGGGTTCCTACACAGGAGGCGGCCACCTACATATATAGTGGGTGGCCCGAGGTACGCCGGGGTTCCAGGGATTTCCTTTCGAGGGTGCACCTGGCTCCCCGGCTTCTAGTACCCGAGACGGTGTGCGGTTTTTAGTCGGTTCGAGTCCGACATAACCACCAGCCAGTGGTATCCGAGGGGATCTCCGCACAAAAAAAAAAAAAAAAAAAAAGGGTTGATGCGAAAGAGAATTTATTGGCTTTTTAAACAGAAAAATACACAGTTGAGATACTGTTAATTATTTTCCTTTTCAATTTTATGAGCTAAACTGAGATGTGGCACAGTCGAGGTACATGCGGAAATAATTTCATATATTTTTGTCTAAACATTGAGGCCTATGTCCAGCAGTGGACTGCGATAGGCTGACATGTCGTTAAAATATTGGAAGCTACTACTAAATAATAGAAGTCGGTTAAAAATTAGTTACTATTTAGAACAACATTGAAACGAAGAAGTAAAAATTTAAAAAAAATTAATCTGCCTACATAAGAAAATTTGGTAAAATTTACATAGCACATTTTAGGCAAATTTTATGAATCCATTGATACCTCATACGTTAAAATACTTTCAATAGTTTAGGTGCTACGTTAGAATTTACAAATATAAACTGCTATAAAATTTATATAGCCTATGCTTTTATAGGGCAGCGGGAGCGTATGTAACTGCTGTGCTTGAGGTCTTGGGTTCGATTCCCGGGTCTGGGGACCAAATATAATCTGCAGGTATTTGTTTTTAGTATGTATATATTATATATATATCAATTGTCTAGTTTTCTTATTAGACTGCTTAGTTTAGGACTAAATGGCGTCGTGTGTTCAATGTGAAAAATACGTGAGTTTCTTCTAGCCATTTCCACAACATTTAAGGTACAAAACCAATGTAACTCTATGGCAAACTTACAAGGGTTAACTTTGTTGCCATGGAATCGTCAAGATAAATCGCTTCGCTTTAGTAAGTTATTCAGTTATTCATCTCAGATACATAAATCAAGATCCCGATAGAGACTGTGCAACAGGCGGAATCTAATACTCGACACAAAGCTCTCATTTGGAACAATACTCAATTAACATGATTTATTAAATGAGGGTTTTGACTGTGAATATGAAACGTGGTACATATTGTACACAGATAGATTTCGCTTGATTTGACAGTTAGATTTACGTGAATACTAGATTTCCCAGTAATAGGGAAGTCTTTTCTGGGATATTTATTAGTGGTATAATTAGACGTGGTGTCGATTTGGGCTAAAATGTCATGGCCCGGGTTCTCCCAAAGTAAAATACCTGAGCCCAACCGTCGTAGTCCTAAATCTTGATTTTTCCCCTCGTTAACAAAAAAAAAAGCTGTCCCGATAAATATTTTTACGCCGATTCAAAACCTTTATGGTTTTACATTTGACATGATTCATGATTCTTATAGCATATTTTGCCGAATCGTCTTCTCAATTTCGAGTATTATAGATTTTACATTCCTGTATGTTTGTTTCGAAAATTATTAATCGGAACTTATTTATGTATTAAGATACCAGTTAGAAATATCTTACCTAATCTTCTTATATTTAAAAATCAATTGCTATTCTTTTGTCTCGCTTAAACTCAAGAACGGCTTAGCCGATTTAGCTGATTTTGGTTTTCAAATGTTTGTTGTAGTCCAGGAAAGGTTGAAACGGTGAAATATTAAAACAAAAAACTTGAAAATTAAAATTTAAGTAACTTGTAATAAAAATGTGTTTTTTGTAAAATTTTATTTCCGTGCAATGACAAATGAGCTGATTTAATAATCCTCATGTTACTTTTAACTGTGAGTTTAGACCTGAATCTTTAAACTCTCGCTCTCCCTTGTTCTGCATGCAGTTACGTACTAATAACTTTTGAGTTTAGATATTCAGCCCGAATTCAACATATAAATGTAAATCTACAAATTGACATAAAACAATATTAAAAAAAATGTTTCAACAGCCATTTGGTAATCAAATCACGTCCGTGCTATTAATCAAACATTTTTAACACTCTTCACAATTGTCCTTCTATTTTCCCATCGTCCGTAATGATAACCGGACATGACCATGCATACGTAACTTAAAATGGATGCTCTTAAAAACATAAAAGTGCTTATTCACTACGCAGCGTTTATGTTTTTTTTTTTTCATTCTACCTACGCTTGATACGGAATAGTGACCGTAACACTATTCCGTATCAAGCATGATAAAAGATCAATCCAAAATTTGTTTACGTTACAAAATATAAATAGTTCAGATACTGACGGTTTTATACAGATACAACTACTATTTTATAAGATCAATGAAATATTTTAATAAAAACAAAAATAAAGTGCACGAGGTACAAAAATATATAGTGCAAACTTTTTATAGTTTATTCATAACATCGTTCTAGTTTTTAACTACAAGTTTAAAATAAATCCGATCTAAACGGTAATAGAACTGATCATCTAAAGTATCGTAAAAATATACTTCAAACACCTTCTGACGTTTCTTATGAAATTCTTAGAAGTGTAGATTGTATTAATATTTTATATTAACCCACTTTTTTTTATTGCATTGTATGTTTTTATACCAAAGAATTCGTAATTTGAAATATTTTTATACAGAAGAAAAGTACATAAAATAAAAGGGCCTAAGATATTTATTTTATGGCTATAAGCCGTGTGGAGAAATGTTTTGCAGCAATCGGCAAATGAGGATCATTATTTTTTATCTTTTTAATCCTTTTAGTACTTTTTCTCTTTCTGTTTGTTACATTGTCTATACGGCGCTCTATTATATACACAATCATCGGATCTTTTAGTTCCTTCTGAAGTTTTAACAAACCCTTATATACCTTTTACACCGATTAGTTTAATATAGTTGTACGTATCATTATCAAGAAATGTTCAATGTTAATGTTTTACTGTAAGTTCTAAGCTACTTAGGTATTTAAGTCAAAATTTTATATAAGATAGATATCACAACTAAGTAATGTAAAAGTTTTATTTTTCAAGTAGTAATCAAAAGTCCCCTAGATACAGACTGATTTTCAAAACAATTACTCGATAGGTTTTGTTATATTTATACAAATGCTTAAGTTGTCATTTTATGTATGTTTATAAAGTACCCCGCGACACAGAATGTATATTTTTTAATGCGGGACTAATCTTTTAAAAGAAAAAAAAAGAAAGAAAGGTAAAAATATTTCAGTATCTTTAAGAATATAAATTTTTTGTTGAACCTTACAAGCGTTCTTCATTACATTTACGTTCTTACATTAACTTCGTTGCGGGTTCCAAGACAGTAAGTACATTTTTTCCTGGGACTTCCCGAGTGTCATAACTCGGTGTGTTCGTGGGTCACTGTTGATTCTGGTGTACGGGTGTTACAGTGGTGGGCGTCTGGGCGGGATTAGTCCCAACAAGCGTTCTTCATATTCTGAAATAAAAAGAATAATACCGAGGTCATTTGTATTCCTTATAATATTTCGCGAAAAGAAATTCATGGAAGAAATAATGTAATATAAAGTATGTTTCACATTCGATTACAAATGATCGGAGGTTCAGAGAATTGTTCGAACAGTCAGATAGGTAGGTAGGCAATTCATATTAACAATGGGGCAAATCTTTAGACACATTCGTCCGCTTTTTGTACCTTTGGGAAAGGTATGTAAAGTACTAAGACCTCAACTTATTTCGAACTACTTTTTCTTTCTCCCAATTAGTATAATTACCCACTTACTAGGTTCTAAATTCAAGTAGTTAAATTTTTGAGCAAACTTGAGTTAATTATTATCGTATTATTATAGTTGGAATACGTGAGTGTTTTATACGGCTTTCCCTACCCTTCCGGGTATATAGTCTTATGTAACTATTTGTTTCTAACAGTATAAATAACTATTTTGGAAATAATTTTTCTATGTTTTTTTTTATGTATGAGCTGCCAAAGTGACTTTACACTCTCTCTATTATCTGAATATAAATAGCTAAATATGTTGCTGTAAGTAAAACTCAAAAGTCCCGATGGAAATGTTAAACTTTTTGCTTCATGTATTAATATAGTCCGAATAAGGTTTTCGAGCGAAAATATATTAAAAAAGTTTCTCGAGTAATCAAGAATTTGAAGAAAATAAATTACATTTTTTTTTGCGCAAAGTGCCTCGTGTCAATTTCTAATCGAAGTAACATAGTACACTAAAAATATAGAGCTCAAGTCACAAGTGGAATTATAAAAATACTTGGAAAACATTATTTATGAATAAATCAAAGTAAAATTTATGAAACAAACTTCTTTCAGAATTTCAAGTATTCTAAAATTTATAATGAAGTATTTTGGAAGAGATCCAACTATTTCTTGCCATTATCGATCCCATTAATGTGGTCCTTCGATCAGAGCTTTTTTTGTGCGGGAATCCCTTCTGCTACCACCTAATGGTGGTTATATCGGACTTGAACCGACTAAAAACCGCACACCGTCTCGGGTACTAGAAGCCGGGGAACCAGGTGCACCCTCGAAAGGAAATCCCTGGAACCCCACTATATATGTAGGTGGCCCCCTCATGTGTAGGAACCCTTACACTTCTATTCAGTTCCCTCAGTCCTGTCTCCCTCAGGCTTGCGCTTATGCAGGACGGAGATCGTTTTGCGATCTCCGGCGTCTAAGTCGTCTGTGGTACCCGAACCGTTGGCGGACCTGAGAAGACCTTGCAGAAAGAGACGGCAGAGTTCCACGCGTTCTCGCTCCGCAACATGGCCGCAATCATGTTGCCGAGCGAGAGCACCCCCACTCCGATGGCCGTCAGTAGATCACGCCTCGGCTCGTCCCACGCCGGACATTCTGTCGTGTGGAGCGCCGTGTCCACGGTCTGGCCATCGCAGTGGTGGCACTCAGACGTTGGCTCTTTGCGGATCAGACACAGGTGAGATCCGAAACATCCTTTTCCAGTGATCACCTGTGTCAGCCAGTATGAGAGGCTCCCGTGATGCCTCTCGAGCCAATCCTCCATAACGGGTCTTACTTAGCAGACCCTCCCAAGCCTGTTCCTCTTTAGTCGTCTGCAATTGATCAATTTTCAAAATAATAAAAATCGACCAAATATATGTCAGCCCTAATGCAGTGTTCGTGGTTAGTGCTTCTTGGTTTAAACAAGTAACAACCATCTTTATGTATTTATTTGTAAATATTAATAATAATAAATAAATATTTCGGACATATAATATAGAGCGCCGTCTATGCCCAAGCTAAGCAGAGCTAGACAACTGATGTTAATGTATATTTACTTTGTTTTTGTAAATACATACATGTTATAGATAGAAACACCCAAACTCTGACAAAAATATTTGCAGATCATACAAACATTTAGTCCGACCAGGGAATCGAACCCGAGACCCCAACGTAACGCAGCAGTCGCGTAAACTACTGCTGCACTACCGAGGCATTATTTCTTTATTTAGTAAATATCTGATATTTTTTCCAAATAGGTAAGTTTAGTCATAAGTATTTATAACACATAATATGTATTAGATGAATTATTAATACTTTGAAATAAATACCTGCTACGAACAGCTATGCACCACCCAAAGGATGGCTACAATAAAATGCCTACGGTATTAAACCCGCTTTAAGTATTGCACCATGCAAAAAGCGTATCTATACATCTATACAAATAAATAAAATTGGAGTGTCTGTTTGTAATATTAAAATAACCGCTTTTTACTAAATAAATATGTATGTATACACGGTACATATACCAAAAATGTTTTTTGTCTGTCTGTCTGTCTGTCGGTCTGTCTGTCTGTCTGTCTGTTTGTTCCGGGTAATCTCTGGAACGGCTGGACGGATTTTGACGGGACTTTCACTGGAAGGTAACTGATGATACAGGGAGTAACTTAGGCTACTTTTTTTAGACTAACTTTGTCCCGCGGCGTTACTCGCGGTACAACAATGACCGCGGGAAACACCGCGGGGTTCAGCTAGTAATTAAATAAATTCTATTAGATGATCTTTATTATTTCTTGTTAAATAGTCTTTCTTTTTAAATTAGCTACGACAGTGTTTATTCTTAATTTGTGATAACTATTGTGATGTTTTTTGTGTTATTAAAGCTATTAGTTTAACTTATAGTAGAGTAGGACACTTGATTCTATCAAAAAAATGTCAGTTGAAAATTTTAGGGTGTAAAAACCAACTTTATTATCAAATTTGTTCCTGGAATATTGCAGGTTCTTAAACAGATGAATATAATGAAACTGTGTATAAGGTTCTATATGGATTGTAAGTACGGTACTCTAAAATTTGGCCAAAAAATTATAACGTAATCGAATCAGGGTAGGCGGTTTCCTTGCCAGAATCAATTAAAGACTATACTAATAAGATTAATCGCCTTTATATCCAACAAGCGATGTAAATTTTGAGATATTACAGCTGGCGAATTTATTGAGAGTTTAATTGAATTTGTACTGCGCATAGTTCAATATCAGAGTTAGGCAGAATTGGGTAAAGTAAATTTGTTTTCTTGCGAAAGTAAAATGTTAGACAATTTAAAAAGTGTAATATGAATTTAAACTTTTGGAAGGTCCAATTAATCAAATGCGATAGTTTAAAACTAACTTCATTACACATCTCAAAATCTGTTTTACACGCTTAAAAAAGTAAATATATATATATATAAAAGTAAAGCTGAGACGTATACGTAAACATGGCGGTACGAAATACGCCGTCAGCTAGTTTGAAATAAAAATTGGTAGTACTATAAATTTTTAAGTTTTGCTAAATTTAGGCCTGAATTAAATCCACATACCATCTTATCAAATAAAATATATTATATTTATACACAAGACAAACTCCTTAGAACAAACTTTTGTTCATCGATATCTTCTTTCTTATATATATTGATGATATAGTCTTCATCGATAGGCTGTCGATGGTGATATACAAGATACATACTGTGAGTCTCATGATAATTAAATATATACGATGTGTTAGTACTTGTAGATGTAGGTAAGCGTTTACCATCAGTATGAGTATAAGAAATCTACGTTTAAATATACTTTTTTTTAACCTTTTAACAGGCTAATTCGATTTTCACAAAAACCTCAACTTGATAATAGATTTCAATGTTATTTCACTAAGCCTATAAGATATCTAAACATTACATATAACAGTATTTTCAGTAAGAAAACTCAGATGCAAATGAAACTGTATCAGTTCTTTCAAAGTACTTTTAAGTACTTTAAAAAGAAAATTTATTTGTAAATAATAAGTTAGTGAAATTACCACAGGCTGATAAAGTAAGAAGAATTGGTTAATTACTTATCTTTTTACTGCATGTTTGGCCTAGTGGTTAATTGGTTGCCACGCCGTTCCCTACTTCTCTAAGTTTTGTAGGTTCAAACCCCAAATATAATAACACAATCCGTGGTAGAGCCACGCTTAGGTTTGCATGAGCCGGCACGACCGGGTGACCGAGTGACCGAGTGATACCACGGCCTCACAGAAAACCGGTGTTAAATATCGCTTGCTATGTTTCATTGAGTGAGTGAGGGTACCGGAGGGCCATACCCCAACCCCTCCCCACATCCCTTTCCCCATCCCCCAATGTCGGCAACGGACTTGTGACGCCTCTGGTGTTGCGGGTGTCCATGGGCGGCAGTAATCATTTACCATCAGGTGATACGTCTGTTCGTTTGCCACCTATACCATAAAAGATAAAAAAAAGCATAAAAGGGGCGTGAAAAACCATCTCACTAGGCCGCCATAGTGTTGGTCACCATGCTGCAATGTCCTTATTCGCATTGAGGATGGTGACCACAACTCTTGGTGGTGGTCTGCTTGTGCTTCCCATCAGGCGGGGCAGAGTTATTTTGGCAGCTCAAATATAAAAAAAAAACAAAAATATGAAGATAATGAGGTATTATGAACGCAATACTTTGCCAAGACTGTTACTGGACAGTTTCCATGAGTATATTTCCAGTATTCCACTTAGCATTAGCAAAACTCTCTTTTTATTTAGTCAAATCTTTTTTGATTGCGGCGTTATAGCTACTGGAAAAGACATTTTAGTATGATTTATTTACTTTATAATTGTTTTAGCGAAATAAATAAATTATTATAGTAAAAAGTCTATTTTGAAAATGTTATTTTATGCACTTAAATATTTTTACGGATATTTCCAAGTATTTGGTTTTTTCCAAACGTTTCATTGTTTTATTCATAACATAATCCGTTACTAAAAGGTTAAAGTAATACGTTTAAATAAAAGAATTGGAATGTTCTTGCTTCACATTTACTTTTAAATATTTTACAATTTAACTTGATTTTAGGGTACACCTAGTAGAGTAAAAAGTAACTTAATATTATCTTATAAACATAAAATATATTTTTCCTTCTAACATATTATTTTTTCTGCAAATTGGTTTTGTTTTGCGATAGAAGTCTACTCTTTTTGTAACTAAATTACCGTGGTGAGCCACGCTTCGGCATGAATGGGACGGCTCGACCGGAGTGATACCACGACCTCACAGAAAATCGGTGTGAAACAGCGCTTGCACTGTGTTTCACTGAGTGAGTGAGGATACCGGAGGCCCATACCCCATCCCTTCCCCTTCCCTCTCCCCATCTCCCAAAGACCGTGACGCATCTGGTGTTATGGGTGTCCATAATCGCTTAACATAGGCGATACGTCTGCTCGTTCGCCCGCAACTACAAAAAAAAAATTATGGACCACACGGGTAGCACCAACTTTAAAATAAAAAAAAAAAACATCAAAATCAGTTCACCCAGTTGAAAGTTCTGAGGTAACAAACACAAAAAAATAGTCAATTTGCAAACCTCCTCCTATTTTGAAGTCGATTAAACATAGGTAACACTGTCTTAAAGTTATCATTAAAACTTAAATTCCTCACTGTCGGTCATCTGATCTAAGGAAATCAGATTGCTAATAAACACCCATACATAACAAAACTGTAGTCTTCACACAATATTTATCCCAGGTGGGATTCGAACTCACGAATTCTAGTTTATCAGTAGTATTCCTAATGACTAGACTACCACTGTGTCGTAATCGTAATAGTTGATTACAATTTAATACTAATAACATTTAGTTTCCAACTTTTTTAGACAATTCCTATGAAGTCCCTGACTTCTGAGCTATGTAAGAACCTGTGTTACAGAACTCATTGCTCTCTCGTTGTGAATAGGAAAATTTAAATAAGTAATGGGTTAAGTTTGATTATGTTTTGTATGTGTATGTGTGTGTGTGTGTATTTATATGTGTTAAGAGTATTCAACATAACAAATAATAAAAGGAGGAAGATAGAAAGCTCTTTATTTGCACACCATAATATTACAGAGTTCCTCATTTCAAAGCAATCGTTTCCATTTTAATCCTTTTATTAAACTACCAGACACTTCCAGTTCTTTTTTCTTTATAACCGCTAGTCTGCTAAGCCAATATAAAACTTTTGCGTTTCATCCGCCTTCCTCGGAAACGGATCTTCTATAAAGTGGTGCTTTTAATTGAATCCCATTTCTGACATTTAAAACCTTATTTGCTGTTGTGTAGGATGCATTTTACTTTGATATAGTTTGCTGTAGTGAGTTCGTGGTGACATATAAAGTGGTAGAAAAGTTGCCGTCGTCTTGTTGAAAGATATTTGGTGTGTCCCGCGAAAAATGTAAAAGATTTCACTCAAGTTGGGTTATTAATTTTTCTCGCAACTTAAAGTAGGTGAATAAATTCGAACCCGGCAAATATTTGAAGGTTTCATGACTGAGAGTAACACGTTTTTCTTATAATATTTAGAAAAACGTTCAAATTTAAATTTATTTAAGAAAAAAAAATACTTTTTGTATTTGATGACATTTGGAAGAGCAGGAAAACATTAATTACTAATATAATCCTTATGCTAACCCAATGGCAATGGGTGGCAATAAGTTAAAACCTCTTTTTCATATAAAGCAGTTGATTATTAAAGGTTATTGATGATGATGATGTATATAGAGTCAATCAAAATCATCATCAGAACCAAGAATAGAGTATATTAATTTTTATTTTTTAATGTATTATGCCATGAACACTTGCAACACTTTGAAGGATGGGGAGGGGATAAGGAGGGGAGTGTTTAGGGTATGGGCCTCCGGTGTCCTCACTCACTCAGTGAAACATAGCGCAAGCGCTATTTCACACTGGTTTTCTGTGAGGCCATGGTATTATTCCGTTCCTCACGATTCATGTCGAAGCGTGGCACTCCCATGGTTGTCTCCCAATTAAATGTTACACAAAAATAAAGTTAGAAAAATGAGGATATATTTATTTTGACTATCGAAATGGATGAGATTCAATAGACAAGTTTTCTAATGTGAATGAATAACTAGTTTTTGTACATACTGTTTTAATATTCACTAAAGATGGAGCCCCTGGCATTGGAGTCTCAATCAATCAATCAAAATCAAAATAACAATCTTAATTACAGTTTGAAAATGTTTTTAACGTCACGCCACATATTGTTTAGCAATTTTAACTTTCTTAACATCTACACATGAACGAAGTTATTATATTCTAAAAATTTCACGTGTCTGTCTGTGTCGGTTATTTGAAAATACGAAAGAAAATTCTCCTCATATCTTCTCGAAGTATAAAACGAATTATTTGTAACACAGCAAAAATAAAGACAATCGAAATTCAACATAAAATTTGGGTCTACGAGTCCCATAGGGACGGATAAGAACCCATCACTTTCGGGAAATGACTCCTGTTGACAGCACAAAGAGGGAGCAATTTTTTAGTATTTTTTTACTCGTATTGAGTCGTGACCCCAACTGTTTTGCTCTGCCAATGCTGCAGTTGACACGAGATCATAGGCCGTCTAAATTTGGGTTGGTACTTTCTTATGTACGTTCCGTAGATAAAAGGCAGGTGAATTAAGGGTTTCACATACAAGGACAAAGAGATTTTAATATCAACATATGATTAAAACGAAGAGTCAAGGGTGGCTGAATTTCTAATCTATACAAATAAATAAAATTGGAGTGTCTGTTTGTAATATTAAAATAATCGGTTTTTACTGAATGCATAAATATGTATACACGCTACATAAACCAAAAATGTAGTTAAAAAATTTGTCTGTCTGTCTGTCTGTCTGTTTGTTCCGGGTAATCTCTGGAACGGCTGGACGGATTTTGACGGAACTTTCACTGGCAGGTAGCTGATGATCCAGGGAGTAACTTAGGCTACCTGTTTTAGACTAACTATGTCCCGCGGCGTTACTCGCGGTACAACAATAACCGCGGGTAACACCGCGGGGTTTAGCTAGTCTATACAAATAAATAAAATTGGAGTGTCTGTTTGTAATATTAAAATAATCGCTTTTTACTAAGGGCATATGTATGTATACACGGTACATATACCAAAAATGTAGTTAATTTTTTTTGTCTGTCTGTCTGTCTGTCTGTCTGTTTGTTCCGGGTAATCTCTGGAACGGCTGGACGGATTTTGACGGGACTTTCACTGGTAGGTAGCTAATGATTCAGGGAGTAACTGAGGCTACTTTTTTTAGACTAACTTTGCCCCGCGGCGTTCCTCGCGCTACAACAATAACCGCGGGTATCACCGCGGGGTTCAGCTAGTGTGTAATATATTTTTTTATTAGCCAGTATATTTTGTACTGCTATTGTATAGAATTATAGGCCACGGTGGGTTAACATACTTTTGCTGTTTTAATATTAATGAATATGTTTCCATTTATTTATTTAGATTGAATTGTTTTTTCTTCTAATAGAGAACTCTCGCACTAGAAATAAATCCTGTGTCGTGTAGGACTTTATAAACATACATAAAACGTATATAACAAATATCAATACTAACACTAGGCTGTAGGTTTGAACCCACACTAAATTGAGTTGAAAACGGCGTGGCAACCGCTTATACCACTAGGCTATCCTTGCAATCAGTATTATGTGATCAGCACGATTATTTGTTCAGGTTCAGGCTTTGAATCATTTATCTATTGAACTAGTTAATGTTAATTTACTAATGTAAAATCATTTCTTATTAAATATTGTGTATTGTCATACAAAAACTCTAAATTATATTTTACACATAACTTTTTGATAGGAAATCGGTAATAGACAACTTTCGCATTCATATTCGTGAACTGGATATCATTGCTGGCAAATATGACTTCCATAATGTAAATAAAAGTGCATCCAAAAAGCCCGTCAATAAGTAAATAAACATAGGTACATAGAGATGGGAGCGCAATATTAAATGAAGAACACAAACCCAATAAAAAAACAACTATACATAAATTAACATATGCAGAACCTTTAAATCAAACAATGACAGAGAAACGTTATGAAAAAAAGAAAGAGAAGGACGGTATAACAATGAAGGGCTTTCACTTGACTTTTCATGAGGGTCCTACACTTGAAGCTATTGTAACATTCTAACAAAAGGAGAATAGACGAACTGAAGATTTGCGACAGGAAATATTTCAAATGACTTCGAAGCAAAAACGTAGCTGAAAATCAAATGATATTCTGGTAATGTATGCTATTTGTCTTTTGTGTTTCGTTAGGATATGGAGATGCCAATTTGTTAACAATGCCTATTACTTTCCATAAAGATTTTCCTTTTTGTGTCTTTTCTCGTGACATATGCGCGATGGAAAAGCGAAAATCATATCATATATTTCGAAGTGTCAGAAATTGTGTCAATGATTCTTTAAGACGTTTTTATGTATTTTACCGTAATGTGCTTGTGTATAGATCGCGATTGGGCAAACTTAGTGTATGGATATGCGATACGATGGACAGAAAACCGGGACAGTTGGCGATCCTTGGGTGACGTCTTCGTTTAGAAGTGGACGGAGATTGATTGATTGCAAAAAAATACAGAGTGAAAGGTAACTATAGGTAACTTAAAGATTAATAAGCTTAAGAAGACTCACCATTTTCAAAGAAGCATGTTTATTCTAAGATATTTTTTCATTGTGATTTTGACTGCCTCGTTGGTCTATCGGTTGGCGTGTGCGACTGCTGATCATGAGGTCTCGGGTTCGATTCCCGGGTCGAACCAAATGTTTGTATGATCTACAAATATTTGTTTCGGAGTTTGGGTGTTTTCTATGTATAATATTATGTATTTACAAAAAAAAAGTATATATGTATTTATATCAGTTGTCTAGTACCCATAACACAAGCTCTGCTTAGGTTGGGACTAGATGGCGTTGTTTGTTAGATGTCCGAAATATTTATTTATTTTATTGAGATGACAGCTTTTTACAAAATAGCTTCTGTGGTAAGAATGTATCACGTTATAAACATACATGTGATGTACTTATCTTAGTTAGGGTCAATGCCCTGTACACTAAGCCGACCTTCATCAATTCCAAGTCTTGTGCACTTAACCTACAAGCTAGAGTATCATGGTCGGTCCCGTCGTGTAAATAGAACCGCGTCCCATTATTTTGACAGACAGTGTACGCCCCGTTCTTTTGTTCCAACACTAGAATAAATCAAAAAGAATTTCTTATGAGAAACATACTGGTAGTACAGTCAACGGCAGAGGTGCTCGTGTATTTAAATTTTAGGAAATATTTCGTATGGAAATGAACTGCCGTTTTTAGTGCTATATAAATATTGTAAGAACACCATTTAATGGTGTATGTGATTATGAAATGAGTGCCTCGTGTTTGCTTATTTGTAATTATCTTCCTTTTTCACAATAAAAGAAACAAGTATTTTATTTTAAAATGTTTACAAATATTTCTGACCATGTGTGTCGTCATTGGGTATATTATTTTATGGGTGAAATGCAAGTTTTGTAAACTGTTACTTATACTGTTATAAAACCGTAAGTTTTATATCATTTGGCTCATTCATGTTTCCAGTTAATCGTTTTAAGTTATTATTAGAAGCAAAGTATGATTATTTTCAAAATCAAAAATGAAAGTTATAAAATCTTTATCATTATTTTCAATGTAAGGTAATGTTTCATCTAGTTATATTTCTTTATACAATATTTAATTTTATAAAAGAAAATAATTATTGTTGTATTAATGGATAGCACAAACTCAAAATTTGTTTTAGTGAGGATAATATAAAACAATATGTGTCAGATTGTACCCTGTTTGGCCGAGTGTCGCGACGTCCGCCTGGCAGCGCTCGCAAAATGCGCCTGTTTAAAAGCCAACTACACTCATAGTTATTTATTCTTTAGACTCTAGTTGACTGCAAAGATGGTCTATTAAAATTAAGAGCACTGTCTAAGTAAAGGTTTCTATCAGAGCAAAAATCACTATTGATGTCATAACTTTTAAAATTTGTATTCAATGGCAAAACTATTTGAAAAAAATCATGACATTGCAACACAAGATTTTTTTTTGCAATAAATTCATTTTACATTTCACAGATACTTGTGGTCTATTCTAAAGATAGACTTATAGTACTTTATTACTCGCATATCTCCCTCGCGCGCGCTCTCTCTCTCTCTCTCTCTCTCTTTTTCTCTCTCTCTCGCGTCTCTTCTTTAGGAATAGGGGACAAACAGCCCGTCCGTTTGTCCCCTATTCCTAAAGAATGATCGGGGAAGTGATTGTTGCCTCTGAATTAGTTGCTTAGCACCAATTTAAAAATTAAAATCAAGTGGCTTTAAGTTCATGTAGGCCTTTTCAGCCACTTTCATAACTTTACATTAACGATTCTAGTTGCACGGTTCCAAAATGTAATTCCTGTGGACAAGAAGCGGCAAAAAACTCAATAAGATACTCTTTCAAAAACCGAAAAAGAGTTTATACTCAGCCTGATGGAAGCATGAGCAGAATTCAAGTGTAATATTCAGCACACTCATTGCAAATGCAGACAATGCAACAATGTTACACGATAACCCACGCTATGGCGGCATATTCAGATGTTCCTACATCGTTGGGCCTCCGGTAAAATGCTTCTGCATGATTGGACTGAAATAAACAAAAAAAAAAGAACATTATCTAAATCAACAACCGAGTCAAAAGCTGAATCAAAATTTTTTCCTTCAATCATTTTATCTCAAGTAAAACGTTTCTATTACGGCATAGCCGCATTTTATACAAGAACTAATAAATGTAAACCAACAGTTTCATAAGACGTCTTTAAATGAAAATGGTATCTGGCTTATTGCGATGGAAACGTCTGCAAACATCTTGGAAAAATTAGTTTTCTTTCCAATGTAGGAAAAATGGATGAGTATTTTTAAGAATTTTAAGTTTTAGTCTTGGTAGGTAGAGGAAACTGTATATGGTTATACGCATAATAATCTATACTGCTATACTAATATATGAAGCTGAAGAGTTTGTTTGTTTGTTTGTTTGTTTGTTTGAACACGCTAATCTCAGAAACCGCTGGTCCGATTTGAAAAATTCTTTCAGTGTTAGATAGCCCATTTATCGAGGGAGGCTATATGCTATATGTCATCACGCTAAGACCTACAGGAGCGGAGCAACAGTGAAGAATGTTACAAAAACGGGGGAATATTATCACGCTACGGGCAAAAGGAGACGCAAACGAGGTTGCTTGGGTCGGCTAATAATCTATATTGTTATTTTGTTATTTAAATACATATAATAAGCAACTGATTGAGACAGTATTTGAGAAAAATTATAAACTATAAAATAACACGACATGGTTCTTGGAAGTGGAGTTCTGACATAGGTCAATTATTTTTGTTATGTATGGGCCTACCAAAGTGGCTCTACTCTGCTTTATGTAAGGCATTATCAGAGAGTGGTGGTCACCATACTCATGTCGAATGCAGACAATGCAACAATGTCTGCATTCGAAATGAGTGCTGCTTCTGCATCATTGGGCGTCCAGTCTCACACTCACCAACGAAACACGATAGCACGAATATTGTCATTTTAGGCTTATCTTCTGTTCGAGGATAGTACCGTTCCGGTTCAGCCGGCCCGTTCCTTTAATAAGTGTAGCTCAACTACCTTTCAATAATCAGAAAATAGGTAGTATTTAATGTGATATAATAGACCTCAATACTTTTTTGTTTGTTTGATTAAAACATAATGCAAACTTTTAAATCCGAAACATGAGGCTATTATTGAGCCGCAGAGGTCATTCAAGAAATAAAACGAAAGATATTTATTGACGAACCAGCGCTTCACGTTAAAATTAGATTGAGTTGTGTTATGGAGACCTAGTGATAAATAGCTATGCGTTCTAAGCGGATACAAGCACATATTACGAATGTTTTTAATTATATACATATATGTATGTATATATTCCGATTTCGGCTATGGTGACTGTTTATGTCTGAGTATTTAAGTTTAGGGTGTGTGCTCTGGTGTAGCTTACTTACCCTATTGGCACTGAAGGAATGAGTGCAGTGGTTCAAGTTAGCACCCCATTAAGATAATTGTACTTCATTTTGGGGGTAATTTGTTTTTGAGATTGTCTCGTTTCATATCGAAACCACATATCCTTTGTTTTACCCATATACAATGAATGATCTTGCTAATTACATAGTGTTTCTGGATAAGATTAAAGTTACAAACTTGTCACTCTGGGATGTACTTCAGCCAAGTGGTACGGCAGGGGGACTCCAGAAGACGCCGATGCTGTTCCTGTAGCTCCTCCCAACTGCCAAGGTAGGCCGCCGCGGGGTTTAGTGGGTAAGCCGGTCCTCCGGGAGTGCCACATACGCCCTTCGCCTCCCCACGTAGGGTATGGTGCGAAAAACATTCCCCCCGTAAAATAAAAATTAAAGAAAAAGATCCTCTTGATGTACTCGTATGAATAATGATTATATTTATGATATTTTTTTAACCCTCGTACAATCTGAATTATTTCAGATATTAAACTTGAAAAATTCCTCCAGCGAAATTCGCCGTCTTAACATATATTAAATTTCGTTAGTTAACTGCCTCGTTGGTCTAGCGGTTGGCGTGTGTGACTGCTGATCGTGAGGTCTCGGGTTCGATTCCCGGGTCGGACCAAATATTTGTATGAACTACAAATATTTGTTTCGGAGTTTGGGTGTTTTCTATGTATAATATGTATGTATTTACAAAAAAAAGTATTTATGTATTTGTATCAGTTGTCTAGTACCCATAACACAAGCTCTGCTTAGCTTGGAACTAGTTCCATGGCGTTGTGTGATAGATATCCGAAATATTTATTATTATTATTAAATATTTATTATTATTATTAGTCAGCATTTCCTAGAAAAATGAAATCATTTATTCTGCAATTAGGTTATACAAAACACTTTTGCAAGTTAAACTTTTTTTGAGCAGATGAGTTCGGCCTTGCCTAACTGGACTAGCCCTGAGAAGAAAGGACGAAACAAACTCAGGAAAAAAAACCGGGTTATCATGTATAAAACATAAAAAAAAAATACGTCATTTAAAAAAACACAAGGAAAAGATAAAGTATCAGCCTGCCAAAGCGACTCTCCTCTGCCTGATGGAAAACATTACCAAAATCTGACTATGCAGTATGGGGATCCACATTATGGCGGTTTATCAAGGTGTTTCTGAATCCTTGAGCCGTTCCGGCCTCGCACTCACCAACGCAATACGACAACAAGAATCCTGTCATATTAGGTTGGTCTTCTGTGCGAAGGAAGTACAGCCTCGTTAGAGTGTTACCCTAAAATTGATGTATAATTTGGTAGATAAAATTGTTAGGATACGACTGTTACCGCGCTGGCAAAAACAAGTTGTATTTTAATGGTATAGACTATACTGTTTACGAGCCTCGGAGGATTAATAAAATGGCGAAAAGGAATTTATCTTTTTTGCCGCTGACTAGTGGTTTTGAAAGTTATTTAGTGTAGAAATAAACTTTAATCTTCTTTCAAGTACAAACACGTAAGAAGTAAGTAAATTCGAGTACAAAAACGAAAGCTTAAGCAACTACTTTTTTAGTATTTGAGAGATAAGGATGTCTTTGAATATTATCTACACTTATGTTAGTTATTCGAGTACTTTTCCTGTTTCTTTGACCTTTAAAGTAACTTATCTTTAACGATTTACCAAAACATCATTAGATATTTATTTTTGAATAATATTTTCCTGTTTACTGGGCTCACTACTTGACGATGTTCGTTTGACTTGCTGTTAAGATGGATTTGGATGGATTGGATTTGACAATTCTATAAGTTTGAAGACTTCTTAATATATTCTAACATATTGATTTAACATGCACATTGCTCAGGCTTTTTTTGGGCCTGTCAAAGTGATCACTCTGCCTAATGGAAAATATGAGCAGAATTCAAGAGTAGTGGTCACCATACTCATTGTGAATACAGACAATGCAACAATGCTTCATGGTGACCCACACTATAGCGGCCTATTGATATGCTTCTGCATTATTGGGCCTTCGGTCTGTCTGGCGATATTAATGGTTGATTACAAATGCTTCTTGAAAAAATATTAGTGTAGGCACTGATTGAATACGTGAAATGATATAGGTATTTGAAATTCTTTTGTATGTCATGTTCCTTTATCAAAGAGAATTTCTTTTTCTCCAATAATGATTAAAACCATCGCTCAATGAGGTCCATTAATAATTCTCCTTCACAGAGCGTTCCAATTAGCAACCATCTTGAATGTTTCAATATCAAAGGAGCTTAAATTTCAATGGACACAAGTGTGTCTTAGGTACTTAGAACTAAGCACTATTCGTTTATAGTATGCCGATTTTTGAGTTAGCAGAAATATCCATCGATAAAAATTTAAAATAAAATTAGGTTTATTAAGCAAAATAAATTACTTTTAAATAGTATAGTAATGTTCGTAAATCATGTCATTCGATTTCACCATTTTATATTTACAACTACGCAGGAGATATTGTAGTGCACAAGCGTGAGTGAAAACACAAGTGCACTCTCTATTTCCTCACTCTCATAATCCGATGGGACGGCTCTCCGACACGACCAATGACAGCTGTTGTATAGTCTGTTCATTTTCATAGTGACATTTTGATCGTATACAATCAAGCCGCCTGCGCCGTCCGCCCACTAGTAAGTTTTTTTATACCAACTTTTGGGCATGCGCCGCACGCGGCTCCTTTGATTCGTGTCGGCGTTCCTTTGACAATGAACTGCACGGGCCGGAGCGGCACGATCAAAATAACAGTATAAAAATGAACAGGCTGTAACCAGTAATTGTATTTTTTTTAAATCTAAATTATGATGCCATTCTAATCTTCTTCTAACTCGCTTCACTCTTGGCAGAGCGGTCGTGATCACGTAGAGTGCACACTGGTTGTAGAGGCGGACAAAGCCCCTCTCACAATTTCTTGCCATCTCACCCTGTCAGCAGACTGCCGGCTGCAGTCGGAACACGCAGCTTCCGATTGTGGACTTCACCTGGTCGGTCCAGCGCGCTGGTGCCCTGCCGCGGAGTCTGATCCCCTCCACCTTTCCCTGCACCACCAGTCGCTCTATTGAGTCGCTACTCCGTCTAGAGACATGGCCAAAGTACTGCAGTATGCGCAACCGTACTATGGTTGACAGACGCCGTGTAATGCCGAGTTCCTCTAGCACAGACACGTTAGTACGGAACTCCGTCCACGATATCCCGAGCATTTTTCTCCAGCACCACATCTCCAGAGGATCTATCTTCCTTCTTTCCAACTTGCGTACTGTCTATGTCTCGGCGCCGTATAGGAAAATGGGAAATATAAGCGACTGTACTAGCCTGATCTTGGTAGCTTTAGTAATGTTCTGATTTCCCCAAACTTTTTTCAATTTCTCCATTGCAGCCTTGGTCATGGCCATACGTCGTTTTACTTCATCTACGTAGTCACCATTATTTGATATTAAAGCCCCAAGGTATACGTAGGTCTGCACAACGTTGCAATTCGCAATCTGTGTCACTTCGGGCGAGTTATTGTTGATGCGGTCCACGATCATCATTTTGATCTTAGATCGGTTTATCTTTAATCCAAACGTAAGGCTTACTCGCTCCATTTTGAGAAGTAATTCCTCCGTTCCGCCATTCTAATAGCATAGTTTTAATTTTTAATAAGCATTACATATTAATATATCTACATACTAAAAGATAAACATAATGAAAAGTAAACAGTCCTAAGGTACATTTACCAAGTAAATTGAGATGCTTGAAATAATGTAATCTTGTTACTTCAATATTTGTATTATGAACTTGATACTGTGTTCTTGACTTAAATCAAAGCGACTTAAGGGCGCGTTTACGATTCGTACAAAATTATGCTTTTTTTCGGTGCAATTTGTAACTAAACCAAACAAATTGAATATAACAAAGTACTAACACTTATAGATTAGTTCTTCATCTTCAAATCCGAGGGACAACTTTTTTGGAAATTGTATTTTTTTATATTGTAAAAACGATCTTCCGTAACCATTTTCCACAGTATTTACGATATCGGGTTGAGTTTTGGTACATTTTTGTTCTACAATCAACCTATTTTAGAATTTCTAAAAATAATGTAAGAAGGCATATATAGTCAATTATAAATCCGAGGAAAAAAATAGTATAAAAGTGTCACAGAAAGTCGCAGAAAAAATAACAACCGGAGCTTATATTTTCTCATATTTTGCTATTACGGATGTATCGTAGTCGATTGCAATAAGGGTTATTTTATTTTTTTGAACCTCTTTTGATTTATCGCGTAAAAATTTCGTAATCTCAGTCTGCGCTCAGCCGCCGTCATGAGTGGACACTGTGTCGCCTGTTTGCATTAGCTCTTGTTGAAAAGATCGCTCTTCGAATTCAATATATTCGATAAACCAGAATAGGTTGATACTTGACAACGTTAGATTATTTTTAACCGACTTCAAAAAAAGGAGGAGGTTTCTTCTATTTACAGATTTTTATAACAATATTTTAGTTTGCTAAAACTAAGTAGTATTGTGCGAGTTCGGGCTCGATTGATGAGACATTACCTCCTACTTGGGTGGAGTGACCTGAAGGTGTACTACGGTGACTGCTTTTCTAACTTCTAGACGAGTTGACATAGTCTAATCGAGTTTGGGCTCATTTTGTTAGTTATGATGAGACCTTACCTCCGGACTACATGGAGTGACTTGAAGGTGTACTTCGGTGACTGCTAGTGGAACTCCTAGACGAGTTGACATAGTCTTACCGATTTTGAGCTTATTTTGTTAGTTATGATGAGACCCTACCTCCGGCTTAGATGGAGTGACCTGAAGGTGTACTTCGGTGACTGCTAGTGGAACTCCTAGACGAGTTGACATAGTCTTACCGATTTTGAGCTTATTTTGTTAGTTATGATGAGACCTTACCTCCGGCTTAGGTGGAGTGACCTGAAGGTGTACTTCGGTGACTGCTTTTGGATCTCATAGACGAGTTGACATAGTCTTACCGATTTTGAGCTTATTTTGTTAGTTATGATGAGACCCTACCTCCGGTTTAGATGGAGTGACCTGAAGGTGTACTTCGGTGACTGCTAGTGGAACTCCTAGACGAGTTGACATAGTCTTACCGATTTTGAGCTTATTTTGTTAGTTATGATGAGACCTTACCTCCGGCTTAGGTGGAGTGACCTGAAGGTGTACTTCGGTGACTGCTTTTGGATCTCATAAACGAGTTGACATAGTCTTACCGAGTTGGGATCGTTTTGTTAGTTCTGATGAGACATTACCTCCAGACTAGATGGAGTGACCTGAAGGTGTACTTCGGTAACTGCTAATGGAACTGAAGTACACCTTCAGGTCACTCCATCTAGTCTGGAGGTAAGGTCTCATCATAACTAACAAAACAAGCCCAAACTCGGCACACCTAGTTCTACTCGTCGAGGAGTTCCATTAGCAGTCACCGAAGTACACCTTCAGGTCACTCCGTGTAGTCCGAAGGTAAGATCTCATCATTACTAACAAAACGAGCCTAAACTCGGTAAGACTATGTCAACTCGTCTATGAGATCCAAAAGCAGTCACCGAAGTACACCTTCAGGTCACTCCACCTAAGCCGGAGGTAAGATCTCATCATAACTAACAAAATAAGCTCAAAATCGGTAAGACTATGTCAACTCGTCTAGGAGTTCCACTAGCAGTCACCGAAGTACACCTTCAGGTCACTCCATCTAAGCCGGAGGTAAGGTCTCATCATAACTAACAAAATAAGCTCAAAATCGGTAAGACTATGTCAACTCGTCTAGGAGTTCCACTAACAGTCACCGAAGTACACCTTCAGGTCACTCCATGTAGTCCGGAGGTAAAGTCTAGTCATAACTAACAAAACGAGCCCAAACTCGGTGAGACTGTCAACTCGTCTAGGAGTTCCATAAGCAGTCACCGAAGTACACCTTCAGGTCACTCCAGCAAGTCCGGAGGTTAGTACCTATTACATAGAAATGAGAAAATATAAAAAACTTTCAAAATATCAATTTAGGCAAGTTGACATTTATACCTGCCGCTATCCGATTTGCACCTGTTTGTGTAACTTGTGTCAACGTAGTAATTCGATTCTGTACCTATCAATTTTGCAAACGCGTCCTTAAATCATCACCAAACAATTTTATATAGACCAAATTTCTTTTTCCATGTGCTAATAGCTTTTAATGTTTATTCACTTTTTTATCTTTATTACGTAAATTAATTTAAATTCTTTTTGAAATTACAATCATAAAATTAAATTTAAAATTAATTGTATTAATTTAGTTAAAATGAAATGGTATAGGTTTAAGTTATCTTGGATGCTGAATCCGAGGTCACTGATTTTATTCCCCCGAGTTCTTTTTCATGTCTATAAATATTTATTTTTAATAGGGTTGTATATGTGCATGCTTGGGTTGTATTTCATTAAAAGCATATAAAAGTAAATGCGGTGATCACACAAAAAACAAAAAACGGTTTTTAAATTTGTGTTTGTCTCTCTGTTTGTTCCGGTTAATCTGGTTTTCTGATTTAGTGGGTAACATGTGAGGCGTAACCAGTATGTAAAAATATTAATTATCTTTCTGTACCTATACTAATTACTTGTATTACTGCTAAATTTAGGTTAAGAACAGTTTCGTGATTTAATGACAATGATAACTAAAATCAACACAAGAAATAATTATTTTAAACACTAGTTGTTGCCCGCGGCTCCGCCCGCATATATGTCGGTTATCGCGGCAAATAGTAGCCTATGTGTTATTCTGATGTATAAGCTATATTACTGTAAAGTTTCATCAGAATCCGTTCAGTACTTTTTGCGTGAAAGAGTAACAAACATCCAAACATCCATCCATCCTTACAAACTTTCGCATTTATAATATTAGTAGGATATTAGTAGGATATAAATAATGAAAGAAGATTTTGATTAAAAAATCAAAGAGTTCTTAAAAAATTCCGATACATTTTCTATCGCTATAAAAGATGGCAAACACATTTCCAATATGTTAGCAAAATGCACCGCTAATAGTTTATGCTACGATATGTCTTGAACAAGACGTTGTTGTTCAAAGACTTATGTCGGCAGTAAAACATGTTTGAGACACCCAAAGCCTCACCAGTAACGACTAACTAGTAGTATCTTACGTGATTTCAGATATGTGACTATTCCCATTATTTATTTTGAGTGTTTTGATTTTTTTTTATTAGATGATGGCTCCGAGTATTCAACATAATTTAACTGACATTCATCAAATCGTTAAAGTAAACAACTTTGAACTTTGCCTATGACCTTTACCTGATGGAAAGCAATATCAAATCCGATGGAGACTTGCAAGTTACTACAAAATAGGATTACTTTTCGAGTGAATTTCAAGTTCTGAATTATCGGAGGCTGAGACCCCTTAATAAAAGCTACTCTCAATTTGAGTCTCGAAAACGTTGATACTGTTAGTGTGGCAACTTACACATACGACAACAAAAACATAATACGATGCCATCTACCGGATATATACCAAACTACGGCGTAACGAACTATATGGAGTAATTACTAATCCTGCATCGCGATATAGTAATTCTCGCGCCGATTAGCATATTTATAACACGAACCAGTAGGACGTGACCCGCCAGGCATGATCACAAGATTGTTTTGGTGCGACATGACACTCTTTCCTCCACAGTTAGATGCCTAGAACTAATTCATTGCACGTATAGCGTAGATGTTAAATTGGTCGAATTTTTTTCTAATACACTGTGTGTGCTCGGCCTGACCCTCACATGGGACAATACTTTGTGTGATCCACAAATTATTGTTTTGAGTCTGGGTCTTCTTTGTGACTTTCCGATATGTTTGTGAATTCTATTGCGCTAGTTCCCTGTTCAAAAATAAAATTTGAAGAAAAAAACAGTTTGTTTAGGAATATTCAAAAACCAACTAATGGCTCTGAAGTATCGTTAAAAAACAATCAGAAAATGACTTTAGCTATGTTAGTGTGAATATCGTTTTGAGAGAATTTAAAACAATGATCAACAGTTGCCAAACTACCTACTTATCATACTTACGTAAATTTTGTAGCGTATAAAACATAACGTAGTACCAAACCTTTTCATGTTATTCCGATATTCACTTCAACCTGACTAGGAATAAGAAAATATTTTCTCGGTTAAGCGTTCCCTCTTTTTCTTTGTTAGTGTAAATTGCAACAGAAATAACTTGAAGATTTCAAGAATTATGTTCATTGCCGACACGTGTACGGCTTCGAGAGAGGGTAGGCGGTGAAGGAAATCGAAATCACTCTAACGTTTTAGACGGCAATTTGCATTTTGGCGAGTCTTCAAATGGCTTTCACAGATTTGGTGGGTACTTGATTTTAATAGAATTTGGCTTGATGCAAGAAATGGACAAGAAATCGTTGTGATGGATTTGATTGTGGTTTTAGGCTGACAATGTAATAATCTAGTAAAGATTAGATTTAGTAGCCAGGCGGAAGGATAACTAATCATGCTTTTTACTTTGCGTAACTAAACTTATATTCCTAACCTAACTTGGGTGTGAATTTTTTACATAAAAATTCTCTGCATTATCGTGCACTGCTATGTTGGATATACTTGTACTCTATGCTGGAAATAGACCCAATTTTTGCTCCAAATTTTTTGACATCACGAGAATAACGACAAAACAAAAGACTAATAGTCAGGAATAATAAAGGCAAGGAAGATAATGATGAACGAGAATTTCGACCCTGCTATCTTAAACTTGTATGATTTATAATAGTTATAGTAGCATATGTTTGTTATGTGCTAGCATACTTATATGTGACATACCTTTAAAAAAATACAACACTTTCAAAGTCATCTCATGCAATTCATATTTGCGTCTTAAGACATAACCAAATATTACATTTACGTGAAGTGAAATAAAGAATATAAATTGTACCTCAACTTATAAACCACATATGAACTGAGGGATATTTTTAGTAACTGAAATACCATCCACATGCGAACTAGGTCTTTTATTTTGAGACATCGGACATCTAGGCTACAGATATTTGACCCTGACCTGTTTTCATTGTCTAGCTTACCTGCCATCTTCACCTTTTGAATGCATTTCTTTTCCACTATTCACATCTTTACAATTTTCTCGGTTGCAATTATACGCTTGATAAGTGAGTCGAAAGAAATCATATTATTCTGGACGTGTTAAATACGCAACTAGTACCTCAACCCTCAGAAGACAACAGTCCTGACTTTAGCAGATACCTGAACATGTACTAATTGTTTAAGCAACACAATAATTTAATCGATCTGGAAATCGAAGACTTAAAAGCTCACTTTATGAATAACCAAGAATATCTATAAATAATAGAAACGAACTTTATAAGAGAAGAATATGGTATTTCGAAGTTACAAACACTCAAAAAGTATTTTAAATTTATTTTAGAACAATAAATTAAAGACCTTCAGAAGTTACTTTAAAGCTCAAAGAAGTTTTACATTGTGTTTTTATATTCGGTACTTGAATCGTAAAGGAAAAAAAACAAATGTTCGTATTATAAAAGCATGACCTTTAGCTCTAAAATAACAGAAGCCTGTTATACGTTTTTCTTCAATATTTCCTTTGAGACTATGGTTTCTTTGTAATATTTCTTATTGTTACGTATAATACAATTCTTAAAAATAGAAACTTCGTATTTGGAAATTATACAATTAAAAAAAAAACAAGTGAACACGCTGAATATTATATTGCACAATTCTCGTAGTTATTTTTAGATATAGAGGCTAATGTGCGAGTAGACTTATAGAAAATCACTATAATTGCACTGAAACTCCTGTAAAACACGTTTCATAAGCGTATGGCTGGTCATTAAAATGGAAGTACACTCATTTTCGAAGGTCTTATCGACTCATAAATACAACAAGTTATAATATGTTCCACAAATTAATTGTGTGAGATAAAAAATCTTGAGCAGCTTAAAATATGTGAAGTTATAAAAGTTGGCTACGAACGATGAACGGATGGTTCACCTAGTGGTATACCTGGTGGATGGTGTAGCCATGGTTCGTCTATCACCTGTGATTCAAGAGTAACAAAAATGTGGCCATACTTCATGTCCCCTCCAGATGCAGAGAGCAAGGAAGTTTGGTCTTTGGTATACTCATTCAGTGAAAAACTACCAAAATATTGCTTTACGCCGTTTTCATCGACACATAAGCAAGAGCTGTGGCGGTTTATGTTGTTTGTCTCGGCAAAGAGTAAACCCATGTTTATGTTCTTCTAGTCCTTCCTCAAGAATTAACGTATCTTCATTTTATTGAAATCAGTGAAGAGATTAGCTATGAAAGCATAATTGACAGACAGAGTTACTTTGGGATTTATAATATTGGTTTGAATAGCTCTCCCATGGAAAAGTTAAAACTTCATATCTTAAAGTAGAACATCTAAATTAAAAACAACTTTAAATAATTAGTATCCTATTTCGATTTATGATGATGATGTTCTCCTAGCTGATTACGGCCACGGCGCCCAGTCTCAACAGAGACCAACCAACTAAGCAGGAGATATTATAGTGCACAAGTGTGTGCGGAAAAACAGGTGCACTCTCTGTTCCCTCACACTCTCATAATCCGATGTGACGGTTAACCGGCACGATCAGAGAGAGATCAGGCGCAGGGCCGACAGCTCTCCGAGGCACGGGGGTTCAGACCCCAACTTCCAAACTCCGAGCTGTTATTAAGTATTTATGGAATTAGAAAAACTCAATAGCACTTTTGACTCGATCCGGGATTCGAACCCGAGACCTCCTGATCGGCAGTCGCATACGTCATCCGCTAGACCAACGAGGCAGGCAAATTTCGATTTATAAAACAACTTTTGTTCTCAATAATCAATATCTTCATTAAAGAAATAAATTTAGCTTTGAATAATACTCAAAAGTTTTCTTAAACCAATATTGGTTTTGAATAAAGATGGAAGATAAATTTTATGTTAACAAAAACTTTTTGATAATTATCTATTCATTAAATGCCAAGAATACGCCCGAGGTGATAAAATAACATAAATTTTAATATGTTAGGTATGGTATATGGTATGTTATTTTATAGTTAAAACATGTATTGAATAAAAAAAATGATATTTTTTAAATTGGTTGGTTATGAAGATATACACATACATTCATAGATTTTTACTTACCATATACTTTGATTGAGAATAATAGTTAAGTCATGTCTTTTTACCCGACTACGGCAAAGCCAAAGGAGGGTTATATAGTAAATATTTAAGTTTCTTTTTAAGAAGATTCATTTTTAACCGACTTCAAAAAAAGGAGGAGATTTCTCAATTCGACCGTATATATTTTTTTCTTTTTTTTATGTGTGTTTGCGGATAACTTCGACGTTTATGAACCGTTTTGATGATTATTTTTTTAATATAAAGGAGATATCCCAATGGTGGTACCATGATAAAGGCACTAAGATCTAATGATAGCATCAAAGAGAAATCGAGTCAAAATCGAAACAAAGAGGAATCGGGTATTTTTGTAAAATTTTGCTTGTGTTTGAATCGAATCAATCCATCAATATTTTGCCGTCTCTAATTGTCAATTTAGCGAAGTGACAAAATAGAAATAGTTTTGGTTTAGTGAAAATTTTAAACATAGTTTGTTACTGTCTCGTCTGTTTAGACTATACCACCGGCTATGAAATCTTTCTCATCTACCCAACTACGAAATTGCCTACAAAAATAGCTGTTGATATCGATCGTGTCTGCTTTTGTTCTATTTTCGGTGGGTGGTCAAATTTTAGAAGCTTCATGTTAAGCGGACTAATAGTCGCTTCAGATGAAAGTAATATCTTTGTAAGGATATTTTTTTATACAGTTCTTTTTATTTTTTACTAGCTGAACCCCGCGGTGTTACCCGCGGCTATTGTTGTACCGCGAGTGACGCCGCGGGACAAAGTTAGTCTAAAAAAAAGTAGCCTAAGTTACTCCCCGGATCATCAGCTACCTGCCAGTGAAAGTCCCGTCAAAATCCGTCCAGCCGTTCCAGAAATTACCCGGAACAAACAGACAGACAGACAGACAGACAAAAAAAATTTTAACTACATTTTTGTTATATGTATCGTGTATACATACATATGCATTGATTAAAAAGCTGTTATTTGTTACAAACAGACACTCCAATTTTATTTATATATAGATGTAGAAATTTTCAAATAAACCTGCATTTTCCATTAACGGTATCAAGTAGGTACTTATGGGATCTAGATCAGGTATACTTAAATTTGTAATTTTATGATAATGACGACACGGTTGGCTTAGAGGTTTAAATGGTCGCTTTCTACTGCGCCAAGTGTTATGGATTCAAATCCCACTTGGAACACCATTTTGTGTGATACGATGATTGTTGTTCTGAGTCTGGGTGTTCTTTGTGTCCACTTCATGTATGTTTGCAACACAGGATGTATATTCCTAATGCGGGAGTCGTCTTTTCAGGAAAAAAAGAACTTTCGGGAGTTAATGCAAAAGGCAGTTCGATGTTTAATAGATTTTTCGTCTCACATATACCTTGTGTTTTTAAAGAATATTCCACTCGAATAAAAGTTATGAATTAAAAATTTTCATTTGCCTTTTTACAGTTCCGAAGCAATCTTTATGCCTTCCGTAACTATTATTAACCTCTTGATTAATATTCAGTAAGAAAGAATGAAGTTTTATAGAAATAAAAATATTTCTCTTTGATATTAATGACTTAGAAAAGTTAAAGAGCTTTAACGACCAGATTAGTAATAAACATACATACTTCCAAATACATATTATACATAAATGTTCGTAGTAATGTTGTGTAGGAGTTGTTTTTGTTAGAATAATATCCAGTCATATAAGGGACAAAAAAGAATCATCAAATGCAAGTTGGACTCACGAACGAAGGGTTCCGTACCATTATTTATTTATTTAAACTTAATGCACATCTTGTACATAGGCGGACTTAATGCTATTGGGCATTCTATAAAAACAGCAAAAAAACACGTTTGTTGCATGGAAGCACCTTAAATATTTATTTTATTCTGTTTTTGGATTTTTATTATAATAGAAAAACATTATTACATTTGTTTTTTTTTATGTATGGCCTGCCAAAATGACTCTACTTTGCCTGATGAAAGTATAAGGAAAATCCAAGAATGGTGGTCACCATACTCATTGCGAATGCAGACAATGCAATAATGCAGCATGGCGATTCACACCATGGCGGCTTAGTGATGCTTCTGCATCTTTGGGAAATATCAACGGTCATACTGTCACGGTTTATAAGATACAACCTAGCGTCAGACGGACGGACAGATGGACAGACAGACGGACGGACGAGGGTCCCGTTTTACCCTTTGGGTACGAAACCCTAAAAATGATCATGTTAACACATAATAATTTATCAATCACTCAGAATCACTAACATTTTATAAATAATATGAAAAAAAAATGCTCTGGCATTATTCAACCTTCTGCTGAAATGTATACACATCTTAATAAAACAAAAGAAAATCAAAAATGTTATTGTATATGTGTGTAATTTCATTTAGTATTCCTTTTGTCTTTGATTCAATGAAGAATTGTGAGTCATTTCCTTTTATCTCTTGTGTACGCTTCTTATGTTATTTCATCTTTGTTATATAATACTGCTCTGGATTTTCGTAAAGTTGTTCTAAACATGTTTTTTTAGATGTAAAAAGTTTCCAGACTTTTGTTTTTAACAATTAGAAAAAAACTACATATATTTTTAATATCTCTAGAAAATTCTTTCATCTTATGAATGCATAATGTCACGCCTGTTTCAGAAAGAGGTAGGCAGAGATATTAAATCTCATCATGCCGGGGACTTGATATAATTGCATATATACTCGTATTTCTTATTTAATTGTTAAGTATTTAACTTGCCTAATTGATAATATATTATTAAATGAACAATTTATTAGTTTATGCGATACTAGTTGTTGCCCGCAGCTCCGTCCGCGTGTATGTCGATTATTGCGGCAAATTATAGCCTATGTATTATTCTGATGTATAAGCTATATTACTGTAAAGTTTCATCTAAATCCGTTCAGTAGTTTTTGCGTGAAAGAGTAACAAACATCCATTCATCCATACTTACAAACATTCGCGTTTACAATATTAGTAGGATAAAATTTTAAGACATCAGTGTTAATATAAGTACGTTTATGTATTATGTTCAAGTTTTATAGCTCTGATTTCTCATGAACAGTTCATTCGAAATAGATAAGCGATCCATATAAGCCATATTCATTTTATTGCATTATATGTCTTAACCACTTACCCAAACAAATTAATTACTGATTCTTTTTTTCCCAAAAATGCCTGGTCAGTGGCAATATGCTTGCTACTTAATTTTGTATCCTGAACTTCAGAACCAAGATGTCCCCAAAAAGCGTTAACTACTTCGATTAAGTCATGTTTATCTGAACGAATGCCTCCCCTAAAAAGAACCAACCATCCCGGTCTTGGGCAGTCTGCATTTGACTGCCTCGTTGGTCTAGCGGTTGGCGTGTGCGACTGCTGATCATGAGGTCTCGGGTTCGATTCCCGGGTCGAACCAAAATGTTTGTATGATCTACAAATATTTGTTTCGGAGTTTGGGTGTTTTCTATGTATAATATGTATGTATTTACAAAAAAAAGTATATATGTATTTATATCAGTTGTGTAGTACCCATAACACAAGCTCTGCTTAGCTTTGGGACTAGATGGCGTTGTGTGTTAGATGTCCGAAATATTTATTATTTATTTATTCACCGCCAGTCACTTTCCTTCGTTCAGTAGTGAATGGCAATAGGCTGAAGAAGATATATATCTGGCAAAACGTCATTTTGTTTAATTTGGGATCAGATGGCAGTTTGTATATCAAGTAATTTTTATAAAACACCATTATCTTTATCAAGCACTATCATATCTATACTTCCTAATAAAGTAAGTCACAGTAACTACTTAACATTCCAAAGATATTTCAAATTTTGTCATTTTAGTTAAAAGATACCCAGCTAAGATATTTCCATCAGATCTTTTATCTTTAGTGTAGCAAATATTATCTCAATATTTGGGAATTTCATCACTAAATATAATACGAAAATGAGCTTTTAGCTTCATAACAATACTTTGTTATGCGAGTTATTTGAAGTGTAATATACTTACTCTAAACTAAATTACAGTCAAATGAAGTTGGAAAAGGTACTTGATAAAGAGGGATTTAGAGTGGAAATTGAGTTGTGCCTAAAATCGGATGAACGCTAAGTCTGGTGTTATGAATATTGATATTAGACGGCACAATAATTAGATTGGTATAGACTTTACGAAACTTGAAGTTGTATTTTTAACATAAATGAATAAATATGCAAAGATGAAAACTTTATAGATTTATAATTTACAGGAATTCAAAAGAGTCCAAATATGAAACAATACGATTGCAATACAATTTATAATTCATTACCTGGCCATGACATTATACACTTAATCCTATCTGTATTCTCTTTCTAATGAAAAACGTCTATAAAATATCAAATTAATTAATTACTAGCCCTAGACATCCAATATTATTAGGATTATGAACGTTAAACCCACCTGGCTACCAACAAGCGGTTTATTCTCTCTCCAAGGCACGTACCAACCTGCTCACGTAAAATTTCGGTCAAAGGCAGACCAGTTAAATAAATATCGCACCCAAAACCCACTTTATCACAAACTTAATCCGAATTGTAGCCAATCATGAAGCTTTAAATAATCTTCAATTAAAACAAAGTTATATGACAAATTAGTTTCCTAATCCAAAGAAAGTAAACGAGTAAAAAATCTTTTTCTTTTTAATCTAAGTTGGATTTCAAACAAAAGTTTAAATTAAAAAGTTTTTTGTCCAAATTGAAGTTTGATTATTTTTGTTATAACGATCAAATTAAGTTGACGGTCATACTATTTACTAGTTGGATTTCATCATCATCATCATCAGCTTATCGCAGTCCACTGCTGGACATAGTTTTAGGCCTCTCCAATTACACGCCACTTAGTTCGATTCTCGACTTCTCGCATCTAGCTCCTGCCAGCCGTCTTGCGCAAATCATCACTCCACCTGGCCTGCGAACGTCTTACATAAATTAATTTGGATATATACCGAGATACTTCTACGCAGAAAGGGATCACATATTTTTGCCTTCAATACACCTATAAGTTACTCGTAAGACTTCAAATCAAGTCAAATAAAACAATCATGAAATGATTAAAACTTTTAAAAGTAATAAATCTAGAAGAAAAGCTCAGATTTGCAATTCAACAAACATCTTTAACTTTCTATATATCAGTAGCTATACACACAAATGGCTAGACTGTGGGCAAATATTTGTACAATCTACAAATATTTGTTCCAATAAGGCGTTCAACTCTTGAAGTTAAGTAAAATACGTTTTTTCTTACGTCTACTCCAATGTTCATTTAGTACATCATACTTAATATCGATTTAATGTGCAAGATATAATGAATACTTGCAATAAACAATTACCTTGAAAATTTTACAACTCCATACATACATACATCCTACTAATATTATAAATCCTACTAATATTATAAACGCGAATGTTTGTAAGTATAGATCGATGGATGTTTGTTACTCTTTCACGCAAAAACTACTGAACAGACTTGGATGAAACTTTACAGTAATATAGCTCATACATCATACATTTGGGGGTGTAGTGGGTGTTTTCTGCGTCGGATCCACCAAGTCGGCTCTCGGGCGGTGGAAACCGTGTTAAAATCGTAGGCGCTCACAACTCTCACCAGTGGCTCCACGAAGCTGCTTGCAAGCAGCGGCCACACCCTGGTAACCATGTCGACTCATGGGCCAAACCTGGTAGAGGGTGCTTGAGTGCTCCGCACTCAAGCTTTGCGGTCGCTCCCCGCATACTGCATAGGGTCTGTCCTGGCCAAATGGCAACCCACCTCCGGTGGCGGGACAGCTAGGCATAGTGGAAGGCCTTAAGGGCGACGATAGGGGCCATATTGTTATCGTACGGCCAGACACTGCATCCAGTCCCCCTCCAGTTGTAGCGGTTACCGTTCCACTGGGTCAAGGGAGATGTGGACAAGAGAGTGCACTTGTGTTTGCGCATACACTTGTGCACTTTAATATATCCTGCGCAAACGACTGTTTCTGCTTGCTGGACTCCGAGATCAAGTCCTATGGCGATGGGTGATGGTAGAGAGGTCCAGTAGTGATGCTTACTGGGTTTTGTCCTAAACCTGCACATGGGCGGCTTAGGGAGAGTGGTCGCTCTCGCACTGCATTGGAGTGACAGTGTGGCTCGGCAGCACCCTATGTGACGAAGCAGCTCTATTTAGAGAGGCACTGCTTCCCCCACTCAGCCGGGGAAGGGACTAGAAAAGGTGTACAAAGACAGAAAGTGTGTGTAAAGAAACAAATGCTTACTCCAAATTAATATGGGGGGCAGCTTACCACGGCTGTCTGCGCATCCATTCATCGTGGTCGATATAATAGAAATAAAGAAATTAAATGTATTACTTTTGGTGCATGGAATGTGCGCACATTATTAGACCGTCCATCTAACTTATGCCCTGAGCTTAAGACTGCCATAGTTGCTCGTGAGCTCGGGCGCTACAATGTGGACATAGCGGCTCTGAGTGAGACGCACTTGGCTGGCGAGGGTGAGCTCATAGAGCGCGGTGGTGGTTATACCTTTTACTGGAAGGGAACTGATGCTGGCGAACCTAGGCGATCTGGGGTAGGATTCGCCATTAAAACGGGCATCGTCTCAAAACTAAATGACCGTCCAGTTTGTATATCTGACCGGATTATATTGTTGCGCCTTCAACTGGATACGAAGAACTTCCTTAATGTCATCAGCATTTATGCTCCAACCATGGATAAAGGTGATGAAATTAAAGACAAATTTTATGAAGAGGTTACGCGCACGATAACAAAAATACCATCTAAAGAACAAATACTTTTACTCGGAGACTTTAATGCGCGGGTCGGTCGAGACTTTGAGGCATGGCCAGGAGTGCTTGGCAGGCATGGGATCGGGAACATGAATAGTAATGGCCAGCTGCTACTCAGTCTTTGCGCTCAATTTGAACTGAGCATAACGAATACCATGTTCAGACTCCCTGCTAAGTATAAGACCACCTGGATGCATCCGAGGTCCAAGCATTGGCACCTCATAGATTATGCTGTGGTTAGGCGGCGCGATTTGGCTCAGGTACATGTCACACGCGTGATGCGTGGAGCGAATGCCTGGACTGACCATAGGCTTGTTGTCACAAAACTGGCACTGCGACTGCATAGGCCCCGCAGAACTAATAAACCAAGGCCGCTTCATCTCAACTTAAATGGGTTGCAGAAGCCGGAGGCACAAGAAAGATACAAACAAGCCATTAGCAGCATTGTGTCACACCTTGATGTTAGCTGCGGAGAACTAAAACCAAAATGGCAAGAACTAACTTGTCAAGTAACCAAAGCAGCACTCAATACCCTAGGCCAAAAACCGAGACGCAACAAAGACTGGTTTGATGATAACAATACACTGCTAACTGACGCTTTGAATAGGCATCGATCTCTTTTACACCGCAGTTATTCATCACATCTTCACTCTAGTGATAAAATTAAAAAGAGTTCAGTAGAACTGCGAAATTTCATCCGCGGTGTAAAGGACGCATGGTGGAAAGACAAGGCACAGTATATGCAGTCGTTGGCGGATTCAAACCAATTAGGAGACTTTTTTGGTGAATTACGTGTATTGGTGGGTCTACAACACCAAGCAAACGTGCCTTTAAGGTCTAGTAACGGCACCTTACTTACAAGTAAAGAGGATATACTGAGGCGCTGGGTCGAGCACTTTAATACCTTACTCAATATAGACCGAGTAGCGGACCTTAACTATATATCAGCTATGCCTGCGCTCCCTCAGGTCGCAGCGCTTGATGACCCACTAACGCTTCGTGAGGTTGTCGATGCGATAAAGCAGCAGCGGAATAACAAGGCAGTGGGTAGCGATGGGATCCCTGGTGAGCTGCTCAAGTATGGTGGGAATGACCTGCATGAAACTACTTGGGAGCTTTTCTGCCGTATGTGGGAGGAGGAGATAGTGCCAGACTCTTTCACAGTATCAGACATCTGCACACTGTATAAAGGCAAGGGTAACCGCGCTGAATGCAATTCCTACAGAGGCATATCACTATTGTCGGCTCCAGGAAAAATCTTTGCGAGAGTTCTTCTAAATCGGTTACTGAAATTGTCCGAAAAAACTTTACCTGAGACCCAATTTGGGTTTCGTCCGAACAGAGGTACGTGCGAGGCAATCTTCTCTATTCGCCAGCTGCAGGAAAAATGCAAAGAACAGTCACAGCCACTGGTCCTCTGCTTTGTGGACTTGGAAAAGGCCTTCGATAGTGTCCCTCGAGAGGCATTGTGGATTGTGCTGCATAAACTCGGTTGCACTGATAAATTTATACGGCTATTACGACTACTTCATGATGATTTGAGTTGCCGTATCAAAAGCAGGAATGAGCAATCGGTGTTTTTCCGGGTCGCTTGCGGGGTAAAACAAGGCTGTGTTTTGGCACCCACCCTATTTGCATTATATTTTGCGGTAGTTATAAGAGACTCCCTGCAGAGCAATGCGAGGGGTGTACATATTCGTTTTCGAACTGACGGCAAGCTCTTTAATTTGACCCGATTGAAAGCATACACTAAGGTTTCTTACGACTTTATCACCGAAGTCATGTACGCTGATGACCTGTGTTTCGTGGCGGAATCCCCAGAAGACCTGCAAGAGTTGATGGACAAACTTAACAAGTCTTGCCGTGTATTCGGTCTAAAGATCAATATCACCAAGACTGAGGTCATGGCAGCAGATACCGTTAACCATGGCCCTCTGAATATACGACTGGACGGTGCTGTCCTGAAGCAGGTGGACAAATTCAAATACCTGGGTAGTACCTTGACAAGTAAGGGTGACCTCGACGCAGAAATCAACAGCAGGATTGGTGCTGCTTCGGCAGTATTTGGCAGACTCCGTGAGAAGTTATTCCGCTCACATGACCTAAAATTACAAACGAAGATCAATGTGTACATGGCCATCGTCTTACCGAACATTCTATACTCTTCAGAGACGTGGTGTGTGTACAGGAGACATATACGTACATTAGATCGTTTCCATCTCAGGTGTCTCCGCAATATTCTGAACATTAAGTGGTCCGACCGTGTTAGGAACACGGATGTTCTGCGGAGAGCTAATGTTTGCGGCATTGAGGCTTACCTTATGCGCCGTCAACTGCGGTGGTCTGGGCACGTTGTAAGAATGTCTGACGAGAGGGTCGCAAAGCGCATCTTTTACTCTGAACTCAGGGACGGAAAGCGGAAACGCGGCGGCCAGTTCCTCAGATACAAGGATGTTCAGAAGAGACACATGAAGAGATGCAATGTGGATACCTCTCGCTGGGAGGATTTGGCTAGGGATAGACCTGGTTGGAGGCGTATGGTTCACCAGAGTGTTTATACCTTTGAGGAGCAAAGGAGATATGGTCTCGATTTGAAACGCGATCATCTCAAAAACAAACCACCCGCCGAAATAAAATACAATTACCTAAATGGGGTGCTTACTTGCCCTCACTGTGCACGTTCTTTCAGTGCCAAGATAGGGTACGTAAGCCACACCAGAGCGCACGCCCGAAACCTGGATGCTCAGACTTAAACAGTCACCATAGCCGAAATCGGCAAGGGAATATATATACATCAGAATAACACATAGGCTACTATTTGCCGCGATAACCGACATATACGCGGGCGGAGCCGCGGGCAACCACTAGTACATAATAATATTATTAACTTGAAAGTAATTCAGTCTATCTGTCTGTGACGCTTTCACGGCTAAACTGTTGCATCGATTTCAATGGTATTTAACATGGAGATACTTTGATTCTTGAGAAAGGACATAGGCTACTCTGTACGGTGATAACTGACATAGATGCAAGTGCAGCTGCGGGAAAATTCTAGTAAATATAATAAAATTATATAAATACAATATATAGAAGAATAATTTAGAAGACGATCCAGAATTGTATAGGTTACTGTAGGTTTGTACTTTTACTACATATATCTGACACATTCAGACATCGCCCCCAATAGATGTTGTATTTTTTTTTCAATATTTATTTTAATGTATGGCCTGCCTAAATGACTCTACTCTACCTGATGGAAAGCATAAGCAGAATCCAAGAGCGGTGGTCACCATACTCATTACGGATGCAGACTATGCCACAATGTAGCATGACGACCCACACCATGGAGGCCCAGTGATGCTTCTGCATCATTGGGCCTCCGGTCACGCACTCACTCACACACACACGAAACACGACAGCACGAACGCTGTCATTTCACGTTCGTGCCTGCCCGTTCGTCCCGAAATCAGCGTGGCTACATAGATTATACATACATCCGTTAAATACTAAGGGAACTTGCACGGCAAATGGATTAATCACAAATCCGTATTCAATTAGCAAAGTATACCTCGAGTATCGTTTGTAAATGAAACTCTACGTGTCTTACATAGCTTAGCATTGTGAAGCGTGCTTAATGAATACGGACGCAGGTATATGCAGAATGTTTAGGAATTGGACACGATTTCTGGGAAATACATGTCTACTATTCTAAATCTATAAAGCAATTAATATTTCAAAGATTCTATTACACGCATTCAAATATATTGCGAAATTTAAATATTTGGTAGAAGTTACAGCAGGATTTGGCTTGATACCTTTCTAGTTATAATACAATATATTAATTGAATGATACAAGAACTAATGATTTCTATAAATAAGGAAAATAAATTACATATGTAAACTTAAAAGCAGTATTTTTACTTAAGTTTTTGCTGACAGGTTCTAGTTGAATCTGACTAATTAAAAGCTACTATATTATTATTCAATATTATCTGTATATTTTAAGTATATTCTGCTTAAAACTTGGGACTAGATGGCGTTGTATGTTAGCTGCCTGAAATATTTATTTATTTATTTTTAGTGGATACAATGACTGACACTTTTCCTTCAACATAATTATATATTATAAAATAAAAATAATAACATCACACACGTCACACACGGCCGTCGGATCTAAAGCCAAGTAGAGACCAAGGTTATATATCTCTAAATACACACATATTATAGATAAATTACACCCAGATACAGATGGAATGATGATCGTACTTATCACACATTCATTTGTCTCAGGATAGAAGTAATTGCAAACTTGTACAATTATGATGACAGGCTATGTGTATTCTTGTTTTCTTTTTCGTGAATACAAAAAAATGCACAACATAAAAACTATTTTAGCCTAAAGCGTGCTTGCTTGACTCTCGGTTGGTCAAACAAAGTTAGAATTTACTATTTTGAATGAGAGGAAAATGAACAGCTTCACGTTTGAAACAAGCAAAATATCAGTGTGTATGTGTGTACGGGAACACACAAAATGTATTCCTAAATAGTCCTGGGGGATTGTCGACTGTACGCAAAAGTGTTTTACTGAAGTATATTCCGCTTGAAAAGAAGCACAAGGTTTTGGATTTCTGACTTCATTTTAGTTGGAAAATAAACGTAATTTTGTTTGCAATTATGATCAAAAACTTTTGTTCTTTTGAGAATAGTGGAGAACTTCCCGATCCAAAGGGAATGCTTTACTTTTTGATACCCATATGATATTATTAATAATAATTGTAACTACAACTATACAATTGGATATAAAATAGAAAGTAAATAATACTAACTTAATTTCGAATTAAGTATACCTTTGTACATGATGTTTTCTTGCATATTTTATATTTACGTGTTGAGTGTGTACAATTCTAATATTAATTATCCTGTTTGTTACGCTTTCACGCGAAAGCTACTCAACAGATCATCATGAAACTTTGTACACATATTATTGGATGTATTATAAGTAACATAGGATGTTTTTATTAAATATAAGCGAAGATGCAAGCGATAGCTAGTAAAGAATAAATATATCTTCAATACTTGTGAAAGTAGATACCTATAGAATATGTTCCCGTGATGTAAAAGGTTAACAGTCCTTGTGAAATAATCGAAGATCTCGTTGACCTCATGATAAAAAGAAGTACCTATAACATTTATGGTGACTACCTCCATACTGCATTAAAATACATAAAAAAAAAATTCAGTACCATCTACCGAAGATGCCCCGAACTACGAGGAAACTTCTAAATATATCAACTCGTCTGGTCGGAGGGAGGATACTATATGTTGGAGGGATATGACACCCGTGGCTTAGACGGCTATAAGTCCACATTAACATTTAGAGAGCACACAGTTTATAGCAAAATAGATTGCTAATCACTCACAAAAATCAATTTCACTAACGGGATTATTAGGGGCATATGTAACTGAAAAAAATACACCGATAAGGGACAGAATCTCGTAAATAACGTACTAGAATGGTATAGCATATACATATATGCACAGTCTCTTAACATTTTTGGATTGGTAGACAGAGAAACATTAACCGTCCTTATTATGGTACCTTTAATTTTAATCCTTTATTTACTTTACGAAGTTTGATTATTTAAGTTAATAAACAAGCTTTACTCCAAGAATTAAATGATGAATTGGATGAAACAGAATGTAATCCGTAGCTCAAGCAGGATTTAATAAGAACAAAAATTATTGGAGGTGATTTTGGTTCTCACTTTGAACGATAAATTCCGAATAATTTACAGGCATATCTGAAAAGATTTCCCGTAGTATAAAACTTGGGACCAAATATTAAAAAAGTCAAAACGTGGCATCGAGCCAAACGTTCCCATTTCCCTGTATTGCAATACTCACTGTTTGCGTCAAAAGCGTCTGTGTTAAATTTATGTGATTTACTTTTTGCACTGATTTCTACAGCAAAATATTATATACATATTTGTTAATTTTATCAGAAATTTGCTAATCATAGTGTGAATTTAGAATATTTTATAGAAATATTTTATCTACTATGAAATTAAGGCATTGCTCAGTATGGGTTTACGTATATCGGATTTACATCAATTAACACATTTAAATTTGTAATCTAAGCCCACGCTATATCGGATTTATGTAAACCAAAATAATATATATATAATCTATAATGAAGATTCAAGATCAAATCTATTTCGGGTATAAGCGGCTGATATGTTTTTTTTTTGGAACGAAGTTCCTTATTTTTACCTTGTTGTCCAAAAAGCGTCCGTAACGTAACACTCGGGCTTGAATCCCGGGTCGGATCAAATATTTGTATGATCTGCAAATATTAGTTCTTTCGGAGTTTGGATGTCTTTATTGTATAATATGTATGTTTTGCAAAAAACTTTATAAAAAATATAATAATTAATATTTTCTTTACCCTTTCTAATTTAATTTATTTCCTGAACGAAAAACTTTGTAAAGCGCCATCTGTAAGTTGTATCTATTATTATATTTTATGATAAGGAATTTCGTTCCTATCTGATGTCCCACGACACCACACGACTTTTTTTGATAATAAAAAACCCGAAAAAACTAGTGGCACGGGTCACCTATCCTACACGAAAAGAAGATTTTCATGATTTGTTCGAGTCTGGTTAAGGTTGACTCTACTCTACCTGATAGAAAGCATAAGTAGAATCCAAGAGTGGTAGTCACGATACTGCGAATGCAGACAATGCAGCTTGGTGACCCATACCTTGGCGGGCTAGTGATGCTTTGCATCATTGGGCCTCCGGTTTCGCACTCACCAACGAAACACGAGGGCACGAACGCTGTCATTTTACGTTGATTTTCCGTTAAGTTTTTTTTTTGGTGCTATCAAAGAAAAATTGAATTAATATCAAAAATTAAAAAAGAAAATAAAATACTGCATAAATAAAAAATTAATTTAATTGCATAAGTTGATAAAAATGCTATGCAATAGCTTTACCGCGGCAGTCCCCGAGTGCCACATGTCTTTTTAAACTGAATGGTTTTGTTTGATTGTTCCATCATAAAAAGGCTTGCCAGGTGCAAGCGTTCTTAAAACTATCATTTTCATTAAATAAATATTTTTAAATTGGATAAATAATCGTTATGGAATTTAAAAATCATGTGACTATGTGAATCTAGCATAAAATCACCTTTTGAAATAAAGTCTTATTTAACTTCACGCTATGACCAAGAAAGTGGAGAGCATTACTGTAAAAAAAGGTTACGATGTATGATAAAATAAATACGTAAAACGAACCTTAAGGGCCGTTATATTCGGCTCGTTTTACTTCGGTATAGTTTTTAAGTCATCAGAGTGGAACCGCTTTACATCATTTGTCATGAGTATTTCACTAACCCCCTAAGGAAGTCATATAAATTACCTAAAAAAATACTCCAAGGAAAATGTTGTACCAAAGATTACGTAGAATTTCTTGGCGAATACAAATTGAAGGTAATTCATACTTGTGTTGTTGTTTCGTGAAATCGTAAAGTCGAATGCCGTGGGGACTAAACTTTCGTTAATCAACTTTTTATTCCCTTTTACATTTGTCACCAATCTTAACAATATCATTTTATTTATACTTCTTTTCCCAAGATGATAAATTCGTGTGATTTTATACAAGTATATGAAAGGTATTGATCTCGAAACGAAACTTTGAAATTCGAAATGAAACTTTCGTATTTTGTTCGTCCTCATGATTGCGGGGGTCCGATGCCATATTTACATTATAATATTAAGATTTTCAATATTTTTACGGAATAGGGGACTACGAGCAGACGTACCACCTGATGGTAAGCGATTACCGCCGCCAATGGACACCCGTAACACTAGAGGCGCCACAAGTGCGTTGCCGACCTTTGAGGGATGGCAAAAGGGATGGAGGTTGGAGTTTGGGGTATGGGCTTCCGGTATCCTCACTCATTTGGTGAAACAGGCGCAACAACGCAGGCGCTGTCTCACAACGGTTTTCTGTGAGGCCGATGTATCACTCCGGTCGAGCTTACCCATGCATGCTGAAGTATTTACGTTTGCAGTTAAACTTTTTTGTCAGTGTAGTTAGACAATGGCATGATTGTGTTTACATTTTAGTAGCGAACATTTACCCATAGGCTCCATTTAGAACGACGCGAACTATCTGCGCGGACAGTCCGCGTCGCACTGAATAGCGCCATATTGTTGACGTGTCTATCTTACCAAAATTGGACTTTTTCCTATATTTTATATGGATATACAAGTCAAAGAATACTCTGCTTGATGGAATGCACGAGCAACTCTCTATGACATTCGTACACATATCATTATCTCAGATAAAAAAGCAACGGCAGGACATAGGCCTAATGAGATCACGGATCTTTTTCATTTAAGTAACTTCTCCCCTCGCAACGGAACTATAACAAACATTAAACTATTTACTTAAGGAAAATAAAACAAATACACTTATATGAAAATTGCGTTCTTGACTGTTAAGGTCTTTGGTAGGAATACTGATATTTTTACTTTGAAAAACCTTCAGAGGAACAACCACAAAACGGTAGTTATAGTTTTAATTTTCGTAATAAAGTTACTATGTACCCAGTCCACACTCAAGTTGCCGCTATCTCAGTAACTTAACGAAACAATTTAAAATTATATATTCAGTGTGGACCGTAATCAGCAATAAAATATTCCCCCCAAGTCTTATTGCCTTATCTATTTCATTAAGATTCAAGACGAAAAATTATAAAGCTTTAAGAGTAATAATGACACTATATTTGAGTTATATTTAAAAGTTTTTTTAATGTTTAGGTGATAAAGAAGAAGATGGGTCACTAGATATTAATATTGATAGGTCACTCAGTGGAGGAACGGAGTCATATCCCTTCAGAAAATTCTCCGAGGAGATCATACCTGACGAGCCACGGCCCAAGACAATTCAATTTTAAGATGAATTGTTATTTTTATTAAGTTTTTATTTCCTTATTGTATATGTTTTTTTGTGCAGTCATAAAGCAATAGATATAAGTTAACATCTCTATCGCGTTAGGTCTACCTGCAATGAAAGTGAAGAAGTTGTAACACGTGAATAAACGAGAAGTTGTAATTAACTAATCGGAGAAATTTTATATCGTGACACAGGATTACTAGATTATACGAGACAGTTCCTCCGTAATTCGGTGTGTCTTCGGTAGAAAGTTGAAAGTACCCTTATGGTTACTATCTTCACTCATTGACTTTTCCAACTTCAGTGACATGAGGAGTTTGGTACTAGTAACCTTACTTATGGTGAAAAGTGAAAAAAAAATTGCTTCAAACTGGTATCTTTCCGGTCAAAAACACGTAGAATATTTTTTTTGTATTAAAAAGTCAATTGGAAGTAATCGTTTCAGAGTGGTAGAAATACATTCGGAAAACAAAACGCTTTAGCTTTTTCTTCTTGTGCCGAGTAGTCCAAAACTGGAACTCACTACCAGCACACGTGTTTCCCTTCCACATTGATCCTGGGCACTTTAAATGGGACGTGAAAAAGCGTTACTTATTTATTTGTATAGATTAACATTTTCTCGTGACTTTGTCCGTATTTAATCGATAATTGTGATATTTCTATGGTATCTATTTAAAATATATTTTGCAAAGAAATTAATATTATAGAGGCACCAAAACATTTTAAATAAAAAAAGTAATGTACCATAGTCCATAACACTTTACAACGCGTGACTACGGCTTTTGAAACTTGTTTGATTCTTTTTCAGCGTCGTTTTTTGCCGTAGTTGGGTTTTAGTTTCTCCTTTTTTTTATTAACTACCTTTATTTGTTAAATAGCACAATGTTTCAGATAAGTACCTGAAACTTGTAAAACTAGTATATTGCCGACTTAAAATAGGATGAGGTTCTCAATTCGACTGTATTTCTTTTTGTTTGTTTCCTCAGAACTTTCTTTTCATTTGCAAGCCGATGCTTCCTGTGTTTGCCCATTTCAATTTGGTGCAGTTCTGGAAGTCTGTTTTTTGTTACTTCCTGATTATATAAACTTTTATTCTATTCTATTCCATTCTATTATTATCAACTCAAGTTATTATTTATAGTTACTATTACATTCTAAACGAGCGTCCTATTTACTCCATTCTAACAGTATACAATCCTTCACCCCAACTATTTTTTTTTTAGACAGAACCAAAACACCAATCATATCTATAAAAAAAATTACAAAGAGATGTAATCAAAAATGTCGCTAGATATACAAATCTTTTTTTTATGTATGGCCTGTTATAATAACTCTAATCTGCCTGATAGAAAGCATAAGCAGAATTCAAGAGTGGTGGTCACTATACTGCGAATGCAGACAATGCAACAATGCAGCATGGTGACCCAAACCATGGCGGGCTAGTGATGCTACTGCAACATTTGGCCTCCGGTCTCGTACTCGCAACGAACCATGAGAACACGAACGCTGTCATTTTACGTTGATTTTCTAATCAAAATCAATCAAAACCAACTAATATCTTGCCTCGTTTAATTGCTAGAACAACTGTACACTAGCAGTGCACGTACCTCGGTGACGATCACAAAAAGTACCCAATTAAAACCGTCCACAGAACTAATTGGATTAACTAACGAGGTTCAAGCTCTTATTTACAAACCGCATGGAAGCTCCATTTATTTTTAGATGTGTTTTATAGTTAATGGGACTGTTATTTTAGTTTTATTTTATACAATTATTGTGTACATTTAAAGAATAACGAGATGGAGTTTCAGAAAACTATTACACGATTTCGTAAAACTGTTTTAAAAATGTATGTAACCTATATCACTCGCTACTATTACAAATCTATTGACACTTTATTAATTAAAGTCGGTTAAGGGAATTAGGCGTTAGGCCGATAGATTTTAAGAAAAATAAAGTTTGAAATACTTATTAATGATGCTATTACATAAATAGATATTATAATTAAACAATATATTATCAAAAATAAATCGTTCCACTAATCATTTTTTTGTGAAAGTTGTCATCCGTATCTAGCTATATTTTACGAGGTATTGTTTCTTATAACACATCTCTAAACCGCTCGAGCGCCCGCTCCTAACCCGCTGGTTTCGTAAACGGGTTAGCGTTCCCGCTACGCCTCCCGCTCCACTCCCACTCCGCTCCCGCTCCGCTCCCGCTGACTTCGAAAACGCGGCCTTACAGTTGAACATACAAACATACATACAAAGACTACCAAATCTTTTAACTTTCATTTTGGCTTCAACGTAGTCAGGTTAAAAGGAGAAATGTTTTCAATTGTTTAACTACGATTCTAGTAATAATTTAATTTTAATCCCATATAACAAACGATGTACAGATCGATGAAGTAGTATTACTTTAATCCTTAAAAACGTTCCCACACGGTTAAGTTTTTTAAAATTGGAATATCATCTAAAGAAAACTTACAATTTGAAAAACAAAACACTTTATAAGTAATTCAGAAATTATTTTTGTACTTTTGAACGTAGGTACAACAAAAACTTATTACAGTGAATCTAATAAATAGTTTTTTAGTTTCCTTCTAAAAATATTTTATTTGGTTCCTTCCTGATGTTTGTTGGCAGACTCCTTAGACTGTAAGGCACTTTTTCTTCTTTTTCAAGTTTTTATATTTCTGTCATCATAGTAATTATGCGCTGTTGGAACAATAATTTATCTGCCGTTGGTCATCGAGTGAATACTGTGTTCACCAGTGACCCTCTTCAAGTCACTGAGTATGCATTTTTTGTATTTTTATCAAGCTGAGTTGAGTCATTTTGGTAGGCTTTCGAAAGAAAAAAAAATAGCGAAGAATTTAATTCAGTAGTGTAGTAATTTTTTCTTTATTATTTTACAGAAAAAAATATTAGTTACAAGACTTTTCTCAAAGGGAATATTGTATAAGAAATTACTCAGTAAACAGTGAAATCTTGTAGATGTTATCTCCTTTGTGCTGGGCAATTAGCTTTTGTTTTTACCTAGTTTTAATTAGTGAATTATTTAGTTCTAGAATGTAGCTTTGAAGAGTAAGTTATTAGTTTGTTAGGGATACTCAAAGGTAGCAAAAAAGTCTGGATTAGAATTTGCGCAAATTTTTGTCTGGACCTGTACTAGAAACGGCTTTTCCCAAAAAATTGGTTCTAGTTAGTGAATTACTACTACATTTAATTATACTGTCTTCATCATATCACCATCAAGACTTGATAAAAGTCCATTGTTTGACATACACATCACCGTGGGAGAGCCACGCTTCGGAATGAATGGGCCGGCTCGACCAGAGTGATATTACGGCCTCACTGAAAACCGGTGTGAAATAGCGCTTGCGCTGTGTTTCACCGAGTGAGTGAGGATACCGGAAACCCATTTTTTTTTAACATGTGGAAACCCCCTCGGGCCGTCATCCCGCCGGGGTTTGCGGCGGGGCGGTGTGTCGGAATCGAACCGACTAAAACCACACGGTGTGCCACTCTGCGCCTGAGACGGGAGGGATCCGGGAACTGCTGTTATTAACACATCCGGACCACAAGATACCGGAGACTCATACCCCGACCCCTCCCCACATCGTTTTCCCCATCCCCCAAAGGTCGGCAACGCACTTGTGACGCCTCTGGTATTGCGGGTGTCCATGGGTGGCGGTAATCGCTTACCATCAAGTGATACGTCTGCTCGTTTGCACCCTATAACATTAAATAAATAAAAACATAGGCCTCTCCTTAGCAACGAGGTTTTGGCCTATTACGCAACGCTGCGTTGGTCAGCCGAATTGGTATTCGATTAGTTTCAAGTTTTCCTTTTCTTTGCTATGATGTTGTTCTGTGTATTTAGTGGTCCTCCCTGAGTTGGCTTTTGCAATATCCAAGGGCCACGGAAGAAATAGGCGTAGTGTCACTCCGTATTCTTAAAGCATCACCACATGGACAGTGAAATTATTCTGTAGCCGAAAAATATATTTTATTTATACGAAATCTAAGAAACTATATTAATACAAATAAATAAAATTTGAGTGTTTGTTTGTCATATTAAAAATAACCGCTTTTTACTAAATTCATATGTATGTATACACGGTACATATAACAAAAATGTATTTTAAAAAAAAAATTGTCTGTCTGTCTGTTTGTTCCGGATAGTCTCTGGAACGACTGGACAAATTTTGACGAGACTTTCACTAGCAGGTAGCTAATGATTCAGGGAGTAACTAAGGCTACTTTTTTTAGACTAACTTTGTCCCGCGGCGTTACTCGCGGTACGACAATAACCGCGGGCAGCACCGTGGGGTTCAGCTAGTAGTTTACATAGACCTACTTGCCAAATTTCAAGTTTGGTTTTTCATATAGTGTGGACATCCGCTAAGAACGGATTTCATGAAACTCACCCCTAAGGGTATAAAACGGGGGTTGGCAGTTTGTATGAACGTGCCATGTTTCTGAAGTAACGAAGACGTCTAAGACGTCAAATTCAAAATGTATGCTCTATAGATGGTGTGGAGGTGTACTAATATGTATCTTTAGAAATCAACCCCCTTTGGAATTAAAACCTTGGGGTTTGGGGGATAGTAGTTTGTAATGAAGTCTAATGTTATTGAAGTTAAGGTAATTATGGCAGAAAATGTTTAAATTGGATTTAAGTATAAGAATTATCAAATATATATATCAAGCTGCGCTCCGTGGTGTTACCCACTTATGGTGCAACAACAACCTCGGGTAACGCCGCTGGGCAAAGTTAGTATATTATAATCTACACTGAAGAGGTTGAAGAATGTAGTGTTTGAGGATATGAATAGTGTACAAGATCAAGACGTGACAGTATTTCCTAAAGTGTTAAAGTATAAAAAAATCTAATTAAAAATTATTTCAGATGTTAACAAGATTTTGGAATTAAATTTAAATATTTTCTCGAAAGAAAAACAATCAAAGGCAGTGTTTCCTAATTTGTCATTCTTAACGTGGCGTCTATTGTATTTGTTTACGAAAATTAAAAGCAATAAACTCTGCTCTTAGCACAAAGACTTGATATAATTAAACCAAATTCAATTATTTGAATATTTTTACATAAAATTTTCAGAAACAGATTTATGGAATGAAGTCACAATAGATCAGTCTTATGAACTCCAGTACATTTATTTCTTGATGATGGCGTTTAGTAAAGATCTGATCTTAAGCTTATGGTCCAGGATAAAAAGATGTGTAAGAAAACGACAATATGTTCTATTTCTAGTTGTATTTATGTACAATATGTACATATATTATGTATGTATATCGAAAGTAGCAGCATTCTGCCATGCTGTTTGAAATCAAATGAATGTGTGGTATGGTATCCTCACATCGTTAATAATTTCTAGATTGAATATATTTTCTATGGTAATTGTAGAAGATTAATGTACTTAAGCTATTGATGGAACACGTAGAAATTTTGAATTTGGCATTTCATATTCTTCAAATGCAAAAATGTCGTCCTATCATTTACAATGTGATTATCAATTAAAAAAACTTAACAAACTTGAAATATCAAAGGTATATAAACGCGGCTCTAGAAATGTTTCAAGTAGTTTTAACTTAAGGCATCTTAGTCTTAACAACAATGTATCTTGGTCTCATCTTTTCATGCAAGGAAAGGAACGTGTCCTGTAATTAGTCTTGCGTGAGTGTCGCGAGTAAACATTTGTAAGGTAAACAAGTACGGTAATTCACACGTTGAATTTTGTTTTTTACAAGACTAAGGCGTAGCGAAAAGAATAGGTAGCAGTTTTAGTAGTTACAGCACTATATATCCTACTAATATTATAAAAAGACTCACAAAAACTCCACTATGATGTATACTGCTTTAGTTTTGTTTTTTAATATTAGTTTATAATTTCTTTGGTACGTAAATTTTGTTATAGATACGGTAAAATAAAAACTATTTAACATCTAGCTGGACGCGGGCGTTCGATCTCGCTGCCTTTAGCACAGTCAATCCTTCCACCTTTCTTTCTACCGAGTGAAAAAGCAAGTAAAAAATAATCGAAACCTTACAATATTACAAACGTGAAAGTTTGTAAGTATGGATGGATGGATATTTGTTACTCTTTCACGCAAAGACTTCTGAACGGATTTGGATGAAACTTTACAGTAATGTAGCTAATACATCAGAATAACACATAGGCTATTATTTACCGCGATAACCGATATACACGCGGGTGGAGTCGCATACAAAAACTAGTGTTTTTATACTCGCCCGTTGTGATTAAACTACTTAACTGATTTGGATCAGATGTCAATAGATTTGTAATAACAATAAATCAATTTTATCGAAAGTTTTTACGTAATGGTAACTTTAAAGTACATGAATAACAATAATCATAATTTTAAACACCTTACCCGGCTTCCTGATAATAAATTAGGCTGACCTTGCAGAATCGAAGAAGATGGGATAAGATAGATTTCAATTAGAATAGTCGAGGTTATTACACAACAATTGACGAGGTAAAGTAATTATGAACTGAACCCTAATTGACTGGGCAATCAGGATCAGTCAACATTAGACTACTATAAGGTTAGTCCGATTAGGTTTCAAATGAAAATGAAATTCCTTGATAGATGTTATCGCTAACTCTCCCGAAAATTATCAGACCCTATATTTTCTATTTTACCACAAAATAAATACATATTATGTAATCTTGTTATATTTCAATTAGAACAATCTGCCTTAACGTTATACGGAGAACATAAAAACAAGATAAATATCCCGCAACTGGCAATTTGTCCACCGAGCAGAACAACTTAGAGAGGTTCATACTTTATTTGACCTCTCCGGGAATAAACGACAGTCGTAAAGCATACCTCCAACTTGTGAGTACCCTGTACCATGATATGCAAACTTGAGTCTTAGAGACAAGTCAGCCAGTTTAGATATTTACTTTCGTTGATTTCTAATTAAACTACTGCTCGAGATCTCATATACAGTAGTTACAAGGGTTAAAGTAATGCGTAAATATATATAGTGACTTTGAATTGGTCTTGTCCATATAAATATAGGTAGGAGATTTGCTAATTAGTATTAATTAGAATTAATAATACAGGAACTGTAAAATAGAACCGAAGCGCCACTCTGTAGATGTTGTGACAAAAATTTGCATGAATTGTATATATTGTTGACGTATACAAGCAGAAATCGTCCTCGTGGCATAGAAAATTATTAAATTATTAATAATAACAACTTACATAAATAAAACGTCAAAACAATAATAATCAATGCTTATAGATATATTTGATCACATAGATAGATATACATAGATAGATTTTATCAAGGTAGTACAGCCAGGCTGATTTTAGCAGGAACTGGCCGTCTCAACCGATGGGGTACTACCCTCTCACAGACATCCATCCTAAAGTGGCATCTTTCGTGCTATCGTGTTTCGTTAATAACTACCGGAGGTTCAATGATGCAGAAGCATTTCAATAGTCCGCCATAGCGTGGGTCACCACGCTGCATTACTATAGTAGTTACTCTTAAATTATGCTCATGTCTCTTTGGCAGGCTTATACAACAAATACTACCGGATTAAGGAAAGCAAATAGCATATAATCACATGTATTGATATTAGCTGATATCCCACCTATCCCCGACCGCAAATAATGGGAAAAAGCTACGACCGTATCAAATCTAACTAGCACCAAGACTCCACATTAGTCAAATCAAATATTCACAGCCCCAAATTGTGTACTATTGAATTCCTCTTACAAACTTCCGTCTATTTTAACGTCACTTCCATAAATACCATTAAAGCGAGAGGTAATATTTTATAATGGATACTAGCTGTCCCGGCAAACGTCGTTTTGCCATAACTACTAATAAATTAAAAATTAATTAAAAAACATTGTCTAGCGGACAAAATTGTGAATCTAAACCATTCCCAGATCCCCTTGAACACACACAAAAAAATTCATCAAAATCGGTCCAGTCGTTTGAGAGTAGTTCAGTGACATACACACTCACAGAAGAAATATATATATAAAGATTGATAATAACGGTGAATAAAATTGATATCTATCAATATATTCTTCAAATTCTTCAATCTTAGATAAGATACGAAAAAAAATAGAGTTGCGTCTATCTGCCTCACAAAAAATTTTAACTTAATAAATTTAATTATCACACAAGGAACAATTAAAGTTAAATATCAGCGCACTGTTATTATTTAATTTATTCAATTAGATTCCATATTTTATACTTCCAATTAAGTTAATTAAATTTTGAACCCGTGAATCCATAAGAACTAAAACTGGGCACTGACGAGCCAACTCGATGCCTTAAACATGTTTTTAAAAATATCCATTAACTTTACTATCAGTTGAAGATACTCAATAGAGTATCTTCAACTTACCTTCGGAACTAATGTTAACGTTACCTTCGGAAATACAGCCATGACAAATATCTCATGGCTGTATTTTCGAAGGTTACAGACTTAATAGCCCGTATTTGAATTAGACTTATGAATGCTACTGTAAATTTATGTGTGAATATGGAGGGATGTACCAAATACATACATTTAACAGTAATGTATTTGTAAACCTACCCAGAAGATTGATTGCTTCCAAATGTTGAATCGAAAAGTTGTAATAAAAGCGAAAAGTATAACGAAGCAATTCATTACGAAACTGGGCTATACCTCAAATTTGCTTCACAATGCTTCTTTTATATAAAACCGAGGAACATGTATCGAGGGAGCGAGTAATGTAATAGGTAAAAATACTCTGTATCGCGTTTTTACCAACACGCTCACGCCCACGCACATTCTACTGAACATATGGACAGGAATTTAAGCAAGTTCTTAGCATAATTCATAATGCTTTACAGGAATTATAAAAGAAATTTGTAAGAAGGCTTATATGAGTGTTGACGTTTATGCCGAGTCTCATCTTTTAATACAGTTCACTGGCTGCATTTTACCTCGAGAATGTAACTATGTCTTTTATGAATAAAATTTCGTAATCACAATTTGAGTATTCAAAATATGAAAGGTGTAACTATGAAGGGTACGGGTGTTGTGTCCCTCCAATACAAAGGGAAAATCCTTCGACCAGGCGAGGTGATCATGCATGGCGGGCCACGTCCCAATGGTTGATGTTGGAATATTGCATTTTATTCTAATCGGTGCGAGAGCTTCGTTTTCGCTATTCAGGATTAGTGGTTAGGCCGTAGCTGTATATATCTTTAGTAGAGGGTCCTGTATGAGGATGTCTATATAAGTTACGTACTTAGGTATCTACTTTAACTTTGATTATCTATATAATTGTCACTAAACCACTGTGTGTTTTACAAACTTCTCATTTCGCACTATCAACCGGTGAATCAAATTATCACCTGCTGTATTTTCGTACCGAAATAACCTTTAAAACGGAGATCGTTTTTTGTTTCTTCGGAAGACAGTCCCCATTTCATCTTATCCTCATTTTTTATATTTTATAACATTAATTTCATCACGACGAAGACTTAACGACTTGAAGACTTATGATTTCAAGACTTTAAACACTTGACATTGGCAGAAATAGCTGATCCGAGAGATCCGGCTGATTGCCATTTCATCAAAGAAAGAAAGAAAGAAAACCTTTAAAACAATAGAGCAGAGAAAATCTCAAAAGCTGGCAACGCAATCAGTAAAACGATTTAGATTTATGTATTTCATTTTAACTGTTTAGGTACAATTTCTTACCGTATGTTTCTAGGTTCTAGAACAACGTGGAAACAAAATGATAGGTGAAAAATAAGGGATTCAATCCCCCTTATCGTGTCACGCGACATAACTGGATATTACGTATATAGGATTCGGTCACAATATCAGCGGAAAACGAGTTTCGACTGTCAATATATTCTCTTGCGAACTTCGTTGCACCCAACAGTCAGTGAATGAGCGGACGTTATGACTGGTGTTTTTGTTCAATGTTTTTTTTTATTGGCAAATTTCATATTTATTTTAATATTTATTATCCTATTCCAAATGATGACAAATCCGAAGTCACGAAAATTATTAAATTGTTCCAGCTGTTCTTGAATTTTTTTTAACACCCTGCATACTAAATTTCTATGAAAACAGTTGTAGCCGCACAACAACAACAATATCTGACGATACAGTTTCGATGTTAGAAATTCATGAGACAAATAAACATAGAATATAAACCAATATGTTTGACGCCATCACATCGATGATATCATCTAGCAAAAGGCAGTAACGCACCAGTGACTTTTAGTATGTAAGTGTCGATGACCAGTGGTAGTCCTTTACCATCAGAATAATTACCTTTTAGTTCTACACCCATGTTAGAAGACATATCATAAATTTTCAAAAGAACTTGTGAATAATTCTGTCGTTTTTATTACAAAAATAAACTCAAAAATTTCTTACAGGTTCTTTAATACGCCTAAACTTTACTATGAAATATGCTGAGAGATGTGCACCATTAAATATTAAAAACTTATGTAGTAAAAGTAGCGTTCCTTTTTTGTGATTCTCTTCAAACCTGCCTAGTATTTTAATTTCATGCAAGATTGATCCTAAATACTGCCAACCTTAGACCGTGCCTTATGGGCCTACCACATGCGCAAGTATCATTACAGTTCTACCTGAGCAGGCCGGCTTGTACATGTGACACCATGCGTGCAGTAGGTAAAACTGTATTACGCGCCAACCCCATAGCGCGGTGTGAGAATTTTTCGACCTATTTAAAATTTTGCCTGCATAAGCCTGGCCTGCGCGTACTTGCCTGCGTGTGCTGGTTATATGTTCATTGTTCAAGCCACAGTTGAGGCTAGTGTCGTGTGGTGAGGCACGTGGCTGATACTAGCAGAAGAAATAGTTCCTCAATGGGAAACATTGTTTACACGTCGACGATTTTGACAAGAATGAATGCCGTGTAGTAGCTACGTTCGTGTTCAAGTACGACAGTTTAACCTGCGCAGTTATAACTGTGGTGATACTTGCGCGTGTGGTAGGCCCGTTAGACTTTATGTTGGCCATAGTTGTCAGAATGCGATTAATATAGTTATTATATTATAATAATGTCTGCAGTAGATTTAGACATACTTTTAAGCAATCTATTAGGTATAAGTTCATCTACTAATATTTCTTACTAGCTGAGCCATGGTGTATTCCGCGGTTGGTGTTGTACTGTTTCAACAAAAATTGCGGGTTGCGCCGCGAGGCGAAGTTTACCTATAAAAATAAGTAGCCTAAGTAACTCCTTATATCATCAACTATCTGCCAGTGTATCTCCTGTTGAAATACTTTCAGCCATTCCAGAGTTTGGCCGGAACAAACAGACAGACAAAAAAAAATTAAATTAGATTTTTTTAAAACAGACACTTTAACTTTTACTTGTATAGATCCTTCCTACTAATATTATCAACGCGAAAGTTTGCAAGGATATGTGTTTGTTGCTCTTTTACGCAAAAACTACTGAAGGGATTTGGATGAAACTTTACAGTAATGTAGCTTTTAGATTAGAATAACATTTAGGCTACTATTTGCAGCAATAACCGACAAACACGCGGGCGGAACCGCGGGCAACAGCTAGTTGTTATATAAAATCACGTCAACTCGTGATCTCCCGCGTTCAGTCGCACCTTGCTTTACTTATCTCCGTAAAAGAAAACTTATATTGATTTTGGTCTGATCAATGAATACTATATGACGATGAGACGCTTTTGTTTCCTCGAACAATACTTGTATCTATATGACAAAATTGACATAATGTACGATACTTTCATAGAGTAATAGTGTCGGGAAACTACTTTGGGAATACTTACTTGCCTCGTTTAGGAATATCTCATGTAATATTAGGTACTGTATGCGGAAAATATTCTGAAATATAATGTAATATCGGATATTTTTATAGTATACACAATAGGGTATGGAGATATTGGGGTATATATTTACATAAGAAAGAACTTATCCTAAACAGTACCTTAATATCTAATACTAGTAGATAAAAGATAATATTTATTGTATGTTATAAAATAAACATTTCGAGATCATTGAAACTTGGCAGCTTGGTGAGACGATCTAACATATTAAATGAGTGATAAATATGATGATAAAATGAGTATTAAATATTATGGAAATTCAAGTTTTATTTTGTTACCATTATTTTTATTTGATTACTAGTTAAGCCCCGCGGTGTGGCGGGGTAACGCATCAAAAAAAGTAGCCTAAGCTACTCCTTATAACATCAGCTACCTCACAGTGAAAATCCCGTCAAAATCGTTCAGCTGAGATTAGCCGGAACAAACAGACAAAAAATTTTAATGTTGATTTTTTGATGTAAATATCTTTCATTTGCATTAAGTGAATAGCTGATAATTTGAAACTAAAAACATACACTTAAATTTAACCTATTTATATTGAATTATTTATAGATATAGATTAGACATGTCTGCTTATTAATCTGTAATAATACAATAAAGCTAAGAAATAATGAATACTCCACAAATGTCTTTGTTATTCACACTCATTCGCACAGGATTTTAATCCACCTTATGCAATCTTATTTCTAATAACAAAAGAGAACGAAATAAGTGAATAAACATAAAAATAAAAAACTCGAGAGGTGTCAAGGGACACCCGGATGGAACGAAGTTCACTGTCAGGATTCATTATTTTTATTATTTTTTATTATTTATTATGTACAAAAAACCTGTATATACTCAACAATTACTGTACCAAAAATTGTCGTGACAACTTTTCGTAAGATTTTTTGTGTCGTGACAACATTGCGTAAGAATTTTTGTGTCGTGACAACTTTTCGTAAGATTTTTTTCCGTCTAGCCCCCTTTCACAACGCGCGATAAGGAACTTCGTTCCAAAACTTCGTTCCAATAAAACATTTTATTGTTTAACAGGCATCAACACCATTTCAAATACGTAGAAAATACTTGAGATAAAACAAAAGTTTATTTTTAGTACAAATTATTTGAGTGCGTATTTTCCGCTTGCGGAGAGGATCACTTTGTCAAAAGCATCATGTTTGAGAGCTAAAACGACGATGTGTTCTAGCCCGCTACTTGTAAAAGAACAGTAAGTACATCCTCTTTTGAGAGAGAGTATCCTTCCTCAACCTACTGTTTGTAAAATACTTTCCCCGAGTTTTATCCCGGGTTAGCATCTTGTTCGTTTATTGGAATTCTTCGTTAAGTTATTAAAGTGATGGTTGTGAGATATTTTTAAATTAACTTAAATATGCATGAACTGTGATAGTTTTGTTAAGTGTAGTATGACATCAAAAGTAATTATTTTTTGGAATGTACTCATCAATTGTGAGCCTAACTCGCCCCTAGGCATTAAACTGACAACTGTACGTGTTTATTCATTTCGTATATTTATGGTAAGTAAAGCATTGCAAAATAGAGGTTTCTCTTGTTATATACATCAAGAAAACATCAAGTCTGAATGAACAAAAGTACCAAGTGTTTCATAAAGCACTTACTTCAAAAATAAAAGCGACTTCAAGGTTCGACTCGATTTCTCTTGGATGCCATCATCAAATCTTAGTGTTCGCAAACACACATAAAAAAATATATACCGTCGAACTAAGAACCTCCTCCTTTTTGAAATCGATTAAAAATACAAGAAACGAACGAAAGAAAAACATGTTTGATAAAAATATACCGTTTTCTAAATTAATAGTATTTTTTACGGGTGAGTTAAAAACTTTAATGATATACCATATAAAAGCGTATTGACTATCCAGCAACCCAGTCAATACTCTGCAGCTACATTCAGTGGGTAACACCTTAAGCTATTATAAATATTTTATTCATCACTAGCCGACCCACGCAACCTCGTTTGCGTCTCCTATTGCCCGTAGCGTGATAATTTTCCCCCGTTTTTGTAACATTATTCATTGCTGCTCCGTTCCTGTAGGTCTTAGCGTGATGATATATAGCCTATAGCCTTCCTCGATAAATAGGCTATCTAATACTGAAAGAAGTTTTCAAATCGGACCAGCGGTTCCTGAGATTAGCGTGTTCAAACAAACAAACAAACTCTTCAGCTTTATATATTAGTATAGATTATCCTTTTTTAACATAATCTTATTATTATATCTCCGCTATACAAGGGTAGAATACGGCAACACTAAATCCTGGTATTAATACGCAGTGCTGACCGTCTTATATCAAATTCCCTCGCCAGTCTGGGCTGCTAATGCTCTCTCATTAGTTGTGGGGCTTTCATTGAAGCTGCAGATGATGGTCGTAAACCATTTTATGGTAGAATATTAGGAGAGGGTTTAACTGAAATATACAAAATTAATCTTAACTGTCCCCACGGTATAGTCATTGCAAATATAAGTTTACACTATTTAATTATGCGTCAGTGGTGCGGAAAACAGGACATTAAACGCAGAATATATGGAGTAGTCCTGAATAATGGAGTGTTAATAGATATGGAGATAGCTGATATTAAAAAAAATCGTTTTAAAACAATAAAATCTCAGTTCATTGCAATTCATCAAACTCTTAGTTGTCACTTTAAGTCTCACAGAGATATATAGTATTTATATGACATACTTACCTTTTCAGAAATAAAATTCAAAATATATATATATATACAAGATTTGCTCGATTAAAGGTATTAGATTTTATGATCACAGTCATCTACTTACAAAGTTAACTAATATTAATGGACGAACGAATGGACCAATAACAGAAAGTTAAAAGACCTTACAGAAATGCTACTATCACATTAACGAATATTTAATTGACAAATCCTAATAATTATAAATATTTTTACTGTAAAAATGACATACTACAAAATTGACATAGGTACTCTAAAAATGGCATACTATAAACTATTACTATTTAATAATAACATTCTATATAAAAATAATAATAACAAAATAAAATTAAAACATAATATGTACTTACATACATTATGAACGTGAACAATAAATAAACAATAAAGTAGTTCTACGGTATCTGGATAGACTAGTATAAAAATTTAATTATGTGCTTCTTTGATAGTAGATGTTTCGTCGTCTTTTCCAGTTGTGTGCCCAACAGGGTCCATAATTGTTTCCTCTAATAATTGTTAACACCTTTATATACATTATGGAGTGCAATAAACGATTTGAATTTGAAATGAGCCAAAACTTCAAATTTTATGGTTAATTTTAACTTACTTCAATTAGAACCAGAGATGTAGAAAAAAGCTACGTAAAAACAGAAATGAACAAGTTGAAAACACGTTTGATAAAAACTTGAAAATGGTAAAAGTAAGGTAACTTTCAAATTAAAATAAACTTGATTTTTTTCAAATTGTAGCTTTCTAGTGTCAATTATACAACAGTGATTAACGTTAATATTTAACAATTCTTGTAATATTACCAGAGCAGTGAAATTCATAGAACACTTGATACGTGCACGCGTTACCTTCTCACTGCGATCCCGGGTACTTTAATCTGGACGTGAAAAAGCATCTTACTAAGCCGCTATAGTATATAGTATATATATATAGTATATAGTAGATAATACAGTATGGGGTCACCATACTGTATTATCCACGTTCGCATTGATAATGACACAGTCTTGTTTTCTATTCATTTATTCCTTCAAGCCGAGTAGAGTCATTTTGACAGATAAAAAAAACTGAATAGTATATTTTTCTTTTAAAAGACTCGTCACAGGTATATTCCTAATATCCCTGTGACGCAGTGGACTTAACAAACATAATACTTGAAACGGACACAAATACTATTCCGACTAAGAACAACAGTTTGTAGATCACATAAAGGGTTTCCACAACACTCAACACAGTAAAGCACATCGCAAAAACCCGGCAAGTTAAACGCTTAAACTACTACACGATCCATGCAGTTTATAAGCTACATGTATTGCTTTGCTTGTTATATTGTAATGTTGTCTAATATTGCCTATAAATCACCTGAGCCTTGTGATTTAATCAAGAGCTACACAGATTACCCACCACAGTTTAATTTACGATCACTTAATAGGTGTCGGCAGCCACTACGATTTGTCTCAGATATTGAAAATGTATTGCGAGTTTTGTGTGAGGTGATATTTTTAAAACAATCGTAAGTTAAGTATAGCCGTAGGCGACTTACTTTGATGTATGAAGGAAGCAGGATTTGTAAGATCTGGCTGCAGGCTGGGCGGGTGATTCCGTAGTGCCTTTTCGGTCGCAGGTTCACTTTAGTCACTCACAAGACGATTCTTGAAAGGATCTTACATCCTCATACATGAGACACTCGCGTATTTTTATTGTCTGTCTCGCAGTTTTAATTATATTTTTACACTTGGTATGCATAGAATTGCGAAAGGCGTAGCGAGGTGCGCGCGCACAGTTTTTGACTACTCCTATGCGACTTTCAGGAAGCGGATGCGGGGGAATATGTTAGATGCGGGCAGGGAGGAGGGAGAGAGGTGTGTGTATTATGCATTCGGAAACGTATATTCATTAATTATGAAATACTTAAATATATGAAAACTATAATATAAATACGTGAGTTAATAAACGGATTTACTTATGGCGTAAACGGCGTGTATACCTTCTTTTAGTAATTTTGATAAAACTCGCTTTTGGTTTTACATTCAATGTATTTTACAATGAGTACCATTAGTAGGGGTTACTGTGTCTTAAGTGATTAACGCCCGGGTTGATCAGATCGGAACTGCTCTGCAGGGTGTTTTGCTTATCGAGCAAAATTGTTCTTCTTATTTATTGCCCAAGCTTATAAGCAAATATTATGTGAATGTAATTCACAAATTTTTTATGAATTTCAGAATTTCGGAAAATACAGTTTGTTCTTATTATTCCTACCTCTAAAGGTTAAAATTGGAAAAATGTTGAAAGAGGAAAGCATATAAAAAAGAAAGAAAAGATATATTTCTTACAGGGGATTGTAAGCTGTTACTTATTGAAATTCGAAACAATCTGTATTTGATTGATTATGACATAGGCATATTTACTGCCTCGTTGGTCTCGCGGCTGGCGTGTGTGACTGCTGATCATGAGGTTTCGGGTTCGATACCCGGGTCGGTTCAAATGTTTGTGTGATCTACAAATATTTGGTTCAGAGTTTGGGTGTTTTCTATGTATAATATGTTAACATTTACAGAAAAAAAGTATATATGTATTTGTATCAGTTGTCTAGTACCCATAAAATAAGCTCAGCTTAGCTTGGGACTAGATGGCGTTGTGTATTATCTAATACGATTTTTATTTAATAGGATGATTATATAACATGGATACAAAAATCTTCTGTGCGTTCAAATCACCCCCTATTCATTCCGCGGGTATCGTGGGACCAGACTATGGCAGCAAACTACGCAGGATAACAACACTGCATAGCGAAGTTATAGTTGAAACCAGTCGTAAACAATCCCAACTGGTCCGCGTGATATAATATTCTAAACCTCCTGCCTATAGACAAGCCTTCAGCAGTTGAATTTAAAGACTGTTATTTATGATGATGATACTAAAAAGGTCCATTTTAAATAAACGTAATCACTTAAATGCTCTAGTACTGTAGATTTACATTGCTGATGTTCCATAATATATACACGCAAATAAATTATTCTCATGTATAAACACGAAACATCATAACTATATTTTATCTTCGTAATATTCAAGAAAATGTTTTACCATAAAATGGTAAGGAAGTTAAAATAAACGACATACTCTTTATTTAAATTAGGGTCCTTAAATTACTGCGTTGCGTGTCGTCTGCAGACTATGAATTTGGAGTTAAGACCCTTAAATCGCTGCAAAGAGCTGATCAGAAATGCTGGGTATGCGAAGTTAATGTAGTGTGGTATGATAAATGAGAATATTTTAACTTACTTTTCGACATCCATGTTTTATACCTCGGTTAAGACTACGAATTAAATTTCGTGTCGATTAAGAATTGAAATAATATGAAAAAAAAATGTCACGAAGACGATAATAGTTTTTGTTATTTCTTGTATTAATATAATAAACTAGCCGACACACGCAACCTCGTTTGCGTCTCCTATTGCCCGTAGCGTGATAATTTTCCCTAGTATTTGTTACATTCTTCATTGGTGCTCCGCTCATGTAGGTCTTAGCGTGATGATATATAGCCAATAGCCTTCCTCAATAAGTGGGTTATCTAAAACTGAAAGATTTTTTTAAATCGGTCCAACGTTTCCTGAGATTAGCGCGTTCAAACAAACAAGCTCTTCTTCAGCTTAATATATTAGTATAGATATGTATTAAAATAATATAATAAATACAAAACAAAACTTTGCATGATATTTAAAGTCAATGAATGTAGGTAGTTTAAGAAAACACATAGAATTTAAAATCATATTTGCCATCATTCATTTATTTATTTAGCTTCGTAATAAAAATACTTTTAATATTGACATTTGAGCTCACATTGCATTGTTACAACTTAGTGTTCTAATTCATTGAATACAAGGTTTGAACTATATCGTCTTTAAGAGTTTGAAAAATCGAGTGGTTTGAATCGGATGGATGGCAGTACCTTCCGAGACCCAATAATTGATTTGATTTAACAAACTGGAACAAGCCACTTCCATGCGATTCAATCTAGTTCTCGATTTATCATTGGAACGTTTTCCGAGACCATCTCATATGTTAGCGACACTAGTGATTGGTCAATAGAGGAAAATATATCGAGAAATGTAATCATTTTATTTGTATCTGAACACATTCCTTGATATCTTATGCATAGATTGTGATTTGTACATATGTTTTAATTTTTTTTATTTATGCATGGAAAAATTACAGCTAGAAATATTAGTAAATTAAAGAAGATTAGGCGTCTGAAAGTTTTCATTCCTAGTTTTAGACTTATATTGTAAGAAAACAGGTTAGAAACTAAAGATAAAACAAAAAGATAAATCTCACATGTTACGTAAATGCCTAACTCCACAATAATTGTTTAAACGCAAATTAGCTAAACGAAACTAAGGCCTGACGCCTTCTAGCCGAGGATACACAGATTAAAAAGGGATTAATGTCACTTAAACTACTATGACAATATTTTTTTAAGAAATCCTATTTCTTAAAGTTAAATAATAAAAACTTTATGATAACAATATAACTGTTTGAAAACGAGTTGTGAATAAATCAATTAAATACTCTATAATAATAAAGTTGAAATAAATTATAGTCGTAATTCTGGAACAAAACTTTTTTCCACGCACATCCACATAACATCGATTTGATCAATCAAAAGACATCTGCCTAGCCTCAATCTTGACCTGAGTTAAATATGTATGTATAATGCGATGTGGCATTCTTGCGTGACTTTGAATAAACAGAAAGTTGTTGGGTTTGTTTTCTTATTGAGAGTGAGACCATCTTTTGGCGTAGTGACGAGTAAGCACGACTTATCTGTGAAATAAATTATCGCTTGCAGTAATTTCGAACTGATAAAATATAGAAACCTGCTAGAACAAAGCACAACTCTATATCAGAGGCAGAAAATGCGCTAACAACTTTTAAGTTACATACTAGTAATATTTCTAGCGTAAAAAAGAATAAGAAAATATGTTTCTTAAGTTTGTTTCTTCCTTTTTTCTCAGTGCTAGTCTAGTTAGGATAAGCCGAACCGTTGCAGCATGGCAGCCTAGTGATGCTTCTGCGTCATTGGACCACCGGTCTTGCACTCACCAACGAAACACGACAGCACTAACGCTGTAATTTTACGGTGATCTTCTGCGCGAGGATAGTACCGCCCCGGTCGACCCGGCCCGTTCGTGTTGAAATCAGCATGGCTCTACTACCTTCTATATCCTAGTGCTTAATTAACCATCGGTGCATTTATTAACCATTTCATAAAGCAATTTGTCACTTTTCTATTTTAAATATTTTGCGGTGTAGTTTATAAGATGAACAAAATTTTTAAGCTAACGTTGAATTTAGTCCGCTTCGTTGTAAATATATAACTCAGCGGAACTGCGATTTTAATTTTTAATTTTATAATTTGTCAAAACATTGATTCTACTTTTAGTAGTTATTTCAAACTTTGTTGTTATTATTGACTAAGTGTACTATAAATTTTATGTTTTAAATGACAATGTCTGAATACGTTTTTAAGTTAATTATTTTATTTATGACAGAATACATGACGTTCTTTTATCATGATTTGGGCCACAGAGGCCAGTCTCAACGGAGACCAGCCAAATTCGCTGAAAATATTATAGTGCACAAGTTTGAGCCCAAACATAGGTGTACTCTCTGTTCCCTGACTTAGAGAGGGGAGAGATCAGGCGCAGAACCGACACGGCTTTACTGTTCTCCGAGGCACGGGGGTTAAGACCCCAACTTCCAAACTCCGAGCTGTTATTAAGCATTTCTAAAATCAAAAAAAAGTCATACTCAGTATGCCGTACGCCAATCGCGACAGCGATGTTGTCACATATACTGTATATTTCACACTAAATTTTCAAATGTGAAACGTGTCAAGTATCCATATTTTGAAAATTATTTTGTTGCAACAAAATTATATGTTACAAAGAAAAGGTTAAGCATTTAGTACATTTAATTACGTATAGTAAATACATTTTTGATAGTATTGGATGTAAGTCTCCAATACTACACACATTCAGGAAACATACCCAAAGAACACCTAGTTTCAGAACAACAATTAGTATATATATATATATATATATATATATATATATATATATATATATATATAGATATCTCTTTTCGGCCCTTGTTGATCTGACGCGACGTGGCGTCAGTTAATTGTTGATCTGTTGGCGATTGTTGATCAGCAACAGTTTTTGTTGATCTAATGTGTATTCCGGCGTACTAATGTGGCTCCGCTCTGGATCAACAATTCCAACCCCTCTGCTGGCAGAATTACGAACTATTTACATCATTTTTATACAAATCCACACCAGCTATTGTTGATCCGATTCAAACGGACCAATCAGAGGCCACCTTCTCCACGATTGGGTCTTTTCTATGGTAGACTGTTTCCACTTTGCTTCACAATTAATTAACGTATTAATGCATAACGTATTATTGCCTAAGGAGCCTTCAAACAAAAAAAGGTACGTAATCAGATATAGTTAGGTACTATTCAACTTTACCAAAAGTAAAAAAATGAGTTGATACGTATTTAAGCCTTTCTGGATAGTCTACCCCTAAGGAGTGAAATAGGGGTTTAAAGATTGTATGAAAGTCTGTCATTTTTTAAGTTAGAACATAAAACTTTATCTTTGGGCTACTGATTAAAATGACTAGATACATATTTAAGTGTTTCTGGATATTCTACCCCTAAGGGCGTGAAATAGGGGTTGAAAGTTTGTATCAAAGTACGTCCTTTTTTAAGTTAGGAAGAGGAAACTTTATTTCACGGTTATTGATTAAAAATTTGTGGTTACATATTTAAGCGTTTCTGGATATTCTACCTCTAAGGGGGTGAAATAGGGGTTGAAATTATATATATATATTGTCCTCTACTCGCCAATTGTTGATCAGGCCGAGATATGTAATAATTGTTGATCCACCTTTTTGCTACTATTTCTAAGGAAGTTTCCAGTGTAATGTCTTAAGGGCGCAATATAGTATTATACGGTTTGGAACGCTGTACCTAAGTCTATGGCAAAATCTTTATCTCGATTGACTCGGCAATTGCAGCTCTAATAACCGTCATCTTTTTCATATTTGATACTTTGTTGATCACTTTTTTCATACTTGATGATACTTTGTTGATCAATATACACAACGTTTGATTAACATATGCCACCGGAACTTATATTTTAAAACGGCGTGGTTTACACTAAGTAGTTAGAGCAGAATTTCAATATTCATTCTGGTTGGTTTTTTTTTTAAACGTGGAATCCCTTTTGCGTAGTAAAACCTCTTAAAACTACCTACTTGGAAAAGTTTTTTTAACTGTTTAGTTGGTCTAGGTAATAAAGTTTCATTTGTATACCTTAAAAAATGCTCATTCCAATGCTACGATACAAGTATTCATTTATTTGTAATCAAAAGTCTACTTCGAGACTAACCTATATACGAAATGTGAACCCCTATTACATTACTTAGGGGTAGAATCTCCGGAAACTCTTAAATACGTATTAACTTATTTTTAATCAGTAGCCAAAAGATAAAATTTCATGTTCCTAACTTAAAATGACAGACTTCCATACAAAGTTTCAACCCCTATTTAACCCCATTTGGGGCAGAATACCCTTAAATACGTATCTAATCATTTTTAATCAGTAGTTTAAAGATAAAGATTCATGTTTCTAACTTAAAAAATGACGGATTTTCGTACAAACTTTTAGACCCTATTTCACACTCTTAGGAGTAGTTATTCCAAAATTCCTATTGCTATATATGGTATTTAAAGAATCAGCCTCTAACTCCAAAAGAATACAAATCAAGATCTTTACGTACATGTAATATTAAAATCATCCTCTAATCCCTAACTGTTAAAGAGCTTAACCTTCTACCATCAGTTGAACTAAATAACTTGAAACTACACAACTAAAGATCTATAGATGCATATGAAATCAAAGGATTATCCTCCATCTCCTAACCGTTGAGGAGTTATACCTTCCATCATCAGCTTATCTAAATAATTTGAAAGAATACGACTTAAGGTAACATACATACATATGATATTTAAAGATTTATCCTCCAACTCCTTACCGTTCAGGAGTTGTACCTTACAGCATCAGCTCATCATCATGAAATGATGACTACCAGACGCAAATATCGGTGTAACAATATAAAATATACTAAAAACATAATACGTGCCTACAAAAAATGAGCATACCCTTTCGAACACAAAAATATTTTTCAAAATTGATGATATAGTTTCAAGAGTTAGGACTTGTTCATGGAAAATTTGCTTGTTTTTCAGGATCTAGTTTCAACAATTCCTTAAATATTAGAATTTTAGAAGTTTTTAACGAAAAAATAATACCTTGTTAATAACAATCGCAATTTTTTATGCGCTAATAAATCCTTAAAAACATTTTTCTAGACGTCATGACACTCATTACGAATCGAATGAGCTATCCAAACTATTTTTAGGAACTTTATTATAACAATAATATACCTGTTCCTTTCTAGCGAGGTTGCTGCTCCGGCCCCCGCGTTTTAAAATGCTAGTGTACGCGGCATATGTTGATCAAAACGTTGTGTATATTGATCAACAAAACATCATCAAGTATCATAAAGTTGACCGTTATCAGAGCTACAATTGCCGTGTAAATCGAAGACGAGCTAGAGTATTTGCCGTAGACTTAAGCACAGCGTCGCAAGGCGTATAATAGTTATATTACGTGTATAAGACGATACACTGGATACTATCTTAGAAATAGTGCCAAAAAGGTGGATCAACAATTATAGCGTATCTCGGCCTGATCAACAATTGCCGAGTGGAGGACAATATATATATATATATATATATATATATATATATATATATATATATATATATATATATATATATATAGTTGTATTAGCAATTATTTTGCCTGACGTTTAATAAGTGATAGCGTTAATTCTCGTAAAAATAATTGTTAATATATCATGGAACGCGAAAGTTTAAAAGTTAGTTTAACAATTAATAAATCGGGTAAAATGTTGCCCCTGTAGAAATCAAACCTTCGACACTAAGGGCAGCAGAAAGTGGTATGACTGTTTTTGCTCTTTAATTTTTCTTTGGAATATGTCGTTTTGTACCAGAATAACTTTGCAAGTGTTTGTATATTTTTTGAATAACTCGTATGATTCCAGTAACTTTATACATTGATCTCATGGGATGTTATTTCTTACAAAGTTCAAACTTTTAACATAATATATCTCTCCCACAATACGCAATGTAGCCGGTCTACGTTTATAGTTCGAAAAATAGAAACGACTACTTTTGTGTCTCATGGGAACCTGTTGAACTCAAACAGATATTCTATTTACCTACTAGAGCCATGAATATGTAGTTTAGAATTTGTGAGCTGACACTTTGGGATCTGAGACTAACAAATAAGCACGGAATGTTTAATCATTCTGTGATTGTTTTGGATGAATAATATAGTACAGGATTAATTTATTAAATCAGTAACACCACCCAACTAAATAACATTTTGGATTTTCACTAGCAATACACATACTTTAATTTATACTTTCAATTGTCGGCACTTGATGGAACTTGTTACAAAATTAAAAACAAAATCACTTCTACTTATTCCACTACCTTAATTTTGAATCCAAATTTTGATTTTAGAATGTACACTGTACATGGTTTAGTTTGATTTAATTAATGAAAAGAACAGTCACTTGCAGTAATATGATATAGCAAGTAGGAGTTTCTAAGGATAGCTAACTTTTTAGAGACGGGTCGCTCACTTTTATTAATTTACTAGCTGTACCCGCTACTTCGTACACGTGACGTTTAGAGATTTCAAAGTTATTTTAAATTTTTCACCGTTTAAACCTTCCCTAGACTACGAAAAACATTTCAAAACCAAAATCAGCTAAATCTGCCCAGGCTTTCTCGAGAATTAGCGACACAAACGAACAGTCATTGATTTTTATATATAAGAAGATTGTATAATATAGTTTTAATTAAGTTTAAAAAAAAGTATTTCTAATCATAGTGTATCTTTAAATTTGAATGAAACCAAAGGAACCTTCTTTTTTTATGTTTGGCCCTGCCAAAATGACTCTACTCTGCCTGATGGAAAGCATGAGCAGAATTCAAGAGTGGTGATCACCATACTGCAAATGCAGACAATGCAACAATACAGCATGGTGACCCACACCATGGCGGGCTAGTGATGCTTCTGCATCATTGGGCCTCCGGTCTCGCACTCACCAACGAAACACGACAGCATGATCCCTGTCATTTTACTCTGATCTTCTGTGCGAGGGTAGTACCGCCAGAAGTAGAACCTTATCTTAAATAACAAAATATGAACCGAATCATGCAGTTGCGTTGCTTTTTCTGGAAGTTAGTTAAACATCTGTTCGCCTAGCCAAGTTGCATTCTATAAACGTAAACGTTCATAGTAAACTAACAAATGTATAATAATCACGTTTTAAAAATCTAATATTGGCCAATAATACAAGAGAGACATTAGCGATTGTATAAAGCGAATCAACGCGTAACACTTACAACTTGGCCAAGGGGGCTCTGTATCGTTAGCTATATTATTTGCAGTACTAGATATATAACTTCTCATATATTTCATATATTTTTGTCCACAAAAATAATACAACAAAAATAATTTGCTTTAAGAAAAACATTTTACAAATTTATCGTTTACCATTGAAAACCTCCTGGGAGCTCTGTTGATTTAGCTGCCAACAAAAACGTAAGCAGGAATCATGTTAGAGGGATGTTATTTTTAATTAAAAAATGTTTTTCCTGGATCGAAAAAAGGTATTCCTATCTTTTATACCTGGAAGGATACATTGCTTAGGCCAGAATATTTACGTACAGGAGAGTTGTTTAGTTGAACTTCAAAAAACCATTCACATCTATTGACACGATTCTCAAACAAGATCAATCATTACCAACTGAAACTTAATTGAGAAAAGCGGTAGACGAATAGTGTAGATATCATAAAAGTAATAAAAAACCCTTAATACTTACATAAATGATAAGAAGATTACGCAAGAAGCTGACAAACAAGAACAACGCTCTCGAAATTGAAAAATGTTTACTTCGCCTCACCGAGATAGAAAATTATCAGATGGTTTATTTACTCGCCTCCTTGTTTTATCTCCTGTATAATCAAATCGGAAAAGTAGCTTTACATCTGAATATTATCACGAGTTCTTTTCGTCCTCTAAAATATGTTTAATTCACGGGATTTTTCTCCATTTGACCTACACAATTTACACTAAAAACTTTAATTAAGTATTTCAAAATGAGATGTTTAATCTGTACGATAGTTCTTTCTACCTTACTTTGGTAAATCCAACAGGAAGGGTTTTAGCAATCGATGTACGTTTCTATGTTCAAGCGTAGCGCCTAAACTACGGAACCCATTTTAATGAATGAGTTACCAATTTTCTTGATATTTTTATTGTATGGTTGGTTTATGGTTAGTAGTTGTTGATAAGTAAGTCTTAATAATATGTTTGGATGTACATTGTCTTCTTTTTGTACCACTTTATTTTCTCAAAATATAAGCCTAAGATACTCTTGGTTCTATTATTAGATCAATTCCATCTTCCTAACCGTTATTATTCCCAATATTAATTTGGGATATTCAAACTACATATGGGAAAAAATATTTTCAAGCGACAATAAAAGTAAATTACAAATAAAGATTAATTGACTTCTAATCATTGATAACTTGCTGGTAAAACAACTGAAGCCAAAGCACATTATTCTACCAACTACAAAGAAGTTCCACCATCCATCAATAACATCAATTTAGATTACAGGTACTATGATGGAAAACAAAAACTAATACCACTTTTGGGATTACCTGTGGAAAAAATAAGGGAAATTCGCCGTGTAAACAACTTGTTGTTTTGAGCTGAAAGCAATCTAGATAATAGCACTATTTACTGAAAGTGGACTAATAAAGACAGCTAAAGAATGTGTCTGTATTCATACAGCTGTTAATATTAATACTATAAAAATGTGTTTGAGTATAAGAAACTAAAAACAAATAGTTGAACATGATTTTGGATGGCGAGAGACTGTTTTTACTCGACTATGGTGAAGCCAAAAGGAAGGGCTATGTTTTTGACAGTCCATGTATATTTGTGTGTTCCAATGCAGCGCCTAAACTACTTAAGCTACTTATTTTTTATATTTAGACCTGCCAAAATGACTCTACTCCGCCCGGCAGAAAGCAAAAGCAGAATCCAAGAGTGGTTCTCACCATATTCATTGCGAATTCAGACAATGCAGCAAAGTGACCCACACCATGGCGGCCTTGTGATGCTTTGGCATCGTTGGGCCTCCGGTCTCGCACTCAGCAACGAAGCACGACAGCACGAACGGTGTCATTTAACGTTTTACTTCTGTGTGAGGGTAGTACCGCCCCGGTCGAGCAGATTTTAATGAATGAAGTCTCAATAGATTTTAATAATAGCCTGGAATACCACTGCCATTGGAATGCCACTGCGCCCCGACGCAGTAACTGCATCGGGGGCGCAGTGGTAACGTATGCGACTGCTGTGCCAGAGGTCTCGGTCGGACCAAATGTTTGTATGATTTGCAAAGATTAGTTTATTTTCTGGTGTTTTCTATGTATTATGTGTGTGTATTTATACAAAAAGCCTATATATTTTAATATAAATTGTCTCGTACCCATACTACAAGCACAGCTTAGTTTGGGACTAGATGGAGTTGTGTGTCAAATGTACCAAAAATATTAACCCACAGTGAAAAAATTGAAAACTCAGAATTTGATTTGAATAAAAAGTCACAAGTATATTACCGTCCTCTGAGTCTCTTTTAAATCCAGTGTTAGGGCTTCGACAACCTCAGTAACTTGGTTAAAACAACAACGAAAATTGTTTAGCAATAGTTTTCTGTGAGAACTTGGTTTTATTCCGACCAAGCCTTGCCCGTATATACCAAAGCATGGCTTACATTGCTACATGTGAAATAGTTTGGATGTTACATTGAAGTAATTAATCACAGAGCTTATCTAGCATAGTTTGCAGTTTACGGTTTTCATGTAAAACACAATCTTTGTTTTGGAAATTTAAAGTTGTCAAATATATTTTTATTTTTTCCTTTCTTTCATAAGCCCGAAGATTATTTTGGATCTGCTACAGTTCAACCGGTTTTACTTGAAATCAGTTTTGTCAAGGAGCGACTGACATTGAATCTCCGCAACCCTAACAGCGAACCGAATTTGGAGATTGACATATTTGAGTCACTAAATTTGAGGGCATTGACCTTCTAAAGACGATTACCATGGATGGTCTTAATCTTAAGATTAGATTCCTTGTTTACATACGTAAATGTAAGTTTTACTCTGTTATATTTGTCATGCTTAGTCGATACTTAGCATTTCAAACTTAACATGTCAAATATAACAGAATAAAACTTAAGTTTTTCAATAACAAAAATATTGGCCAAGGATTTATTTTCTAAACAAGGAAGGAAGAAACATTATGGCGCCTTTGTTTATGTTTAAAACTTTATAAAAACACTAAAATAGTAACATAGAACCATCAATCTTGTCGTTTCTTTTGAAATAACATTACTTGTTGATAAACAGTTGCTTGAATAGTTAGTTCAGTACCAAAGTAAAAGTATTGAATAGATTTTTACAGACGTTCTTGAAATTGTGGTGCAGAATGATTTTTACATGAATTTTACTTATTGTTAAAGAAATGTAACGTAAATAGTATCTAAGAATATTATTGATAGCCCTGAACTATTTGAGAACTTATATTTGCTGAAGAAGAAAAATATGTCAATAATGAAAACCTCATACGACTTCTTAAACGGTTGTCTGATTCGAAATTAAATAGAACTTTTACTATAACACTCTAACCGTTAATCTATACAAATAAATAAAATTGGAGTGTCTGTTTTTGTTATTAAAATAACCGCTTTTTACTAAATGCATATGTACACGGTACGTATAACAAAAATGTAGTAAAAAAAATGTTTGTCTGTCTGTTTGTTTGTTCCGGGCAATCTCTGGAATGGCTGGACCAATTTTGACGGGATTTTCTATAGTAACCTAGGCTACTTTCTTAGACTAACAACGCAGCCTTTTTTTTTTTTTTTTAACGTGTGGAAACCCCCTCGGGCCGTCACCCCGCCGGGGTTTGCGGCGGGGCGGTGTGTCGGAATCGAACCGACTAAAACCACACGGTGTGCCACTCTGCGCCTGAGAGAGGGAGAGATCCGGGAACTGCTGTATTACGACCTCCGGACCTATTACGACCTCCGGACCAAGCGGAACCTAGCGGAACAACGCAGCCGTACCGTAACGCGGGTAACACCGAGGGGTTCAGCTAGTAAACAATAAACATACTTATGTTAAATAACCGTACTAATATTATAAATTCATGAGGTACTCTGTCTGTCTGTCTACCTGTTATGCTTTCAAGGATAAACCACTCTCTTACTACGATACTCACTCTCTGCTCTTACTATGATAACTGATATATACGCGGATGGAGCCGTTTGCAAAAGCTAGTTATTGATAAATTACACCCAGATATAGAGCAGATTATCGTTCACAGAATTATTTGCTGTCTGGTAAGCCAATGAACAGAAATGCTGAATTTCCTGTATCTGAACCATTAAGGCGTACATCATCTTTACCGTCAATGTCCATAACATGAGTTGAAAAACAACGTTCACAATAGTACAGAGATCAGAAGTCAAACCTTGCATACTTTACCTGGTGCAATGTATGTTCATATAATGTAACAATTTCTTACATCCTGTTAACACAAATTCACCATCACTCATGCTCTCATTTACATTTTCTTTGAATGTTTCTGTTCTGTCTGCCTCGTTGGTCTAGTGGTTAGCTTAGGTGACTGCAGATCAAGAGGTCTCGGGTTCGATTCCCGGGTTGGACTGCTGTTGGGTTTTTCTTACGAGAAATTCTTAATAGCAGCCCGGAGTATGGAAAATGGCGGTGTTTCCAGCCCGTGCCTCGGAGAGCACGTTAAGCCGTCAGTCCCAGCTGTCATGAACATCTATGGCAATCGTTACTGGGAAGTCAGTGCCCTCAAATATACTGACAACGAGTCGACCTTCAAATTTAGCTTACCCTCCGGTTTCCGGAGGTTCGATGCCAGTCACTCCATTTAAAAACTGATTTTCGGGTAAAACCGGTTGAACTAGTAGCCGACCCTAAATCTTGGGAATAATAAAGGCTAGGAAGAAAAGAAGAAAGAGTTCGTGTTCCTTTCTGTTTTATTAAATAATAATAATAATAAATATTTCGGACATCTAACACACAACGCCATCTAGTCCCAAACTAAGCAGAGCTTGTATTATGGATACTAAGACAACATATTATACATAGAAAACACCCAAACTCCGAAACAAATTTGCAGATCATACAAACATTTGTTCCGACCCGGGAATCGAACCCGAGACCTCAAGAACAGCAGTCGCGTATGCTACCACTGCGCCACCGAGGCAGTTTTGCCTTCTTATTTGCTTAACTGCATATTGCTCTCTTAGATTTAAATACTACGGTGTGATCTCTTAATCTCACATGAAACTTATGGTATAATGGGATGCAATGTTACCAAAATAGTCGAATGCCAAAACTTTGTACTGTATTCAGAAGTTATTTTTTCCTGTAGCTTAGGAGCTTTTTTTTTCAATTTCCTTAACTCAATCCTTAATACATTACTGCAACTTGGAAATGCATTCAATCAGGTACAAATTAATTCTCGACCTTGTGAAATAGCTCTCTTAACATTCATTTGATGCAGACGTGCAACTTTGTGTGGCTAATTAAGTGTGTTTAGCATTAAATTGTTAATACTGAATGAATCTGTGCTAAGACAATAATTTTATGACTGTATAATTAATGAAAATTAATATTATACATACATACATTCACGTGTATTCATATCACCGTCTTAATTTTAAAAGGCACATTTTTTCCTAAAACATACAAGTTTTAGATACATTGCATCTAGAAACAAAAAATATTGTGTTTATTATACAATATTTATCCACTAGACTTATAGTTCTGTTCGTTTAAACCGACAACTTAAAAAGCTCTTCACCGACAAAAATAAATATGAAAATAACAAATAAGTATATATTAGACTTGAAAAACATGTGGATGAGAAAAATTTCACAAACAAAAAATAGAAATATGTTTAGATTCTATAAATAAATAAATAAATATTTCGGACATCTAACACACAACGCCATCTAGTCCCAAACTAAGCAGAGCTTGTATTATGGGTACTAAACAACTGATATGAATACTTACATACTATTTTTTTTGTAAATACATACATATTATACATAGAAAACACCCAAACTCCGAAACAAATATTTGCAGATCAAACAAACATTTGTTCCGACCCGGCAATCAAACCCGAGACCTCAAGAACAGCAGTCGCGTACGCTACCACTGCGCCACCGAGGCAGTTAAAATGATGCCAATTTTTTTTTTTTTTTTGCTGCCTTATTATTAATTGTTTCACTGAGTGCAATAAAAGATTGCTCGTCTGTATCGATGTTTACCATGTGTGAACCAACCGTGATCTTCAAGGGCTGCTCGTAATTATAACTTAATCAGTAGCTCACGTCAAAGCAAATCTGCATCAGTGATTGGAGTATTGATATTGCATATATAAGATTGACTTCTAGAAATAATGAAAATACTACTAAAGTGTAGTTTAATTTTAAGTGTAGGAAATTAATAGGAAATAGGCCAGTTTACGTCACGAATACTTTTTTTTCACAAAGGCAGTAAAGATATAGGGTGAACCCAAATACTTTTTTTTACAAGGGCCGTTAAGATACAGAATGAACCCAAATAATCAAATTAAATCTATACAAATAAATAAAACTGGAGTGTCTGATTGAAATATTAAAATACGCTTTTTAATAAATACATATGCATGTATACACGGTGGGTGCATGTACCAAAATAACATCTTTTTCAAATTTGTCTGTCTGTCGGTCTGTCTGTCTGTCTGTCTGTTTGTTCCTGTTTGAGATTACCGCTCTGGAACGGCTGGACCGATTTCGACAGGACTTTCACTGGCAGATAGCTGATGATCTAAGGAGTAACTTAGACTACTTTTTTTTCATCAAGCTTCGCCCCGCGGCGTTACCCGCGGTACGACAATGATAAAATTTAATAAACATTAATACAATCAATAAAATCTTGGTAGACACTTTATAAATTTAAAATGGAAAAATTAGAAATAAATTCTAAAAAAAACTAAAACTAAGAAAGTTGGAACCGAAGGCAACATTGCTCATATGATAAATAAATATTTCGGACATCTAACACACAACGCCTTCTAGTCCCAAGCTAAGCAGAGCTTGTGTTATGGGTACTACACAACTGATATAATTAAATTTATTTATACTGTTTTTTTTTTAAATACATACATACTATACATAGAAAACATCCAAACTCCGAAACAAATATTTGCAGATCATACAAACATTTGGTCCGAACCGGGATTCGAACCCGATACCTCAAGCACAGCAGTCGCATACGCTACCACTACGCCACCGAGGCAGTTAAATGATATTTATTTTCGTAAAAAAATCTTTTAGAATGATTTTATACGACGGACTTTAAAGCTATGGAAAAGTCGAATAAAGATAAGGAAAAAAAAAATATAAAAGAAAGCTAAGTCGGCTTGTTGTTTGTTCTAGTTATTTCAAATCGAAAAGCTGTACGATTTTATATACAAAATATTTGTTGAAGCTTTATTGAGATTATATATTCACCTGCTGGGTTTATAAGTGCGTATAGAATCAAGGACTCGCAAAGCCGTGACTCCGGATTACCACGTAGACTTGAAAATAACACACATCTTTGGCTAATGTTTCTGCCATATCAATAACATACTATTAGCCGCAAACATTATCAAATAACAATGGCTAAGCACTCATAGTCCAGTTGCACTCGGTGATTAGAATTAATCAACACCAACGGCATCAAAACGGCATCAACAAAATCAAAACCAACGGCAAGATTACGTAGCCACAAGATTACCTATACCAACCGTATGTACCCTAAACGCGTATGCGAATTACGGTTTATTACTGGTGGAATCTGATACTAGAGCGGAGCTTGAGAGTCTGGCTAATAGATGTTTGAACTTAGTATCTCTATGGGGTGTACGTAATCGCTTGACTTTTGCACCAAACAAAACCTTCCAGCTACTTCTGAAAGGTAACCTCAAATCACCGCCGTGTATTAAATTTCAAAATGTTACTATTAAAAATAAAACCTCGGTTTGTTATTTGGGATTAGTTTTAGAAAGAAATTTTTCATTTATCGAACATATTAGAACAGTTAATGAAAAGTCTAAAAAAAGTTTCTTTGCTCTGACGACAATATCAACTGCCACATGGGGTCTTTCATTTAATACATTAAAAATCATATATGGAGCTACTTATTTAGGTGCTGTTTGCTATGGTGCTCCCGTATGGGCCGATAGAGCGACTGTAGGTGCTGTCCGTCGCAAACTGTTACAAGGCCAACGACTTGCATTGATCTTCTTGTGCAAAGCATATAGGACGGTTAGTACTGAGGCGTTACCGGTGTTGGCGGGTGTTCTTCCGGTCGATCTCGAGGTGCAGAGACGTGCAGCCATGTACTATTCCACACTACAAAACATGGAATGCGATTTTTTGGGCGTACGAGACCGCGATAAAATCATAAGATTGTTTCAACAGCAGTCCAATGTCTATAACGACCTAATGGATGAATGGCAACAACGATGGGACGAATCATCTAAGGGGTGCCACCTCTACCAGTTCTTCCCATCTGTTCGCGAACGGATGTCGAGGACATGGCTCGAGGTAGATCACTGTGTCGCTCAATTCCTTACAGGCTATGGTAACTTTAAGAGCAAACTACACTTATTTAAATTAATCGATTCACCATTGTGTCAATGCTCAACACCTGATACTAGCTGTGAACAGTCGGCTCATCATATTCTCTGGGAGTGTAGTCTTTGGTACAATGAACGTAACACAATGCTAAATAGCTTACAAATGACATCTGGGGCGGTATACTATGAGGATTTTGTGTCAACTGCGGTGAATTTCCGTGCGTTTAGGCGATTCTGCCATACATACTATAGTAATCAAATATAGCTCACTTAGGACCCATAATATTTTATCCGTGGTGCTTCCCGGTTTAAAAAAAGATGTCTGCCTATTTTGACTTCATTTTGTCTCCCGCTTTGCTAAGGAGGGAAGTGGACTTATCATATTTCCAACTCCTCCTGTTTTTCTTCTGATTAATTTCGTTTCGGGTTCCAAGACAGTTAATTTTTTTCCTGGGACTTCCCGAGTGTCATAACTCGGTGTGTTCGTGGGTCACTGCTGTTGATCCTGGTGTACAGGAGTTACAGTGGTGGGCGTGTGGGTGGGATTAGTCCCAGCCACAACGTTGTCTTGCCAGTCCCCAACCCGCACTAGGCCAGCGTGGGGGCGGTATGGGTTGTCGGTGACTGACTAGGAGACAATTTTCTGCATTTACACAATAATATGTACAGTAAATTTAATAACAAAAAAAAAGAAGTAACTGATAAGAAGAAATATTTAATGTTCATAAAAACAACAGTTTTTTGTATAATAAAACATGGTTTTAAAAAGCAATTCTCAATAAATATAAATCTTCTTATAAATAGATAAAGTTATACATCTTCTATCTTCGGACACCTACTAAAAAGAATCGTCTCAAATCCTATTAGATTCAATTATTTTAATAACAGACAGCAGTTCAAGGTAGTAGAGCCACGCTGATTCAAGGTAGTAGAGCCACGCTGATTTCAGCAAGAATGGGCCGGCTCGACCGGGGCGGTACTACCCTCGCAGAGAAAATCAACGTAAAATGACAGCGATCATGCTGTCGTGTTTCGTGGGTGAGTGCGAGACCGGAGGCCCAATGATGCAGAAGCATCACTAGCCCGCCATGGTGATGGTCACCATGCTGCATATAGCATTGTCTGCATTCGCAGTATGGTGACCACCACTCTTGGATTCTGCTTATGCTTTCCATCAGGCAGAGTAGAGTCATTCTGGCAGGGCAAAATACAAAAAAAAAGGCAATAAATTATTACATTCCCATAAGAATAATTTATTTGCAATTGAATTTATATGAGAAAATGAGTCGGTCGTATAAACAGAAATATACAATAATTTTATTTATTACACAAAGTTGTTTATCATGGAAATTAATACAATAGAATCAAATTACAGCCTGGAAAATAGAACACTTAGTAAATTGATTCGGTTGCTTGCTTAAATTGCTTGAAGTGTAAACAAGTATTGTTTACATGTTTACACTTGAAGCAAATATTCTTGTTTTATATTTAGAAAGTAACGAAGACATGTAAGGGTGTTGGTCTCAGATTTTATTCCTGTAGCTATTATGTTAAGTTAATGGATTTGTTTAATTACCGGTATGTTGTAAAGCTCTTTTACATTACATAGGTAGGTAAATAATTGCTTCAGGCGTGTAGGTACTGCTGTACTTGATTTTAGGAGTCTATTTTTCTTCTTCTGCTGAGCTCTTTTCCCAAATAGGTTGGGTATATGAGTCTACTATGATATAGCTGAACTTGGATTTTTGACGCGGCCTGGAGGCCTCCGCAACTACATACATTCCACAAATACAACCGAAGTTCTGTAGAACGACTGAAGTCGAATTTTTTAAAGCCTCAATCTTTCTAATGGTTTTTCGTGCCTTTAAGAATACGCTAAGCCATCGGATCTGGTCGTAAGGTCTCAATCTCAAACCTCAACATGGTAAGAAATTGTCACCTATTCGTCGAGAGACCTGGCGTGGGCGCTTAACTTTGCAATTGTTCAACTTACTTGGTGATCACTTACGAGGCCTGCTAATTGATCTTCATATTCCATTTTATTAGAATTTTTTATTTTATATTGTTGTAAAAAAAGCAAAGCGTAAATTTAAATTCACTTTATAATAATATAAAATTTGAATTTTTTTTCTTAAATGGTTTTGCGCAAATGACTACTGTACAGGCTGCAGGGTGACCAACACTGCGCTTCTCTATACTATTATAGTTTTTAATTTATTTATACTTTTCCTTCACGCAGTATAAACATTTATTATTACTCTTCAGTATTCAATGATTATGTTTACATTTTACTGATTTCTCTATATTTTTCTGAAAATATAAAGTTTAAAGGTAAAGTTGTTTTACTGCAATACACTTAATGACGTTTTAATTAAATCATATGAATTAATTAACACGTTGAGCAATTATTGAACTCGTGAGTCATGCATTTGATTCTAGCTATATGTACATAGTTCAGTTTATTACTGTTAAATGAACATGTGCAAACGATACAATTATATTCATACTACATAAGTAATAGGCCGTGTATGAGGCCGTGGCCTTTAAAACAATAGATGCAGCATGGTGATGCTAAAACAAAAGGCTATAGTTAAAACATGCAGACATATAAAATGGTTTCGTCATATAAACAGGGGATCTTAATTATGTCAGTTACAAAATGCTGAAGTATCACAGTTCTTAGGTAGCTATATTCCTTAGTCTCAACTTTTTTTTTATAAAATAATAAACAGCTCGGCGCTTCCCGCCAGAAATAAATCCTGGCATTTACTACCAACTAACGTCTTTCCCTCTAGAGGTCTCGAGTCTTTTAAACGAGACACGAAAAAGAATCTAATATGGTATAATTCATTTTGGAATATTTATTTATCGATATAGATGGATTACTCATTTACGATATTTTAATACGGTTTTTGAAATATAGGGTTGCATCGTTATACGTTGAACGTATATAGTAGTACCTTAACTAAATATTTGGCCAAAAATATTTGAAAATAATACTATCTTTGAAATTATTTTTGATTTTCATTCACCATTCAAGTCCGTGTTATCACAAAAATATATTACATTAAAGTTTTTTCAAGAGACTTAAATGAAAACTGTTGAATCTAAAGCCAATACAAAAATTTGAGTAAAATATTCTTATCTAAATAAAAATGGTTACAACCTTACAACCTCATGAAAAAAATGTAAAACATATTGATGATTTTGCATATCTATACAATAACTCACATTGTATTATCCCCCGAGGAAGGATTTCAGGGTGATTGTTTACCCTTCACCCTACTCAATACAACAAAAGATAAACCCGATTTTATTTTCAATTTCATCCCTATTCTTAGCTATAACCTTTGAGTAGAAAATAAATGAAAATGTGATACAAAATTTTCTTCAAAGAAACTTTCAAGGTACAGGTAATTTAATTCACTTTTGATAAAACATTATAATCACAGATTAAAGTTCACAATTGCATTTAAAAATCTATACTTTAATGCGAATAGCCAAAACTTTATTAAACGAAAACTATGTGAATGGAGGACTATGAAATTTGGCACAGTTAAAGTTTAAATGGAGGATAGGTGCAGAAACTAAAAGAAAATATGGTTTAAAGTCATCTAACCCATAGATAATTTCTTCATAAAAGCGACACCATTTGAAAGTTTGAAGAAACTTATAGTCGTTTTGAATCTGACACACTACTTCATCCGGATGACGGAACGTCTGCGACGAAAAAACCTTAAAAGGCACATTATAAAATTAAATATACAAAACATTTTCATGATTCTGTTAAGTACTTTTAGAGACATATTTAATAAACATGTTTTTAAATCTATATGTCTAGTTTATTTTATTTTACGAAAGGTTAAAAGAAATTTCAACAAAATTTTACGAAATTATATTTTAGTGTTATGAATTCATTACCTTAATATGGAGACCACAAACTATGAAAATGCAAATACATCTCATGTATTTCATAATATTTTAAGTAATTTTAATATACATAACGCCATCTATTCCAGGCCCGCTCAAAACTACCGAAGAAGCGCCGACGTGTGTTACCCGTCGAACAACCCAGGAGAAAACGCGATGCCAGCGCCTCTAATCGTCGTGTCAACGCTGTGAAACATCCAGTGGTGTTGAAGGAACTTTCAGAGGAAAACAAATTTGGTAAGTGAATGCTTACTCTAGTTTGGGAAAATTCGTATAGAGGGTATCACCTACAATATATTTAAACAATTATGCAGAAGTATCACTAGGCTGCCATGGTGTGAGTCACCATGCTGCATTGTTGCATTGTCTGCATTCGCAGTGAGTATGGTAACCACCACTCTAGGATTCTGCTTATGCTTTCCATCAGGCAGAGTGGAGTTATTTTAGCATGGCCAAACATAAAAAAAGACATTTAAAGGGCAAATGAAACAGGTCAATAGATGGTAAGTGACTGAAGCTGTGTAGAGACATATGAAAAGTCCCCCCTCTCCCCGTCACCCTGGAGAAGGGGTGTTTTATAGTAAGTTTTTATTTATTGGGGTAAATAATAATGACACAATATACATTTGACACTTCGACGATATACATTCGAAATTTAAATAGTCGACAAAATGAATGTAGCAATTGTGATATCAACGGCATTTAGCACATATTAACAAATACATTTTTGTAGTTAGTTTCTAACAAAAACAGTGAGTGTAAGAATAACTATAAAAAAAAATCTTGTGTTTTTTTATTATTCTTAAGTTAAATTAAATAATAGAGGTTTTTAAACCATTTAAACCATAATTGCAATCAAATGCAGTAATATTGTATGATCCATGCTTATGAAATATTATAAATCGGAAAGTAACTGATTTGTCAGTCTTAGCGCTTAGCTGCACCGATTTTGATTATTTAATTTGACATAAGAAAACTCTAATTCTTGAAGGATTTTTTTATGGAAAAGAGGGCAAGAGCAGACGTATCGCCTGATGGTGAGCGATTACCGCTGCCCCCGAACACCCGCAACACCAGACGCGTCACAAGTACGTTGCCGGCCTTTGGGGGATGGGAAGAGGGATTGGGCCTCCCCCAAGTTGGACATAAGCCTCTTTTTACCGCTATGACTGCTGTTATTTATAAAATAATGTTTAGTATGGTCGTTGGGTCGTTACCACCAATCACAAATAAATTGTTTGATGACCATAGACCTCAGATAGAAGGATCCCCTTCATTATTTTTTCTTTGAAAACGACCTCTTATGTTTTAAACTATGCATAGATCAGTTAGTTAGCTAAAAGCTCTGCTTAGCTTAGAATCATACTGCTGTGTTTAATATGTATAATACTTTACATAAATTATTACTTTCTCGTTTCAGGTGTCAACGGCATGAATATGATCAGTCTAGCCCTTCAGGCACCAACCACTAACCTTCTCCGACCACCAACAACTACCACCCAGCCGCTCCAAGCTCGAGCCCCTATAGGTAAATCCCGCTCCAAGTCTATGAGACTCTTTTACCCATGAACTCTTTTACCCTACATAATCACATTAAATAAAGTATCTCTAAAACCAACATTTTGCATGCGTCATTAAGTTACAACTATACCATTTATTCTTATCAAAACTATTAGTATGTTCTGCAGCAGATCTTAAAGAATACGCTTATTTGGCTTATAAGCTTTTAAGTAAAACTTATATGGTTTAGATAACTCTGTTTCTTTTCTGCTTATTAACTAATAGCTTTTGTTAAAATTCTACTTTAGGCAGACGTTTTCTGAAAAGAAACAAAAATAATTTGCTAACTAGTTTAAAAATAAATAAACTATGCCTTGATGAAGAAATATTAAACAATCATCATCATATCCTTATCTATTTCCAGTCGAGAGTCCTGTTATCAACATGCAGTCTGGAGCGATATCATTAGCATCATTACAACCACCTTTAATGACCGCCCCACCCCTGCAACCAAGGCCTGCAACCACCGGTTCCCTAGACCTGATGCTGCCACTGCAACCAAAGTTACTGCCAGGCTACAACCTACAATCTTCATTTCTGTCCAGCACCCTTTCGACAGTCCGACCACCTGATGCTGAGAAAAAAGACGATATATTCAAACCAAGAGTTGCAGTAATAGTAGAAAAGAGAGAATCAGAAGATAGTGATATTCTAGATGAATCTAATAAAACAGATGTAAATGGTTATAGTGAGTCAAGCAATCATAACACATCTGACGTAGTTGATAATGAGAATGTGATGAAAGACGAAATTAATTCGAATGTTATAGACACTAGTAGTATTGTAAATTCTGATTTAAATGATGATAGTCCGAACAACAATTCTTATTAAATGTTATTTGTAAATGTTTTAGCTGTGAAACCCCGATAGTTAACGATGTCTCCCATTAGATGTATATAATCTGTAATATATTGAAATCTTTTTCTTGAATTTTTCTAGTCGTTAAAAATATTTGTAACAAGTCATATAGGTTAAGTTACTTGGGTTTTTTTATTATTATGGAAACGTAAAGGTGCTATATGGATGAACGTGAGGCAAGCAATAGGGACAGTAAATTGTATAAAGAACAAACTAAAATAGTCTACATGAAACTGGTCTATTAAATTACGATTTAGTCTCCCTTTTTGAGTAACTAAAGTCAATTGCAGAAGGTTTTGTTATTTTCCCTTGAGAAAATACTTAAACATAGCTGGATCCACATCAGGAATCACTTATAAAATCGAACCAAAATGTTACCAAGAATAAAGAGAAACTTGTATTTGATAGATATGATTGATAATATAATGGTTCAGTGATATTTCCAAAATCCTTTTAACGATTCTTCAATAATCAAGCATTTTGTCGCTCAACTTTACAAATACTTCTTCTAAAACTTATGCACTTAACTATTGCAGTCAGAAAATCTAAACATACTATTTCCATATTTATAGAACTGGGCAACAAAGAGCATTGTAAGGCTCTTTAAAAATAGTATTATTCTTAGGAGTATTACGATTCGGATCATAAATTTGACCTGTGTGATGAAAAATTCCCATAATATTTGCAACCTTGTCACCCAATGACCAAGTAGACTACTTGTATGGTTCATGTAAATGAATTACGGTACATTTTTGTATATTTTGTAAATGGAAGACACGACAGTGATTGATAGTGTACATAGACGGAAATATTATTTTATTTCTACGTACAAAACATTAGTGAATTCAATGCTTATATTGTGAATGCTTGATTTGTTCGCTATTGATATCCAATTAGTTCCATAGATCGTAATTCTAATTGAAAGAAGGACGTTGAAAATAAATTTTGTCTCATTTTTTTGATAGTGGTGTTATTGTAAAAGAAAAAATACATCGCTTACTTTTTTATTTACTGAATGGATTTCTTTATATTGAATTGTCCACAAATTCCGATCTAGGAGGATTATATATTTTTTTCAGGGGAGGTTTGAGTTCCCAGGTCGAGCGTGGGTCCTGGCTCTAGATGATGAGGCGCCGGCTCTCGAGCCCCGACTGAGAGGGTTGTTCAGCGCATGTCTCGAGCAGGGCCAGTTTCCGAAATTGTGGAAGTCGGGGAAACTGGTCCTCATCCGGAAAGAGGGGCGCCCAGCGGACTCACCATCCGCCTACCGGCCCATAGTGTTGCTTGACGAGGTGTGCAAACTCTTTGAAAGAGTGATTGCATGGCGCCTCGTCAAGCATCTCTTCAGAGTGGGGCCGGATCTGGCGGATAACCAGTACGGTTTCCGTCAGGGGCGCTCCACCGTGGATGCAATCATGCGCGTGAAGGCCCTGGCGGAGGAAGCAGTTTCCCGGGGTGAAGTAGTATTGGCGGTGTCCTTAGACATCGCCAACGCGTTCAACACTTTGCCCTGGAGTTGCATCAGGGAGGCACTAGTGTATCACCGCGTGCCTCCCTACCTCCGCCGCATAGTCGGGGCATATCTGTCGGAGAGAGCCGTCATCTACCCAAGTAGGACCGGTCTCGGTCAACGTGAAATGTCGTGCGGTGTCCCGCAGGGGTCGGTCTTAGGGCCGCTCCTGTGGAACATTGGCTACGACTGGGTGCTTCGCGGTACATTCTTAGAGGGTGTCGCCGTCACATGTTATGCGGATGACACGCTTGTGACGGCGAGTGGCAAGACGCACCGTGAGGCAACCCTGAAGGCCACGGCCGGGGTTGCCCAAGTCGTTGAACGAATCCGGCGGCTGGGTCTCGAGGTGGCTCTGCACAAATCCGAGGCTTTGTTTTTTCACGGGCCTCGGAGCAAGCCACCTGATCAACTCAGCCTCATAGTAGGAGGCACTCGCATCGGCATCGAGCCCGCTCTGAGGTATTTGGGGCTCGTACTCGACGGCCGATGGGACTTCGGACACCACTTCCGAAGTCTGGTCCCCAAGCTGGTTGGCACAGCACGTGCATTGGCACGGTTGTTGCCAAACATGAGGGGGCCCGATGACTCCTGCAGGAGACTTTACGGGGGGGTTGTGCGGTCCATGGCCCTTTATGGGGCCCCAGTGTGGGCGGAGGCCCTGAAGGCCGGCACTATTGCGTTATTGCGGCGACCGCAACGGGTGCTGGCCATAAGGATCATAAGGGGGTACCGCACGATCTCTTTTGAGGCGGCAAGTCTCCTGGCCGGAACTCCACCATGGGACCTGGAGGCGAGAGCCCTTGCGGCTCTCTATCAATGGCGCAAGGAGGCGCGGGAGTTGGGTACGAGTCCTGAGTCTCGAGAAATCGAAGATCAGAAATCCCAACTCCGCCAGGTCCTCGTGGAGGAATGGAAGGAACGACTTGGGCAACCGGGCGCTGGGCACGCCGTTATTGCGGCGGTAAGACCTGTTATGGAGGATTGGCTCGAGAGGCGTCACGGGACCCTCTCATACCGGCTGACACAGGTGATCACTGGGAAAGGATGCTTCGGAGATCACCTGTGTCTGATCCGCAAGGAGCCAACGCCTGAGTGCCACCACTTCGATGGCCGGATCGTGGACACGGCGCTCCACACGCTGGCAGAATGTCCAGCGTGGGAGGAGCCAAGGCGTGATCTCGTGGTGGCCATCGGGGTGGGGGTTCTCTCGCTCGGTAACATGATTGCCGCCATGTTGCGGAGCGAGAGCGCGTGGAACTCCGCCGTTTCTTTCTGCGAGCAATTTATGCTTGCCAAAGAGACGGCGGAGCGGGACCGGGAGAGGTTTAGAACTCTACCGGCCCGCCAGGCCCGGGAACGGGCCAGGTACCACAGGCGACTCGGGCGCCGGAGATCTCAGAACGATCTCCGTCCTCCATAAGCGCAAGCCTGAGGGTGACAGATGAAGCCATCTGTCACCCTAGCAGAAGCAGGCTCGGATGGAAGCGCGCATGCTGCAGAGCGTGCGCGCCCGGGGAAAGTAACGGGAACATCTGTTCCCACACAGATGGGGGCTACTTACGACCATGTAGGTGGCCCGAGGTACGTCGGGGTTCCAGGGTTTTCCTTACTAGGGTGCACCTGGTTCCCCGGCTTTCAGTACCCGAGACGGCGTGCGGTTTTAGTCGGTTCGAGTCCGACATACCACCACGAGGTGGATCCGAGGGGATTTCCGCACGAAAAAAAAAAAAAAAAAAAAAAAAAAAGGGGAGGTTTGAGTCGTTGATTTGTCAACAGCCAGCCATGTGGAATGATCAATAGTGTATTCTTTTTATCCTTTCACTCCCCGAGATGGCACTGAACGGGTGACCGATGATAGCACGATACGATGAACGTCTCCGTGATTCCGAGGTCACGTTAAGCGGTCGGTCCTGGTTGTTATCATAGGATAACAGTCGTGAAGCCAGTCTCTAACCCGCACTTAGTTAGTGTGGGGACGTATGGCCTTAACCCTCTCCTGAGAGGACATCGGAGTCTAGTAGTGGGACATTATGGGTTGTTGATAATGTGGACCATCGTGTACCTGTGGCACTAGGTTGATTTGATTTTAACTTGTGGACTTATTATCCAGTTCTTACATTTTTTTTTTGGCTTGTTTGCTGTTGGTTCTCCCTCAAAGTTCATAGATTTACTAAGTTATTTTTTAACATGCTATAGAAAAGTAAGCGATGCAAACTTTTTAAAACTGTGTATGAAACTTTTTGCCAAATGTAATTGCCAATCAAATCGTCAAGTCTCTTAAGTCTCAGTTGTGCCAAAAAATTGATTTTGTAGATGGATAATGGATATTATAGGTTTAATTTAGTGTAATTAATGATGGCTGTTCTAAGATATACTAAAATGTTGGTGAAGTTGTAAATCCAACGATAATATTATTCAGTATTACTAATAGTCACTTCTTACTAAATTTACAGTCAACTGTATTGTTAAATCCTTTGGATACTTACGAGAATTGGTTAATATTCAAGATTAATATATTAATGTTACATTTATTATACTATTCTTTGATATGAAATTATTTAACCCTGTAAATTTATTATGATTTTGTGAAAATTTTCGTATTATCTAACTTCAAGAAAATTAATATGTTCTATTTTTGATATTTTATGTATGTATGTAAATATATCCGGTAAATATCACGATTTTATAATATTTAATGGTAAAATTATATTGTAAAAATACCTTAATAATTGTTGATGTACCAAATGTTATTTTAGAACTAGATATTTTTAAAATGATATTGTTTTTCATTGTTTTTTAAAACAATCAGTTTAATTTGGCAATAAAATAACACCTTTGAAGAAAAAATAAGCTAATTTTCGAACCTAGTTTTCATCTACGGCTCCACCCGCATGTATGTGGTAAAATCGATTAGCCTATGTTCTTACATAGGCTAATCGATTTTACCGCGATAACTGAGAAAGATCTCGAGATCAAAATATCTCCATGCCAAATATTATTACAATCGTTGCAGCATTTTGCTGTGAAAGCGTAATAGACAGAAAAAATAACTTTCGAATCTATACTAATATTATAAAGCTGAAGAGTTTGTTTGTTTGTTTTTTGAACGTGCTTATCTCATGCTATCCGTATAGGACCGATGTAAAAAAATATTTCAGTGTTAGATAGCCAATTTATCGAGGAAGGCTTTAAGCTATCATCACGCTAAAACCTACAGAAGTGGAGCACCAACGAATATTGTTACAGAAAGGGGGGAAAATTATCACGCTATAGGCAATGGGAAACGCAAACGAGGTTGCGTGGGTCGGCTAGTTTATAATATTAGCATAGATAATGAAAAAAATAAACCGCTACGTAACTTACAACTTTAAACATGAATTACTGTAATGAAAGCTTATGCAGTAAAGAAATTGAGATCTGTTTCTGTTCTCTATAGCCTACCGAAAATATTATGATGAAGACGAAAATGAAACACATCTATCTAAGGCCCGTATTTTAAAAGGCCTCTCAGTCTTGAATCTAGTTTTAAGCATAGATTTTATTATTGAACGTCTCTTGAGACAAAATTCACGGATCCTTTATCAGGTTAGTGAAGATCCATTTATAATCACCTTTTTCAACTTTCAAAATTAAAGTAGCTTTGTTTTAGATTTTTGTTAAAACATCTAGATTGTGATGGGATCATGCCAATGAGTAGAAGATAACCACACACTTAAGTCTAGTATCGTTGACTTAAAACTAACGTAAATGAACTGCTAACTTGTATGTTGGTAAGGTGCTCCCTTGTACTTTAATTGTGTGATAATAAATTAGACAGCAAATAATTGTTTTGAGTCACCATTGTTTAAACCAACTTCCTTGTAGAATAAGAGCATTCTTTAAATCACTTAACTTAATATTTAAAAGGATCAATTTTTTACAGATTGGGACTGCTACTACTATCAAAAAAATTACTTTTCTTAAAATTTCGTAGCAGTTCTACGAAATTACGTAGCTTAATCTACGATGTTCATCGTAGCTCCCTCTTCACCTGTTATTACATTTTTCTTTGCTATTTCTTACCTAAGGCCATGAATACACTATATTAAAAAGTATTTTAATTTAAATGGAATTGCCAAATTCAAACTGATCTATGAAATATTGTTTATCGCACCTCATTATTTTGTTATTTAAATAAATCGAATTACAAAACGACTTGTTATTTTTTACTGATATTCCATATTTAAAATGTACTTTACATTTTTATAACTGCCTCGTTGGCGCAGTGGTAGCTTATGAGACTACTGAGCTTGAAGTCTCGTGTTCTATTCCCAGGTCGCGCGGTCAGAACAAATTTTGTATTATTGTTTTTTTGTCCGCGACTGTACACTACCTGTAGGAAACTGAGGCGGGCATAGATTAGTTAATCAAGTTTTACAGAAATCTATATATTATATTATTATTATACTTATAATAAAACTGTACAGAGGTCAATTCTGTACATTGAAAATATATTAAAAATTATTATTGGGGGATGAATGGTTATCGATACTGATGCCAAAAATGTAATCAGTAAGTTTTTTGTCTGTCTGTCTGTCTGTCTGTCTGTCTGTCTGTCTGTATGTGCACGCATGGATCAAAAACTACTGAAGGGATTTTAATCAAACTTGGTACGATTGTAGTCCATACTCCTGGGCAGGTTATAGGCTATATAACATAACGCTAAGATGCATAGGAGCTGAGCAGTGACGATAAATTTGAAGCAAGTCGGATGAAAATTTTCGCTTTCGAGCTCTTATCCTCGCATACGTTGATCATACACCAAAAATATGTATTACAAAGATGATGGTCTTTAAAAGATCTACAAAAAAGTCCTCAATAGTATATTTCTATCTTTTATAAATTAGCCACAATAACGTGTTTAAGCGTTAGGCATTTCTTCAAAGTGTATTAAATACTTAAATATATTGTATTTCACATGGATATAGCCTTATCACTATACACTTTAATATCTTTTTTAATAAAATATAGAATTATAAAATTATAATTAATAAACACACAAGATATAGATGAAATAAAACTTCCAAATCTCGCCGCACCAGTATAAGTACGACATTACGGTTGATTTTTCTTTAACACGCGAAACGGCCATCCGCTGGATCTACAAAAAGGCGGGAGCGCTCACGCCGCTCACGCGCTGACTTCACTCGAATTGTCACTGTTAATGCGAACGAACGTGGTTCTTATTGACTCTTCTCGGAATAAGCGCGCTTTAGATTTAAAAAATACATACGTAGTTTTTAGATATCAGTTTATAGTAGGTATTAGATAATAATATAATTAGTTTGTTTAGTGTTTTTGTTTGTTTCTCCTTCTTTTCTTTATATTTATAATAGTAAAATTAATAAGTATAATTTCAAATAAGTAAATTTATGCAATGACAATTAATAAATCTCATCGTCAGACTTTCCGTGTTGCTGGAGTAGATCTCAGTCTCAGATGTTTTTCACATGGGCAGTAGTACGTCGCTTTTTCCTGGGTCAGTAGTTCCACAAATTTTTATGCATACGTACCGGAAGCGTCCACTTTGAACAAATGTAAACAAGTGTAGTGACGATGCAAAACAAAAATTACTCTTCGGTCTTAAATAGATTTTTAAAAGGCAGCGTCATATTTATTTATTAAATTGTAGTTTAATAGTCTATAGTTAAAAAAAAAAAAACATTATTGTAAAAGGAGATCCACGCGGACGAAGTCGCGGGCACAGCTTTAAACAATAAGATATTATGTCGCATGCCTGCCTGGTCAAAGTACAGAATATTGCTTCATTCATCGGGTGGTGAAACGACTACTTACCGAATCAATTTTTTTGCAGAATTTCTACTGTATTATGATTAATTATGAATTTAAATTTAAGATAAAGTTCAAGCTTGACAACCAAAAACGATATTTCTGTAATGACTCTGGTCACATGAGACGCGTGACGTTACACTCTAGCCACAACAAAACAGCGCGGTTTAAGTTAATTTTATCAGTTTTCCCCAATTTTATATTAATTAAAATGTCGAATAAATGGTTTATAGTGCCACAGTGAACAAATCTATACATCCATAGGTACAAATAAATAAAATTGGAGTGTCTCTTTGTAATATCAAAATAACCGCTTTTTACTAAATGCATATGTATGTATACACGGTACATATACCAAAAATGTAGTTAAAAAATTTTTTGTCAGTCTGTCTGTCTGTTTGTTCCGGGTATTCTCTGGAACGGCTGGACCGATTTTGACGGGACTTTCACTGGCAGGTAGCTGATGATCCAGGGAGTAACTTAGGCCACTTTATTTAGACTAACTTTGTCTCGCGGCGTTACGCCGAAATGTATGTATGCCCGTAACTTTCGATCGGCTACACCAAATTATATATTTTTTATGTGTTAGTTATTCTTAGGACAAGGTTTTGTGTACAAGAAAAAATAAAAAATAAAGGAAAAAGTTTTTTTGTCTGTGACTACTCATGGGTAGCTGGTAACGAAAGAAAAATATGGTGGTACGAAGTTCGTCGGGTCAGATAACATCTTTAAATACCACGCTTTGTACTATTTCAAAATGTAACCTAAAAGCATTGAGATATGCCTACCTACATAAAGTAAATTAGATTTTACAAAAATAATGAATGAATTTTTTCCAGAGGTTATTACAGAAACAATTTTTGTGTTGTACTTATGCAAGTGCAACATAGCTGCTTTAACATTTTTCAGTTCTGCAGCATAGTTAACAATGTTATTATTATGTACTAGCTGAATCCCGCGGTGTTACCCGCAGTTATTGTTGTACCACGAGTAACGCCGCGGGACAAAGTTAGTCTAAAAAAAGTAGCCTAAGTTACTTCCTGGATCATCAGCTACCTGCCAGTGAAAGTTCCGTCAAAATCCGTCCAGCCGTTCCAGAGATTACCCGGAAGAAACAAACAGACAGACAAAAACATTTTTAACTACATTTTTGGTATATGTACCGTGTATATATATACATAGGCATTTAGTAAAAAGCGGTTATTTTAATATTCAAACACACTCCAATTTTATTTATTTGTATAGATAGAAAAGTGCAACCATAAAAGCGTCTATCTTATGTAGGTTGCTGTTATCGGCACGCACAAAATTTGGTTCCTTTTTGTTTCGAACCACTTATTAAATAGTTTATTAAAAAAAGTCCTGCAGAAATAGCTCACAGATCATTATTACCACTCCGAAAACATAAAACGCAAACAATATTCAATAGAGGAATCTTTCGTTTATTAGCATGTGACGTCACCAGAGTTACAACCAATCACAAGACGTTTATGTCGAAGACAAGATTTCAAAAAAATTGTTAGCATTCGTGCAATCTGCGAGAAACTTAAATTATTTTGTTTGATTTATAGTGAAATATGTCTTTTTAGACTATTATCTTTAAGGATGACCCCAATCCATAGTTTATTTCCCTTTCCTCTTTAAACGCGTGCAGTTTTTGGTGAGTCTGTGAGTCTATGCTTTGCGATGACGATAAACAAGACATAAGGTCAGACGATGCGCACCGCAGGCATAGACGAACTGTTTCAGCAACGGAAAGCTCTATGTGGCTCTGTCGAGGGTGAGCGACAATGCTAATATGTTCGTATATTGTTCCAATGGCATTACACATAACATAGTATACAGCGAAGCTCTTTAAATAAAGGTAACACTGTCACAATATGTGGACATATCAGTGAAATTGCACGCAAAAACTACTGAACGGATTTGAATGACACTACAGGAATTTAACTTATACATCAGAATAACACATAGACTACTATTTGCCACGATAACCGACATACACGCGGGCGGAGCCGCGGGCAGCAGCTAGTTTACAAAATAAAAGTATGGTTATACGAAGTTCGTCGGGTCAGTTAGTATGTTTCTAAATACATATTTCAGAAAAATACACCTACACGGAACAAACGTTCATGTTCACTACACACTTTTATAGATGGGAATCAAACCTATTACTTCCGTTTGGCCAAGTCTGTCAATAAAAGCGCTAGCAGAATAATATGAATCAAATAAATTAGTTATTTTTTTATTTAATTACTAAATTTAACTGAACTGTTTAAAATCTATAACCCGCCTGTTACCAAATTATTGACAGTTGCGCTACATGTTCAATCGAATGTTTATATATTATATTTTAATAGAGACTCCATTGAGCAAACATTGCCTCGAAATGAATTACTCTAACACTACAGTTTAACATAAAAAAACTCTTGGATTTTAGTTATAACTTTTTTTATTTAAACTGTTTTGGTTCCGTTATAGTTTAAATATCACAATTATCGAATAAATACGGACAAATTCACGAGCAAATGCTAATTATATTTATATTTTTGAAATGTATGTAAAAGTAACGCCCTTTCCGATGATACCAAACACAGCATATTTATTTTTTTTTTTTTTTCAAAGTGTTTATGACCACTAGAGGGTGCCACAGTAAGTTCCGTGACACGTCACATAGCCTTTAACCAGCGGACAATCAATACGCTTCTAACGATACTCATACTCATTTGCTCAGTTTTAATAAGTAGTTGAGGAGCTAAGAGGGGACAAATGAACATACATACATACATACATAGTCTGTCAAAATCATAACCCTCCTTTGGTTTTGTCGGGTAAAAAAACCAATAAAACACGGCTCACTAATCAGTTAGTAGAATTAGTAAAATTCGTTTCGACCGCTAAGTGGCCGTAATTACTTTCTAGTAATCACTACTAAAGTGATTATAGTGTTGGCCGTTTAGCCGTACGATACCCGGATATAGAGGCTTAAAGCGATACATAATTAAACATCTAACCGAGGGTTCAGAACGTTTGGCGTCAATCTCTGGGTCAAATATTGACTTGAGGTTACTGGCACATGTTGATATTCCTTGTCACCGAGTCTCTTTGATAGACAAGTTGTTACAAACACAATGATGTGACGGAAAACAACCGGTTACCGTAAACAACTCAGTGGCATGGCAAGTTAACATTCTAAATTGAACTAGAGCTTTGTTAACTTATGTTTTTATTTCTTAGTGGGTAGTGGCTCTCAGTCATCTATACAGAAATTATGCTTATACTAAAGAAAGGAACATGGTGATGGATAATGAAAACGGGGTGTTCCGTGGGTGTCTCATCTCTATTTATGGCGTGGATGTCTCGAGACTCCGACTGAGGGATCAAACTATTCAGGATAAGGGCACTTTGAATAACCCTTATACCGACCAGACTAGCAATCAAACCGTGACTGATAATGGTTATAACTGGTTTGGACTTTTTTATCATTCTTTCTTACTAAAAGAGACAACTCCCACATTAAAATATATATCCTTTGTTAAGTACCTTACAAACATACATGTGGGTCACCATGCTGCAATGTCCTTATTCGCATTGAGGATGGTGACCACCATCTAGGAATCTGCTCATGCTTTCCATCAGGCAGAGCAGAGTCATTTTGGCGCAGCTCAAGTATAAAAACAAAAAAAAATGGACACAAAAAACACTTAGAATTTGTGGATCACCCAAAGTGTTATTCCACGTAGAATTTGAACCCTCAACACCTTAGCACAGTAGAAAGCGGCGTGGCAACCGCTTAAATCACCTGTCATACGCCATCGCTTACGCCATCTGTCATATATCGTAAATATACCATACAACGAAATGGCATATAGGGTATTGTTTAATCTGGAAATATTAATGTCAAAATTCATTGTGAATGCCGCATGCCGACAGTCTGAGCAACTTTTACTACTTACGCATGGTACAAATTCATTTAGTGTGGGTTAAAGTTCGTTGACCTTTAGCCCACATTAGTCCACTACAAAGCGTTGCGTGTGCATGATTTGTTGTTGATATTTCGTTGCGTTGCGTGTCTACGCCTCTAATGTGACGTTATCTATCTTGGTTTAGGGCATACAGTAAGACTGTTAGAAATATACAGAGAATTTGTCAAGTAACTTCGATTATTTTCGCAAATAAAAGTAAAAGTAATCCGATTAATAATAAAATAGAGATAACAAGTTTTAGTGATATTATTTCTTTATCAATGGACTACGAAAACGAATTTACAAACAGAAAGATTTATTTTTCAAAATGGAATAAAAGTAAAATGTGTCATGAATGTACAAAAATTTAAAAAGAAGCTGTTCTGCACGCAGCTCTTTATTGCGGAATGAGGGCAAGGTCTATTCTTAACATTGTGGATGCCTGTCGGATGCCTAGCGAATAGGGTCTGTCAGGAATCTTACATACATCTTTCCTAGGGTATAGTTAAGAGATTCTAGACACTGACGATAGCGGAGCATTTACAAAATTTCAAAGGACCATGTAATAAATAAATAAACTCCAGATGAACACATCAGCCAGAAGCCAAGCTTATTGTTGATATAACAGATTGCTATGCTGCAGAAATTAAAAGAAAAACAAAAGGACCATGTAATGTATGTATGAAAGTCTTGTCTAAACGAAATATGTTATTGACACAATATTTGAGTTAAAAGTTACATAATATACATATACATGCAATATACATAATATATAGTATTTAATAATCAAAAGCTGATTAATTTATGTCTGTTGATGTATTTTCTGCAGATCTAATATATAAAATTCTCGTGTGACAGTTTTAGTTGCCAAACTCCTCCGAAACGGCTTGACCGATTCTCATGAAATTTTGTGAGCATATTGAGTAGGTCTGAGAATTGAACAATATCTATTTTTCATCCCCCTAAATGGTAAGGGTCACCCATCCTTAAAAAAAAATTATGGCAAAACGACGTTTGCCGGGGCAGCTAGTAGAACTATAACTTCATCTAATCTAGTAGTTACAGGCTGAAGACTAGATGACAAACAGTGCCACTATAACAATTTTATTTTTACTTTTTAAAGCAACTCCCGCATTAGGAATATACATCCTGTGTCACGGGGGACTTTGAAAACATACATTAAACGAATACGAAGAACACCCAGACTTAGAACAACAATTTATTGATCACTTATTGATTATACAACACTCGGCGCAGTAGAGAGCGGCGTGGTGATCGCTTTAACCACTGTGCCAACTATGCAGTATAAATTGTTAGTCATTGAGGCCACGCAAAGGTTAAACCAATCGAGCCGAATCCAGGTCAAGCTTTATAATTAGTAGCTTAAATACGTAAGTATGTTACTTAGCACATGCGTTATAGCGTGTAAAAATTTGCAGGCAGCACCTACACACGCCCGTACGACAGCACGCACTCACACACAGGAACACCCACCTAAACCCGCATTACGACTTGCACACATATTTCTGAATCAAATATCGAAGTGAACTAGTGACAGCCCGTGGTCAATTAGACCATAAGTCATTTGATTTTACTTTTTCTGTTTTCTTTATCTACATCTGCATCTGCACTTCTCCTCCATATAATTTTTATTATGCAAAATTTCATACTTCACCATTCGCTTATTGGAATGAAGTTCCTTATCGCGCGTTGTGAAATGGGGCTAGACGGAAAAATTCTCACGAAAAGTTGTAACGACACTTTTTGCTATAGTAAGCTATTGTAAGCCGTGCGGCGTGCGCATGTTTCTTTGTCTATCTCTCTCTCTTACAGAAAGCAAGCCAGATATTTTATTTCTATTTCGCATGGAACAGTGTGTTGTCGCGACGTTTATTTTTGTTGAGTGTATACAGGTTATTTGTACATAATAAATAATAAAAAATAATAACAATAATGAATCCTGACAGTGAACTTCGTGCCATCACCATATCATCTTCAGCCTGTCCTGTTCAATTGCACCGAATAATATTATAATAATAATAATATAATAATAACCATTCACGCATACACACATTCACTTATTATACTATACTTATTATCTATATACTTGCTTACATTTGTTTACGCCGAAAGACAAACTCACAGCAGTCTCGAAACCCGATTAGACTTTAGAGGGTCTTAATTTAATCCTGTATCTCCTGAGGTACAAATTAGTCGCTTTCAACAGTAAAGCTTACCCACCGTGTTAAGGGCGGTTAGACAATAAATTAATTTAATCAAATACCTTTGTTTTCGGGTTTTGTTATTGAGTTTTGTGGAACTTTTCTCTTCAAAGAGCATTAGCAACTCAAACGTTGACGGAATTAAAATTTCCTTTTAATTCATTCTCCTGTTTACGTATAATTTTTTTTTTACAAGTTCGTAACTATTCAGGTTGGGTTTGTTTAGCATTTAGTAAACAAAACTTACTGCATAGTGAATGAAATTTTGAGACAAACCTTATAACTGTCTAACCAGCGGGATATAGTAAAACTAAACCGCCTTTTAATGGAGAGGCCTATGTCCAGCAGTGAACTCTTATAGTCCACTAGGCTGTTGTATAGGCTGTTGTATAGGCTGTTGTGTGAACCAAAAATATAACAAGAAAAAAACACAAAGTAGTCATGAGGACTGGCGACAGAAGTGAAAACTCGAAACTATAAACAAACAGTTGTTTAAGCTCACCTGAAATGAACCTCATTGCTCTTTAAATGAAATACGCGATTCAAAGAAGTAAAAAAATTCTTACTGTGATATTATAAAAATATAGTAATGCTATACAATATATTAACAGTCATGTCATATTAGACAGTTGAGCCATCAGCTGTCACCATTCACACTTGCGCAAGCGCCCTTCGCCGTCTCAGGTCAGGACACAACGTGTCTTAACGCGTCAAGTGTCCTGACGAGTTTAACACTTTTAACATTTAACACACCAATACCAAAATAAATTTCGCTAAAGTGAATACACCGCGAAATAAGTTTTCACTTTAAAAAGATAAAAATGTGTTTCATTGTCCTCATTTATTTCAAAGGGTGTAAAGAATCTGCTTCTTGCATTGATATACAGTCACACTCCTTTATTCGCGAAATTATCCAGCCTTGTGAATTGTACTCATTACAAATTTCACCAAAGAAATACATCCAATTACTCAAAGTCACAAAGTAAATATTCCAGTAGGTATTTACATAAGGAACATTGTCTTGTAAAAGGGGTAAGCTGTATAATTGGACCTCTCGTGGTTCTCATTAGCAGATTCAATTGTTCTCCGTCTTTGTAGGCACGTAAGAATATAAAGACACACATTAAAACATTTCTCTTTTTAAACTTTATTAAGTGGAACTATTAAAATCCACTAATAGTCGTGGAAATCAACTTTCTAATAAAAAATGACTGGTTTCTTTTATGGGATACAAAGACAAACGAGGTAACGATAAACTGTCAAATTAATGAACTTCAATACGAAGTTTCCGTGCAACTAAACCTTTAAAGTCACATGTTTGCGGAGATAAGCAATCAATTATTTTTTTTATGTAATAGGCGGGCAAACGAGCAGACGTATCTCCTGATGGTAAGTAATCAACGCCGCCCATGGACACTTGCAACACCAGAGGCGTCACAAGTGCGTTGCCGACCTTTGGGGGGATGGGGGTAGGGATATAGGGTAGGGGTGGTTGGGGTATAGGCCTCCGGTATCCTCGCTCACTCGGTAAAACACAGCGCAAGCACTATTTCACATCGGTTTTCTGTGAGGCCGTGGTATCACTCCGGTCGAGCCAACCTATTCAAGCCGAAGCGTGGCTCTCCCACGGTACAAATCCTTATATATATTATATATATATTCTATTATTGTTTTGTGTCTTCGCACTTACTAATGTATGTTTAGGAATTTGTACTTTGAATATGAATGTTTCAGAGCCAAAGATTCTCTTCCATTTCTATTAAAAATTTCTATTAATAATACAACGTCTTTCTATGCATATAGTTAAATCTTGCTTGCCAGTAAAAGGCTTGGCTAGACTTAAAAAGACAAAGAACTCGTAGAGATAGACAGTAAAATTTTCATCTTTGTTGAATTGCACACTGAAAGTATGTATTATCACCTCATATTATCGCTCTGCGTTTTTTCTGCTTAAAAAAAAAAAACAAGTAACCTAAGTTGCCTGTTAAATGCATATAATAATATGATCAAACTATATCGTATAAACTTATTAAATATATTAACGTCTTAAGATAGTAAATCTCAAGAATGATTACTGTTAGAGTAATAAATCCAGCCATGTAACAGTTCATGTCGCTTGTCGTGCATCGAACAAGGCGTTCCGATGCCATGAGTACATGATTTCTAAACCGAACCCTCAACCGAAACCCTCAACCGAAACCCTCAACTAAGTACCCCTTTAACATGCATTGCTTTGCATCGTTGAGCATTCATCCGTTTATCGTTGAATAAATTAGTGCACGTGGAACAATGAAAATAAGTGAGATAGACACTATTTTAATTAAAGATATCTACAAAATAAAACATTTTAAAATATAACACATTCCACTTATCAGCCCGTCGTAGTCCATTGCTGATCATATTTACTTGAATTGCATTGCACGGCATTTGTTATAACGTTCAGCTCCTACCATCTTGCGTAAATCATCACTCCACCTGGCTTGTAGACGTCCAACACCGAAGACGCGGTCTCCATCCAAGATCACGTTTGCCCTAACGGTAGCCGGTTCTGCAGCAAATATAAACCGCCACTGTCACTTCAGTTTTCTAATCGTATAGGCTATGTAAATAAACATAGTTATATATTTATCATTTAATTTGTTCTAGTATTTACTTTCCATCTAGATTTAATTTATATTTTCTTCGAATTCCAGAAACCCAATAATATCTCAGTCATCTTTTCATAATTGAATCGCATATGGATTTTGGATGTTGGATTTCTCATTAAAGTTTATTACCACTTTCTATTTTAAATTTATAATTTGAAAGCATAATCAAAACTTACCTACAAGTTTAATTACTTTTTAAAAGAAAAGCTACTAAGCACTTGAATTGAACGGCCACGAAAAAATTGAAACCACTTGTTGTAACAATGTCCAAGAAATAAAATGTTTTTGCAAATATTTACAAAGGAAGCATTATTAATTACCTCTCTTTGTTAAAATACGATTGTATGAAAGAAATCTTATTGGAATACCTATTGCTATCGGCCATAATGTGAACTTAAAAAAATTGAGAAAAAGATTGTTGTTTGTTATAATATTCTATTGAAACCAAATGAGTTCTTAAGTACTCTCATTTTAACGTGTGGAATTTTCCACCTATCTGTGTTAAACTAATAGAGAATTTTAGAAAAGTCTGGTAACAGCTTAGTCATTTCATTTGAGATTGATAATTATTTTGATTGGAGTACGTAAGTTTGAAATAAAACGAAATAAATTAAAATCTTTTCCATTTTTTAAGTTTTTTTTATTTTTACAAAAAAATGGGACGTCTGCAAGAAGTAACAAAGAAAAGTATTCTTTACAATACTTATAGAACAATATAAACACTTACACAACAAACTCACTACTCCAACTAGTCTACAGATATACTACAGATAACTACGAACTTTTAGATTATGAAAAAAAGATGGTTGCCTGTAAAAGATTGCCTTTCAGCAATAAGGTCATCACTAGTGTTTCCCTAGTTTATTTAAAGTTAACATTATGATTAATCTGGTGTATAATAAATAGATCTTTTATTGTTAGACTTCCGTACCTAAAGGGTAAAACGGGACCCTATTCAGTAATAGGGTCCAACAAAATTTTACTGTTGATAAAATTTTCACACCGCAGGTTAAATACGAAACTCGTTTCCTTAGAAGTAAATTTCAAAAGTAGCAGTAATGTTTTGACACCGTAATGGAAATGAATTAAGGATACAAAGTATTACCACCCTTATTTATGCCATGAGTGTCGTAAGAAGCGACCAAGGGAGCAAATTACGCGGGAAAACATCACTACAAAAAGAAGGAAAACTTGAAACATAACCTTCCCGTTTGGTCAGCGAACAATAGTAGCCAAAACCTGCTTTTAAGGAGAACCTTATGTCCACTTATTATTACTTATTATTAAAAGGTGTAATGATGATGTATGTATATTAGAACTTAACACATAAACCACAACATTAATGTTATTTTGATTTTACACATGATATTCGCTAATAGACTCATCGCCGCAGGCTACACACTCCCATTTAAAATTGCGCTGTTTAAAACAAGAAGTGTGGGAATAAAGCGATTGCTTTAACCTATTTTTCATTACCAGTATTGAATCGAAAATTTTGTGAAAATACAGATATAAAGCATACAAACATATGAATATTGTATTTTTATCGTATCCCATTCTATTATTATTAGCACTTGGGAAAACGATGTTGAAGCTCCTTATTGAAAAACACCAGGGAAACCGGCGTTAGTAACTTTTTCGATGTTTTTCACCTTTCGGTGAACCAGGTAACCGTAACCTAACACTCCATCACCACTTTATTCTAGGGGTGGTTCAAAGAGTGGTAATGCACTTTTATATTTTGAGTTACTGGTAAATATCTGTTCAGTTACCATTTTGTCATAAATAGAAAAAAAAATTTTTTCACTGTCTCGTTGGCTCAGTGGCAGTTCAACCGACTGCTGTGCATATGGTCGGACCAAATGTTTGGTTTTTGTTGGATGTTTTTTATGGACAATTTGTATGTATTTACGAAGAAGAATATAAATATTCTATCAGTTTATTTATATTCAGTATATATTTCAAATCACAATAATACGTTTAAACCACACATAATATCAAATAGAAGCACAAATTTATTGCACGTTGAATTGTAACCATTCAATTTATTTCTCAGTTCGCTTGGTAAGTTTACAAAATGTAAAAGAATGAAATAGTTCTTTGCGTTGGCATCGGCAAAAAATATGATCGCGACCTCTGCGCTGAGATATAGCGAACTTTGTTTTATTTGAGGGCCATTTGAACTGGAAGCGGAAGAAATTGTTCTGTGCTGTAGTCTAGGGTTCTGCATTGAAAAGGCATACGAGTTTTTTAACTATTTTTGAATAACTATATTTTAAATAAGGATATTTTATGTGCTGATAGATTAACAATACGGATTGTCGCTTTCATCACGTGGGTATCATCAGAGCCGATTACGAGAGTTAACTCTGCAGATCAATAGCTCTGCTAAAAGGAGGAAAACTCGGAAGAAACTCTTTACCTACTGGCCAGGGTGGTATTATAGGCCTGAAGTCTCCGGATGTCGGATAACCGTCCCATCGGATTATTATTAGACTGAAGGGTACAGAGATTGCACATACATTGGCGCATACACTTGTACACCATAACATTTTTTGCGTGATTATCTGGTCCGTTGAGACTGGCTGCCGTGGCCTAAATCAGGTAAGAGAACATCATAGTGGCCAAACCAAACCAAAAGGAGAGAGATGTATATCCAACAGTGAAATATAAAAGACTGTTAAAAATAAAGCACCCTGCAAAGATCAAGACCTTTTTAAGATATCAAAATTACAATCTGCTTAGTGTGATTACGTCTTCTGAATTCCATTAGTCAGTTGTGCTGTACAGGATGAAACTCAGAAAAGCCTATATTACTTTTATTGCCCACCTTTGATTCACTAAGATTTAAATAGTTTAGGTTCCGTATGTATCACATACTGCTATTCCATAAAACTTTCTTGTATTCGACTAGGTCTTACCATAAGTGGAATAATAACTTTATTAAGTTTTTGTCACATTACATTTAGTACCTGGATGCATTTCCCTAAAATGAATCCTAACTAAATCGAAATTTCACCCCAAAGCCCCTACTATATAATTCAAGGTAGTAGAGCCACGCTGATTTCAGCACGAACGGGCCGACTCGACCGGGGCGGTACTAACCTCGCACAGAAAATCAACGTAAAATGACAGTGTTCGTGCTGTCGTGTTTCGTTGGTGAGTGCGAGACTGGAGGCCCAAGGATGCGAAAGCATCACAAGACTGCCATGGTGTGGGTCACCATGTTGCATTGTCTGCATTCGCAATGAGTATGGTGACCACCACTCTTGGATTCTGCTTTGGCTTTCCACCAGGCGGAGTAGAGTCATTTCGGCAGGCCCTTATATAAAAAAATAATTATAAATGCATGTGAGTGCTCCTCTTATTTCATTATCGTGTTATCTATTGTAACTGTAATAATAGTATCGAAGTTTGTTTTACGATTTGTTTAAATTAACTTTAATATCCAGTTAATTAACAAACTCCGAACATTGATAGACTGTCGCCAAGTTTTCTTACAAAGCTTATTTAAGTTTTGTAAGTGCTGAGTAAATATTCATGAATGCAAATACACGACTGGCAGTCTTGTGTTAGAGACGTTTGGAGAACTAGGTTAAGCGGTTATCTGTGACTATAAACTGACCTCTATTATAAAGTGTATAATTACAAATATATAAAAAATATATAATAAATAAATAAATATAAATATTTCGGACACCTAACATACAACGCCATCTAGTCCAAAGCTAAGCAGAGCTTGTGTTATGGGTACTAGACAACTGATATAAATATATCTATATTTTTTGTAAATACATACATGTTATACATAGGAAACACCCAAATTCCGAAACAAATATTTGTAGATCATACAAACATTTGGTACGACCCGGGAAATGAACCCGAGACCTCATGATCAGCAGTCGCACACGCCAACCGCTAGACCAACGACGCAGTCAAATAATAAAAAAATAAACAAATGTAAGGTAGTATGTATTACACAAATTTATTCCTATTTCACGTGACCTCATTTCTAAAGAGAGTCATGTCCAACAGTGGACTGTAAAAGGCTGTTAATGATAGTGACGCTGATTCTTCTTTCATATGAAACGAAATAATAACGAAAAGTCAATACCTTCTTTATCGGACTTCAAAAAGGAGTAGGTTCTCAATTCGACTGTATTTTTTTTATGTTTGTTACCACAGAACTTTTGACTAGGTGAACCGATTTTAATGATTCTTTTTTATTATAAATCTGGTGCATTCCATGTGCTTTCATTTCAATTACGTTTGTGAATTACGTTGAATCATCAAGATAAACATCATAAAAAGAAAATATCAAATATAGTACCTGCGATGTCAACAGTCTCGAAAAATATAAAGGAGTATATAATTCACATTGACACTTCATAAATAAATCGAAACATTTAAGAAATTTTCCATAGCCTTTGAATTACGATATTTGACGAAAAGCAAGGATTCAGTTCTTAGATCCGCCTATTTTGGACATAGTCTTCTCCAATTGTACGCCATTTGGCACCACCCTCGGCCTCTCCCATGCCAGACATCTTGCGTAGATCATCACTCTATCATACATATGAACGTCCTACACTATGTTTTCAAATCCGATTTCATTTAAAAAGTATTATAAATAATCTCATAGGCTTAAACCATTCAGTATGGAATTCCAAAAATTGGTAAAGGTACATTACGTAATTTTTATATCAGTTACTATTAAAGATAATGTTATGAAAGTAACCTAATGGTTATTGTGATCGGATATCCTGGCAACACCCAGTTCGAATTTTAGGTAAAAGAGTATGACCTCGATTTGATGTTGCCATTATAAATATTCGTTTCCATTCTATCCTGTAATCGAGTAAGTATATTTATAATAAACTAAAGTAACAAACGGGAAGTGATTCATATGTTATAGGGATCATAGTTCAATAGTAAACCATGGGTTAATATTTCGCATTAATACATTCTGTGTCATAATAGTCTAAGAGCATTTTCACACTATCCTATCCGATGTCGGTGTAGGACGCCGATACGATATCCGAAGAAGTAAAACGTATGTATGTGTCGGCCTCGATATCTGATATAGGACCGGACAATATGTAAAACAGATACATATTTCATACATTTAACTTCTTTTGATATGGTATCGGCGCCCGAGACTCATATCGGATCGGATAACGTAAAAACGCTCTTATGCGTAGGCCCATTTGGGCTTATACTTTAGACTACTCCATACCGTGTTGATCTATGCCAGTGTCATTTTATAACTTGCGAAGTACATTTTAGTTGTGATATTTTATGAATATCATTTGTGATTAAACTAGCAAGAAATTAAAATAAATATAGGAGACACAAAACGAAACCGTTTGTTCAAAGTTATTTCGTCACAGAGCTATCTATAGCAGATATCAAGTATATTTTAAGGACTATTAAGGAAGATCTATTGTAGGTAAGAACCAAATATCTGTTTGGCTTCTATGTAAAGGTTTTTTTATTAATCTAAAGCCAGGGCTCATTCGAAAATCATCCTTAATACCGCCATAAATATATCTAATCTCTCGCAATTACGCAATAACGTGAAGTTACTCCACTTTTGAGGTCAGTTAAGCCCTAACGCAATAAAATTCTGTCATTGTGGTTCTAAAATTGTTCGTGGGGGTATCATTAAGTTAAAACGAGATTTGGAGTAATACAACGGTTAATTAAGCAAGGCTTTTGAATGAAAATACTATCTTTTAGTAGAGCTCAGAACAGTTCTTTGTAATGGCATAGAGGACTAGACGAGAGGTGAAAAGCGTTAGTATTGCGGATAGCTATTCGGCTGCCCATCAAGAGATCTTCATTCGATTCAGGTCAGGCGTAAAAGTTAACTACAGCAGGAAAAGTATAAATTAACACTAAATTTCTCAGGAAATCTGCTGTTCTCAGCTGCTTAAAAATTTAAAGAGTCTGTACTACACAGTACTTTAGGATTGACAGTTTAAGGATTTATAACGCCAAAACATAATTTTAGAAAAGTTGAACCGAAATCAAACTTTCAAGTTTTCAGATGCAGGGCTGCTCTTCGTGACTGGTTGTTGGGTTTCAACTATAGTTAAACGGAGGAGCTATTGCATTTCTATTCCAGACAATAAGTTTGAAAAATACAATCATTCCCACTCATATACACATCACATACCAAACATACCTACATTCACACCTCACACTAACTCACGACGATATTTATATTATTCAAGTGGTAACATAAAAATGATTATTATTAAGTAAGTGTACTAGCGTGGACAAAGCGAATTGATCTCAAGTGTGCATAGTTCCTGTGTATAGACACAGATGTCACAGACACACTATGTCCTAGATGTAAGTGAGGAGTGCGCTGGCGACTGTACCACACTTTATACTATTACAGTCATCAACGAATTCTCTTAGTTGAAAGCTTATAAATAACAAAACCAGAATGTGAATAGGTTAAGAGATCACTGTTTAAACAAATGATGGAAATAAAAAGCATCATTATTAAAAAATAACAACAATACTGTTAAAGAAAATTATTGATATATGTTATTGATATATAATTTTAACAAAATAAACCGATTCCAAGAACTGAACCAAATTAAAATGGGACCACACGGGAAGCACTAGCCTTCAAATAATAAAAGAATCATCTAAATCGGTTCACCCAGTCGAAAGTTCTAAGGTCACAAGCATAAAAAAATACAGTCGAATTGAAAACCTCCTCCTTTTTTGAAGTCGGTTAAAAATAATTATAAGCCTTAGCAAGAAGACGAAAATGAGTACGACATGAAATAAATATTGTATATCAATATACATTGCATAGTTTATTTTACATATCTACACATATTCTAAGATAAGAATAATTTGGAAGGCTATATCAAAATATCGTTTATTAGTGGACGTAGTCGCAGACGTAATGTTTTATTCATTGTGTGGTAAGGGAAGGACAGGAAGTAGGATGAGAAACAAAGGTAGATGATCAAAATTGCTATGAGATTATATGAAACAGAGACAATCTTGTGGTTTCTATGTGTGAGTATGTGCAAAGAGCATGTCTATCTTGTCTTTTTGTTTTATTATTTTTTTTAAGTTTTTTTAGTGCCACTTTATTGATAGAATTCAAGTACATAATTGACTTTTCATTAGTTTTAATTCCATACTTATCCGAATACTACATATCCAAATTTGACACACTAATTTCAGCTTGAACGGGCTGGTTCGACCGCCGGGGCGGTACTACCCTCACATAGAAGATAAACGTAAAATAATAGCGTTCATACTGTCATGTTTCGTTAGTGAGTGCGAGACCGGAGGCCCAATGATGCAGAAGCATCACTAGGCCGCTATAGTGTGGGTCACCATGCTGCATTGTTGCATTATTATGTATATGGCATCTAACTCGCAATGAGTCTGGTGACCACCACTCTTGGATTCTGCTTATGCTTTCCATCTGGCCGACTCCAGTCATTTTGGCAGGGTCATCCAAAAAAAACCCGTGGGTGGCAAAGATAGTCTTTGAACATAAAATTAAAGATTTATGTCAAAACCAGATCTTTCCCGCGACTTCGCCCACGCGAATTTCGGTTACAAAGATAAAGAATAACCGTTAACATGATGAGTATGACTATTTATGAAAATAACACATTTTCTTTACTTGGTTTGTAGAAAATGTATGTCACAGATATAAGTATGAAAGTGGAAAGCTGTTAGATTTTGTTTTAAATCGTGCCTGGAATCTTAGATATGAACTAATTTTGTTTACAAACTGTGAACGTATTTGCTGATCGTGTTATTATTGCCTTAAACTTGCACAGTGCATAATTATTTCTAACTCTTAGGAGTATAGGAAACAACCTTCCCGCGGGAAATTATACTTGGCAACAACGGCTTACATAGTTTTAATACCCTGCCGCATACGCTATAGTGCCACTATATGCTGCAAACAGTATATACAGGTGATGCATCAATATATATTAATTTAAACGGTCATAGAACAGAACATGTAATTAATACATCAAAGATAGATTGTTATCGTTTGATATTTAAGATCATTGAAAGTAATGCTTTAAAAAACAATGCAACAACGGAAAAAGATCATGAATACAATTATCTTGCCTTGGTAATTAATTTTATTTATTTTATTTCTGACTAACTTTTGCACGCGGCTTCGCTCACGCAGACTTTCATCCCCTGATTTACCCCCTTAGGGGTGGAATTTCCAAAATTCCTTTCTTAGTGCTCACTTACGTTATATAAAGAACCTACATGCAAAATTTCAAGATTCTATGTTCAGCGGTTTGGGCTGTGCGTTGATCTCTGGGTATGTCAGTCAGTCACCTTCCTCTTTTAAATATATAGATTACTTACAGTCGTTACATGTCACTTGTCACTTAATCAGAGATATTACATATGCAACAAAGGATAATTAACAACCTAATTAACAACAACAAGAAGCAAATACAATATGCCCATAGTGTCAATAAGAGCGAAAATAGGAAATCATACCTCAACTGCCTCGTTTGTCTCGCGGTTGGCGTGAGCGACTGCTGATCATGAGGTCTCGGGTTCGATTCCCGGGTCGGACCAAATGTTTGTATGATCTACAAATATTTGTTTCGGAGTTTGGGTGTGTTCTATCTATAATATGTATGTATTTACAAAAAAAAAGTATATATGTATTTGTATCAGTTGTCTAGTACCCCATAACACAAGCTCTGCTTATCTTGGGACTAGATGGCGTTGTGTGTTTAGATGTCCGAAATATTTATTTATTAATTTATTTATTTATTTATTTTATTTTATTATGTAATTCATATTTATTTAATGTAAACTTACAAATGGTAATCAAAACTACTGGTTACCGGATAGTGACAAGTCCCGCTCGCTTATGATGCATAGTGATCATCATACATTAACTTACTTAGTTCATAAAGCCATGTACGTCTATATCTTAACACGTGAAGCAAAAAGTTTTTACCCCTTTTTACGAAAATTGCGCGGACGGAGGAGTACATCCTACTAATATTATAAATGCGAAAGTTTGTAAGGATGGATGGATGTTTGTTACTCTTTCACGCAAAAACTACTGAACGAATTTGGATGAAACTTTACAGTAATATAGCTTATACATCAGAATAACACATAGGCTACTATTTGCCGCGATAACCGACATATACGTGGGCGGAGCCGCGGGCAACACTAGTTAGTTTATATAGAGGAGTGCTGAATGAATTTTTTTTAATTATGAATAAAATAAACATTAAATTAATAATAAAAAAAAAGTAAAAACTAAAACCCAACTACGACCAAAAACGACGCTGAAAAAGCATGAAACAAGTTTTAAAAGCCGTAGTCTCGCGTTGTTAAGTATTATGGACTGTGGTACATTACACTACATGGAGTACGGCTTTTGAAATTTAGTAATGCAGTTTTTACTTTTTTTATTTAAAATGTTTTGGTGCCTGTTTAATATTAATTTCTTTGCAAAGTATATTTTAAATAGGTACCATAAAAATTCTTCATTCACAATTATCGAATAAATACGGACAAAGTGCACTAGAAAATGCTAGAAATATCTATAAATTTAAAATGTATAAGTAACGCCCTTTTCAATGATACTAAACACGACATATTTATCTCAAATTCATTTTTTTATACAGTACTTTATGTCAGCTAGAGGCCGTCAAACTCGATTCAGTGACACGTCATACAGCTTATAACCAGCGGACAATCAAGACGCTTCTAACGACACCTCATTTGTCTAGTTCTAATGCGTAGTTAAGGAGCTATAAGGGAACAAATGGACATACATTCATACATTCATACTTAGCCTTTCAATTCAAATTTTCATAGCCTTCAAATCATAACCCTCTTTTGTCTTTGCCGTAGTTGGGTAAAAATAACACTCCACACACTATTATGCGTATGCCACACATACACACACACACACAAAGATCCATATACACAAATGAATATTTCAAAGTCAAACTAAAAAATAATTATGTTTTGTGTATACTGTCATACTGCATGTCAAAAGTAGCCATAATTAAATCTTTGAATTCAAAAGCGTAATAACCTTAGACAAAAGAAACCCCTAAAAAGTTCTAAGGTAAAAAAAAAATATTCGAATTTTGACCTCTGGGCGACCACTAGTAAATATAATTATTTGTGGTCGCTTGTTAGGTTAGTAAGGCCGTTACCCAACCTATAAAACACAAGTATTAGGCATGACATCTCCCGCTGCGATATTGCGTGTATCTTAAATGATAATGATATATTTTAGCTTAGCTTCGCCCAGCAGGATTGGATATTACGACGTGGGATATTTACTCCTGTGACCTAGACGAAATTCTGAGATCTATTTTCTGTTTTTGAATTATTATTTTTTGAAACATCAAGTCTAGTCGTGTTTTCAAATTAAGTATGAGTGATGATTAAATTATATTATTAACTATCTGTCCTCCGCGGTGTCACCCGCAGTGGTGCCAAGATTAGCCGAATCATTGGGTTAAAGCAAAATTAACATGTTATTAAATTTCAATATTTTTTATGTTTATTGTATCAACTAACACCATCTGTTGGTGATCTTCAGAACTATCTTTGCAAATTCAATTGTGTTAGATTATAATTATCTATAGTAAACTAGCTGTCCCGGCAAACGTGGTTTTGCCATAACTACTAATAAATATAAAAATTAATTAAAAAAACATTGTCCAGCGGACAAAATTGTGAATCTAAACCATTCCCAGATCCCCTTGAACACACACAAAAAATTTCATCAAAATCGGTCCAGTCGTTTGAGAGTAGTTCAGTGACATACACACTCACAGAAGAATTATATATATAAAGATATGGCGTCTCAATATCATTTTTGATCGGAGCGAACGGTCGCGTATTTTACGCCGAGGTATCATTTTAAGAACACATGTAATCAGTGTAATAAGTAATTCAGATATTCAAATCCATCGATGGGTTCAGTGAACTGTTGTTTTTATTCAACGGAGACTATGCCGGCGCTACTCTCGAACCCTCGAGCGAAGCGTGGTCATCAAATCTTCAGAATCAGACGTTCAGCTGCGTGGGAAAGGCACACAGACAGACCGACAGGCAGACAGAGAGTCAAAATAAAAAAAAAACTATTTTGGTATATGTATCGTGTATACAAACATAAGCATTTAGTAAGAGGCGGTTATTTTAACATTACAAATAGACTCTATGCAGACGACAGTAACCCGCTTGGACAAAGTGCTAAATGTGTATGTCAGAGGATCGTTTAAAGTACCACCGATTGCTGAAAAGTTAAAAGAAAGCCGAATTCGCTGGTACGGCCATATCATCAGACGAAATGACGAACACTCGGTCAAAAAGTCCCTAAAAATCCCTGACCGCCCACGAGTAAGGGGAAGACCACCTGCCAGAAAGAGATCCAGCAAGAGAATCTGAGCACACAGACAATCCAGAACAGAGTTCTTTGGCGCAGACGTACAAGGAGACCCGACCCCAGCTAAACCGGGAAGAGGGGTGGACAAAGAAGAAGTATACTTGTAGATGTATAGATTATCTATTTACATTACTTACATAAAAACTTAAAGGAAACAATATTTGTGACCGATTAGGAATACGGAATGTCAACTCACCTATTAACTCTGTCGTAAGAGACAACTAAGGGAGAAACTACGCAGGCAAACAGCACTGCTGATAGAAGGAAAATTGAAAGAAGCCTTATACAAACCCGTCTAGCCAGCTGGGTATAAAAGACCTCAAAACCTCATTTTTAAAGAGAAGCCTATATCTAGCAGTTGGCCTTCAAATGTTGTTAATGATAAGAAGATGAAAGCTGCTTAAGCAATTGAGCAGTAGTATAAGACGTAACTTTACTATCGGTTGTTGCGACTTGGTAGAAATTGTTGAAATACTTTTTTTTATGGAGTAGGGGGCAAACGGGCAAGCGTATCGCCTGATGGTAAGCGATTACCGTCGCCCATGGACACCAGCAACGTCACAATTGCTTTGCCGGCCTTTAGGGGTTAGAGGGGAGATTGGGGTATGGACCTTTTTTTTTTTTTTTTTTTTTTAACGTGTGGAAACCCCCTCGGGCCGTCACCCCGCCGGGGTTTGCGGCGGGGCGGTGTGTCGGAATCGAACCGACTAAAACCACACGGTGTGCCACTCTGCGCCTGAGACGGAAGGGATCCGGGAACTGCTGTTATTAACACATCCGGACCCCTCCCAGCGCCTGCCCGCACTGAAGCGGGCACCGTCTGCTGGTAACCTCTCTAATTAGGCGACGTACGGCACACGCGTAACGTCGCCCCCTCGCGGGCGGCCACTAAAGCGGATGGTGGGGAAAACCCATCCCGACCATCCGCGGCCACACTCAGGGCGGCATGAGGCGCTGATAGGCGCGCCTCCGCCGCCCGGTTCGCCGGCGACGGATCGGGTCCGAGTGGATATCATCCTCCCGAGCCTTCTCCGCCGCCTCCTTCTGCGAAATTACGTCTTCGCAGAAGGCTGCGACCGCGGTAAAACTGCTGTCGCTACCGGCCATGGAGCATATGACCGCCGGTAGCGACAGATCTCCTCCGATTACTGCAGTGAGGGCCCGACGCTGCGACGCCCATGCAGGGCAAATCGCCAGCGTATGCTGGGCCGAGTCCTCACTGCAGTCGCAGTGGTGGCAGGCGGGACTCAATTCCCTCCTGGCGACCGAGTGCAGGTACTTTCCGAAGCATCCGTGCCCGGAAAGAACCTGCGTCAGTCGGAAGGAAAGGGTCCCGTGCTGCCGCCCTGCCCACTCGCGGATGACCGGCTGGAGGGCCTCCACGGCGGCAAAGCCAGCGCGTGGAGTCTCCAGCCGGAACGACCAGCGAGCCATCGTGGCTCGACGGGCGGCTTCACGCCACTCGCGTACCTCTTCGGGCGGAGGGCGAATGCCTCTCTCCGCCCGGAATTCAGCCACCCGTCGATAAACTTCGGCGAGCACTTCCGCCTCCAAATCCCACGGAGGTGTTCCGGCCAAGGCGCACGCCGCCTCGGTGGACACCGTGCGGTATCCGCGTATGGCTCTGACCGCCAATACCCTCTGAGGCCGCCAGAGGCGGGCCTTATTGAGGGCGGTCAGAGCCGCCACCCACACCGGTGCCCCATACAGCGCCATCGACCGGACCACCCCCGTGTAGAGGTGTCGCGTTGCGACGCTGGCTCCACCCAAATTGGGCAAAAGTCGCCCAAGGGCAGAGGCAGCGTCGACCAGCTTGGGACCAAGCTGTCGGAAGTGCTCGTCGAAGAGCCACCTACCGTCGAGGATCAGGCCCAGATACCTCATCTGGGCCCGAACCGGTACGAGGACCGAGTTGACGACTATGGAGGCGCCGGGGGGCGGCCCACGACGGGGCCCGTGGAACAATAGGGCCTCCGTCTTGTCCAGGGCCACCCGTAAGCCCAGCGCCTCGATGCGCCCGACCACCAGAGAAACACCAATGGTGGCCAGGCGCGCCGCCTCCTGGAAGTTCGCCCCCCGGGCTGTGACCAATGTGTCATCGGCGTAACAAATTACGCCCAGCCCGGAGGGGAGACGACCTCGTAGGACCCAGTCGTATCCCACGTTCCACAGGAGTGGTCCTAGGACAGACCCCTGCGGAACGCCGCACGACATGGGTCGCCGTCTCAAGGCGCCCTCTCGGTCCTCGTACACGACGGTACGCTCCTGCAAATAGTCTGCCACCAGCCGCCTCAGGTACTCTGGCACCCCATGGTATTGGAGTGCTTCCCTGATGCAGCTGAATGGCAGACTATTAATTGGGGTATGGACCTCGGTTATCCTCATTCACACCGGTCTTTTGTGAGGCTGTGATATCACTTCGGTCGAGGCGGCCCATTTATGTCAAAGCGTGGCATTCCCACAGTACATTATGAACGTAACACAATCCTACTAATATTATTAATGCGAAAGTTTGTAAGGATGGATGGATGTTTGGATGGATGTTTGTTACTCTTTCACGCAAAAACTACTGAACGGATTTGGATGAAACTTTACAGTAATATAGTTTATACATCAGAATAACATATAGGCTACTATTTGCCGCGATAACCATATACGCGGGTGGAGCCGCGGGCAACAACTAGTGCTAAATAGCTTAGAAATGACATCTGGGGCGGTATACTATGAGGATCTTGTGTGAACTGCGGTGAATTTCCGTGTGTTTAGGTGATTCTGCCATACATACTATAGTAATCAAATATAGCTCACTTAGGACCCATAATATTTTATCCGTGGTGCTTCCCGGTTTAAAAAAGGTGTCTGCCTATTTTGACTTCATTTTGTCTCCCGCTTTGCTAAGGAGAGAAGTGGACTTATCATATTTCCAACTCCTCCTGTTTTTCTTCTGATTAGTTTCGTTGCGGGTTCCAAGACAGTTAATTTTCTTCTGGGACTTCCAAAGTGTCATAACTCGGTGTGTTCGTGGGTCACTGCTGTTGATCCTGGTGTACAGTGGAGTTACAGTGGCAGTAGGTGTGTGGGTGGGATTAGTCCCAATAAAAAGTACATTATGAAAAAAAAAAAAAAAAAAAAACTAAAACCCAATTACGACAAAAAAAACATGAAACATCAACAAACTGCTGCATCGAAGGCTGCTTTCAATCTTTTCAACAACAACAAGTTCACTATATTTACTCCTTCAAAAGGCGCGATTAATTGCTTATTTCTTCTTGTTCAATTGTCGGGGTCACCAACTATAGCGAGCTTATGGGTACGTTGAATTAACAACGGCGATGAATAACTTTGGGAGCAGTATTTATTATGCAGGAGCCACGGCTCCATAACACTCGAATTGTCACATGGTGGCGTCTATTTTCTTAATTACTAACCTAGCTGCTTGGTCTTATCTATGTATAAATTCTATTTATTTAATAATATATGACGTAGGAATAAATGTCAATAATTTATGTTTGGAATTTCTTAACATTTGACAATGAGTTATTAAAGAGATCATCTGTGGAATTCTTTCGCTGATGACAAGTAAAACATGAGAAGTGTTGAATATTTTTGTTAAAGCTCTGTGTAAATATTGCTTATGAAGAACAACATTCGTGATCTAACTGAAGATGATATCAAAATACAAACATATTCTACATCTATACTAATATATAAAGCTGAAGAGTTTGTTTGTTTGTTTGTTTGTTTGTTTGTTTGTTTGAACACGCTAATCTCAGGAACCGCTGGTCCGATTTAAAAAATTCTTTCGGTGTTAGATAGTCCATTTATCGAGGAAGGCTATAGGGTATATATCATCACGCTACTACTAATAGGAGCGGAGCAACAATGAAAAATGTTTCAAAAACGGGGGAAATTTTTACGCTACGGGCAATATAAGGCGCAAACGAGGTTGCGTGGGTCAGCTAGTATTATTATAACTTACAAACTCATGTCATATCTCCAATATGTGTACAACATCTTAAGCAAGCCAATTTGTTCCCCGAATATTAGCGCTACCGTTATTGATGTGCCTAGTTTTAATTAATATAACAACGCCAAGGGCCTAAGCATAGCATATTGTTGAAACAGTAATTTACGCTTCAAGATTTTGCTAATATTGAAGAGGATAAACATTTGCTTATTACGAAACCTATCATTTAAATTATAAGTAAATAGATACAAGTGTGTCTAGGTAGGTACAAGCAGAAAAACTATGTATTTCAAGCGTAGTGTAGCGTAGTGGCTAAAGCGTTCGCCACGCGGTCGCGGTGCTGTGGGATCAAAGTCCGCATGTGATAGCACTTTTTGTTTCTTTTTCAAAATAATTGCAAACGAGGACGTATCACCTGATGGTAAGCAACTACTACCGCCCATGGACATCCGCAATACCAGATGCACTTGTAGTGCGTTGCCGGCCTTTGGGCGATGGAGAGGGGGATGGGGGAGGGGGTTGCGGTATTATCCTCCAGTATCCTCAGCGACTCAGTGCGAGACGGGAGGCTCATTGATGCAGAAGCATCTCTATAGGCCACTATAGTGTGGGTCACCATACTGCATTGTTGCACTGTCACTTTTGCAATGAGTATAATCATCGTTATTCTAAGTTTTTGCTTATGCTGCCATCAGGCAGAGTAGAGTCCCTTTGGCAGGCCCCTAAAATAAACATCGGTGGCAATCTTTACGGGAACAACGAATCCTTAAATGTCAAAAACAAATTTTGTCATGACAGACTGAAGCCCAATCCTAATTTGGAAAACAATTGGAGAATGAAAATGATACTTTAAAATCCGCACTTAAAAGTTCAAAAGGATCAAAAGACTGTATGTTGCTTGCGTCAGCTTAGAGATTCCAAGAATCCATCCATCGGACCTACTCAATCACAAGACTAACCTTTTTCAAGGAAAAATAGGTATAAGTAGAAATAGGTACTCGTAATTCACACTTTAAAATCTAAATACTCGAAAAATGGGCAAAATTCGGCTATAGGTTTCGTATAAAGTTTTTAGTTCACATATTATTATTTAGATAATCGTATATCCAATGGCTTTTTTTATTCTCGGTATGTCAAGAAATTTCTCACAAAATTTCTCTTGAATTTTTTGTCACTTGCCACACTTTATATTTAACATTGAAAAAATTCTACGTCTCTATTCAAATGGCTCTTAAAAACTTTTTATATAAAACTTACAGGTAAACTTTGCCTGAATAAGCAAGTACTTTACATTTTCCTGAATAAATTTGGACAATTTAATGTTTCTGAATTAAATGAGCACATTCTTATGCCTATTTCTATAAATCAGAAGACCCAAAAAATTAAATCGTGAATATGGTTTGAGTTAAGCTCACTGTTATTTAGCATTTAATTTGACACATTGGACCTTGTGGATATACATTTTTGACTTAGTAACGTGGAGGCGTTTTATGAGTGTTGCACCCTAATGGGTTGTAGGTAATCAGTGGGTATTACGAAGAACCCGTGCTTTAAGAAGTATTATTTTGAAGATTTTAGGAGTTTTTATGTAATGAAAAGGTTTGAAAATACTTATTTTATGTACAACTAAGATTAACTGAGACACCTACTCAATAGCATGGAGGTATTATGGTTAAGTTTCTTGTCATAGCCGATATGCTATAATAATAATTAGGACATCTAACACACAACGTCATCTAGTCCCGAACTAAGCAGAACTTGTGTTATGAGTACTAGACAACTGATATAATTATTTACATAAATACTTTATGTCCTTACACACAAATATTTGCATATCATACTAACATTTGGTCCGACCTGAAAATTGAACCTAAGACCTCAAAACACAGCAATCGCATACGCTACCACTGCACCACTGAGGCAGTCAAAAGATATAGAATATCGGTTATGATCCTAATAATATGCAATATTGAAGTTCTGTACATCTATACTAATATATAAAGCTAAAGAGTTTGTTTGTTTGAACACGCTAATCTCAGAAACTACTGGTCCGATTTGAAAAATTATTTTAGTGTTAGATAGCCCATTTATCGAGGAAGGCTATAGGCTATATATTGTTACGATAAGACTAATAGGAGAGGAGTACCAATGAAAAATGTTTCAATAACGGAGGAAAATAATCACGCGACGAGCAATAGAAGACGCAAACGAGGTTGCGTGGGTCTGCTAGTAAACTGTAAAGAGTATTTGATGCTTTAAATAATACTCCAAGAGGTTATTCTATTTAGGTATATTTCATTCAGAAATAATAAAATTGTAATATAAATCACAAATAGTAAATTAAAAGAGCAAACGGAAATAGTCAGAACACGTAGTACCGTGTTGTTATGAACCAGGAATTCCTTTAAAAGAATACCTTTGATATAATTTCCACTTCAGGTATTTTCATATTCTCTCTTCGAACGTAAATGCCGTATTACTGGAAGCTGTATAAATTCGATTGATATATTTATGTTCTTTTAGCTCTTGAGTTGAGTTTGTTTCAAATGTTCGAAGAATGTGAAGCAAGAATTTCATTTAAGTGCACTAATTATAACCCATCTAATAGAAACGATATTTTATAACAATTTTTTATTTTGTTTGTTTTTTTCCCCCACAATTCTTTGTGTTCAAATAATCAACAATAAAAGTGAAGAATAAAAGAAAGCTAATAAGATAAATTAAACGAATTCAATTTTGTCTTATATTTGGTGTAACCTGTTTTTTAATTAAAGATTCTTAGCTGGTTTTAATTAAGATTTCTGATGAAGTGTTGTCTAACGAAACGAAATCAATATCTGGATATACTTCTAGCAATTGTCCTTTCTTAATTAATTTTATTCTTTGCTTTGTTTCTTGAAGTTTAACATTAATACATTTAGATTGTAAGCTACTTGGATTTACTTGTATTTAGATTTTCAGTCTTCAAATGGGTTGTGGATGTCTTGTGATTAGTTATGATGATTGCTGGGTCAGCGGTTGAGAGTTTAAGTAGACTTTTATAATTTCATCTCTTCCTCTGTGCCGAATAGTCATAATCTGGAACTCACTACCAGCGCAAGTGTTTCCTTCCCACTGTGATCTAGGTTTCCTTGCGGGGGGGGGGGGGGGGGGGGTGAAAAGCATCTCACTAGCCCGCTTTAGTGTGGGTCACCATACCCCATGTCTTTAATCTCTCTTGAAATCTGCTCATACTTTCTATCAGGCAGAGCAGAGTCATTTTGGTAGCTAAAACTTAAAAAAACATCTAGACTCTGGCTTTATTTATCTATATATATAAAAATGAATCCCTATTTGCCTTGGTCACGACATCACGCGTAAACGGCTGAAACGATTTTGCTAATTCTTTTTTTGTTGGATAGCCCATTTAGCGAGGAAGGTTTTAAGCTATGTAACATTACTACTACAACCAACAGGAGCTAGGAATTGACTGAAAATGCTGGGAAAATGTGAAAAAAATATTTCTTATGGAGAGACGCAAACGAAGTTGAGTGGGTCAGCTAGTAATATAATATATTTAATAAGTTATAGTAAGTATATATATCTATAGAAGCATTTTGTCAATAGTTTGTTTAAAACATTACAGGCTCTGCCTAGATTGGAAACGGACTGCAGTGTGTGAGATTAAAGGAAATATTTTTTATAAATACAACTTACTAAAGTTGTAGGTGATTTTCTGTTTGTTTGATTGTAAATTATTTTATCTTTTGTGGTTGGATCACTGTAGCCTTTTTTATGGAAACCATAATTTGTTCACGCTGTATAACATCAGAATAAAGGGAAAAGGAGATACAGATTACGTTAAAGGGGTCAGTTAGGATTAAATATTTGTTTAAGATAAAGACTAATCTTAAAAAAAAAGCCTTTCAACTCTTGAAGCCTGTCATACGATATTTATATTATCAAACTATAGTTTACGTTCCTTATCAAGGGTTCCCACACATAACTACGATGCGACGCGATGCGGTTCACGACAATTTAAGAAAAAAGAACTGTGCCCCTAAAGTCAATCACTTTGAGAATGACCAATATCCATTTTGTTAATGAACTATCAAAAGAACATTTACCTAAGTAAAGTACCAAATTAACTAAATGGAAACCCTTTGTTGTGGCAATGTTGTTTGGCTGTTAATCTTTCTGTCAGAAGTTTCTACGGTTATATCCCGAAAAAATTACGGGTGCTTTTTTATAATGCGCGGTGCTTATAAAATTCTCAAGTAATATAGTTATTAAAATAATGTATAATAAGAGTGGGTTTTTTTTATGGAATAGGCAGGCAAACGAGCAGACGCATCGTCTGATGGTAAGCGAATACTGATGGTGCGTTGCCGGCCTTTGGGGAATAGGAGAAGGGGAGATAGGGGGAAGGGTGGGTTATGGGCCTCCGGAATCCTCACGCACTCGATGAAACACAGCGCAAGCACTATTTCACACCGGTCTTCTGTTAGGCCGTGGTATCACTCCGGTCGAGCCGGCCCATTCATGCCGAAGCGTGGCTCTCCCACAGTTAAAAAAAATCTTGAATGTATTCCAATAGCAATGTATATTATCAATAGACTATAATGTGGAGCAATTTTGAATGCTTATATGTAAGGTAACTAGATGACCCGTACTTTTTTTGTTGAATTTTAAATAAATGAGTACCAGCTAGATCGATTTACCGCTCCCGAAACCGCCTGCGTACTAAACTTCGTGAAAACCGTTGAAGCTGTTTCCGAGATTTAGTTTATATATATATATATACAAGAATTACTCGTTTAAAGGTATTAAAATTTACCTTTTTCCTGTTTTTTTAAACATAACTCTTGCATTATGAATACAAATCCTGTGTCGCGAGGGCCTTAACAAACATACATGAAACGGACACAAAAAACACCCAGACTCAGAGCAACAATTTGTGGATCACACAAAATGTTGCTTCATTTGGGACTTGAACCCACAACACTTGGTGCAGCGTGGCGACAGCTCAAACCACTAAGCCAACCGTGCAGTGCCGTGCAGTCAATTATTCTAGGTATCAAAGAAGCTAAAATAAATGTTATATGATGATGATGGCACTTCTATCCATGACCAAGGCCGGGGCAATCTTGTTTTATTTCTTTTTTTTTTCTTGTTTTACAGGAATGCAAATCAACGATTGAAGAGTGTATCGGTTCATTGAGTTCTTCCCCAAATCAGGGGAGTTAAGGACTTTGAGCCTCTTTAACCTCACTCACTCGTTGAAACTTGCTTAGTACCAGTTTTTTGTTTTTCATATTCTGTCATAGTGTCATTTCAAGCCATTTTTAGCGAAACATGACTAAGGTATGTACTTAATACGCACCGTGAGCGATATATATATTCTTTATTTCTTAATTTGCTTGCAAAAAGTACATTAAAGAGATTTTAGGGCTAGTTTTCAGATCTACATATTTATATTTATATACTGAATTCAGCATGCACATATACAATAATGATTTTACTACCATGCTTGAAAGAAGAAAGAAAGAAAAAACATTTATTCTGATATACAGAGGTCAAGCATATTTGCGGTTATAGGACATAATAAGTGCCGTGCCTGAAAAGGCACCTATTTCAGCATATTCTGCTTAGCAAGTAATCCATAGTTTTTAATAAATTTTACAAAATAATTTCAATAAAACGGACAAACGAATACATAAACAACAAGTACAATTTTAACAAAAATAAAACTGACTTCAAGGTTCGACTCGATTTCTCTTGGATGCCAAGATCAGATATTAATGTTCTTATCATGGTACCACCGTTGGTACATCTCCTTTCCATTAAAAAAAGAATCATCAAAATCGGTCCATAAACAATGAAGTTATCCCCGAACATACATAAAAAATAAATAAATGTATACGGTCGAATTGAGAAACCTCCTCCTTTTTTTGAAGTGGGTTAAAAAGGTAAAGTTAAAAAAACCATTTAAAAAAAATTGTCAATTGTTTTGAATTTAAAATCCTAAGTCATGCCAAATAATGTTGCAATAGTCATTATATTATTATATTACTGATTTTATTATTCATAAACTCATTTATGATATTAAAACAATTTTTGATCAGCCAGAGTTTAAATTCTTTTAGAAAATGATTTATTTAGCGAGTAAATCCCGTAAATATATTGTTTTATTTTACTCTCAACTTGGTATTAGATGAGCATCAAAGTTTTCTTACTTTGAAAATCTAAAGCTACCACTATACAAATTAAACACTCTATTATTCTGATTTTTATTGTCATAGAAAACATTTTTTATTCAAAGGTCTTTTCAAAACTTTTTGTATAAAGCTCAGTTATAGCGCCTGAGTAAATTCTTTATATTTTTCTTAAAGAGATTTTTACAATAGAGTGTTTTTGAATTACATTAGTACATTGAAAGAAGGTTTAAAGAATATCAATGCAATGTAAAGAAACTGAAGAAAGTATTTTGAAAGCATATTTGAGTTTGTACCTTTAATAAATTTATAATATATATAAAATAAGCTTTACATTTAAAAGTACAGTATACACAAAAAGCAAAAATCTCTGTCTAAATCGCTTTACTGAGAATGAAGAACATTCAAATGCCTCATTTCTTTACATAGAATAAAGCCTTACTTCGCTATTTTCGATCAATTCAAAAAAAGACTAAGAAGGCTCGTAAAGTTATTCTTGAAACTGAATGAATTTGTACTTACCCTAACAATATTTTCGAACAATTTTGTTGAATAAAAATATAACGTGACTTACATGGGCTTAACCTTTAGAAGTACTTAAAAATAATGTAGCACCCTGACTCGGAGCGGGTCACTAGTTCTGATACAAAAACAGATCTTACATATGAAAACAAAAGATAACGTTATTGCGTCGTATAATATAAACTAAAGACTTATCGAATATTTAGTGATCATTACATTAATCCAGACCTCGATAGATTCATATCGGTTCAGCATCATTATCTTCCTAGCCTTTATTTTTCCCAAAATATTTGGGATCGGCTACTAGTTCAACTGGTTTTCCCTATTTATCTGTTTTTCCTCGGAGCGACTGGCATCGAACCTTTGCAACCCTGAGGGTGAACTAATTGTCAGTATATTTGAGGGCACTGACTTCCAAATAACGATTGTCATAGGTGTTCATGACAACCGGGACCGACGGCTTATCTTCCATACTCCGGGCTACTTTTCCATCCCATCAACAGGTATTTGGCTTCAGTCTTTCCATATTTATTAGATGATTGTGCTGCTGAAGAAAAGTTAAATACATGCAGACTGCCTAAGACCGGGATGGTTGTCGCTATTTGGGGGAGGCCTTTGTTCACATTATTAATACGATGATACCGACAAATTGTCCATCAACCTTGATATTCGGTAGACCGGTATTTCTTTATTTCACTAAATTTGTGGGTAAGATATTTCCATGCGAAGAATTCACCATCTTGTTATCATTACTAGACCTTCTTCTTCTTCCTCTTCCTAACCTTTTCCCACATTAGGTGGGGTCGGCTCTCCTTGTTTTACTACACCAAGACTTTCTGACAAGGGTTTTCGGGTCCGGTAGATTCTCCTTCTTCTGGATGTTAGTCATGCTGATCCACCATGTCAACGGGGCTCGTCCCCGGCTCTTTTGACTTCTGGTAGGCTTAGAGCCGTCTGCACGACGTGCTGCTCTGGTCTTCTCATAATATGCCCGTACCACCTCAATCTCTTTTCCGTTAACTTGCTCTGTATTGAAGCCACTCTAAAAGTATAGTCCATCTTCATTACTCCCCCTGACCACCTCTGCATTTTCATTTCTGATGTGTGCAGTTTATCATTATTAGATATTATGTTAAAGTATAACAATACGTGTAATATGATTTTTTTTAAGGTTGATAACAGCTTTTCCATTTGTTCTGATATCAACCCACCATAATCAGATTAAATCTAATTATAAGAAAAAACATATTTCAAAATGGTTATGCTGAGAAATTAATATTTGTAATGATTTTTGGAATTGTAGTGTTTTGGACAAAATAAAATTATATTGAAAGCATCTGTCATCCTTCTGAATGAAGTAAGAAAATATAAATGTGATAGAGTTTTCTATTCAATAATTTTGCAATAAAATCTTTAATATTACTACATCGCTTGTTATTTAACTAGTAACTTTTAGCACAGCCATAAATATGTTTGCAAATGAAATAACTCACAAGAGTGAACACACACCTTAGTAATATATCTCAGGGCGAAACATCACTATATGTTTTATGTCGGTTCAACCCTTACATATATTTCGGTACTCGAAAAAAGATGAGACAAGTTAAACAGTTTTTGGAAACTTTTCGTGAAAATTTTGCTCAGCAGTTCGAGTCAAATGATAAACAATTGAATATGAATAGAATATAAGATACAGTAGAATGTTCAAGAGATACATTTAATTTGCAAGTATGCCACACTATTAGTTTTTTTTACATTTCTTTTCCCTTGTCTATACAAATAAATAAAAAATTTAATGTCTGTTTGTAATATTAAAATAACTACTTTTTACCAAACGCATATCTATACACGGTACATATACCAAAATATATTTATTTATTTTTTTTGTCTTTCTGTCTGTTCCGGCTAATCTCTGGAACGGCTGGACCGATTTTTACGGGACTTTCACGGAAAGGTAGCTAATGATATAAGGAGTAACTTAAGCTACTTATTTTAGACTAGCTGAACCCCACGGTGTTACCCACCGTGGGGTTCGTTTTGATTAAATGAAATCGTTAACCAAACATGAACGAGCTTCACAGGATTAAAATATTCATGATGATCTGATTATTTAATTACTTTTTACATCTTATACATTGCAACACCATAGTACAGTTTTATATCAGACAATCCCAAACTACATCTATACAAATAAATAAAATTGAAGTGTCTGTTTGTAATATTAAAATAAGTGCTTTTTATTAAATGCATATGTATGTTTACACGGTACATATACCATAAATGTTGTTAAAAAAATTTTTGTCTGTCTGTCTGTCTGTCTCTTTGTTTGTTCCGGGTAATCTCTGGAACGGCTGGACCGATTTCGACGGGACTTCCACTGGCAGGTAGCTAATGATCCAGTGAGTAACTTAGGCTACTTTTTTTTAGACTTACTTTGTCACGCGGCGTTACTCGCGGTACAACAAAAACCACGGGTAACACTGCACGGTTCAGCCAGTTATATATAAAAAACATAGTAATATGTTTCGATAAATATACACTAAGATATATAACAAATGAATTATCGACCTCATTACCGAGTATTTGTTCTTAGTAGGAATTAAACGCATGATACGCGATTTATCTGTCAGAATCATTATTTACTAGTTTAACAGCCGTTACTGTAAGCCGGGTGAACAGTTTGAAGTTAAAATGCAATAACAATGGAAACCCTTTCTATTTTCAAGCGTTAGACTGACAGATAAAATCGCTGAAGTTTGCGCATATCTGAATGGATAGTAACAAAACCAAACACTGAAAGAAACCGCAAAAACTAATACGATAATTTCAAATTGTTAATTTTGTTCTCTTTCATAAAGTTCATAGACTTTCGATAGAAAAATCTGAAAGAAGTTAAAACTAACTGAAAAGTTAGAAGTAAATAGGATGATCATTTACCACCGAATAATGCCATGCTTCATATGTTCATAGGCACATAACTATTATATGTTTTTACTCAGCAATAAGGAAAAAGTACTCTTAATAGAGTTTTCTTCGTTACATTTGGCTTGGTTGCACCAACATCTCATCTTTAAGTGGATATGGTAAATTTGTTGTTGTAAAGTTCATGGTCATGCTCTATTAAGCTAGGAGTTTAATTGCAATTTACTAAGGTTTGTACTCAAAAAAACCGGGTATAAAACAACGAAAACATCACTTGCCTACTTCTAGTCTATGAAGCACTTCAATAGGCCACCATAGTGTGGGTCTCCGTGCTGCATTGTTGCTTTATCTGCTTTCACAATGAGTATGGTGACCACTAGTCTTGGACTCTACTCATGCTTTCCATCACGCAGAGTAGACTGACTTTGATAGGCTCATATACATAAAAAAGTCTTTCCCAGAATTATTCTTCTTCTTCAATATTAATTTCAATGTATATACTAATGGTGTTCAAAGAAAATTGTGTAAATGTTACTCCAAAGATGGAAACGCAATTTCAGAAGTCTAGAACACTCCAAGAATCGCAATTTGACGTTATATGAAAAACGAAACTCATAAAAGCAAATGTTTATATCAAAGCGAGTACACTGATGCTTTGGGAGGCAGAGTATTATTGTTGATAGAAAAAACAAGTACTTTAAATAGATATCTAATGAATGTACTGACGACAAGAAGCGGTAATATAGTATCTTGGGATCTAAATGTAATTAATCAGAAAATAAGCTTCGTCAAATGGTTTTTGCCTCGTCTTCTTGTGACGAAAACAGTTAATGTCTTTTTTTGGTTTATGTAATTAGGTTTACAGAAAGTTAACGCGCTTGTAATAGGATTAAAATACATAATGTACCTTTGCAGTGAATCGATCTGTACCGAAGGCTAGTGCATACTGGTAGAAAAGTCAGTGTACGGGTGCGGTCCGGGTTCCGTGGAACACCATTCAACACTCGTACGTGTTACGCCGAAAGCCTATCTAATAAACCTAAGTACGTGTACCGAACGGGCACCGTAATGAACCGTTCAATACTCGCACGTAACCTACGCCTAATACCTAAATTCCTAGCCCTATCAATATGTGAACCCTGCAGTGAGGGATATATACATATATAGATAGTGCGGGAAGTCTGTTACCGGGAGACCTAGGGCAACAGACGGAGACGAGACGGGAGCTGGGTTCAGGAGATGGTTTTCTCACTGCCGGTCGAGCAGACTCACAAGACCGATCTACTGACGGCTAAGGGTGTCTTGGCCACAGTGAGAGGTGGGGAAGGGTAACGAGTCAAAGTCGGATTAGACAAAATGACTGATTTAATTAACATAAATTCTAGCTTATATACTAATCTTACTCTAAGTACACATGGATGGCTATTTACATGTGTGCCATCCGTGTGTTATGTCGATGCAGCTGCCTTAATCTCGATTATGCCTAAATGTTGACAGGGCGTGTACCGAGTGCGGTGCAAGCACTGCGTGCGACATGGTTTAGACGTTGCCGGTGATGCAATCATGTTCTATTGAACATTCTGGCGCCTCTCCGGAACGTCCTGAAGTTCGTACAACTCAATCTCTTCCGTAGACGGTTGTACTGACCGTCGAAGTGGTTGGCTGTAGATCGGGTTCCGCCTGGCTGGTGGTGGACGCTCTTCAACTTCTGTTGGGGCATGTCGAGTAGGCGACGGTTCCCTCTTCTGTCGGGCTCGTGCTCTAACGAAACTCACCACCCTTGGACCAAAACATAAACAAATTATAATGATAGTTAAAACTAAAATAGATAAGTACGTATGAGCACTGATTTGGTTCCACTGCATACACAGTTGTTTTCATATGATGTTACTAGATGTTTGATTTTTAAGTAGGTGGTCAACAATGCAATCATTATTTGATTGCATGTTCTTGACCGCCCCAGGAAAACATATAAACATAATAATATATATAAATAAAGCTACATAGGCTTCTGTAAATTCAATTATGACGAGTATTCCCATAATCCTGGTTCAGATTTTTTAATGGCAATCTCACAGTGTAAGTTCCATCCGGATTTCTTACGGTAGTTTTCTGGTAGTAGTTTTCGCACGATTGGTCATCGTTTGATAGCTTGTAAACTTCGGAAACCTCTTCTGATTCCCAAAATTTGCTTAATTGTTGAATTTCAGTAGTTCTAGTTGTCATGCTAACAATCTTCGTATAGTCATTAGTCATGTCGGAGTCACTGCATATCCCAGATAGAATCCACCCAAATTCTGTGTTTGGAGCGATAATTCCGGCCTGCTTTTTCGTAACCCTTGTAGTAATAAACTACTGTATTCCCGAGTGCCTAATATTATGTCTATTGGGCCTCGTTTGTAATAGGTTGGATCTGCTAGAAGAATATTTTCTATCCAGTCCAAATGTAGTTGTGGTATGGTTCTTTTCGGTAAAGAACCGGTAAGTTTCGGTAGTATTATAAGCGTTACTGGTAGCTTATATTACCGGATATATTATGGAAACCGTGGTTGTAGTTGAACATCGATACAGTAATTCGATGTCTTAGGTTTCTCGTCAGCAATCCCGGTAATTTCGGTTTGTATCTTGCTGCGAGGGTATGAAAGTAGTTGTGCTACTTCTTCGGTACAAAACGATGCCTCAGATCCTTGGTCACACAACACTCTTAGTAGTTGAGGTGTGCCGTCGTTGGTTTTTGCTTGCACTAGGGCTGTAGCCAGTAGCGTTGTTGTAGGCGTATTTTCAGTCGTGGTAGAGCTGTTCAACGTAGTTTTACCCGCCACCTTGCTTGTGGTCGGCTTCATCGACCTGTTTGTTTCGGGCTCCTTAGATTCTCTTCTTTTGTTATTGTACTCTATATTTTGTAACAGAGGGTGATGGCCTCGCTTATCACAATATTTACATACTTTAAAACTGTGGCACTGTGTCAATACTTCATGCATTTTTTGCACATACGCGTTTTAATTGTTTCTATGTTACGTTGTTGCGCTGACAATGCTAAAAATTGCGGGCAATTATAAATTAAATGTTCTTGATGACACAGCCAACATGTAGTATGGTTTAATACTACTGTTGTTATATGGCGTGGCTTGTTGATTTCTTTTCTGAAAAATACTTCAACCGTCATACTGGTAGAAAAGTCAGAAAGTTTCTTGGTAGATCTTGTCCTGTTGTATTTTATTGAATATCAATAATATTTAACTAAATTTAATTTTTATTTCATTTGCATATTCTAAGGTATTGTTTAATGAATTTCTATCTTGGTGGCGTAGTGGTAGCGTTTGCGACTGCTGTACTGGAGGTCTCGGGTTCGATTCCTGGGTCGGACCAAATGTTTGTATGATCTCCAATATTTGTTTCAGAGTTTTTGTGTTTTCTATGTATATTAAGTATGTATTATAAAAAAAAGTATTTATATCAGTTGTCTAGTACCCATATCACAAGCTCTGCTTAGTTTAGGACTAGATGGCGTTGTGTGTTAAATATGTCCGAAATATGTACCAAGCTGACTAATTTCACATTTCAAATTCCTGTCTGTCATCAGCTTCAACGTATTGTCCAAATGTTTGCCTTAGAATGTTACGATGACTTCCAAGATTTGTTTAAAAATACTAAAATGTTGCAAGTGAAATGTGTATTTAGTTAATATAATCACAAATTTAACAAAAAATAACCGGTTTCAAGAATTGGACCAAACTGAAATGGGACCACTTGGGAAGCTTTCAAATAAAAAAAGAATCATCAAAATCGGTTCAGCCAGCCGAAAGTTATGAGGTATCAAACATAAAAAAAAACAGTCGAATTGATAACTTCCTCCTTTTGAAGTCGGTTAAAAGAAAGCTAAGAACTACATACTTTCTGCGAATCAAATAAATTATTGTAATGTCTGAGAAACGAACCGATAACTATGGTCAAGAGTCAATACGACAGTAGACTATAGAATAGGTGAATCCTGAACATTCCTATGCTACTGTTAAACAAATCGTTGGACATAAAATGCTAACTGTCGTGTCTATAACAATATATCTATATATACATATAGTTTATTAAAATTCAAATGCATGTCCATACCCTTGGAGAGAGTAAGACGGTGGATATTGCGAACTCGAATCGTACCCTTTAAAATATAACACAATCTAAAATTAACTCTATCGTTGCGCACTATAAAGTAAATTTTCCAATAGCGTACGAATTTGTTCAGTTCATTACAAAATGAAATGTAGGTATTGGGTGTAGGTGTAATCGCGCATGCGCTAACTACACTCAGAGACGTTAGTGTGTAGAGATCCGCAGCGAGAAACGCACGCCAGCGCCCTCTACCGGTATCATAGGAAACTAAACATGAAATTCGAAATTAATGTGTAGCTAACATTGTGTAACTAGTGAGTATGTGAAGTGGTTGGTATATTTTTTTTAGGTGTGTTTTTTTTTGTATGTATGAATATTTAATGTGAATTGAGCAGTGCGGCAGTACCTCGTCATAGAAGCCTCTACGTTCTGAATACAGGTTCGTAAATTAAATTACTTTGTTGCGTGTGCTAAGTCAGAAATTGTAATGTAATATTTTTAAGTAATACTTTACTCAAGCCAACACTTTGCGGGATATTTGGTTTTAATACAATTTTTGTCACGAATGGAAGGAAAAGCTTGCGGGGATTTTATTTTATTTTTATTCAGATTTTATCGCATCGTGTAATAAAAATGTAAATAGATGCGTGGACTTTTATTTCTTTTAATTATTAATAATTCACAAGTAAAGGGGTAAAATTCGTCTTCATAGCGCTGGAAACTTTTATAATATTGCCTATTTTGCACTCTTAGACGTTGATTTTCCTGGCATGCAACCGTTCTGAAAATATAGGCAGGTAAGAAATCGTCTATATATTACCAGTATATATATATATATATGTATTAATACGTGAAGCAAAAACTTTGGACCCCCTTTTTACGAAAATTATGCAAACCGATGAGTAGAACACAGTTAAAGTTTATATGAAGTTGGAGTGCAGAAATAAAAAAAGGGTCAAATTTCGACCACCAGGCGACCACTAGTACGAATTATTTGTCCCATAGTATACACAAAGAGTTTGAATCCAACAAAAAAAATTCTATTTTAATAATAAGCTATTATTAAAACTAACACATAAATCTTTGAAAGTAATAAAATGCTCACAAAATGTGTGCAATTTATTTACGTTTTATAGACAAAAACAGTACACCGGCGGCCAATGATTTATTATTTTTTTATTGGACGAGTGGTACGCATTACATTCATATAACTTCTTTACACATACCATTTTTAGCTCATGATTTGAAGAGAACATGAAAAACATATAAATGTTTTTAGCCAACATTATGAAGAACAGGCTACTTATTTAAAAAAAACGGAAATCCAACTCCGTCAATGTACCTAGAGATACTTACAAATCACAAATAGAGATTTTTTTTAAATTTCCAATTGTGCTTTGACAATTGGAATTCCAATTCCAGTAAGACAGTGCTCTCAAAATGAATATGAACCTAACGATAAATTCTAATTTAATATAATATATATATATATATATATGTATATAACCACTGAGATTAGAGTGCATGACAAATACATTTATATACAGTCAGAAAATATAACCTGAGGGTTTTAGAAACAGTACTGGCACAGTCGTGTGAAAACTATGGCAGGGTCAAAAGGAAGGGTTTTGAAAGGAAGTTTCAATTTGGCGATCTATGTACATTTGTTTGTGTGTTCCCGCAAAGCGCGTAAATTTCAAAACCAATTTAGATGAATCAGTTGTCAAAAGATTCGTAAGAATAGCCCCGGCTATATAAATTTCATCAAAAGTGATATCAACTCGCATAGAAAATCAACTACTACAAAATAAAATGACAGCGTTCGTGCTATCGTGTTTCGTTGGTGAGTGCGAGACCGGAGGTCCAATGATGCAGAAGCATCACTAGGCCTCCTTGGTGTGGGTCACCATGCTGCATTGTTGCATTGTCTGCAACGCAATTTGTATGGTGACCACCACTCTTGGATTTTGCTTATGCTTTCCATCAGGCAAAGTCGAGTCATTTTGGTAGGCCATACAAAAAAAAAGTTTTTACATAGTCGGGTTATACTTTTTAATATTTTTTTAAGTAACAATAGCCTGATCCAGATACAGTTGTCTCAAGCTCAGAATACTTTTTGTTTGTTTGTGATGTGTTGATTTTCAAACACATCGCAAACTACAAAACGATTATAGATGAAAAAAAAAAACAATTTTACACTAATGTACACCAGGATGAAAAGTATGCCACAGCAAAAAGCATTGAAATTGTAATCGAATAAAAATTGAGTTCAAATTTCATCGATAAAAATGTTAGCAATTTTGTTCCACATTGTAATCCCATGACGATTGTTCATCAATTGATACTCTTTGATGGCGATTATTACCATTGGGGCGTCATTTTCTGTTTTATATACATGTTGACGACTTTAGAGCATATTTTTTGTTAAATACATGTCTCACTTAAATAAATAACAACTGGGCACGATTCCAAACTAAATAGAGCTAGTACTATGATACCTAGATTGCTGACAAGCATACTTATATTTTGAAATCGTATTTTTATCACACTTCATATATAAAGGCGAAAGTTTGTGAGTGTGTATGTTTGTTACTTATTCACGCAAAAACTACTTAACGGATTTGGATGAGACTTTACAGTAATATAGCTTATACATCAAAATAACATATAGGCTACTTGCCATGATAACCGATATACACACAGCACATACAACAGCTAGTAATATATAAAGGCGAAAGTTTGTGTGTATGTTTGTTGTACTTCTTCACGCAAAACCTACTGGATGGGTTTGGATGAAACTTTACAGTAATATAGCCTATACATCAGAATAATACATAGGCTACCATTTGCCGCGATAACCGACATATACGCAGGCAGAGCCGGGGGCAACAACTAGTTAATAATATTTTCGGACATCTAACACACATCGTCATCTAATCCCAAACTAAGTAAAGCTTTTACTGGGACCTAGAGCTTAAGCTCAGCAGTAGTTTAAGCTACTATTGAGCCACCAAAGCAGTCATATCCTCCATCATCATCATCAGCCCGTTGCAGTCCACTGCTGGTTTTCCCAAAGAACAGCACAGAGCCCGGTCTGTTGCTATTTAAGTTTGATCCTACCAAAATGACTCTACTCTGTCTGATGGAAACCATAAGCAGAATCTAAGAGTGGTGGTCACCATACTCGTGGCGAATGCAGAAAATGCAGCATGGTGACCCACATCATGGCAGCCTAGTGATGATTCTGCTTCATTGGGCTTTCGGTCTCGCACTCACTAACGAAACACGACTACACGAACGCTGTCACTTTACGTTGATCTTCTGTGTAAGGATAGTACCGCCCCGGTCGAGCCGGTCCCTTTGTGCTGAAATCAGCATGGTTGTTACTACCTTATGAATCTTTCTGCATCCAGTCGCTGCCAGCCTTCTTAAACAGGTCGTCCAGCCATCATATATTTACATAATATTGATATTATTATCAATATTATTTAAACTACACCCAGACACAGAATGAAACTAATAATAGTGCTTATCAATCAAAATTTGTCCTAAATGGTAATCGAACCCACATCCTCTAGCATTTGTCATTTTACAAGCCTTTTTTTTAACTTGCAATGTATGTATGTTCGGGTGGAAGGTAGTTTTATTTAAAAGAAATATTAAAATCGATTTTTAAATTGAAAAATTATCACATCCAAATATAACTAATACACCAATTAAAAGCCAGTATCGAGATGAAAAAAAAAATCCTTCAGTGGACTCAACAGTTATTACATAGTATATAACATACAGTATACAACAATCATACCTAGGTTCTAGATTTTACATATCACAGTTCACAAGTATTTTTAATATTTTTTTATTGTCTGTGGCTATTACTGATTTGCATATCCTATTGCCCGTAGCGTAACAATTTTCTCCCGTTCTTAACATTATTTATTGGTGCTCCGCTCCTATTGTTCTTAGCGTGATGATATATAACCTATAGCCTTCCTAGATAAATGTACTATCCAATACTGAAAGATATTTTTTAAATCGGACCAGCGCGTTCAAACAAACAATCAAACAAACAAACTCTTCAGTTTTATAATATTACTGACACATCTGCTAAAAGAAAATAAATATTCCAATTTCTCTACAATGTTCGAGATAATGATTGTCAAACTAACGTTTTGTAAAATCTAGTTCACTTTCAAAATATTTTCAGTGATAATTGTTAACATCTCATCTCGATAACATTTTTTTAGAGTCGAGTTATAATTTTTGAAGAAATGTTCTAATGATTGGTAGCTGTTAGTGTCGGCCAGTAAGACCTGATCACAGAAAATATCTGGCAACTCAAAGATATGTTAACAGAGGGGAGAAGGAGGTTTGCTGTGATTTGCCTTTATTGGTTAATAAATGAGGTTATTTACCCCGTACACTTAAATTCATGTGCCTATTACCGTGGGAGAGCCACGATTCAGTATGAATGGGCCGGCTCGACCGGAGCGATACCACGGCCTCACAGAAAACCGGTGTGAAATAGCGCTTGCGTTGTGTTTCACCGAGTGAGTGAGGATACCGGAGGCCCATACCCCAAAAGGTCGGCAACGCACTTGTGACGCCTCTGGTGTTGCAGGTGTATATGGGCGGCGGTAATCGCTTACCATCAGGCGATACGTGCTCCTTTGCCCCCTATACCAAATATAAAAATATAAAAAAATGGTGCTAGTCACCAACGATATCATTACATTACTTCAACGGCCTTAACAGTCCACTGTTATACATAGGCTTACTATCCACGCAAGTCAGGCGGGTAGCCATAGGGTTAATTTCAACTTTACCTTTTCTTTGTAGTAATATTATCCTGGGTAGTTTGATCCCTTACTCGTCTTTTACGACTCCCATTGGACTTACAGGGTTGTTTTTATTCTGAACTCTTAATCCACTACCACACGGCAAGCTATCCATCTGTACTGACTCATCTACTCACTTTTCCTCCACACTATAAAAAATGGTTGAACTAATTTTCGGAGTAATCTATATGTATAAAAGAGGAAGGTACTGACTGACATACCCAGAAATCAAAGCACAGTCCAAACCGCTCAATCTAGAATCCTGAAATTTTGCATGTAGGTTCCTTATATAACGTTAGTGAGCACTAAGATAAGAATTTCAGAAATGACACCCCTAAAGGGGTAATATAGGGGATGAAAATTTGTATGAAAATGTTTTATTCCTAAAATATAGTGGGGTTAAAGTAATGGAATCCGTATTTTAGTTTTGTTCTAAATTTTCTCCCCTATTTGGGTAACATAGGGGATGAAAGTTTATATGAAACATTTTCCGCGAGCGAAGCCGCGGGCAAAAGCTAGTATTTACAAAAGCTATTATTTTTTATATAAGAATCCAAACTGAACCCAAAATCATTTGAAAAACAAACTGATATAATGGTCGAGTCAAACCAATTCACAAAACTTTATGAACCGACCAAATTAAATGTGTTTCAATAATTTGTAAAGGACAAAGGTGCGGTATGACAACTAGCTTTTGTAGAAACACAAAGGTAACTGTCAATCCCTACATAATCCCTTAATCACTATGTCCTGGGATTCAAATGAGATAATATTATCGTTTGTTTGAGAACATCATAATGTACACCGGCTTAAATTTTGGGCTACACAATTGTAACTGTTAAATTTGATACCTGTATTTAATTTGACTTGTTAATTGTGTACTGAGGAGAATTTTCACGGACAGAGTTTTTGTACTTGATGTTAATGGAATTTACCTACACTTAATAGAAAGTCCTAGTACCTACCACAAAAATAAGATAGGTGTTGCGTATATTTTATTCATAAAACGTAAAACCCAGGCAAATCCTTCAAGTTCAAACTTTTTAATAATTGTAGTATATTACAGATACCAACTGCTTTGATAAGGTAATCATAAATAGCTAATGGTTATTAACAATGATTTTCGAAGCATTTTTTTATGTTTTTTTTACGTGTATAAAGCAAAATATGTGAGTGATTCCGTGCAAAACCTGCATCGGTTTAAGCAGGGAATTAAAACTTGCAGTTTAATTCCATACTGGATTTTAGTAGGGGATGCTAATGGAAGTTACGTTAGACAGGTACTAGAAAGCTTTGAAAGCACGTATTTGGAAATCAATGAGCATATTTAGTCGCCAGATATGTGAAACGTGTGAAACGTCAAATTTTTTGAGACTTCTGTTAGGTTCCGTCACTTTTCTTTAGATATAACTGTATAACTTTTCCCGCGGTTTCGCCTGCGTGTATGTCGGTTACCGTGATAAAGAGAAATCTGTCTCCTTTCTCAAGAATCACAGTAAATCTATGTAAAATTTAATAAAAATCGCTTAGACGTTTTTTTTTTTTTTTTTTTATAGTGAGCTGCCAAAATGACTCTGCCCTGCCTGATGCAAAGCATGGGTAGAATCCAAGAGTGGTGGTCACCATCCTCATTGCGAATAAGCACAAAGCAGCATGGTGATCCGCACTATGGCGGCTTGGTGACCCGCACTATGGCGGGTCACCACCGCCAAAAAGAAAAAAAAAAGACGTGATGGAAACACATACTTACTTACTTAATTAATAATATTAGTATAGTTATAGTTGGTTACATGATAATGAATTTATTTATTTAAACTTTACTGCAATAGGGCATTGTCTGCCAGACAACCTTAAGATGTAACTAAGTTATATAAAATTTTAAACTTATTCCTGTATAACATAACATTATTTTTATGTTTCCAAAAATTAATTGTCAAGGAAGATTTTTTACGGGGATAAAAATACACCGTCTTAATGCATATAAATGACAGAAAATATTGTTTTATTTAAATAAACATTTTCGTGATAAAACTACAGTAGATATAGTATAAAACTAATATACTTATTATGTTAGTTACACACGATGTTACCAGTTGCCAAATATTTAAATAAGTATCCTATATTGTTCTTATGAAAATACTTAAATTATTTTTACGAGAATTAACGCGATCACTTATTTAAAGGTATATAACACACCTCTAATTTGTCCGAATTACCGTAAAACTAATTATTATTATATAGTGAAGCGCGAAAGTTTAAAAGTTATTCAAATAACTCCAAGTTTCATTCTCTAAAATGGTATCAAATTGAATGGTTATTTTAACTTCCTGTTTTCTTACATTGTTTCTTATTCTGTTTTTGAATTAGTTTATCAGAATATTTTTGGTTAGTCAATAAAACTAAAATGAAAAGACGGTATGTACATTTAGTGAATTGATAGATTTGATGAAAAATTTTATTTATTTGGTGTAATATCGAGAAAACTGAAAGTATATACGAGTGCATTAACTGTATTAGAGAATATGATATGCCCGAATGTATTGTTAAATTATATCCATTTAAAATGATTTGATGAATCCTACTAATATTATAAATGCGAAAGTTTGTAAGGATGGATGGATGTTTGGATGTTTGTTACTCTTTTAGGCAAAAACTACTGAACGGATTTGGATGAAACTTTACATTTATACAATTTACATCAGAATAACACATAGGCTACTATTTGCCGACATATACGCGGGCGGAGCCGCGGGCAGCAACTAGTAATTAATATATTAAAACATTTTGCTGTTCTTAATAAAATTATAAATCAATTTAGTTGTTTTTTTATGTTAGTAAATAAATACTTTTTTGACTACAACATTTATTTTGAACTAGATTTGTCTTGCGGCTCAGCCCTGGTGTGCGAGTATGTTACTCATCGCAGTAAAAAGTAGCCTATGTCCTACCTCAAGAATCTAAGTATGTCTATGCGAAATTTCATTGAAATCAGTGCAGTGGAAGCGGAACAGACAGGCAGACTTCGAATTTATTATATTAGTATAGATCTGCTAAGTAAAATATATTTTTTGGTTACTAGATTAAATCTTTAAAAAGGTACCGGGAAAATAACGACAAGTTAAATCAAAAATCCAAGTTATCCTAACGGGGTACTAGAACTTTGGAAGGAGAAATAAATTATATTTCTGTTATTTTCATCCATGTAAAACAGAAAGCAATGTAACCTCAAATAATGTTCTTTCCAAAGTTTGCCTTGAGCAAGCTTTTGATGAAAGGTATTCAGTTGGAACCTAAGAGAAACTAAAATTGCTTCAGGGTGTCTGAAAAGTCGTGGCTTAACATTTTTCGCGAATATTCGAAAACCTAGATTGAAACATTTTAAGAGTTCTGTGTGAAATTAACCTTATGACGGTCATTTTTAATAAGTTCTTTTGCAATTAATCAAAAACATCTCAAACAAGCTAGATAGAGCATCTACTATAATCAGAGTACTGATATTCGTACATATATATTTGTAAATACTTACATATGTTTGTTGATATATTATCGCGGATCAAAAATAAAACTGGTATAGAATACGGAAAAATGAGATCGTATATTGAGTGAAAATTATACAACAGTACTACAGCGCAACAATGGCGGAAGGGAAGAAAAAAAGTGCTGCCAACCTTACACCGCAAATACAGTTGGACAACTTAACTAAGATAGGTTGCGTTCTCAAATACCAACAATTTTAGTAAATAAAACAAAGGCGGATATCTAATACCTTTAAAAAGGCAATTCTTTGATATGCATACATTTTACCTATATATGTTCTAACGATTTTTATATTATATATATATTACTAGCCCCGCGGCGTTACCCACGGTTGCTGTTGTACCGTGGGTGACACCACGGGGCTCAGCTAGGATATATATATATATATATATTTTATGTAATAGACGTGCAAACGAGCAGACGTATCGCCTGATGGTAAGCGATTACCGCCGCCCATGGACACCTGCAAACACCAGAGGCGTCACAAGTGCGTTGCTGGCCTTTGGGGGATAGGGAGGGGAGATAGGGGGAGGGGGTTTCGGTTATGGGCCTCCGGTATCCTCACTCACTCGTTGTAACACAGCGCAAGCGCATTTCACATCGGTTTTTTTTTGAGGTCGTGGTTTCACTCCGGTCGAGCCGGCCCATTCATGGCGAAGCGTGGCTCTCCCATTATATATATATTACGCGCGGCTTTGTTCGCGTGGGAGTTGATCATATGTATTTAATTAAATCTATGTAAATGTATGTATGAATACTTTAAAACGTATTTATTTATTTTTGATCAATAGCCCATTTAAAAGAACTTTCATACAACATTCGACCCTTACTTTAACATTATATACATAACATATAATATTATATTTAACCCTTTAGGGACAACATTCCTATAAATGCTGATATAGGTATTCATCTTTTTGTATTCAAAAACCTAAAGACGAAAGTTTCAGTCTGCTAAATTATAAATGACTTCCAGGTAGAAATTCCAATATTCCTTTCTTAGCGGGTGTCTGCTCTATAAAACGACCCTACTCGCCAAATTTCATAGCACTAAGTATAATAGTTTACGCTCGGCGATGATGATTCAGTCAGTCAGTCAGTCAGTCAGGACATGTTATTTTGTAAGTATAGAAGATAATAATATGATAATTATTGATACACAAATATCATTTAAAATCGTTCTGCCATAATAACTTAAACTTCAATAACATTGGACTCTCATACAAACTTCTATCCCCCGTTTTAACCCCAAAAAATGGGGTTTATTTCTAAAAATACATTATTAGTACACACCATTTATAGAGCATACATTTAAAATTTCAAGTTCCTTACTTCAAAAACATAGGGCTCTCATACTAACTTCCATACCCCATAGGGGTGAAATTTCCATAAAATTCGTTCTAATCAGATGTCTACTATAGTTTCTGAGATATAGAGAGATAATAGAGTGGTATTTCGCTTATATATATATATATATATAGACTAGCCAACCCACGCAACCTCGTTTGCGTCTCCTATTGCCCGTAGCGTGATAATTTTCCCCCGTTTTTGTAACATTCTTCATTGTTGCTCCGCTCTTGTACGTCTTAGCGTGATGATATATAGCCTATAGCCTTCCTCGATAAATGGGCTATCTAACACTGAAATATTTTTTTAAATCGGACCAGCGGTTCCTGAGATTAGGGTGTTCAAACAAACAAACAAACAAAGTCTTCAGCTTCATATATTAGTATAGATTATATATATTATTTCATTGCCAAATTTAGTATACAGGGGGTTTTGGGAGCGATTAACCGATCTAGGAAGGATTCATTTTTTGATAATTTACAGGTAGGTACTTTAAATAAAATATAAGGGCTGCACCGTTTCTTATGATGTTTAACTCTTTACATTCTTCTCAGTTCTTTTTGTAATTAAAAACGCAAATGAAACTGCGGGGAACTAATAAAACATCTTAATCTATATCCTACGTAATATTATAAATGCGAAAGTAAGTTTGTTTGTTAGGTACGCTTTGACGCGAAAAGTACTAAACTGATCATCATGAAACATATTCACATATTCTTGGAGGTATTAAAAGTAACATAGGATACTTATCAAATGCGAGAAAAGCCGCGGGCGGAAGCTAGTGATTAGATATATTGAGGAGGTATTGAACACACTACTAATGGCTTAGCAGACATAATCACTATTAAAAAATAAGATAAATATATATATAATGTGTGATTCTTTAAAAATATATATCAGTTCAGATTCATCATGCTCCAGTGATGTCGATGGTTATGTCCAGCTGTGGACTATTAAAAGTTGTTGATTCATCTTATATTACTTTAGAATCACTACTGAACGTGTTTTAACTTGATATCATATCGTTGTGTTCTGTAAAGCATATTAATACATAAACAATTAATAATTACTTGCAAAATACACAGTTTCAATAATTAGGAGTGATTCTCTCAGGTTTAATTATAACGATAATTATATCCTCGATACTCGAATTGTTTCGTTGGATTCGGGAACTCATTAATCATTCAAATTTAATTATAATATTCGTATCATTCTTGTTACGTGTTGGAATATAATGCGTTGATAGGTGATATGTCAATTGTAGTAAAAAAGTTATACTTAACTCTAAATGATTACCTACATTCAAACAGTGTGGTGTTGATTCCGTTTTAAATAAATAAATAAATATTTCGGACATTTAACACACTACACCGTCTAGTCCCAAGCTAAGCAGAGCTTGTGTTATGGGTACTAGACAACTGATTTATATACATATATACTTTTTTTTGTAAATACATACATATCATTATACATATATAGAAAACACCCAAACTCCGAAACAAATATTTGCAGATCATACAAACATTTGGTCCGACCCGGGAATCGAACTCGAGACCTCAAGTACAGCAGTCGCATACGCTACCACTGCGCCAAAGGCAGTCGTTGTTTATTTATTTCGTCGTGTTTTATTAGGGTTCCTTAATTCACGTACGAACTCTTATAGTTTCCTCATGTACATTCGTCCTTGGCTTACCTTCCAACTTCCGGATATGTGTACTTACCACGTCGACAAAGTTTTAAAATAAAATCACGACATTTTTTTTATAATACCTGCCCTACACGTAAAGTGGGAATGATTGTTTTTCTCTCGTCTACCCCATAGTGTTGGGTATCATTAAATAGGTCTTTTAAAAAAATAAGAGGTTGCTACGATAATTTTTTCAATTAGGTTTCTGTTCGCATGATATTTAAGTTTAAAGCGCATTTTTCTGTTAAAATACTGATCAGTAGTACCGTTTCCTATGTGTAAAAGTGTAACAAATATCCATACATCTTCACAAACTTCGCATTTATAATTATAATTTTTCTTTTATTTCTTTAAAACAGAAAATTGCCGCATTCGGAATAAATCCTGTCTCGGCGGACCTTACAAACATACATGAAACGAAACAAAGAACACTTAGAGCCCGAAAAACAATTTGTGGATCACCCAAAGTGTTGTCCTATGTGGGATTTGAACCCTCAACACTTGGCGAAGTAGGAAGCGGCTTAGCGACCTTAACCACTAGGCCACACGTGCATTTGATATTAGCATGAAATGCGACAATAGTAGAATAAAAATTCGTTTGTTTATAATACTTATTCCGACAGACATTCCAAAAATTAATTCCACAAAATTAGATTCCTTTAAAACTTTTTTTTTTAAAATTGTTCTGCTGTTAATTGACGTCACGTATAATTTAGAACGAACAATGTTAAATGGTGAAATGATAAATGATTTGGTATCGAACAATTATCTTTTAATGATTGCACAGTAAAGTATTGATTGAACCTTAAAAGCTATTTGGCCTTGTGTCGTTGTCTGTTCAAAAATAGTTCGACTTCACGATATTTTAAGCAACGTAGGTACTGGGTGAGAATTTCGTTCCAAAATTAAAAGTATACGGATAAAATTAAAACGAATAGAAAGAATCAGTGTCACTTAATCAATAGTCCTTTTACCGCTCTCTCATAATTTGGAAGGGCACAAGTATCCATGAGCGTCGTGGTCAATCTTTTCGGGTGATACGTTTGCTCGTTTGACCTCTATTACATAAAAAAATATGGAATGTATAATTACTCGTGATAAATTGTTGGATGCGCACAGAACAGGATCAGTTGTAATAGCGAACCCTAGGGAGGCCTATTCCCAGTCCAATTGACGTCTTTCTGCTGAGATAGTGATTCTAATGATGACATGAAAAAAACATCTGCATTTTGTGATAATTAAAATATTTACCGATACAACCTTTTGCTCTTGGGAAGGAATTGAATAAACGGTTTTTGAATTCCAGAGTCATTGAAGAATATAGAACGCAGAAGCATTATTCTGTACTTTATTATTTAAATAAAACTTCCGCATTAGGAATTTAATTATATTGTGTCGAGGGGGACTATATAAACATACATGAAACGGACGTAAGCAACACCTAGGAGAAGACCGAAAAACTCAGAACACCAATTTGTAGATCAGACAAAGTGTTAACCTCCGGGAAACTAAGTGATTAGGGATTTATAAATAAGAATAAACAGGTTTCCCACTTAGAGGTACGCTCCAAGTCTGTTTAATGGATAAAAGAACAAAACATAATGTGGTAGTCATTCACTTGTTGCCGATCTTAACATCGCCATGTACAAAATAAGTCATTTATATCACGCCATCTTTCGATCAAATATGGTACCATAATGCAACAATAATCACAATAACATTAAACAATCATAATAGATGGCGTAACATGTTACATTATTACGATAACAATTTAATTTGTTATCCGACACAAAGTGTTGTCCCGTGTGGAATTTGAACCCACAAAGTTTTATTTAAAAACAATTTAAATTATTATATTTTACATTATTTGTAACAAAGCAAGTTTTATTGATAAATTCATTACGAAGTAGATTTGTATTTCATAAAGGTTTAACTATAAAATACGCCGTTATATTACATGAATTTTACTAATAAAAAAACTTCAAAATTTCACCAAATTCATACCGAAATAATTAAAGCTCATGCGACAGACCACAATACATCTGCGTTCACTTTTCACAACATCCTTCAGCCAATTACAATTTCATCAACCGTAATATGCTAACCTAAATCTTTCAGATATTCCAGTGACGTCACGGGAGCACAATAGGCTGCGATTCAACGTGATAGCTTCTATTCTTGTTTGATAAACGTGACTTTATTTTATTTGTAAGTTGAATTTTCCTTGTGTATATTTCAATTTGAAGTCATTGTTGTAAAGCAAACTTCTTTGACCATGATTGTGTGCATACAATCAAACTGTTATTTAGAAAAAAAATTATTATATCTCTCATATTTTCTCTGTATTTGTTCTTAATAGTAAAAAAAACTTAAGTGGCATGATGGAAATACATATCCTGATTAATAATGACGGTTGCCAACGTGCTAGAGAATTCATTTTGATATTTATCTAACATCTACCGTGGAAGAACCGCGCTTCGGCATGAATAACTGAAAAAATCACTAAAGAAAATACAAATAGAAACGTGTTTGTTATTTTTTTTTTGATAGAAAAATGTAACCCTTTTTTATTTTTTTTAAAACAACTCCGAATTCGTATGTTTTTAAAAACAATCATTTCCCATATTATAAACTTCGGGTATGGTCCCTGGGAAATAATACTAAATATCTTTAAAAATTACCCATCCAAGTTCAGTTTTCATTCCTATCAAATTCCTAGTATTACTTCAAACTCACAAGTCCAATATATTACGTTAGCATACCAAGAGAATATACTCTATACGAGAAACGAAAACACCTACTACAGGTATCTGCATGCGTCACGACTTCATAAATTATAATTGACATCTTGTTGTCCCTTTCTACATCATCTGAGCGACCCCTAGGTCGTTTTATAAGATATTCATAATGCTATTCATAGACATAAACAACGTAGGACACGACAGTCTGTTGATGGGTTGGGCATAAACTACTTACGTTTTCACAGTTACAGTTGCGAAATTCGGTTATTTGACAAATAAAATATGTTTAAGTAATTTTTTATAGCCTCTTTCAAGGATATGCATACCTACTAGCATTATAAAAGCAATAGTAACTATGTCTGTTACATGTTCAAACCGGGAAACCGATTTTAACGAAATTTGGTATTGCGGTAAGTGATTTATACTCGGGCAGAGCTGCTGGCGAAAGCTAGTAATTAAATCTTAATAATTCAATGTATGCAATATATTCATAGATGTAAGTGAAAACGAAGTTCAAATGGAAACACAAAATATCAAAGTGAATGTTCTAATCAACACGCATTTACAATTATGATATAAAATTATGTTTTGTTGAATACATTTCAATAAAACTTGGCTTCGCAACAATTATATTTGCCAATGTTTTGATATTTTACAAACTTTTAATTTTAAAATAAACTAGTGACAAAGGGTAGCGCTTTTTATTTCTACGAATAAAGCACGATGAAAATCTCACCGAAAAGCAAGTTTCATGAAGAGATAGAAAATGCTGTAAATTATTGTAAGAAGGATAAATTTATAACGAATTGATTTAATAAACGTTTTAAGTTCAATACAGATGAAATCTTAATATTTCTCAAAGCGATCTTTGGCCGCCAAATTCCCAGAATGTGTTAATTCTATTGGAATCGATTCAAATCTATTCGCTACTCAATTTCTTCCATGACTTTGAAGTTTTGCCTCTAATTTATTAATACTCTGAATTATGGTATTCTCACTGGCGTAATTTTAAACGCTTTCATCACTTTCGTCTCAATTGAAAAGTTGATTCTTGTTTTAGAATATCCTTGGAGTTTATCGCTTTTTTGCTTGCTTTTTGTCTGATTATTTCTAAAGTTGATCTTAACATTCCTAAATATTAATCTGAGTATGTTATCTATGTACTTATACAACTGATTTATTCCTTAAATATAAAGCTTTGACTAAAGTTTCCATTTCCACGATGACTCGTATTTTCGGAAATGTTAAGAGAAATAAATTGAAATAATTTAAATCAGTTTAAAATGCCACTAAAGCTATTAATGTCTCTACTTTGTTGGCCCGGCCATTTTTGCCATTACACCAGTAGAAACTCTTCTTTGGATAGATTTTACAAGATGTTTACGTTTATTTATTAGATGGTAAGCGATTACCGCCGCCCATGGAACCCGCAACACCAGATGCGTCTTAAGTGCGTTGCCGGCCATTTAAGAAGGAGTACGCTCTTTTCTCAAAGGTTAAAGGTCGTATTCAGTATTAATAAAATTAATCCTGTGCTTTAGAATTCTGCATAAATTATTATTATTATTCCACATTATGACTTATTATTATAACGTATCGCTCAATATAGGTAGTAGAGCCACGCTGATTTCTGCACGAACGGGCCAGCTTAACCGGGGCGGTACTACCCTCGCGTAGAAAATCAAACGTAAAGTGACAGCGTTCGTGCTGTCGTGTTTCGTTGGTGAGAGGGAGAGCGGAGGCCCAATGATGCAGAAGCATCACTAGGCCGCCATGGTGTGGGTCACGATGCTGCATTGTTGCATTGTCTGCATCCGCAATGAGTGTGGTGACCACCACTCTTGGATTCTGCTTATGCTTTCCAACAGACGGAGTAGAGTCATTTTGGAAGGTCACACATAAAACAATTTATTAAACTGCGTCGCTGGCGGTGAATATTTCACAGTTCTGAATATTTAAAGTTATGATTTACCTTATTCATATATACAGTTGAATTTCATACACACACAGCGTAGATTTGAAATTAATACCATAAAATAATACAAAACTCGTACTAAAACACGCTGTGTTAAGACACAGCGTGTTTTAGTACGGGTTTTGTATGTACGGGTGTAGTTTGCAATAACGTGGTTAGATAGTAAAGTGCCAATAATACTTGTAATAACCAAATTAATAAAATGTGGCAGTTGTTTGATTGCTACTCATTGGGTAGACAATGGTTCTTATAACTTTTTAGGAGTAACATTAATACAATAGATATTGTTTTCAACTGCAAGTGTTATGTACGTGTAATACTAATAGGGTGCTCCAATCTTTTGGCGGGTATATATATTTATGGAACTCCAAGTTCCAGTAGTAGTGAAAACAGGTATAAATTTGTCCCTTATAAACGAGAGTATGAGACTATACCTGTTATATTATGATCAAATTTCTCGACTTGGAAATAGACCGCAGTAACTCGCATGACCTAGGGTCATGAGACGCATGACATTCAAAAGTTCACAGGTTTAAATTATCTTCTTATGAACTGTCTATTCGTCTACTCATTTTCCCTATTACATAAATAAACTTATAGTAAATACATCATATCAGAGTTTTTACTAATTGTAACATAACACGCTTAGTTTTAATAAACTTTGTTACAAAACATAGAACTAAAATTTTGAAGGAACTTCATCAAAACTACTAACTAACTACTCATATATATTATACAACAATTCAAAAGCTACCTAGATCTAGCTACATTAGATGTGTATGAACTAATTATAGTTTAGTATAATAACATAATTACAAACTGTTGGCTTGTTGAGTGTTCATGTGTAATGGGCCGTTCAGTTGACCTGAAAATGAGCATTTGCTAAATTGAATTGAGATGTTGCTATGAACAATTAAATTCTAAATTCTGACACTGTGTATGTATTTTAGAATAGCTCCATTTGTTGCTAAAGCTAAAGGGTGATTTAATACATTACTGTTTTCCCATGACTGTGAATTTCTTGATAACGTTGAGTTTCGATTTGCGCATTCCAATAATACTGTTAAATTTTTACTTCCGCGTTAAAAAAATTATGTACAGATGGCACCTCTACGTTTTCTACTGTGTTTGATGTTGTTCAATGTTCATTGTTTATTGATACTTATATCTGTTTTATGTGTATCTGTAAAATCCTTCACGGCACAGAATAAAATTAATAATGTATCTTACGTAATTTATACACTCAATTGTCGTCACTTGTTGCTATTCTACAATTAAACTCACTTATACTTATTCCACTATTTTTAAAAGTTTAACCCTGACCTATTTTGCCTTATGGCATTAAATAGGAAAGGAACTTTTGATAATGCCATAAGGCGAAACCAGTCAGGATTAATAATAATAATGGAATTAATACAAGTGAGTTTGATTCTGGAACGTAATACTGTACCTTTAAATAAGGACGATGAATAATATGTACACATTTAAACCATTTTGTTTATTCCTGTATACCAGTGCTGGACCCTTGGAGTGGAAGTAGCCTTGTGATTAGCCTAATCCGGCCCATAAAGACAAGCTAAACACACACAGACCGATCACCGGTGAACAGGTCAAAACTAGAGGCGATAACACCCCGTTAAAAGTTATATAACAAAATTCACTTACGGTTTCCAGTGATATCCAGATGTTCTGGGAATTAAAATTCAGTTTAGTCAGTTTTGTACCCTCAGAAAATTCATGGTAACGAATAAATTGGTAGTCACATCATTGGTATGAAGAAAATTTCCCTCAACAGTAATTGCGGCCTTGTGCTTCTTTGGAAATGCAGTTGTATAAACAAAACTGATCTCACCTGGTTAATAGTGAGGAAGTAGTGGAATTTGAGTTTAGAGTGTATATCTGTTTTATTTCTATTCTAAATATAAACGCACCCGAATGGAAAAGTATTACTATTCTATAAAAAGCTTAGCTAATAGTACGAGGTAAAAAAGTAGGTAATATTGATTTACTTAGTTTGTGCGCATCACATTAGACAAAATTCCAATGTTATTATCAGTTTGCAGAAATGTTGAGCTCTTTTATCACTGGGTTTGTTACCTAGACCATTTAAACCGCATGCAGGTAGTAGAGAATACTGGGGTCCTATTGCAGAATTTTATTATTGTATACCTCAATATCACCTCAGCCGCAAAACTTCCACTACAAGATATAGGCTCCAAGGTATAATCCATAACAGTACCTCATAAAGTTACAGCAAATGCAATTTAAAAAACTCTTCTTATTTCATTATAACCAAATGGAACTTGAAAGTTGAGCTATGAAGAACATCTTTTGCATAAAGTAAAATTAAAAAAAAAAACCGGCTTCAAGGTTCAACTCGATTTTTTATCATGAAATCTTAGTGTCCTTATCATGGTACCACCGATGGGATATCAAAAAAGAATCATCAAAATCGGTTTATAAACGACGAAGTTATCCGCGAACACACATAAAAATATATATGAATATGGCCGAATTGAGAACCTCCTCCTTTTTTTGAAGTCGGTTACAAATGAATATGATATATGAATAGAACTATTTTTTTTTTTAAATGTATGACCTTCTAAATTGACTCTACTCTGCCTGATGGAAAGCATGAGCAGTGGTCACCATACTCAATGCACATAATTTAGCACGGCCATCCACACTACGGCGGCCTATTATTCGGTTTTGCATGTGAATGAATAACAATGACATAATCAAATCTTAAAACTAATATGTGACATGTAAAAGTATATTGTACTAGCCGACCCACGCAACCTCGTTTGCGTCTTCTATTGCCCGTAGCGTGATAATTTTCCCCCGTTTTCGAAACATTTTTCATTGGTGCTCCGCTCCTATTGGTCCTAGCGTGATGATATATAGCCTATAGCCTTCCTCGGTAAATGGGCTATCTAACACTGAAAGAATTTTTCAAATCGGACCAGCGGTTCCTGAGATTAGCGTGTTCAAACAAACAAACAAACAAACAAACTCTTCAGCTTTATATATTAGTATAGATTCGAGTGTACATGTCTGCTAAGAAAAGCATTATTCACGATAGAGAAAGTTACTATTTGACCTGATATTTGATATAAAAATTGTATCTCAACTCTTTGTGAAACCTGTATGTAATACAGTATGAATTCACAAACAAGTATATTTTATGATAACAAGTACACCGTATGTCCAAGAGATAGTTAATCTCAATTTAAAAGTTTAAATTCCGAAATCTGAAATAGCAGTTGAGTTCTACTATTAGTTCTGTTAATCAAGGCATATTAGTTCTAATACCGTGCAGACTTTCGCGATCCGCCAATATCTATTTATGATTTAGGTATTTTAGTAATAAGTAAAAAATGTAGGTAGCTTCGCTTTTATACATCGTTTATTAAACACCCTCTCACAGAAGAGTCTCTTAAATGTTAGTATTTGTGCTGGCGTGTTTCGTCTGTAGGTTTGTATTTACAGGTCATGGCTGGTTATTTAATATAATTAATTGACATTTTTATACAACTTTAATTAGTAGAAATTTAGCACCATTTCATCATCGTATTCATTTAAAATTGCATTCAAACAATTTGAAAAATTACTAATAAAATTAATATTTTTTTATTGAATTTAAATAAACACTGTAGTTTATATTTTTAAAATACATATTTCATAGAAAACAAAAGAAGGTACTGTATCTTTTAGAGACATTTTATATGCAAGTTTATTCCAAGAACATACTTATCCTGACTTTGTCTGCTGTTCACGTAATGTGCTTTTGTTGTTCAGCTTATATTCTTGTATATTAGTAACAAATCCATGGTTCAAGTAACAAAGCTAAAGGTTAAATTTACTTCTTTGTACTATTTTAAAAGAAACGAAGAATATGAATTTCAAGAATAGACATTCCATTATAATGGTGAATATGTATTCTATTACATTACTTTCACTAGAAAAAAATATATACGAGCAAATTCTAATAGGTAGAAGTCTTGTAGTAATTTTTATACCTAATGTAGCTAGTGTAGAAACTAAAAATGGTAAGGTACTGTGTTTTTAATCGACTACTGCGAAGATTAAAAGTAAAGGCAATAGTTTTGGCAATATGTGATAGTTTTTTTTTGTTCCACCATATTATCTTAACTACTGAACCCATTTTAAAATTTGAAAGAGGAAAATAGATGCGTACTGCAATGGCAACGTATGCGACTTCTATGCTGCAGTGTCGGTTTCGATTCCCGATTTAGTTTGTGTGATACGTAAATATTTGTTTCGGAGTTGAAGTATTTTCTATATTTAATATGTATGTATTTACATTTATGTAGCTGTCGTAATACAAGCTCTGCTTAGTTTGAATCTAAATGGCGTTGCGTCAAATGTCCGAAATATTTATTTGAATAAAACATTCATTATCAATTCACAATTTCCAGTTGGGCAACCATTTTGAAACTTACATCACTATACTGTAAACACGGTTGGCTTACTTTATATATATTCTAGAGCTTCAAACTAAGATCAACGTCAAGCACTTGTTTATGCGTGACATTAAGCTGATGTGCAAACCTTTTTGAACCGGGTCCTGCCGCCATGACACTTCTTTAACGTCAGAAATACTCACCGGACCTTTTTGTTTTGTCGGTTAATAATTTACTTCTTTTTCTTATGTATGTTTACGTATATGTCCAATTCAATTGTTTTCCTTGGTAATAGTATTTTCTTTAAAGTTTTTTCCACAAGTTGGGTTGGGGTCGGTTTTAGTAATAGTACCAATTAAAGCTAAAAGTTAAAACAGTTAGCGCCCGACTAGTTTAAGACCTGATAAGAAACACGTTATGTCGCAATTCCAACTTGTGATTTTGGATTTTAAAAAGGTCCTTTAATTAAGCCTGAAACTGAGTGAGACTTACCAAAATACACACGTAAATGACAATTTACCATCAGGGTTGCGGAGGTTTGATGCCAACCAATCCATGAAAAAACTGATATTGGGTTAAAAGTGGTTGAACTGGAAGCCGATCTCAAATAATGTAAAGATTAATTTTATTTTATTATTTTTTTAACCGACTTCAAAAAAAGGAGGAGGTTACTCAATTCGACCGTATATATATTTCTTTTTTACTTTTTTTTTATGTGTGTTTCGCGAATAACTTCGTCCTTTATGAACCGATTTTGGTGATTCTTTTTATAATGGAAAGGAGATGTAACTGCCTCGGTGGCGCAGTGGTAGCGTACGCGACCGCTGTTCTTGAGATCTCGGGTTCGATTCCCGTGTCGGACCAAATGTTTGTATGATCTGCAAATATTTGTTTCGGAGTTTGGGTGTTTACTATGTATAATATGTTTGTATTTACGAAAAAAAAAAGTATATAAGTATTTATATCAGTTATCTAGTACCCATAATACAAGCTCTGCTTAGTTTGGGACTAGATGACGTTGTGTGTTAAGTGTCCGAAATATTTATATTTATTTATTTATTTATTTATATGTCCCATCGGTGGTACCATGATAAGGACATTGATATCTGATGATGGCATCCAAGAGAAATCGAGTCCAACCTTGAAGTCGGTTTTATTTTTGTTAAAATTGTACTTGTTTATTTTATTTTTAATAATTTATTAATAAAAATATAATTAATGAAGAATAGAATTACGACGACACGTAAATATAACCGTTTATCTTTAATTGATATACTTATATTTTGAAAGGTACAATAGATACAGACAATTTCCAAAAGCTATAACCAACGCAAAACCATAAAAGTTATGATGATAAGGTTAACGTTTAGATCAATGGTCAAATGGCCTATAACTGAAACTGAAACGCGGTAACGGAACCTGTAAAACTATGATCCCGTAAAAATTTATACTATGCTGAATCCAACCCTATTGGTTAAATTCCAACCTTCACAGCTCATAAAAATAATAGCTAGCAAAAGAATCACCATTAAAATATTTATGACAAGTTCTAAGGATATGTTCATACGTGGCAAAAACTTTGATATAAATCGTTTATCAGTTACTAAGTTACAGGAAACAACGAATTTGCCAAATATCATTATTATCTATGACTAGCTGAACCCCGCGGTGTTACCCGCGGTTATCGTCGTACCGCAAGTAACGCCGCGGGATAAAGTTAGTCTAAAAAAAGTAGCCTAAGTTACTACCTGGATCATCTGCTACCTGTCAGTGAGAGTCGCGTCAAAATCCGTCTAGCCGTTCCAGAGATTACCCGGAACAAACAGACAGACAGACAGACAGACAAAATTTTTTTTAAGTACAAATTTGTTATATGTACCGTGTATACACACATATGCATTTAGTAAAAAGCGGTTATTTTAATATTACAAACAGACACTCCAATTTTATTTATTTGTATAGATAAGCATTAAATATAATTTTAATACGTAATAGTCAAGGTTTTAGTTTTATTAAAAAACTATTTTAGTGGTAACCTGTGGTATGATTTTATGAAATCTTTTTCTGAAAAGTATCAAATTATTATAGTCATATTTACCTAATATCACACACAAAATTTATGAAAATTAACGTCTTAAAAAGCCCGTTAATGAATGATAACTTATCAAATCGATACTTTTGAATCACAATTTTCATTTTGAAATCAAATTAATCGAAATTGGTTCAAACATTCCCACGTATTTTACACACTATAAAAAGAATTCAATTCCGTTATCTGTTCGCTTACGTTCGTTAAAGTACTCAACGGATTTTAATGCAGTTTCCAGCAGTAGACAGTCATTCAAGAGGAGGGTTTATATGTGTAATTCATGCATATTTAAGGGCCTACCTCCCTTTAGATGCGTAAAAAAGGTTGCATTCCAAAGACTACACCTCATTAACGGCTGCATCAAAAGATTGGAAAAAAATGTATGTTTACTGTCAATTCATGTACAAGAATGTGGCTAAAAAATTTTTAAAGTACGATAAATAGTATTGTCATAAAAAAATATATAACAACCCGCTATTTTGTTCGCTTATTTGCTTACTGCTTTTAAACGGCTTTGAAGCTAAAAAATAATTTTATATAGAAAAATTTGTGGTTAAATGTGCTATAAATTAGCCATTACTTATATTTAAATCAATCAATATTTTGTAAAGGAAATGTTAAATATTGAGATTTCCAAAGTTAAAAGTGTAGCGGGTCTCTGTGCGGGCGCAAGCGGCAGTCGTGCGTTGGCATTCAGAGGGGAAGGCTGTGTCGTTCGCTGCTCCGCTCGCGCTATCGACTAACTATGCGTATACATTTGCTTTTTGCAAGTGTTTACGTACTTTCTGGGTTAGTGTGCATTAGAGACTAACTCGCTGTAATGGACTGAAAGTAATCGTGCGCTTGGACGCTTTATTGATGTTTTGTGGACTATTGTTTTTGTGAATTTATAATTTTTTTTTTGCTTGCATTGTACATTGTGCTTATTTCAAAATAGATGTTTATCGCCTCGTTCGCTCGCTCGCTAATAAAGCTCAATGCAAACCTCTAAAGTCATCTATTTTTAAGTTTTTGTGTCTGTCTGTCTATTTGTTCTGGAACGGCTGGACCGATTTTGATGCGACTTTCACTAGCAGATAGCTGATGATATAAGGAGTAACTTAGGCTACTTTTTTTAGACTAGCTTCGACGCCGCAGCGTTGCACGCGGCTACAACTACAAACGCGGGTAACACCGCGGGGTTCAGCCAGTAATAAATATTTCGGACAATACTTTTGACTGACAATAGTTTTAAGCTATTTTTGTAAATAAATACATATTAAACACTAGCCGAACCCCGCGGTGTTACCCGCGGTTATTGTTGAAACGCGAGTAACGCCGCGGGACAAAGTTAGTCTAAAAAAAGTAGCCTAAGTTACTCCCCGGATCATCAGCTACCTGCCAGTGAAAGTCCCGTCAAAATCCGTCCAGCCGTTCCAGAGATTACCCAGAACAAACAGACAGACAGACAGACAGACAAAAAATTTACTAACTACATTTTTCGTAGATGTTCCGTGTATACATACATATGCATTTAGTAAAAAGCGGTTATTTTAATATTACAAACAGACACTCCAATTTTATTTATTTGTATAGATAAAGAACACCCAAACTCCGAAACAAATATTTACATATCATACAAACATTTGGTTCAACAGGGGAATCGAACCCGAGTCCGAGAGACGTACAGCAGTCGCGTAAGGTACCACTGCGCCAATGTAGAACATGTAAAATATTATCTATACAAATAAATAAAATTGGAGTGTCTGTTTGTAATATTAAAATAACCGTTATTTACTAAATGCATATGTATGTTTACACGGTACATATACCAAAAACGTATTTTATTTTATTTTTTTGTCTGTCTGTCTGTCTGTCTGTTTGTTCCGGGTAATCTCTGGAACGGCTGGACGAATTTTGACGGGACCTTAACTGGCAGGTAGCTGATGATCCAGGGAGTAACTTAGGCTACTTTTTTTAGACTAACTTTGTCCCGCGGCGTTACTCGCGGTACGAAAACCGCGGGTAACACCGCGGGGTTCAGCTAGTTAAAAATGAAATCATGATAGTTATCTGTAGGAGACGATTTTATTTCAATTTGTGGACATTGGTGACTAGGGAACCCTATTCTATGGATGACCTGACACGCACTTTGTTTTTTTTTAAATTAAAAATGCTACTTTTAGATTCAGTAATATGATTTTTTTTATTAAAAAAGTATATAAGCTGAATAAATAGTTTATCAGATTTTTTACTCTCTTCTATACAAATAAATGAAATTGAAGTGTCTGTTTGTAATATTAAAATAACCGATTTTACTAAATGCATATGTATGTATACACGGTACATATACCAAAAATATAGTTAAAAAAATTTGTCTGTCTGTCTGCTTGTTCGGGTAATCTCTGGAACGGCTAGACGGATTTTGACAGGACTTTCACTGGCAGGTAGCTGATGATCCAGGGAGTTACCGCGTAACACTACGGGGTTCTGATAGTATCAAATATAGTTTGATCGGTAATTTGATTAAACTATTTATTTAAATGCTGAGCCTGAAACTTCTAGTCCGACTCTCACATGGCCGCTTTTTTTTGTACTTAGTACCTACCGATGATAAAATGTTTTAATTATAAATCTTACTAAAACTTTTAAAAATATTTTGTTTTTTATGTTAACATTATAACCATTTTTAATCATTATGTTTTGAAGTTTAGGCAAAAACGCCGGCCAAACGCGCATGTCTGTCCCGCTCCCTAATCTTTGATCATCGTTTTGAAGTAGCGCGTGCGGTACGGAGATATGAATGTGTGCGGTGCAGATGTGATAGTATGCGTTTAGCTTCGCCCAGACGCTCAAGGTTATTGAGGCTACTATACGCCTTAAGTAGATGAAACACGAGAGTTTCAAAGACTTGTGAAGCCGGGCTGGGTCGCTAGTTTAATTATATTTCTAAACTAGCTGAACTAGATTGACTATTTATTATGGATAAATTAGATAGAAATACAGACCAAGTATTCTTGCTTATCACACCCACAAATATCGATCCCACGACATCTAGCTTGGCAGTCAGAACCGTTAACAACTAGACTTATAAGCCAATATTTTAGTATCATATGCCATTACATTACAGCCCTATAGAGCACTGAAGCGTTCACTATAAACGTTTAACAATCTAATGAACTGCCGATTTAATAGTCAATATTCCAACATGATAACATAATGTGTTCGTAAAACTCGGGATTAAAGAGACTTAGTAGGTTTTGAAGAGTGAATCTTGGGAGTCATGCTTCAGAATCTGCCAAAATACATGTTTATGGTCCGAAGTCAGTCAGTTTAGAGACCGGAGGTCGTAATGGACTCACAGAAAACCGGTTTTACTATTTCTTTTAATTGTATCTGACCAAATGTGGGAATACAGGCAGCCCAACCAAAAAGTTTTTACCGTGGAAGAGCCACGCTTCGGTATGAATGGGCCAGCTCGACCGGAGTGAAACCACGGCCTCACGAAAACCGGTGTGAAATAGCGCTTGCGCTGTGTTTCATCGAGTGGGTGAGGATACCGGAGGCTCATAACCCAAACTCCCTCCCCCTATCTCCCCTCCCCATCCCCCAAAGACCGGCAACGCACTTGTGACGCCTCTGGTGTTGTAGATGTTTATGGGCGGCGGTAATCGCTCACCATCAGGCGATACGTCTGCTCGTTTGCCCGTCTATTACATAAAAAAGCCTAGTACTTTCAGTAGAACACATATAGTGTAGTATAATGTAAATATTAAATAATCACCTCGATGTTTTCTACTGTGTTGCGTGTTGTGGATGTAAATCCCACATGGGACAATACTTTGAGTGATCCACATATTGTTGATCTGAGTTTTGATATTCTGTGTATCCGTTTTATGTATGTTTTTAAAGTCCCTCGCGACACAGGATATATTTATAAGTAGCTGAACCCCGCGGTGTTTCCCGCTGCTATTGTCGTAACGCGGGTTACTCCGCGGGACAAAGCTAGTCTATAAAAGGAGGCTAAGTTACTCCTTAGATCATCAGCTATCTGCCAGTGAGAGTCAAAATCGGTCCAGCGGTTCCAGAGATTATTAGGAACAAACATACAGACAGACAGACATACCGAAAGACTGAGAGACGAAAATTTTAAGAATTTTGATTTTGATACATGTAAATTTGACACATTAAAAATAAATAAATAACAGGATCTCGTAAAATTTGTTGCAATCCTCTGGATTGATTGATATTTCAAGCAGGTTTTACCGGCCGTGGTAGTAGATTGCCTTTGCTAGATCAGTCGGTGATAAGGTCGCCGACTATCATGGAATGTAAAAGTTCTAAAGTAAATATTAGATAAATAAATAAATAAATAAATAAATATTTCGGACATCTAAACACACAACGCCATCTAGTCCCAAGATAAGCAGAGCTTGTGTTATGGGGTACTAGACAACTGATACAAATACATATATACTTTTTTTTTTTTTTGTAAATACATACATATTATAGATAAAACACACCCAAACTCCGAAACAAATATTTGTAGATCATACAAACATTTGGTCCGACCCGGGAATCGAACCCGAGACCTCATGATCAGCAGTCGCTCACGCCAACCGCTAGACCAACGAGGCAGTCGATAATATACTGCCTCGGTGGCGCAGTTGTAGCGTATGCGACTGCTGTGCTTGAGGTCTTGGGTTTAATTACCGGGTCAGATATATATATTATTATAATACTAGCTCTGCTTAGCTTGGGATTAGATGGCATTGTGTGTTAGATGTTCGAAATATATATTGATTTTTATCATATTTATATAAAAAAGTATATTGAATTAAGACTTCTATACTAACACGTAAGAAACCAAACCCAAAATCTGATTTAAATTTAATTCTGTTTCTCAACTGAAATTAATTATTGCATTACAGACTGCTTCTATCCACCTCTCCAGGATTTAGAACGTATGTAAATATTATTATATTTTTTTAAATTCTATAAATCACAAATTTCAATAGTCCAAAATCATGTTCCAGAAATTTGCAAGTACCATATTGAGAATGAACATAAAAATAAAACGATCGTTCGCTTAGCATGGACTATAAACATTCATCAAAGTGATTTGTCATGTTGATTACAATGACGTCGTTTCTAATGCTTTCGCATTAGCACCTGATTCATTATGATGAACGATAGAAGAGAATGATAAACAAAATGTTTCGAAATATAACGTAAGAACTGTGATTAATCAAAATACTGTCGATTAGGTTAAGGATTTGTTATACATCAAAATAGTCGTGTGTACTGAAAGTAGCTTCCACGAAGCCAAAATAAGAAATATTAATAATAAAATTTACTGAGAAATTTATGAGTCCATTTTAAAATGAATTGAATTTTCAATAGTAGTTGACAAAAACCTGCTACATAGAAAATTTAGACAGTGCAGTTTTGTACAAGGATCATAGACGTACGTGCCCGTAAATATCTATGTAAAAATGTATTAAAGAAAAAGTTTTCAATTTGTAATTATACACTGTAATCAGTAACAAGTAAAATTTTAACAAACAAATCGATCGATTTCTCTTGAATGCCATCATCAGATCTTAGTGTCATTATTAGAAAAAAAAAATATAAAAATAGGTTCATATACAACGAAGTTATCCGCGAACACACATAAAAAAATATATGCTAGAATTGAGAACCTCCCTCCCTTCCTCTACACATGTTGTCCACATGTGCCAGCCTTAGAAGTCACCGCCTTAGAGTGGAAGACATACGCTCTCGCACTCATTAATTCGGTTCTTCGTTCCTGTACCGATCAGTTAAATCCTGGAACTTACTACCAGCACACGTGTTTCCATCGTACTATGGTCTCGGTCCTTTAAGCGTCTCACTAGGCCGCCATAGTGCTGGTCACCATGCTGCACTGTCCTTATTCGCATTGAGGATGGTATCAACCACTCTTGGTGGTGGTCTGCTTGTGCTTTCCATCAGGCGGGGCAGTTATTTTGCCAGCTCAAAAATTAAAAAAAGAACCTCCTTCTTTCGAAATATGTGTTCTTTTTTTACTTAAATAAATATTTCTTCAACACAAATATACTATTTATTCGCTTCAAATAACGACCCCTCTTCTTTGCAGTCTTTACATCACCCTAAGTTTTAAATACCTTACTTTGCTTTGATCTACTTAGTTTAAAACCAGGTTTTTCAGATAATATTTTACAACATTAGTATGACTTTCGTGCTCATTGCTTCCTTTGATTCTGTCTCAATGATGGTAAATCAACTCTTTACTATTCTTACGATAAAAGGAATATTTTTTCTACTATTATTAAAGCTATTTACAACTAGAAGTATTTCTATTTTTATTCTAAATTATAGCGGTGGAAGTATTCCAAACCTTTCTTCCAAATGCTCAGTCAATTTCATTGGACGGTGCGCTTACAAAATACGGCGAAAAAGTCTCTTAAAACGAAATTGACTACATGGAACATACTTTTATTTGATTGCCAAGCCACATTGTACCGAGTCCAATATAATGGGTTCACATTTTACTAAATCGCGGTTGAACTTTGTTGGAGATGGTGCTGTAAAACAGTTGAAATGAAATCAAAGTTTTCTGGTTATAAGGTACCTGGTTATGTTGTAGTTTAAGGTTTGCACGTGACTACAGAAAATAGTATACCTTAGCCTTTTCTAGGTTTTTGTTCTAGGTACTCAGGTTTTTAGAGTAGTGCTGTATTTTGATGGGAATATAAACTTTATCTAAAAACAATGTTGGAGACAACTTAAAAATTGATTGTTTAAGTGCTGGCAACGCTTTTTTCATTCGCGCTCTTGTGCCGCCCGATTCACCTTGACGCCACGTTATATTTACTTATTTACTACTGCTACAATATAAACCAATATACAGTCCATTGGAAAGTCTATCAATAAGAACAAAATCCCCGCACAGACAAACATCGAATCAAGTTGAACGATGAAATGGAAAAACAACGGAACAGTTATTATAGGAATAATACTCTTTCCACGTAAAAGATACTCTTACAGCTAAATCTGAGTTCAAAGAATTATCTTAGATTTACTGTAAACATAATTTTATAACCGCTTCATGTAAAAATAATATCTCTTGGTTTTGGATATCCCAGTTCTAAGTAAGAATATTTTATTTGGTAACATAGAAAGTATCATGGAGATTTCTTTTCCAGCATCCTTAGCCAGCACCTGAGGCCTCGCTTATTAAGTCAGGTAATATGAAAAGGTTGTGTACACTTCCAGTTTCAAATTTATATTGCTGCGATAATGGAACACTGTGTGATTTTAGTAATTTTGATTCTGTTATAATAATAATAATAATAATAATGTCTTTATTGTACACCAGGTAAATTTTTAAAGTACATAGTATAAGGTATTAAAGTACAATTGGCGGCCTTATCGCCCGGAGGCAATCTCTTACAGGCAACCTTAGGATGGAGACAAAACGAAGTAGGGAAACTAGAGGGTTATGTCTGGTGTATTATTATTATAAAAGAAGGGGAAATTAAAGCAGTATACTTGATATATAAGGTGGAAGTTAGACAAAAGTTGGTTAATAAATGAAATATTAGAAGAGAGTGAGTGAAATGTCTATAAAATATTATAAACATAATTCTATGAGATAAAGTGACTTGTGTAGTCACACAAGAGAAGTACATAAGTTATGGGACCTAGATGTCTCCCAGGTAATGCTCTTTTACTAGTCGCTTGAAGGCAGTTATTGTTGGTGCACGTCTTATTGCGACTGGTAGGGCGTTCCAGAGTCGAGCTGCTTGGACAGTAAAAGAGTGGTCGGAAAATTTTGTAGAATGTAGCGGTATTATTAGTTTCAAGTTCTCAGACGATCTCAGCAACTTGGGATGTGTATCATGTAGGAAAGTGAACCGTGATTTAAGATAAAGTGGGGTAAAAGGACTAAAGAGAATGTTGTATAGAAGAGAAAGAATGTGTGCATTCCGGCGAAGGCGGATTGGTAACCACTTAAGCTTTTTACGATAATCAGAGATGTGATCATATTTACGCAATCCGAATATGAATCTTATACAGAGATTTTGGAGTCTTTCTAGCTTATTTCGTTGGTCTTCAGTGAGATCTAAATAGCTGGCATCAGCATAATCAAGGATGGGGAAAAGAAGGGATTGTGTGAGAGCAATCTTGGTAGAGATAGGTAACAAATTGCGTAGTCTGCGCAAAGACCCTGCAGCGGCAAACATTTTGCGACTCAGCTCCTGCAGCTGAGGACGCCAGGTTAAGGTGCTGTCAATATAAATACCCAAGTTCTTCACCTTATCACTAAAGGGAATAGGTGTGTTACCGCAAGAGACTTGAGGCAGTATAGTCCAATCGATTTTGGAAATCAGTCTAGAACTCCCTACCACTATGACTTGAGTCTTGGTTGGGTTAATCTTGAGACCGTAGGAAATGCTCCACTTGCATATTTTATCCAAGTCAGCGTTTATTGTATTAATAGCATCAGCCAGTTCAGAAGGTGGTGCTTTAGAATAAATCTGGAGATCATCTGCATATAGGTGGTAGGAAGAAGTGAGATCATTAGTGATGGTGTTAATAAAAACGGAGAAAAGTAAAGGAGATAGCACGCCGCCCTGAGGAACACCAGCTTTTGTACTACACCAAGAAGAGACAGTGTTTTCAATACTAATGCGCTGCCGGCGATCAAACAGGTAGTTGTGAAACCAGTCAATCACGGTTGGAGATATGTTAAGAGAGCGTAATATGCATAGCAGTATGTCAAAGTCAACGGTATTGAATGCGTTACTGAAATCGAGGAGTGTAAGGACCGTAAGTTTACCGTTCTCCATGGCATCTCTGATGTCCTCAGTAATCTGAATTAGAGTAGTGGTGGTGCTGTGGCCGGGTCGGAAACCAGACTGAAGAGGGTTAAGGAGTAGGTTTTTGGAGAGGAAATTGGAAAATTGAGCATGGACCAAACGCTCAAGGACTTTAGATAGGAAGGGGAGGATAGAAATGGGGCGGTAATCGGAAAAGGATTCGGGGTTCTTCCTTTTAGGGATAGGTATAATTTCTGCATCTTTCCAGGACTTAGGAAAAACGCTGAAGGAGATCGAGTAATTAAGGATATGGCAGATGACAGGAAGAACTTCATCAAGGATTGGAAGGATCATGTTGCGACTTAGACAATCAGAGCCCACTGCATTTGAAGTAATAGATACTATGCTCTTCTTAACATCACAATCAGAGAATTGACTAAAGAAAAAGGGAGAGCAGTCAGGAGTCGAGGCAGAAGTAAGATGTTTCAGAGTAGCATCTTTTGTCGTTGTATCGAAACTTGTTGAAGCAGAGAAATGTTGATTAAGTAGGCTTAAGTCTATATTTTTTGGAGAAGAGTCATGAACAGATTTGCCTACTCCCAATGACCTTAAAAATTTCCAGACCTTAGCTGGATCTCCGTTTTCGACGGAGTTGTGAATGTATCGGCGCTGTGCATTCCTACACACCTTGCTGCAATGATTCCGGATGGACACATATCGATCACGGTTGGATTCAGTTGGGTTCTTCCTAAATCTTGATTTAGCAATCACTTTCTTCCTGATTAGTGCCCTGATATCTTCAGTCAACCATGGTGACGGAAGACGTTTGACCTTAATTTCCTGAATGGGTGCATGTTTGTCGTAAAGAGACAAAATTTTGTTGTTGAAGAAATTAACTTTGTTATCTATGTTATCAGCAGTGTAGAGAGATGTCCAGTCGATATTATAGGCATCCCTAGTTAAGACATTAACATCCATGGCCTTCAAATTCCGCTGCAGGATGATCTTAGATTTGGGTTTAGGAGGACGAAGACGATAAGAAAGGTACAGTAAGTCGTGATAAGAAAACTCATCAGCAGAGCACTGACCGTGTTTTACTGCGAGCTCGGGTGAAGAAACAAGGATAAGGTCCAGCAGAGAAGGAGTAGAGTGTGGGAAATGGTGCGTAGCTTTGGAAGGAAGAATGGAAAGGTTGCAGGATTTGATGATGGATTGGAGGGATGACGAACGGGAATCGTTTTTGAGGAGGCAGGTATTGAAATCACCCATGATTATGGCATGACTGTACGATGGAGTGAATTGTTCTAAGAGCAGTTCGAAAGAAGAAAAGAAGTCGATGCGTAAGGAGGGGCAATAAAATACAGCAAGCAGGATTTTAAAGTGAAGGAGTTGAACTTCCAGGAAAAGATGTTCACCTGCATTAGATGGGGGGGGCTGTGGCGACAAACTAATAATGGAGTAACGAATGTTGGAGCGTAGATAAATTGCAACGCCACCGCCGCCACCCACCGCACGATCGTTCCTGATTAAGTTGAATCCTGGTAGGGTATATGCAAGAGAGGGTAAGCAAGGCTTAAGCCAGGACTCAGAGACAAGTATAGCGTGTAGGTTCGTACAGCCAAAACAAGCCAGCATTTCAGGGAAGTGTGCCGGAATACTTTGAGCGTTGATGTGTACAATATTGAAGTTTCTAGAAACGTCGGAGAACTGAGTGGAGAGAGTTTCAGTGATAGTTGGATCACCCTGAGAACTAAAACTGCTGCAAGCAGACAAAAAATCTTCACTATCATCATTGTAGTTAAGTGAAGACATTTCAATCAACCAAGTCAGAGATTTAGAAGTTAGTGTTAGAAGTAATCAAGTAAATCTATTAGATATACTATTAGAAAGTGGATAGAATAAATATAATATCAGAAAGTACTAAAAAAAAAAAAAACTAAATTAATTAAATGCAATTTAAAACTTATATACCAATATATTTATCAAATGTATCCGTTGTCATTCATTCCATCTGCCGGTTGCCAGTTACAAAATAACCAGTTGTATAAATTAAATTACAATTTTGAAATAAACATAAACTAATAAACAATTTAAAAATAAAAACAAAAGGAGAAAAAACAGAGAATAATAAGAAACAAGGAACAATGATTAAATACGTTCACAGTCTAAGTACCAAAGATAAAAAGTCCCATATCCAGACATAGTATTAACATGCTTTGTAGTTGTTATGGTATCGTACAACGAAACGCAATCAACCAACAATGACATGTGACATGTTGTTTGTTTACATTTATGGTCAACTGTCTAAAATTTTAGCAGTAAATATAAATGTGGGTTGTTAACATCAAAAGAAAATACGAGTATTATAAAAGTAACAACAAGAAGGTAAAAAAAGAAAAAAAAAAAGCAACTGAACACACAACCAATTACGAGCTGCAATGTTGAGTGCGCTGTTGCAGTACCTTCTATATGAGATGAGTAGGTCGATTACCTACTTCTTTGCAGCAGCAGCTCGTTTAGGCTTGGTCCCAGCAGCTTTTGGCACCGTGATAGACGCTTTTGGTGGTAATGCGAGAACCATGTCAAGGTCGGCCATGGACGTCACCCTGTGACGGGCATCATCTGGACCCAAGACGTAGACAATGCCCTCTCTAGTCCAACACCTTGCAATCCCTGCCCTTTCACGGGCCGACATGAATATCTCATGCCTAGGTTTGGTCAGGAACTCGGACAGTGTGAGGCCAGACCCCTTCAGCTTCGTCTTACCAAACCACATTCGGTCACGGACAGTCACATCGGCAAACTTGATAAGTATGGGCCTTGGTTTCTTGTTCGAAGTGGCGCGGCCCAGCCTTTGACAGCGTTTGATGTCATCCACAGTGAGGTCCCGGCTATTGATGCACTGAGTCAATGTTGCTACGGTGGTGTGAACAGTGTCTTCATCCCCTGTCTCCTCAACACCATGCAAGAGAAGAATCTTTCGCCGTCCCTGCATTTCCATTCTGTCAATGGAGTGTGATACAGCCTCCACCTGCTGCTGCAGAAGTTGTAGGGCCTGTGTAACAAAGGCTCTGAAGGCAGCAAATTCTGAAGACAAGCTGGTCACACTTACAGAGGGGCTTGATGTCTTCATCAGCTGGGCCTCAAATTCCTCCATCTTCCTATTAAACATGTTGGTTAAGTTGCTGAGAGTGGCCTGCATAGTGCTCATATTGTATAAATAATTTCAAGTGATAGGAGCTTATTAAATCTGTGGTTTTGCTGAAAGGAATTTAATAAGATCCGGCAGTTGGACACTTTAGTATTGGATTAATAACATATAAGTCCACAAATAACTACTAAATTAATTAAAAACTAATTAAATATGCAGATCAAATATTTTGCTTCTGTTTAGGTTGACTACCCTCAAAAAAGTGTTATATTAGTTCCATCTGTCTTAAATTTGTATTAACCTATCATTAGATCGCAAGATACGCATAGATAGATTTTGTTAACTGCTCTGCTCTCACCATTTGTATCGAATCGATTTTAATGTTTTTTTTTTTGTGGAATAGGGGGCAAGCGAGAAGACGTATCACCTGATTATAAACGATTACCGCCGCCCATGGACATCCGCATCACCAGAGGCATCACAAGTGCATTACCAGCCTTTAAGGGATGGGGAGAGGGATGTCGGGAGGGGTTGGAGTATAGGCCTCCGGTATCCTCACTCGCTCGTTGAAACACAGCACAAGAGCTTTTTAGTACTGGTTTTCGGTGAGGCCGTGGTATGAATCCGGTCGAGCCGATGTGGAGATACTTTGGTTCTAAAAGAAGAACATTTGCTACTTTCTGCCCCTATAAGCAATAAACATGCAGATAAAGCCGCGGACATTGACACGTCTTCATATTCAACAAATAACTTACTTGACTAATACCCTACGTACATATATTAGTACTAAAACATCTAAATGCCCATTACCAGTTAACCTTGAAGTAATAGAGAAGTGTTATACGGTAGGTGAAAAATGTGTTGAAACTTTGATTGATCTACTTTTAAATTGTTTATAATACTATTCAACGGATTCTAATGGAACTGGTTGATGGAGAAATAGGACGTTTAAATACAAAAAAAATGTTTTCCACAGCAGTAAATAAATCTTCAATTAAGATTTGTTATACGTATTTGTGCTGATACTCAAGGCCACATGAAATATAAAAAACTTAAGTCTGATATTGTTTAGGTATGCACATATCTATACAAATAAATAAAATTGGAGTGTCTGTTTGTAATATTAAAATAACCGCTTTTTACTAAATGCATGTGTATGTAAACACGGTACATATACCAAAAATGTAGTTAAAAAATTTTTTGTCTGTCTGTCTGTCTGTCTGTCGGTCTGTCTGTCTGTCTGTCTGTTTGTTCCGGGTAATCTTTGGAATGGCTGGACGGATTGTGACGGGACTTTCACTGGCAGGTAGCTGATGATCCAGGGAGTAACTTAGGCTACTTTTTTTAGACTAACTTTGTCCCGCGGCGTTACTCGCGGTACAACAATAACCGCGGAAACACCGCGGGGTTCAGCTAGTTATATATAAAGACGCTGAGGGCAACCGGGTTCATCACTTTATTTCCTAACTTTCTATGTTTTTTTTAATGTCTGGCCTGCCAAAATTACTCTACTCTGCCTGATGGACAGAATAAGCAGAATCCAAGAGTGGTGGTTACCATACTCATTGCGAATGCAGACATTCCAACAACGCAGCATGGCGACCCACACTATGGCGGCCTAGTGATGTTTCTGCATCATTGAGCCTCCGGCCTCCATTCGGGTATATATCTATACAACTAAATAAAATTGGAGTGTCTGTTTGTAATATTAAAATAACCGCTTTTTACTAAATGCATATGTATGTATACAGGGTACATATATCAAAAATGTAGTTAAAAAATTTTTTGTCTTCTATAGATCTATACAACTAAATAAAATTGGAGTGTCTGTTTGTAATATTAAAATAACCGCTTTTTACTAAATGCATATGTATGTATACAGGGTACATATATCAAAAATGTAGTTAAAACATTTTTTGTCTGTCTGTTTGTTCCGGGTAATCTCTGGAACGGCTGGACGGATTTTGACGGGACTTTCACTGGCAGGTAGCTGATGATCCGGGGAGTAACTTAGGCTACTTTTTTAAGACTAACTTTGTCCTGCGGCGTTACTCGCGGTACAACAATAGCCGCGAGTAACACCGCGGGGTTCAGATAGTTTAGTAATAAAAAGAGATGATACTGATGAAACTAGGTATAGGCTTCTTCCTAAAAATTAGATATTGATCTACAATACCATGCTGGCCAAATGGTTTAGTACAGGGTTTGTTTTGAGCTTACCTTCTGATGTTGTCCTACGTAGTTTGCTCCTTTTTGCTTCTTACTACGCCCATGGTGTTAATAAGAATGGTGACATTTCATATTCTTTATCCGACACCACACGAACCAAAACATACCAACAATTATTTTATGCACAAACAATTGTGTTCGATACGTGAATGGAGTGTGTTTCCGCAAACACAGGCCAGGACTGCTTAGTAGCTGGAATAGTTTTGTTTGTCGTCAACACGTACCTTATAGAGGTATATATGTCTCGATAATATTCCACAATATGAAATGCGAGCAACACATATACATGGATGTGAATTTGCACACGCTCATTCAACTATTTTCTCTTTGTCATCTATGGCCGGTAACTGGGTGTTTATAGAATTGAAGATGGGAAAACTGGTCGTCTATTAAAAAGTAAAGGTAAATAAAAAAGGAGAAAAAGCTGTGGATAAGAATTAGGTTATTAATTATATAAATGTATTAAAGCTTATGTATCAGGAAAACGAAAAAGTGAAGCCAATGTAAGAGATCCCGTAGAGCTTTTACTTGTATTTGAAGAAGTAATTTGAAAAGTGACACAAACCTGGCTTAATAATTCTTGCATAACAGCCATATGATATCCAGAACTACATTGACGATTATAAGTTGCATCGTTAACGATTCAAAGCAACACCAACAATTTTGCTTTCCATCAGGCAGAGTAGAGTCATTTAGGCAGGCCCAAACATAAAGAAAAAGAAAACAAACTCATATTCGCAACTACACAAAACTACATGTACTTAGACTAGCTGACCCACGCAACCTCGTTTGCGTCTTATATTGCCCGTAGCGTGAAAATTTCCCCCGTTTTTGAAACATTCTTCATTGTTGCTCCGCTCCTATTAGTAGTAGCGTGATGATATATACCCTATAGCCTTTCTCGATAAATGGGCTATCTAACACTGAAAGAATTTTTCAAATCGGACCAGCGGTTCCTGAGATTAGCGTGTTCAAACAAACAAACAAACAAACTCTTCAGCTTTATATATTAGTATAGATTATCGCGGTAAGAGTGGCTTATGTCTTTGCTTAAAAATCAAAATATCACCATGCGAAATTCCTTTGAAATCGATGTAGAGATTTTCTGTGAAAGCATTACATACAGACAGAATCACTTTTAATTTTGTAGTATTAGCAAAGGATACTAAAGATTTTATTTTCCTATTATTGTGATACTAGTATAAGATAGCATTAATTTATTAGAATGCCAATGTACCTATAAGCGTTACATAAAATACCAAAGCATGTTGAATTTATCATCGGCTTACGTTCACTACATTTAGATAACAAATAAGTACTTTATCTGACCTTTTATCTAAATATATTACCTCAATTACATGAAGGTTGCCTGCCGATTGCCTGACCTAATTTTGTGTTGTTTTTTTCATTGGTATTGCGTATCTGGCATTAAAATCTTTCTTTACTACCTACCTAACTAAGGCAAAACCAAAAAAGAATGGGTAAAGCTTTTGTCAGTCTACGTATGTGTGTGTATGTGCCACCGCAGCGCCTAACTCATGAACCGATTGTAATAAATAAGGTGTCAATAGATTCGTTATAATATTGTTATTGACATGAACTATTTAAATTGTATAAAAAGAAATATAACATATCTTAAACTTCAAATTTTAAACTCCAAAAAATTAAATTGCGTATATCATCTCGAGTTTGCTACAAAGAAAAATTTATTGGTGAGCACATCACAAATAAGTACATACATCATATTGTTAAACGCGAAATATATGTTTATATATCTATTTTGTAGTTGATTGGGACTCTACAAGTTTAACTAAAATTTATTTTTAAAATAGAGATGATTATGACGAGGAAATAAAAGAGCATCCCAGAAAAAACTAACCCCGGCAAGACAAGCCAAGCGAAGCGCAAGGATACTACCTACATTTTCTCGGAATGTTCCGTCGTTTTTTTAACCCTCGTAACTTCGGTTTCCGAGATACCAGATAGTTTGAATTCTCAGGACATGATATCAATAATAGACTTAAGAAGTTTCAATTGCATAATTTTGATACTTTATACTGATATCTAAAATACACCGATTTCGTCTTTGATACACTGATGATCATCAAAACTGTTAGGGTACTTCCTGAAGTACTAAAAAGCTGAAGTATGTAAACTAAGTTCATATATAAACATATTAACATATCATATATAAACAACAACATTTAGAAACCTATTATTTTTGCTCCCCAACTCCCAAAATTTTTATGCTAGAAGGGGAGAGTTATACATTTTAACTGAGATGCATAGTTTGTGAAGTTAGGGTGGGTAGAGTTAGGGCGTATAGATTCAGAAGCTTGGCTCTCATAAGATCTGATATTTTTTCACAGGGTAAGCCATATACAGTCATCTTGACAACATTTTACATAAAAATGTTTTTGGTGGGATAGTCTTTCCACTTCCCAAAACTTCAAATACATACGCAATATGTATTAATTACACTATATATGAGTGTATACTGTAATTACGTGTGACAAGTACAAAAACGTTACAAGTATATTTTTAAGGAGTATGACATAAGAGTTCGTAGAACTTATTTCAAGGTCATGTACTTATTTAGCGAAAACCAATCCTAAAATAATAGACCCACAGGTGACTTTGGTTTCTCCATAAATCCACGCGGGAATGTAACTAAACTAAGATGAAAATGAGTTACTCCATAAAACAAGCCCAGATACTTTTAGATAAACACGTGAGAACGGGGCAAGCAAATATTTACGTGAGATGTTATTACAAGATTACAAATACTGCGGTGTTGCGTGGCCGTGGTATTTTATTGAGTACCAGGTGAATTAATGAGCTCTATTATTGTGTACTTTATGTTACATTAAAACGGGAGTAAACCGAATTTTCCTAATCATTCGTTGACGTACAAGTATATGATATTATTTCCTATATATATATATATTATGATATTATTTCCAACTCTTCCTGTTTTTTCTTCTGAATAATTTTGTTGCGGGTTCCAAGACCGTTTATTTTTTTTCCTGGGACTTCCCGAGTGTCATAACTCGGTGTGTTCGTGGGTCATTGCTGTTGATCCTGGTGTACAAGATTTACAGTGGTGGGCGTGTGGGCGGGAATAGTCCCATAAAAAAAAGTATATGAAAAGAGTTAGTAAAGGAAACCTGTTAAGAGTACATTAATTTAAATTGCAGTTACCAAGGATTTTATTATAATAAGATAGGAGTCTGAAAATATATCACTCACACTATAATGAAATCCTTGGGTTAGTGCTCGTAAGAAACCTTTATTTTTCGTTCCATGCGTTAGAACTAATTATATAAAAAGTTCGTTTATTTTGAGATCCTGCCATTCCTATAACATTGTCATTAATATGTACATAGATAGTTCGTTGGATATGTTTTACCTCTCTCTAAACAAATTTAAAAAAATGCTTCACCATTGTCTGGTTTCTAAACTTGACAACTGAGTCAAAAGGACTAACTTAAATAAAAAAAAAAAATGTTTTTTGTTGTTTTTGTGAAATTTATCTTTTTGCGTGACTCAAGATTGTATTTAAGGGTTCTCCCACATAGCAGTTATAAAATGTTAGAGAATGTTGGATAACATTTTATAACAAATTGTAACAAAACTTATAAAATGTTACTGATGTTTTACAACATCACGTAACATGTAACAAACATTATAAGATGGTATTGTGTTACACAATGTTTCATAACGTTATATAACTGCTGTTGCACCCTAAGAACAACATTTTAACTTGTTAAAATTTACGTTAACTTTCTTTTATTTTTAATTATTTTTTTGGATTGGCACAAAGTGTTAAATTAATTTGTGAAAACTGTTCTGGATCATGTGTAAATTACTTGTATATTATTGTTATCTATTGTGTATCTGTTTGTTTCCTTAATTAACTAAATAAACAAATAAGAAAAGTCAATAATTAATAAGTCGTTAAAAGAAAAGTCAAACTTCCTTGGAATTATTTTTACCACAAGGTTATCAATCTGATTTGTTACTGTCAGCAGTTGAGTACTGCAAATTCCATAAAATGTCTTTTAGGTTCCTATCAAACAATCTTAGGACACATTTTGTCAGTCAAGTTAACAGTGGGATGGCCACGCTTCGGCATGAATGGGCCGGCTCGACCGGAGTTATTCCACGGCCTCACAGAAAACTGGTGTGAAATAGTGCTTGCGCTGTGTTTCATCGAGTGACTGAGTATTGCGTAGCGCCGTCCCCCAAAGGTCGGCACCGCACTTGTGACGCTTCTGGTATTGCAGGTGTCCATGGGCGACGGTAATCGTTAACCATCAGGCGATACGTCCTGCCCTAGACAGACAAACGAGCAGACGCATCGATAAAAAAAAACAATGAAAGCACAAATATGATTTTTGCAAAAATCATTTATGAAATTCTGAATTCTCCCTAAATCTTTCCCCTTCAAAATCCTTCTAAAGATATGTCAGTGAAACTACAATAGTTCATCTTATGTACTGATACACGCACACAATAGGTAAAAGCAAAATCGATACCGTTATTGGAACGGTATGAAAATTCGGTCTACACAGTTACGCAGGCTACCCTTCAATATTCAAATTGAATGTTTTGTATGTAATGGAGATGGGAATAGCAATAACAAATTCAATGAATGGTAAAAATATATGGTACAAGCTTGTTTGGGGTTCCCATCTCATAATATACATGGGCTTATAGGCGATACTAATGTTATACACACATTTTGTTATCAAATAGATGTTCCTCTCAGAGTATTATTAGAATAAGGAAGATAAGAAGTTTTTTCTATACTGTACCATTGGCACTGAAAAAATAAAACCTTAGAATCAATTTGAACAATTAATAGGCCTGGTGAAAGTTTGTGTTTTTGTTACTTCTTTCAACATAAACATTTGTATGAATATTAATGCAATGCTATTTAACTCGAAAAATTTTAGTATTCCCGTGGGGTGGGTTAGGAATTGAAAGCTATTGTATGTTGGGGTTTACTAGTAAATATGAAAAACAATCATAGTATTAATTTCCACCCTCAATTCTGAAGTTGCAGAGAAATAAAAGATATTCAATGTAAAATTAAGACTAATATTTAGCTATACGATGCTGAGGTTCGACTTGAAATCACTTGAAATTACTGCTACGATGAAAATGTTTCTTATCATATCATTAAATTCTTTAGTGACGTGCATATTTGAACTACATTACGAACTAGTATGACGAGTGATAGATGGATGATGGATTGCGAGAAGATGGATGCGTTCGAAATACGAAGTTAGAGGCTTGTGTTGAGAATACAGAATAGCTACCAATTATAGAGACGTAAGAGGTGTATATCTGTAATTTATAACTAATACATAGTAATAGTTTTATGTTTCAAAGGTATAAGCTCTTAGGTACTGAAGGAATATAAAGAAAGAAAAATGTTGCAATAGAACATATTATTATGGGAAGTGGTACACAATGCAGTATTGAATTTAAGCATTAACTTAAAGCACACTAATACGAGTGGTTTTGAGGTTAATATTGTAACAATTTAAATCAATTTCTGCATTCTCATTACACATATAAGATATATAATACAAACACTTGCTGCTAAGTTGCGTCGCAGTTTGAATCAAAAACAGATGCTGCTCAGCCTGATGCTGCATCATTTACAGTGCTGATTTTCAGCAACATCTTGATGGTGACACGTAAGTCTAGAACATTCAAACCAAAATCAAGATTAGTGTTTCGAAACAAATTTATGTGTATTATACGAATGTTTTTAAATTGATGTGAGATAATTTACAGAGTATCTCTGACAGTGTGCTGATATCCCTTCGGGTCCCCGAGGAACCGAAGATCCGAAGGGATTTTAGACCCCGCCAACAAAAAAAAACTCAGTGATACAATATAGATCAATTATCTATGCCAGATATGAAATTATAAGGCGCTTATAGCCACGTTACACTCGGTGATTAAAAACAATCACCGAGGGTAAATAACAATGGCGTGCTCAGAACCTGGATGTGTGACCGCTGGTTGCATTATATCATGAGCGTCTTCGTGATTCGGAGGTCACGTTAAGCATTCGATCCCGGTTGTTATCCTAGGATAACAGTCGTAAAATTAGTTGGAGGCCTTTGGGCTGCTTAAAAACATCCAATGGCAAGATTACAAAGCCACAACGTTGTTTTGCCAGTCCTCAACCCACACTTGACCAGCGTGGGGACGTATGGCCTTAACTCTCTCCTAAGAGGAGACCCGAGCCCAGTAGTGCGACGTTGTGGATTGTTGATGAATTGGAACTACGATTTTTAATTATGAGGTGCTTCAAAGAGAGAGAGAGATGCGTTCGATAAATATTATATATTAAAAGCAAAATAAAACATAAGCATTCATACGTTAAAAATATAAATATTTTTATTGAGAGTTGGGTGTAGTTATTCGATACTCTCAGGTGCAAAAAAGAATCAAAATTCTAAGTTGTGTTTATTAAAACATTTCGAAAATAGGTTTCTTTTAATATTAATATGAAACAAAACGTACTTATTCATTAAAACCATTCGCAACTACACACACACCGTGCACACACCCGAGAATATACTCGAGTATTTCAGTTCAAGTTACATAGAGTGATTTTAATGAGAAACATTTTATAGTTGTTGCTACTTTTTCATTTTATATTCATTTTACTTTGCACTCTTATTAAAACGCACTGCAGTTTATAATATACATCTTTTACTGCTTAGTTTTTCATGCAGTACGTTTTAAGCACTTGAAATTAAAATTTAGTGCCCCTGCCTCAGTAGGTTCGCTATCGCTTATGGAACTTAAGCCTTTAAGTGCTTCACTATAAGTCCCATTTCCTATCCAAGAATTATTGAGGTACGTCTTACAAATCTAAGGTATTTACAAAGGTAAAGCTTTCTTCAACTATTTGTTTCTCTTACGCAAATTAACCTTAGTCTTTTGTCACTTCACGATCGTTACATTAAGATGACTATCATTGTTATAAATCTTTCTAAGTCTCCTGTAGTCACACGGAGAAATAACACTATTAATTTCCATTATTAATCAGATTAAACAACATAAACTTGGATTCAAGTTCATTCATGAATTTAGGGTGATCTTACTTGGTTAATACAACACCGAACCAAAATTTACAAATGTCAATAAATTCAAAATCTTATCTTACTTAATTATATTTTGGAAAAATTACTGAACTTGTTCCGTGAGCGTTATTTATGAAAAGCTATGCATTACCATTGTTCTGTATAACCAGTATCTCTTTTTAATGGCTTTCTTTTTTTATCAACTTTGCCTGTCTATAACTGGGGGGTAAATATTAATACATGTAATTTGAGCCAATAGTAATAGACGGTGAAATGAAAGTTTTGAATACGCTTCTAATAAGCAAATGCAGCTTCAAAAAGAACTCCAAAGAATTCAGAGAAGCTGTCACAGCGGCAACGCTCAATGTTTTTAGTTTTAAAAATGCTAAAAAAATAAAGATCGGTTTATAATGAAGACGAAATATTGCCTTTGTAATTAAACTCATTGATGTAATTTATATTCTCAAGTGTCGGCACTTTATGGATCTTGTTAAAAACATTCTAGAATTAAACTCACCTGTATAATATATAGTTTTCAAATATAAACCTAATTAACATAAATAGAATACCAACTATCCATTACATTTTAACGTTGCTTAATATAGAAAACATAAAAATTTATAGCCTAGAGGTATCACAAGAAACTAGAACACAACAATATATCGAAAGTTACATCAAGTTAGACCGTCATAAAACAATATCCAACTCCAATATTGTCTGGGCTGTATTACTGAGCAACTATCCAGAAGGAAAAAAACGAACTCTTTTATGGCGCATCAATCTTAGCTAGACTACATTTTAAGGGACAAAAATATACCCTTCTGTTGGTAGTTATGGCTCAAAGTTGTTTGACAGTGTTGTTTGAAAGGCTTTACCGCATGTCAGTCGTTGGGTAAAGGTCTATCTTTTTCAACTATAAAGTTAATTAAATGTCTTGGTACTGTATAATCTGAAAGAGATATTAATGTCGTGATTTTTATAGCTAGGTACGTTCACGGTAACGGTCAATAAGGAGTTGAAATTATTTCGTCTGGAGGTTTGTTTTGTATGGTGTGGATAAGAAATACGGAGTGTCATCAAGCCCATTTATTCCATGGAACGCGCAAAAGGTAACTTAGGAATTAAATACGAGAGACGAAATCATCATAAGTACAGAAAAAAAATAAGCAAACCATTATAGCAACCAAGCTTGATATAGTATGCCAAAACGTCCCTTCCAAGGAGAGGCTTATTTCCAGTAGGAAATTGTTAAAAGCTATTAATGATGATGTATATTTACATAATATATATATATATATATATATATATATATATATATATAAATGAATCCCTATTTGCCTTGGTCACGATATCACGCGTGAACAGCTGAACCGATTTTGCTAATTTCTTTTTGTTGGATAGGCAAGAAAGGTATTAGTCTATGTAAAATAACTCTACGATCAATAAGAGCCGGGTATCGACCGAAAATGTTGGGAAATTAGGAAAAAAATATTTTTCATGGAGACACGCAAACGAAGTTGAGCGATCAGCTAGTGTTATAATAAAAATCTTATGATTAAAAGTTTAAACTTTTAATTATATACGCTTGCGATCTATCCTGAATATTCTTATACTCTCTACTGAGATTAAAAACATATTTGAACCCACACTGGACAAGACCCGGGCGTCACTCGTAGGTCGGTAGCCCCTTGGGGCCTACCCACAAAGACCCAATTAGTTACGCCAATCGGACCAATAAGCCTATCCAGGCCTACCCCATGGTACCACTTGAACAGACTGTAAACCTCGAAAAGTTACCCCGAGATCCTAGCTGCGATCGACGAGAAGAACTACGATGATATTTTGAACACTGTACAACACACATCTGTTATTTATTTATACTAATATATAAAGCTGAAGAGTTTATTTGTTTGAACACGCTAATCTCAGGAACTACTGGTCCGATTTGAAAAATTCTTTCAGTGTTAGATAGCCCATTTATCGAGGAAGGCTATAGACTATATATCATCACGCTAAGACCAATAGGAGAGGAGCACCAATGAAAAATGTCACGCAACGGGCAATAAGAGACGCAAACGAGGTTGCGTGGGTCTGCTAGTTTTATATAAATGGTAACACGTTTTAATGTTCCTAATAATTAGTCATTGTAACGGCAGCAACGTAGCCTAAGTAACTGCTAATTCCATCCACTAGACAATTGCTATCGAACTGTTTATGCAGCCGTTAAATTGATTTATTAATATGTTTACTCTGTCAGTGCGTATGTTAACTACAATTTATGCAAATAGCTGGCGTTGTTAGTAATTAGATCTGCAATAGCTTACGGTGGTAGTATGTTCAGTGGTACAGGTAAATTGAGACATATATAATATTTTATTTTTGTAACACTATTTTAGACAATCAATCAAGAACACAAACTCATAGTGGGCTCGTAGTTTAGGGGTATCCATGTAGGTTAATACATTGCGAAGTTAAGTAATTATACTCAGGGCATTCTATGCTAAGAGACCATTTTTAGGGTTCCGAGCCAAAGGCAAAAAAGGGAACCCTTGCAGATTCGTCATGTCTGTCTGTTTGTCCGTATGTTACAGCTACTTTTAGCCGAAACTATAAGAACTATACTGTTGAAACTTGATAATTAGATGTATTCTGTGAACCGCATTAAGATGTTCACTTTTTTTGTCCTTTCCTCAAGCCCCACCTCAGCGATAGCCCGCTGAGGTGGGGGTGAGGTAACCTGGAGGGGTGGCGCTCAGCGTTGCCATGTCATACACGTAATGATGATAATGATGTTCTTCTAGCCGATTTCGGCCATGACGGCCAGTCTCCGCGGAGCCCAACTACATAGGACATTATAGTGCACAAGTATGTGTGCAAGCACTTCCTGTCCCCTCACTCTCATAATCCCATGTGATGGTTATCCGATTCGACCGGGTAGAGATCAGGCACAGGACGGACTTCTTTACGTGCTCTCCGAGGCATGGGGGTAAGACCCCAACTTCCAAACTCCGAGCTGTTGGTAAACACTTCTATAATCAGAAAACACTTTTTGAACCGAGCCGGAATTTGGACGTAATATAAACACACGGATAATCTAAAATTGAACGACCGGTCTGCCAGTTAAACATGGTCGAAATATTGGAAAATATCAAGTAAAATGCAAAAGGTTTAGGTAACATTTACACAGCTACTAGCCTACCCACGCAACCTCGTTTGCGTCTTCTATTGCCCGTAGCGTGATAATTTTCCCCACGTTTTCGAAACATTTTGCATTGGTGCTCCGCTCCTATTGGTCCTAGCGTGATGATATATAGCCTATAGCCTTCCTCGATAAATGGACTATCCAGCACCGAAAGAATTTTTCAAATCGGACCAGTGGTTCCTGAGATTAGCGTGTTCAAACAAACAACTACTAATAGGAGCGGGGCAACAATGAAGAATGTTTCAAAAACGGGGGAAATTTTCACGCTACGGGCAATATAAGGCGCAAACGAGGTTGCCTGGGTCAGCTAGTATTAGTATAGATACAGTCTGGATCTTTATTTTAACTGAGATTTTCGTATTTCGTGTTTCGAATTAAATGATAGTGTGAGTAAAATTTGTATTCTCATTCACTTTCTTTACTATCGTCAGATATAAGGCATGATAAATGGTGTTTCTTTTTTCAGGAAAGTTTTTTTTTCACTGTTTTTCATTTTGTTTTATTCGTATATGATACTTTTTTAATAAATAAAAAAAAATTAAAACAACATGCAGCTTTACCAAATTTCCACTTTACACGCTGTCTTTAATATTTTAGTTTCATACGTCATATCTCAATAATATTATTGATAGAAAGCCATCAAGCCATTTCTTAAGTTGCAATGTAGTATGAAATACTTATACAAACTGAAGAGAATTTGGATAAAAGAAAATTGGAATATTTCAGAAAATTCAATTGCCTGAGTCGATAATTCGCTAAAATCTTGGCCATAGATAAGAAATCCAAGATTTTTACCAAATATTTATACCACATACATACATATATATAACACGTTTTTATATTTTTAAATATAAACATATATACCGACCCCAAGTCTTAGGAATAATAAAGGCTAGGAAGATTTGTTGAGATGATGAAGTAGATTATACAACCCTTTGTAATTTAGTTTTAAAATAGCTTTTCTTATCAACATTTAATTGTTATTACGAAGAGATAAGGAGTATAAGTGTTAAAGTCTGGCAATAACTGTTTTATGAATTTAAATGAATGCCATTTCAAGAGAAATTAGTTTCTCAAGAAGCTTTCATTAGGTTGACCTGTTTTAAAGCAATGGAAATGTATTTTTCATTTGTTTTGCTCTTATTTCATGATTTTTTTTTTAAATTTCTTGTACTTGAGAATCATCCGACAGTACCGTACTTAATGTAAGTGTACTACAACTATTCATGACGTACCTTTAGCCGTGGACTATTAATTATTATTAATGATAATGATGCTCTAGAGTTATATAGGCGTCAAACAGTCTAAATCGGCCTTCAAAGAAATAAAAAAGTTACAGTTGTCGTTAAGATTCAAAATCAGTACACAATTTTTGTTATTTTTTTTCATGACTCTATTCTCAGGTTGTTTAAACTATCATCACAATCATGATAATCAGTCAAAATTAAACTTAATAGAAGGAATCTTTTCTCACAGATATCACTTCACCATTTAAGTAGAAATCTTTATCTCATAGTAATAACGGCAGTATGAGCCTTCCTCGAAGGTAATACGAAAAACATAATCGGCTTGCCTCCATCGCATGTAATATCCTCTTCAGCTAATGCTATCAGGGATGAAGCAAGTTAGCTTAACGATAAATTGATCTTCATGGTACTCTCCTATGAGATCAGGAAAATGAATGAAAACGATTCTACTTCAATTTTGAAGATTATTCTTGTGTGCTGCAGTAGAAAAGTCGATTATGTGTTTTTGAACGAAGATAATATAATTTGATGACTTTTAACTGCTGGAGTTTTATAATACGAATGTTAATAATGAAAAAGTAAAACAATTTGCACCTTATTTTAGGACTAGCTGTTGCCCGCGGCTCCGCCCGTGTGTATGTTGGTTATCGCGGCAAATAGTAGCCTATGTGTTATTCTGATGCATAATCTATATTACTGTAAAGTTTCATCCAAATCCGTCCAGTAGTTTTTGTGTGAAGAAGTAACAAACATACACACTCACAAATTTTAGCCTTTATATATTAGTGTGAAGTGTGATGATAAAGACATTACATATAAGGTAGTTTTTGCAGCTTCGGTCGAGTGGTTTCTAACAAATGATTAATTTATATATAACTGGTCTTTTAAATGGTGTGTGCGTGGTGGTAATAGGGATTAATATTCCAAAATGTTTTTCCTAGTTACTCGTGTAGCGTAAATACAATGCCTTAGATTATCTTCTGTAGCAGAGTGAGGAAACTTGTGAGTGGCAAGTCCGAACAAGTTGTCCGATGCAGCTTATAGTCAACACCATCACTATAAACAATCTATAAAATTAAAGTGTCTGTTTGTAATTTTAAATTAACAGCTTTTTGCAAAATGCATATGAATGTATATGCGGCATTAACATCAAAAAAGCAATTTTCAACATTTTTATCTGTTTGCTCCGGATTTCACTGCCAGATAGCTGATGATATAAGAAGTTACTTAGGCTATTTTTTTGTCTAGCTTTGCACCGCGGCATTACCTGCGGTTGCTGTTATACCACGGGGCTTATCAAGTCTATTAATAACACTTTATATACAGCTTAATTACTGTATTACTTCTTATTAAATGTAATCAAAAATCAACACTATTCAGCATCAACAAAGCAAGTCCTTTGTGGATTAAGATCTGTTTTAAATGAAACATCAACTACCTTCAAAATAGAGATTGAATTCTTATTTCTTCTTATTCTTCAAGTTGTCTATCTCTTTGCAGTATTGACGTCATGCGTAGTTTGCTTCCGTATTCGCCTCTTGCGACATTCATATGATAAATAAAAATGGTGATACTGAATATTATCGATCACAGTTAAATGTTATGCATTTCAATAATTCACTTCAGATAAACTCCAGTATCGAATGCATTTTGTGTTTGCACGGTGCCTAAGCGACGTTACCATAAACTCAGTGTGTAACATTAACATCGGCCTAACCACTACGTGTACTAAATTATCTATTATTAGTGGACACAAAGCGCATCACTAGCGTTAGTAATGATTATGGCTCGTGGCAAACTTGTGTGACTCTGTTGCCGTGAGTTCATTATTATGACCATAATTGATTTAAATTAGAAAGTAAAATGGGTTATTGAATCAATACTGAGTTATATTTTTGATTATTACTAAATTTTCATAACTTGGTTTCATGACTTCGACTATATTTAATAAATTTTTTTTCAATTTTTAAATAAAAGTCATTTCTTTACTTTTCTAATTTGGCCTCAGTTTTTGTACTGGCCACGTATTTTTTTCTCAAAGATGGCAAAGGTAAAAGGTGCATTAGGATAAGATAAAGGAACAGGCAAATAGTAAACATAAGGGAAACAATGGGTTAGTGGTTCTTCTTGTAGACTTCTATAGTTAGGTAAAAAAAATTAAAAAAAAATTACTGATCGTAAGTGTAGAAAAAATATAAAACTAGAAAGACCTACTAATTAATAGGGGTACATATTATATTGAGTCTCGATCTTTTCACTTTATAGATATCTTTGTTAACGTCAGTAGTGAGATCATTTTTTTCACAACTGTTCTTTTTTGTTTCAGGTTCAAGGGAATAAAAACAACAAGGAATTTTAGATCAAGTGGCTCTTTCTACTACTGGTAAGTCTTACACGTCATTTTAAATTCTAACAATTACTTTATCAAAGGTTTGTATAAATTACCCCTAAGCTACTCTTAACTGGAATTATAAAAGGTAGTAATATCTTTATTAGTACATTAGCCTGATTACTTTCAGTCTACCCTTCACAATTAAAGACAGAACGATTTAAAAAAGTTTTCGTTTTTACCAAAATAAATCTTACGTCAGCATCATTAAGCATCAAAAAGCATTGTGTATTTTAGTTAAACTTCTAATTGGTGAGTTAAGTCTTAAATATTTTCCATTATGAATTCCTCTTTGATTCGTAATGAATTCCCAAGTAAAATATTATACCGTTGAAAGTAAACATATTGTTAAACCTATTACGTAGCCCAAAAAAAATGATATTTACTCATTTTCATATGATGGAAACCATTATTTAAAAGAAAAACTTAATTTGATAGGAATGGAAACAATTTAATAAGAGTTTCTGCGTAGAACCAGTTCTTTATCATTATCTAGACATTGTTAAACTCTTTTTACATTTTTTTTAAGGGGTTACTACTTCTAGTACACAGAAATAAACAAACAGGTGATAATAAAATCACTCACACGCGTCAAAAAGTTACAAGATACTACTTGATACGAGATATTACCGAGTTATATGTAAATAGCAAAGTTTATCTACAATCTGTTATCTGATAATAATGTTAATCTACTATATCGTAGATTGTAGCTAGCTTTACACGAAAAATATGATAAATTATTTAGTCGAAAAGAAATCGTTAATACTAGAAAAATCGATTCCTTTTTCATCAAAATCATAACGTCCCACTACTGTGCTCGGGTCTCCTCTCAGGAGAGGGTTAATGCCATAGGTGCCCACGCTGGCCAAGTGCGGGTTGAGGACTGGCAATACAACGTTGTGGCTACATAATCTTGCCGTTGGATGTTTTTAAATCGCCCAAAGGCCTCCAACTAAGCTTCAAGACTGTTATAACAACCGGGACCGACTGCTGAACATGACCTCTGAATCACTGAGATGCTCATGGTAACAGGGCACCAGTGGTCACCATCCCTTTTTACTTCTTCTATTTCTTTCATTTTCAATTTTAATTGAAACGAAGTTCTTATTACGTTTTTTTATGTATGGCCTGCCAAAATGACAGTTTCCTACAATTTTGTAACTATCGTTAAATCTTGATTCATAATATTTGTGGCTTATAATCATAATTATTTAGTCACGCTTTGTGTTAAATTTCTATTTTAAAATTATTTACATTTGTTGCTAGAGCAACTTATTTGTGACTAAACGTTAATTTAACTACATTTTTTTCTAAAGTAGGTACTTTTTTTAATTTTATACCATATTAATATTTACATAATGACGGTGCAATTATGTAACTAAAATTCTATTACTGCAAAATTTACTATAATAAAACTAGAATCGTTGTAAAAGTGCCCCAGAGTACACAGACTGTATATCATTGTGAATGTAGTAAATGTAAATTTTCCAATCCGACACTATATCATCTGTGCAGGCAATGGACCAAAGCGATAGACAATTTACTGTACATTACTGATAATAGGTAAATTGAAAATTGATCGCTCTAAAGGCCTATGTTTAGTAACACGTCTATTATCTAATGCAATATCAGCGTTAAACGAAGCTACTATACAAAATGCACAGATAGGGTACGCCTAGTAAAATTAATCTGAACATCTGGCACTATTTTGCTGAAATACTAAATATTGCTGATTTCAATTCCTATAATATCATTATTATAGGAATTGAAATCAGCAAGACATTGAATAGTCATCTATTCAATGTCATGAAATCTTAAACTTTTGGAGTGGCATACGAAGTTTATAAAAGCTAAAGTAAAAACAAAGGCAGTAGAACTTGACCGTACCTATATTATAAATAAAATTAAAAATAAATCTATGTAAATGAGACAATTATGCAAATTTTTTAGATAATAATAAAAATACATATTTCCGTTGCAGAAATTATTGTACTAAATATAATTTATAACTGTGAATATTTTCACTTAACCTTTTCGTCAGTCAAACAATTTAAGTATTCCGATAATATAAAAAAATCGTTTATATGGATGACAGTATCATTGCTTCTTCAAGCTTTTAGGAGCAGATAAAGAAATTGGTAAAACACGAAGGCATATTAATATTTTATTCTATATAGAATGCTTGTAATAAGAAGCTTAGATCAAAAAGATTCAATGCAAATTATAACAACCGATAGACGAGTGAAATATGAGTATATATTTACTGTAGCAAAATGCTCGGGAATAAAAGATGACTACAAAAAGTAACAAGAATAAACGAATTGAATATTAAATTTCCAATTACAGACTGGTGGAACATCCGTTTACAAAGAAATTGTTATATTTGATCACAATGGAGTTATTTAAATGGGAATCAATTAGGGTGTATTAAAATTCACTTCTCATGCGGTTGACAATAAAATTTATCAATCTACCAATAACATAACATGACAGTATTCGGTCGTACTTAATTACATTTGACTTTGGCAGAAAAATAGCAAGCGGTGTATTAGTGTCCACTTTAAGACAATTGTTTAAATTATCTAATACACAATAATTTAGATAAAGATCGATACAAAAGTATAGAGTCTAGGCAACTAGTAAATACTAGTATGAACAAACAACACGACTCAATGGTGGATGGCCACCGGCTGCTTGTGTTCACACCGAATATGGCTTTATAGTTTATTTATTTAATAGTTTCAATTCAGTTCTTGCAAATAATATCAGTCTTGAAATACAGAAAAATATTCTAACATTTTATTTTACTATAAAAATATTGAATGTCGTTTTTTGATTACTAGACATTATAATCATAGTCCAGTGGTGGTTAGGTTTAGGTTTTGGCCTACTATATCGAGCGCGTCAGATATTTATTTAAAGCCAATGTAAGGCAACTTTGAATATGATGAAGGTAAGTGACTGGAAAATCGGATTTCGACGAATTTAATCAAGAATAATCGGATCAGCTAACTATTCACAGCAATATGAACTTTAAAATATGGCATGTAAGTCACATTCAGCTTGACCTCATTTTTGCATCGAAGAGTTTTCAGTGCTGCGGCGGCATGAGCTGGCTGGCATTGTCTTTATTTTTTAATACTTTTGTGCTTGCAATTATGTTCGGGCAGATAGATTTTCTTATTTACATTGTTACATTGTGGAAAATTGATTATTCCTGTTTAGTATTCTAGTATATTTTTATCAGGAGACAGATATTTCTGAAACCATTAAAATTCATTATATATATAAAAAAAAACAATTTAATAATAATAGTTTTAATAATTATTTTCTTTATTTTTTAATAAAATAATAATGAAATTAAGAATATTGGAGACAATAAGTTGAAATTAAATTAAGAAAATTCCTATTTTTTAACTTGTTCATGGACGCCCATGATGTTTTGGTTTTTTTGTAGTCAAAGAAATTATTATTCTATTTTTGATGATTAAATTAAAAAAGCTTAAAATAACAGGCGTTATTTTCATCTATTTTATTGTAACTATCAATCAAAATAATGTTTCGAACATTATGAGTATTTTCTATTATAAGAAATGCTAAACAATCACTAGGAGGCAAAATGTGCAAAAGTTTAAATCAAATTACAGCAAGTAATTACAACTTAGATGTAGATTCCAAATACATTTTATATTCACATGTCTCTGTTCAAGACTTTGTCTTTTAAACACTGTGAGTTCAGGTCCTGTTTATTTTGTTTTTGGCAGTAAATAAATTACTGAAAATAAATGTGCGTCAAATTCTCCAGTAAATTTACAATCGTTTGAGATTAAATGAATTCGAATCTTCTATGAATGATGAAACGAGCGCTTGTTTCTTAAATCTGTGAAAAAATATTCTAAAAAGTAGCAATATTCGTGTGGAACTCATTTACTGTACATTATAGCCAGCCTTTTTTACTTTAGTTTTCTATTTCTAAAGTGACTTCGGATTTCAATTTCATTAAGAAGCTGTATATTATTTTCATCTGCCTTCCTCTTTTTGTATCTCATTCGGGTCAACAATTTCTTCATTTTCAAATAAAATCTTTCCTATAAAGACGACGCTTTCAATAACTTTGAAGAATGGCAGCACTTTCAACATTATTTATTCGACAAAACTATTATGATTTTTAATTTTAATTCTTTTTTGAAAGTAAAATATTTTTTTTAAAAGGAAGCGTACTGCATTCACAGAGAAAAACATGAATGGTGTAATTCAATGACTGTTTATACCAAAAACCTTTTTCAGCCTACTGCCGTCCACTGCTAAACGAAGGCGAGCGCTAACCATCCTAGTCTTGAGCAGTTTCCATTCAATCCTCTGGCAACTATTTACTTTAAGTCCTTGGTTGATCTTTCTGATTATAGAAATGCTTAGTAATAGCTCAGAACTTGGAAGTTGGAGTCTTAGCCTCCGTGCCTTAGAAACCAAGTAAAGCCGTCTGTCGCTGATCTCTCCCCATTCGTGTCAGATAGCCGTCCCATTGGATTTTGAGAGTGATCTCTCACTCTAAAAATCTGGGATCATTGTGAGAGGGAAACACGTGCGCTGTTAGTGAGTTCCAGTTTTTAATTGCTCGGCGCAAGAAGAAAGCACCGAACCTTTTGGTTCGAAAACGTTTTTCTACGACTCTAAGGCGGTAACTTCTAAGACCAGCACGTGTTGTTTTGTAGAAGAAGGGAGAAGGTAAAGAGCTCTTCAAAGCAATCTCCATGGTAGAGGACTACCGTAGAGGCGATATCTCTCCGCAACTGCAGAGGCTCAAGTAACTCGGTAACATCGGGACTGTTGATAATACGGACTACTCACCGCTGCAACCGGTCGTGAGCATCAAGCAAATACTGCACGGAATCATCACAATTATGAGGACAATACTCCATGTACGAGTGAACCTGGGTCTTATAAAGAAGACACAAATGCTGGGGCGTGAGGAACCGTCTCACCTTATTCAGTACGCCGAGTTTCCGCGAAGCCGTCTTAGTGATGCTCTCAATGTACTCCCGCGGGTTGAGGTGCCGGCAAATATCCTTGCCCAGTTCACCGAGCTTATTCCGTAGTGGCAGATGAGTGCTCTGAAAAGTGGGGAAGGGAAGAAATGAATACTTTTTGGTAGAGAACGCTCACACCTGAGTTTTTTTGCGTTGAAATCGACTAGATTCTCATCACCTTGTTGTGAAATCACTTTTAGTTGAATACAAACGAAGTTATTAAAAACGGTTTATTAAAATGCATTGGTATAACGGTGCAATTGTTTATTTTGTATATTTATACTATTATCGTTAGTCTCATCCGACCACAGCAATAACACACAACGTTAACAATATTCAATTATTCACTGAACAATAAGGTTTCAAAATTTCACACTCCACGTGGGTGACAATCCTGCCGACTACGCACACTCTGCGGTTTAATTTAGTGCCGCCTGTTCCAGACAAGCTACTGTCGTGTGGGAGCTTTAACTCTGTGTACTAAATCGAAAACCACACGACAGATTCTTAATATTAACTTCATGTAAATTATAATCCGTGTGGTGTAGATTACGAAGTGTCACCATCCTTATTAATTTCGTGGATTTTGTAAGAAGCCTAAAAGATCTAACTACACAGGACAATAGTATAGCAAAGAGAAGGAAATCTAAATATAAATTCTATGCCAATTAGCCCGTCTGTTGATGCTGATGAATTAATAAAAACAGTGGTCCATTTACATTTAACAGAAGTATAAATAAACCTGAGATGGAGGTCCAGCAACTTAAAAGATAGGTTAATACCCATTTCAGGCACCAGTCTCCAACAGTAATCTAAATTTAATGTTAAAGTCCAGTATATCACATGAACATTGTAATGTCATAATGGAAAAAAAAAATACATTTTTTTCTAAAAGTTTAAATCACATTGTAGATTTACATTTTAAATTTCGCAAAATAATCCATAAAGTTATTGCCCAAAAATTTGCCAAGGCCAGTCTGTGTAATCATCCGTATCAAATTACACTCAAAATCGCTCATGAGGAAAAACCACAAAAACTTTTGCGTAAAGTAAAATTTCGGGTCAATAAAACCGGTAAAGTTCTACAGCGGCAACTTTACTCGTCTGCTCTTAGTTTGTGACAGGTACCTGTCATAGTCCTGGGATCATCTCATGTTATATATAAATATGTTGAAGCTTACCTCGGTAATGCCTTTGATCACGTCCACATTCTGTTTAAACATATCTCATAAGCTGATTGTATTATGTTTAATGTGTTCATCTAAATTTTAGTTCATTTCGTCGACTTAATTTGATTTAAATGTTACTTTTGCTAACGGATGGTTGGAATTACCTCGTCTATGTAGGGCTGCTAAAATATTAAGAGACCGCGGTAAGTGATGGACGGCAACTCTAGAAAATTTAGTAACACCTTCTTGAATTTATAACGTCTTATAAACTTAGGGATAGAGGAGAATAGATAAAGACATATTAATGTTGTCTTGTATAAGTTACGAACATATCAAGATGTTTTTAAATCTCAACTTATACGTTTAAAGCTAGTGTATCTTTCACCTACGTACATATCGGTAAAGAACAGCCAATATCCTTCCTTAATAGGTCCGTAGTAAATTTAATTGAAATTGATGCAGCGGTTAAAACGCGGCAGACAGAAAGTCGAATAGAGTTACTTTCGAATTCATAATTTCATAGTACATATATATAATTACTAATTAGTTATCGCGGCAAATAGTAGTCTATCTATTATTCTGATGTGTAAGTTTCGATAAAGTTTCATCCAAATCCATTTAAACACCCATCCATCCAACCATACTTACAAACTTACGCATTTATAATATCAGTAAGATTAATTATAGTATGGAAGTATGGCTATTAAGCCTATGCAATGTATACCTAAATATTTGAATAGACGATGATTGACAACTACTTCACGTAGAATTTATGTTTGCTCATCAAAGTTGCTACATGCGTAGTTTAAATTGGGTATTGCTCGCATCACATATTTAAAGCTTAAAATAATCTACTGCTTCTTCATACATTGGCCAATTACAAAAGGATACTTCAAGATTTGTCAAAATTGAAAACAGAAATATAATTTCAGCAACATATTTAAATCATATTTTGCAATGTTGAGAAGCAGCTAAATGAAAAATAGATGTAAGTTATTTTTGTATGAAGTTTTATCGTTGAATCAAAATTTTAATGTACATCACCACCAATCATTGAGTCCCACACAGTAGGATACCAATCATTCTACATGTTCTTTAAAAGCCCCTGTCAGTTATTAAAACAACTCATTCAATATACGGCTTGTTTTTACATTCAAAAATATAACAAAGCCCACTTTGACAGAGTGCTATTTTGTAGATCAGCTTTCCATCAAGTTTGATTTTCAGGAAATTTCAAGTTGTCGGCATTGTTTTTATATTTTTCTTATAATATTTATATCGTAAAATATTTATTACATAATATAGAGACCTATGTACAAAACCTTAATTAAAAAGAACAATAAGAATATTTTTACACAAGCATCAAAAAACTCCACATCTCGGCCTACTGAAGCGTTCCCAAAAGACTGGCAGCATTACCACGTTGAATGGCAATGCTGGTTCTTTGTGCTAGAAAAAGGCCGGCCTTCTGGTCGCCAGAAGCGTCATACAGTTGCTTAGCTAGTTGTTTAAACATAGCGCGAGCACTCTGACCCCATGAACCTAGCGTATCTACCTCTAAAATGTAATTACCTATTAAATATTGCTAAAACTAAAAAACAAGTCAAATATTGTTCATCTACAAAGATAATATAAGATAGATGAAATAGTTTTTGAGCTTTTGCTTTGATAGAAAAATTCTGTCATAAATAAATTTAAATATGTAGATACTAATAGTACTTTTAATAAACGATTTTATAAATTTTTGTTTCATCTCATTTTCTGTCGAGAGAAACTTTAGTAATTGCAAGTACATCTTATAAACCAAAACAATATATTATAATATGTACATTATTCTGTATTTGGTGTACAACATGAAAATGTCAAATGACCTTAAATTTAAGTGGAAGAATTACAAAAAGTATGGGGAGCCAGATTCGGTAGACTAAAGAAAATTATCAGAAAAGAACAAAAATGCAGATTTATGTTATCAATAAATCAATAGCAAATTACGAACAGGCCGACTCGACCGGGGCGGTACTACCCTCGCACAGAAAATCAACGTAAAATAACAGCGATCATTCTGTCGTGTTTTGTTCGTGAGTGCGAGACCGGAGGCCCAATGATGCAGAAGCATCATTAGCCCGCCATGGTGTGGGTCACCATGCTGCATTGTTGCAGCATTCGCAGTATTGTGACCACCACTCTTGGATTCTGCTTTTGCTGTCCATCAGGTAGAGTAGAGTCATTATGGCAGGGCCAAACATAAAAAAAAGAAAAATCAAGATAATAGTATAGTAAGTGTAAAACTCCATTTGGCTTAAGACGTGTACAATAAAATTTTCTTTATACACAACGAAAGCAATTTCCTTACTGAGAGCTTCCAGAATGTGCTTCCTTTAATCAAAGTTCTCTTCGAATTTTAAGTTTAGCTAAGACGATTGTGTGGAATTAATCATTTAACGGAGTTTCTGGCACTTGTCCCTTAACATGTATGTATTAGCTAAAGAAAAACAGAAAATGTCATAAACAAATCTTTACTTTTTATATAATACCAGCTGACCCAGTAAACGTTATTTTGCCATAAAAAATATTTAAGGATGGTTCAGCCTTACCATTTAGGGGGGTGAAAAATAGATGTTGTCCAATTCTCAGACATACCCAATATGCACACAAAATTTCACAAGAATCGGTCAAGCCGTTTCGGAGGAGTTGTAACTACAAACACCGCGACACGAGAATTTTATATATAAGATTTATTAAACAAACGTTAGTTATAAACATTATAGCTTCTGTTCCGTTTTCTCGCATATATGTAGATGAAGTTATTTAGTCAAAGCTCCGGAGTGCAATTCCCTAAGCAAATACGTCACTGCAAGGAACGTAGTATCACAAACCTAAATAAATAGAGCGAATTTAATTACATTAAAGCTTTCTACTTTTGAAGTAGAAAGCTTTAAGGTAATTACTATTATTTAAAAAGGTTACTACTATTTAACAGAAACGTAGAGCGAGCCCCAATGACTTCAGTTTTAATGGATTGCCAAGATGTTTCTGTAGACTGTCTGGCAACCTTTAAATTAATATAGACATTGGCATGATACATTTTCAGTTCATTTTCCATCTACATCTCACTAAGTTCTATTGTGAAATTAGTCGAAACCTTTAGTAACAAACTAAAAATTAAAAAAACCAATCATATGCCGCCAATACTTTTACACTGCTGGATCGATATTAACCAAACATAGCTAAGAACCACCACAAGGAAACCTCCTTCTTAGCGGTTTTTTTTCAAATAAAAAACCGCATCGAAATCGGTCTATCCGTTTGAGAGCTACGATGCCACAGACAGAGACAAATATCGACGTCAAACTTAAAACACCCCTCTTTTTGCGTCGGGGGTTAAGAACAGCCGGTATTTGAAAAGTAACCCTCAAATTTTGTGTTTAGTCCAGGGATTCTCAGTCTCTCTTCAGCCCCTTACCGTCCACTGCTAAATAAAGCCCTCTCTAAAAGGCGCCAACCATTCCAGTCTTGGGCAGTCCACATCAAGCCATTTTCCTTAAGGCGTTGGTCCATCGGGTTATACCAAGAAATATTTTCGACTAGTCTGTTTTAGCATTATTTTAGAAAATACTGAAAGAAGCACTGATAATTATGTTTATCGGATTATTATATTTATATTATTTTTTGCGTTCCTTTACTAGATCATTTAAAGTGAGTAAATTTATAAACAAAAATAAGATCCCATTTCTGAAATTGTCTGACGAATTACAGGGTATTCTATGTCAAAATGGATCATGTTAACAATTATTTTTACGGGAATTAACGCGATTACCTATTAAAAGGTATTACATAACTCCGATTTGCCTGACGTTTCGACCAGGTTGCACTGGCTGTGGTCATAGGCTGACTGATCCAGTCTCCAGTCTAGTCCAGTCTCGTAAAAATAATTGTTAATACATCATGGAACGCGAGTTCAAAACTCAAAATGGATCATCATCGATCTTTCTTGATAACAGTAATCTGCACTTTTTCCTTTTCTGATAATTTTCTTTAGTCTCTGTCTTTTGCAGGTCTGTCTTTCCATACTCTTTATAATTCTTCTGACAGTGCCGTGCTATACATGATCATCTATTAAATGTACCAAGTATTTTAAATTACTTATAAATTTTTTTTTTTCGGACATCTAAACACACAACGCCATCTAGTCCCGAGATAAGCAGAGCTTGTGTTATGGGGTACTAGACAACTGATACAAATACATTTATACTTTTTTTTTTTTTTTTTGTAAATACATACATATTATAGATAGAACACACCCAAACTCCGAAACAAATATTTGTAGATCATACAAACATTTGGTCCGACCCGGGAATCGAACCCGAGACCTCATGATCTGCAGTCGCTCACGCCAACCGCGAGACCAACGAAGCAGTCAAAACTTATCAGGTCTCTCTACCTGCAATGTTCCAGTTTCGCCATGAGTCAATCGAGAATCCTTCTTCATTAAATTCTCAAACCCACGCAAATAGTTCCCGAGGATTGCAATCACTAGTTAGATGTTCTTAGGGTTCATTAAAGTGAGTCGCTCTTCGCTAGTTACTTAATACTGAGCGTTTTCCATTTAAACTTTCTAAGGATTAAGCTAAAAGCTCTCTTCTAAGTGATTGACTGCCTCGTTGGTCTAGCGGTTGGCGTGTGCGACTGCAGTTCATGAGGTCTCGGGTTCGATTCCCGGGTCGGACCAAATGATTTACAAATATTTGTTTCGGAGTTTGGGTGTTTTCTATGTATAATATAAAAGTATATATGTATTAGTATCAGTTGTCTAGTACCCATAACACAAGCTCTGCTTAGCTTGGGACTAGATAGCGTTGTGTGTTAGATGTCCGAAATATTTATTTATTATTTATTATTTATTTATTGTAAGTAAATATCGTTCTAGAACTTTCAATGTAGAAATAATGAACCGTATAAGTAATAAATGTATTATATCCATATACATATAGGGGTGACCCTAGTATAGACTCCAGTCTCTCACAAAGAAACGTTGTTTTGTAATGTATTGTGTATATTGTGCATTTGTGATGAGAGAAATAAATGCCTTATTATTATTATATAAAAATAAAAACAACAACTTTTCAAGCTAGACAAACAAACCTGTATTAAAACAGATATTCTTATCCGATAAAATATAATATTACAAAAACATTAAAGAATCACATAAAAAAAAATCTAAAATACATGTTTCAGCATTTATATTATGATAGCCGTCTGGACCATTGGGCCCGCTTTGTTGTTATAATATACTATGATAAAAATAGGTAAAAAATACCATCTCTGTTACTAATCCAGAAGTTTTTAAAGTCTACACTAGTTATAGACATAGCATATTTTTTTAATATTCATTATGAAAATGAACACAATACATTTCCTTTTGTAAAGCAAACATAATTAGCGAAAATTAATATCCTTCAATAAACACATTATATGTATCTCGTCTAGCGAATAATAATCCTACTCATTAATACATTTGCTTAGTTCATCTAAACGACTACGTATAAAGAAGAGAATTGCGTGCTTGTTCAAACATGCATGATTAATGGATATTTACTGAACACGTTGAAAGGATTACGATTACAACACAAAGACTTTAAGCACGCAGTTTTAACAGAATTTTATCGAAATAAACTTTATTTAACACCAATTAACTGAGTTTAACTTTCAGCTTTTCAAATTTCTTGTTTTATTGAAATCACCTTCTCTTAAAATCAAATTAGCTACGAATAGTTATCTTTTTTTTAGATTAGGTTAGGTTTAAAGAACGTGGTCCGGATGTGTAAATAACAGCAGTTCCCGGATCCCTCCCGTATGAGGCGCAGAGTGGCACACCATGTGGTTTTAGTCGGTTCGATTCCAACATACCGCCTCGCCGTAAACCCCGGCGGGGTAACGGCCCGAGGGGGATTCCACACGTAAAAAAAAAAGTTTAAAGAACGTAAACTATTTAAAAAATATATCTTTAACACTTTCCAGAAAAATTAAACAGTAATAAATGAAAATATTGCCAGTGCTCAAAGCGTAAATAATGGTTTGCTATGGGACTATAAAGCCATCTACTAATCTAGGAACAAAGCTAATAGGTATATGTCTAGTCTAGTTTCTCGTACCTATAAAGACAACAATTAGATATCAAAATTAAAAACACGTCGCAATACTTACCTTTTTAACCGACTTCAAAAAAAGGAGGAGGTTTCTCAATTCGACCGTATATATATATATATATATATTTTTTATGTGTGTTCGGGCATAACTTCGTCGTTTATGAACCGATTTTGATGATTTTTCTTTTGTTGGAAAGGAGATGTCCCGACGGTGGTACCATGATAAGGAAACTAGGATCTGATGATGGCATCCCAGAGAAATCGAGGGGAACCTTCGAAATTTGTAGGGGCGACTAGTGCATTTGTAATTTTTTTAATAAAGTATTTGAAAGCACTACAATTTAATGGAGGTCTGGAGTCGATGTGATGATGGAGCCGAAAGATAGTCGAGGGAACTCCTCTACGATTTATAGCAGTTGCCTTGTGTTTGGGCTTGTTTAATTTGTATTGATGAGAACTTCACACCTAGAATAGTTGTAACTATCATTAGCGGTCTAATAATGAAGACGAAGAACAGTTAAGGGAACTTCTCAACGATTTAGAGTAGCCACATTGTGTTTCGACTTTATTCAATTATATTGATGAAAACATAATGTTTATCACATATTTTCAAAGGTATTTTAATATTTGCATATGTTTGTCATCATTTCATGATGATGAGCCGATGATGGAAGATACATTTCCTTAACAGTTAGAAGTTGGAGAATAATTCTTTAAATATCAAATGTTTGCGTGTTACCTATATTATTGCGTGGTAGTCGTATTCTTTTAATTTATTTAGGTGAGCTGATAATGGAAGGTACAATTCCTCAATGGTTAGGGGTTAGAGGATAATTCTTTCACTTTCATACGTATGTATAAACCTGTAGTTGTACACTTTCAAGCTATTCAGATGAGCTGATGAACGAAACAACTATTTACAGATCATACAAATATTTGGGCCGACCCGGGAATCGAACCGGAGACCTTAAGCACAGCAGCAAACGTTACCACTACGCCACCGAGGCAGTTTTTAGTATTCTATGAATCGTTAAAATTTGTTACTCTATTGTACCTTCAAGTACTATGAAAATAATAGTATCAGATTATCTCATAATTTCACTTAGCAATTGCAAATATAATCACACTAATATATAAAGGCGAAAGTTTGTGAATGTGTATGTTTGTTACTTCTTCACGCAAAAACTACTGGTGTGGATACTACGGATTTGGAAGAAACTTTACAGTATATATAGCTTATACATCCACGCGGGCGGAACGTGGGCAAGAACTAGTCAAAGATAAAACTCCTTAACAATAAGGGATTAGAGGATGCTTTCAATGTCATACGTGCATATAGACCTTAATTTATATTTACATCCACCGTATTTCTGCATTCAAATATTGACATTTATTTTCATTTCTTGGGCCACCATCGCCAAATGATGACATATAGCATATAAGCAGTGTTTATCTTTTCGAAAATTAATCACGACTTTGTTTAAGGTAGTGCCCTCAATGTCTTTGCTTTTTATTAGTAACTATCTGAATCAAACAAACAAACAGACAGACGGACCGACAGACACGGTACCGTGTATACATACACGTATTTAGTAAAAAGCGTTTTTTTTAAGATTACAAACAGACACTCCAATCTTCTATACTTATAAAATAGTAAGTCCTGACTGACTGATTCATCATCGCCGAGGGTAAACTATGATAGTTAGGGCTATGAAATTTGGTGAGTAGGATCCTTTTATTGAGTAGACACGCACTAAGAAAGGAATTTTGGAATTTCTACCCCTAAAGGGGTGAAATAGGGGTTGAAAGTTTGTATGGAAGTCCGTCATTTTTTAAGTTAGAAACCTGAAACTTTACTTTTGGGCTGCTGATTAAAAATGAGTAAACACGTATTTCAGCGTTTTTGAATATTCAACCCCTAAGAGGTGAAATAGGGGTTGACATTTCGTACATAAGTTAGTCTGGAAGTCCGTCATTATTGAAGTCTGAAACATGAAACTTTACTTATTTGTTACTAATTTAAAAAAAGTTGAGACGTATTTGACCGTTTCTGAATATTCTACCCCTAAGGGGTGAAATAGGGGTTGAAAGTTTAAATGGAAGTTCGTCATTTTTTAAGTTAGAAACATGATACTTTATTCATATGCTAAGGACTAAAAATGAGTTAATACGTATTTAAGCGTTTCTTGGTATTCTACCCCTAAGGGGGTGAAATAGGGGTTGAAAGTTTGTATGGAAATTCGTCATTTTTTAAGTTAGAAACATGTAACTTTATTCACATGCTACGGACTAAAAATGAGTTAATACGTATTTAAGCGTTTCTTAGTATTCTACCCCTAAGGGGGTGAAATAGGGGTTGAAAGTTTGTATGGAAGTTCGTCATTTTTTAAGTTAGAAACATGTTACTTTATTCATGTTCTAAGGACTAAAAATGAGTTAATACGTATTTAAGCGTTTCTTGGTATTTTACCCCTAAGGGGGTGAAATAGGGGTTGAAAGTTTGTACGGAAGTTCGTCATTTTTTAAGTAAGAAGCATGAAACTTTATTTTTGGGCTACTGATTAAAAGTAACTAGATATCTTTTTAGCGTTTCTGCATATTTTACCAATAAGAGGGTGAAATTATTTATTTATTTTAAATAGGGGTTAATTTTTTTTATGAAAATCCGTCATATTTAACTTAGATACCTGAAACTTTACTTTTGGGTTGCTGATTGAAAATGAGTAAATACATATTTCAGCGTGTCTGAATATTCTATCCCTAAGGGGTGAAATAGGGGTTGACATTTCGTGCATAGGTTAGTCTGGAATTCCGTCATTTTTTAAGTTTGAAACATAAAACTTTATTTATATGCCACTGATTAAAAAAGTGCAGAGACGTATTTAAGCGTTTTTGGTTATTCTACCCTTAAGGAGGTGAAATAGGGATTGAAAGTTTGTATGGAAGCTCATCATTTTTTAAGTTAGAAATTTAAACTATATTTTTGGGCTACTGATTAAAAATGAGTAGATACCTGTTAAAGGTTTCTGGATATTCTACCCTTAAGGGGTGAAATAGGGGTTGCAAGATTGCATGGAAGTCTGTCATTTTTTGAGTTAGGAACATAAAATATTAATTTTGGGTTACTAATTAAAAACGAGAATATGCATATTTAAGCGTTTCTCGATATTCTACCCCTAAGGGGAGAAATAGTCATTGGCATTTCATGTATTGGTTAGTTTGGAAATCCGTCATTTTTTTTAATTTAGCAGGCTAACAACGTTCGTTTTCATGTTTCTGATTACAAATAGATGAATACTTATATCAGTATTTATGCGAATTCTGTTCCTAAAGGGGTTGAAATATGGGTCGAATGTTTGTATGAAAGTTATTTTAAATGGGATAATGATCAAAACTAAATAAATAAATACGTTTAAAACATGAATAAATTACTGATACATTCTTTTACACAGTTTTAATTAAATGCATATGATCAACTTCCACGCGAGCAAAGCCGCGGGCAACAGCTAGTTTTATATATTTGTATAGACTAGCTGACCCACGCGACCTCGTTTGCGTCTTCTATTGCTCGTAGCGTAATAATTTTCCCCCTTTTTCGTAACATTCTTCATTGGTGCTCCGCTCCTATTGGTCTAAGCATGATGGTGTATAGACTATAGCCTTCCTCTATAAATGGGCTATCTAACACTGAAAGAATTTTTCAAATCGGATCAGTAGTTTCTGATATTAGCGCGTTCAAACAAACAAACTCTTCAGCTTTATATATTAGTATAGAGTATAGATTCGCTTGCTCCTATTCGATCACGGCAAGGTGCAGGTCATTTCAACTTTGACACGATTCCCATTGCCTCGTAGATCACGCTCTTGATAACATAAATTGTTCATCTCAATATGAGTTGTTGGCTTGTTGCTTAAGCTCAGTTTTAATACGTGCTTCCAACTCCTACAGTTATTCGCATCAGCGGGAGTAACGTTTGCAGGTGGTCACTTACGTAGGTTGGCTCACGCGATTTGTATTAAATAATTAGTTTAACTCACTACTTACCTATGATTATTTACACTAAAAATGTAAAAATAAAAACTTTTTATAAAAAAAAAAACCAACTTCCAAAAAACAAAACTCCCTGCCAAAAAACACTAAAAAGCTCAAAATAAACTGGCTCTTCATAAATTGCAATGTGCCAATTCTTGTCTATACCTAACTCTTTATTCATTTAAATAGTATTATTATTATGTGTGCTAGGTACCTAAAATCTGATTGAAGTCGGTGCCAAGCCAAAATGTAATAGTAGGTACTAAGGTATCGCACTCGCCGCTGCCGGATAGCAGCTCTTCGTGTAGAACAAAACAACCCAAGCAGGCAGACCCGCGCGGGCTGCCTATGGTTGTCTCGAAATATAGCGAGTGTGTTCCTACTATTACATTTGGCTTGGCACCGACTTCAAACAGATTTTAGGTACCTAGCACACATAATAATAATACTATTTAAATGAATAAAGAGTTAGGTATAGACAAGAATTGGCACATTGCAATTTATGAAGAGCCAGTTTATTTTGAGCTTTTTAGTGTTTTTTGGCAGGGAGTTTTGTTTTTTGGAAGTCGGTTTTTTTTTTATAAAAAGTTTTTTACCATTTAAACATGCTTTCTGTCATGATCAGTAGATAAAGTGTTGTTTCATAGATTTCAATGAACGTGAAGAAAACTGAAATTAATATTCCAAGGAATCCATGAATTCAAATAAAGTAAATCAATCAAGATGTAAAATGAGAAACTGTACACATGTAAAACCAAGCAGATAAAACATACATTTCTAACGGAAAAAACGTAATTTCATTGCATCTCAATTCGGTAATATAAATCGGCTTTACTACACATCCGCGTGAAGGCGTAGCCGCCAACTGGAAAATATATGCCGAGGATAGGCAATATTTCTTTAGTTTTTCTAGGTTACTCCTCTACTTATTTCTATTCTAGGCTTTAGTCCCTGATAGATTGAAGTTCTATTCGATTCGATGAACGTCGCGTCGTAGTGAATCACAATCACAAAAACACATGAAAGGAAAAGTCAGATCCGTAGTATCTAAAAACTAATTGTGACTAGATTTTGTTTAGATTTTAAGTGTTGCTTCTGGTAAAGATTTAAATTGACATCTCATTATTATTTTTAAAATTTAGCGTTCAAGAAGTATAAGTTGAGCTTATATACAGTAATTAAAGCGATCACAGAACAGGTGTATTATATCCGCATACATAGAAGATGACACTGACAGACTCATTCAACGCACAATGCACAGCTGAAACCGCTGACCCCTCGACCCAGCTGTTTGCTTAAAATTTTCCATAGAGCCCCGGAGACCACAAACTTTTTAATCAGCCTATAGTTGGGTTGGTTTCTTAATCAGTATGAAGATGTATGGTAGCGCACATTATAACGATTCGGCATCGGCTGACAATTAACACAAAAGCCAATCCGATCAAACTATAGGCCGTTTTAAAAGTTGTGTCATGGGTGGGTTTAATAGCGGTTTAGTAGCGTTTTCAATACAATACAAATATTGACTCTGTGCGAAGCTGGGCAGGCGACTAATATCTCATACACTAGGGTCGAACGGACATTTTACAGCCTAGTCGAAATGGAAGGCAATTCGACGATACTAAATATACTACGTGATCACTTTAAATTCTGTGCGTATACAATATTCAAATTATCTAAATATCTGGCGCTTACTGTTTCAAATCAATTGCTGTATGTATAATTGCAAACATTTTGGCTGCTGTGAACGGTCAATTGATTTCATCTGTGAAAATATTACTTTGATGTGAAAATAAAAATATGACTATTACGAATCTGAAATGTGGAATGATTGCCTATAGAATCATATAAAGTTAATGAATTCTTTGAACTACAAATTGAGACAAAATAGTTGCTTTATTTTTTTAATGTTTCACTTATGCCAATGTATCTTCATATAAAGTTATTCGTAAAAAACTTATTACTCTTATTTTTAGTGCTATTTAGTTTACTACAAAAGAAAATAGTACCTGGAAGCTTCACTGATATATTACAATATGATATATTTATTATAACTTTAAATTTAACATTATTTTGAAGACTTTTTTTTATTCTGTGATCTACCTTTAACGACATAAACTGTTCGATTTTTTACATGATTTTTTTTATATTTTTTTTAGAAAAATTTTTGAAATGTCTATGATTTCCATTATAACAGCTACCATCGAGTAATTTCTCATCATTGCTGCAGAACAGAGAATTGAAGCATTTATTAGTTTACCTTCACCTGTCATTCAAGTATATTATTTGAATGTGCTGAGTGTTCAATAATTTTACAAACTTCAGTATATTGAATGAAAGTTGCTTTGTAAAACTTCCCTGTTTTAATGAACATTTGTATTTTGACTGACATCTGTGTATTCTCAACACATCGTAATTTTGTTGGTAACGTAAACGACATGTCTAAACAAGAATTGAATTTATTTCATATTTCTTTTCAAATTTTAGACTATACATGTTGTATTACAGAAATAGGGAATATTATTTAAGATTTTTCCTCTTGGTAGAATGTTCTTTAACTAGATATCTCATATAGACCATTATATCAATAGCTAAAGTTTTCAAAGACCACTTATAACCACCAGTAAAGGGCCAACATCAATCACTCAGTAATAATTACTTTTTAAAAAGAGCGGAGAGCTTTTATCAGCGTTAGGGTTGGGCCCAATCAGCTTAATCTAAAAAGGACAACGGTCTTAAAGGGTCTACTGATAAAAACACTTGAGGTATTTATACCGCTGTTATGAGTTTGGCGTGGGTGTTTTAATATCGTACCATTTTGAAAATAAATTTAAAATTGAAGCTTTTAAGTTTTATTTTAAATGATGACCAACTGATTTAGTAGTTGTCCTTATTTCATAATTAAGATTCTTCTTGATTTGACTGCCTGACTGAGTGGTAGTATTTCCGACTGTGTATGGGTCGAACCAAATGTTTGTATAATCTGCAATTATTTGTTTCGGTGTTTTCTATATATAACATAAAATATCAAAAAAAAAAGTATATATGTATTTTGTTAATTTTTAAGTAACCATATTACAAGCTCTGCTTAGTTTGAGACTAGATGGCGTTGTGTGTTACAAGTCTTAAAATATTCATTTATTTATTATTATTACTAAACTGTTAGAAGAACGAATTAATCTTTTTAGATAAATCATGAACAAGCGAAGGAAATGAAGAAATATATTACTCTGCAAACTTTAGTAAACGTAAAAGAAAGTATTTCATTTGGCTTGGAAACCAACTACAGACGGTTTTTTTGCCATTTTTTCTCGTATTTTGTTTTCCATTTGTTCGAAATTCAAAACAATTATGTTTGTTACAAATCTGTTTTGTTTCTATATTTATATACGTCATAACATTCACCATAACAATTTAATATTAATGAAATTCTGCTTATTCAAAGAAATAAATTCAGATTCAAAATTATTTATTCAATTGAGACACTAAGTGACATTTATGAATGTTAAATTGAAGCTTCAGTTAAAAATCATCATCATCATCATCATCATCATCAGAAGCCACAGAATGTACTGGATTGTCAAGGTGAATCAGGTGAAAACTTCAAAATCTACTGCCTGCTTGTTCCGATTTATAACTTACAGTTTCCAAAATGCCTAGAACCTTATATGCTAAAAAAACTTAAATACAAAAATAGGACATTCCACACGGATAAAGTTTTCTGAGCTATATAACCCAAATACAGTTACACTACTAGTAGAATACGCCGCAATTTTTTTAGACTTCACATCGCAAATAATTGATAAAAGAGCAATAATAATATTCAGGTTGGGTACCTAAAGACGACCCTTATCACTCCATTGACAAGTGAATGTTTTAAGTGCGGCGGATCGTGGGAAAATGCTTTGTTCGGTGTCTGAACCAAAGTGATTGGGTATAGGAAAAGTTGAACTTATAAAGGTAGGTGCTTGTTTCCTAACACACGCTGAGTAGGTAATAGCTATTTTAGTTGATGCTATAGGTTTTAAAAAATCAATTAAGCCTTTTTAAGAAGAGGACTATGTCCAGTTGATAATGGCTTGATGATGATAATTTTAATGGCAATGGTCAAGCAGTTTCTATCGTCCAAGATCTCTAGCTCTGTCTGGTGTCTATTCCTCATTTAATGAGATGGTTATGTAGCCAAGCAGGGTTACGGTAAAAGGAGCGAGCAAAATTTCTTCACAATGTTTTTAATTCATCTAACCCTAAAGTAAAGTTTCTATGAAACCCGACAAAGTTCAATCATGATCGATGCACTAAATTACGATTAATCATTATAACGGACATTCGTATTTTATACTATTAACTATTTACTTGTGCCTCTGCAGTTGCACTTGCCCTTATTCGCAATGAGAGTGATGACCATCATTCATTGATTCTGCTCCTGCTTGCCGTCAGGCAGGGCAGAGTCATTTTAGTAGCTGACACATAAAAAGAAAAAAAATTAACTGTAATCATCTTAGAAACAATAATTTAAAGAAATTGTTAAAAGACTGTAACATGCAGTAGTTTATACTTATTTATTACTAAATAGATACACATGGACCGTATATTACAGACTGATATAAATAGAATCTTTTACTAGAGGAAGCCTTGACAGATGAACCAATAGAAGTTTGATATAGTGTCCGTCTGGAGTGGGTGTAATCATTTATTTACCTCACCTGTCAAAACTTTTCATCTACTTTGAAAGGAAGCCCTAAATCCGGCTTGAGTTTGTTATTTCGTATTATTTGTGGTAAGAAGCTTTTAGGTTTTGGCAAGAATACTAACTGTTATTTAGAATTATGTATTCTAACTTAATAAACTCTGCTATCATAATTTTTGCTTTCAGTCATTTTTTTTTTAAACGACAACAATGGAAGTCTTCGGTTTTTATGATATTTTTAAGTGCATTAGTCACATATAGACTGATCTATTGTTGGTTTTTATTCATTGTTGACTCTAAAAGTTATCCGAAAAATATTTATTTATTATATTGTTTTAGTGTTTCAAATCGATTCTTATAGTAAATACCAAATGAAATTTTGGCACTCAGTTTTTTCCCTAAATACATGTCCCATACTACTCAATACAATATTCCTGTGTCACGAGAGCTCACAAACATACATAAAATGGACGCAAAGAACACTCAGACTCAGAAAAACCACAATATGTAGACACAAAGTGTTGTCCAATGTAGATTTGAACCCACAAAATTTACCACAGTAGAAAAGGCGAACTGATTGCTTGAGGTTTAAGTCTTAAATCATTATGCTAATCCCTTCAAACGCCAATCACTTTAAATGGTATACTTAGGTATCATCCTAAATAATAACATATTTATTTGCTTTAAACATGGAACACAAAAGTGTTACATTATATAATACACAGAGTAAATACATGTTTCGCTAATATATACTGGCATGCAAAAATTTTAAGCTTATTGAAGGAACGTCTTAATACTATAAAAATTTGTACCTGGGTATCTTTCTTTTGGTAAATTGATTTAAAACTTCGGCCACGTGACACTTGAATTTTCAAGATATTTAAATATTTTTCACCGATCAAACCTTTCCTGGACTACGCCAAACATTTCAAAACCAAAATCAGCGAAATCGGCCCAGTCGTTCTCGTTTTAGCAAGACAAACGAACAGCAATTGATTTTTATGTATAAGATGAACACTAACTAGATCGATTTATCGGCTTTAAAATCCCCGGCATACTAAATTTCATGAAAATCATTGGAGCCCTTACCGAGATTCAGTTTAAATAAAAACAAGAATGGCTGGTTTAAAGGTATTAGATATATTACTAGTAGCCGTGCATGTAACTTAACTTTAAAGAGCCTTAAATGTTTTTATAGGACTGCCTCGTTGGTCTAGTGCAAAGCGTTACCGACTGCAGATCAAGAGGTCTCGGGTTCAATTCCTGGGTCGGACTGCTGTTGGATTTTTCTTCCAAAAAATTCTTAAGCCCGGAGTATGGAAGATGGCGGTGTTTATCGTCAGTGCCTCGGAGAGCACATTAAGCCGTTGGTTCCGGTTGTCATGACATGACATGACATCGATGGCAATCGTTATTTGGAAGTTAGTGCTCTCAAACATACTGACAACTAGTTCAACCTTCGAATTTAGATCACTTTCAGGGTTCCGGAGGTCCGATGCCAGTCGCTCCGTGTAAAAACTAATATTCAGGTAAAACCGGTGGAACTAGTAATTGACCCCAAATCACGGGAATAATAAAGGCTAGGAAGAAGAAAAAGATATGATTGGAAATCTTATTTAAGACGTGAACGCACATAGCTAAACTTTATAATACTTGCTTTATTTATATCTAAATAATAAAAGGTGTGCGTTAACGTAAATAATGTTTATCTAAAATCCTCTTTCTCCTAAAAGAGAAAGCTGCTTTATAACAAAAGATAGGACTTCTGAAAAAGACCGAAAAAGCTTTTTCATTGTGTAGTCAATTCAACTTTACAATTCAACGTATCTCGAAAAACGTCCCTTGTGTATTATTGAATGAACTAGACGTGAAATAAATGATGCTGCCTTCTTTACAAACTGAGCAATAAAATTTGCAAATTGAATTTATCTTTACATTTTTAAATATTCATTTTACAATGTCAACAGTGATGAAAAAAACTGATTTTGGGAAAGAGCGAGAGATGGCTCAATTGCTGGTAAGCGACCACCATCGCTACTGGATTTATGCAATAAAAGTCAAAGAGTGCGATGCTATCCTTGGCAACATCCTCCTTAGCAACAGAGGAAGAAGGGCTTTGCGTATTATCAAAACCATGCTGTAAATTACTGACTTGTGATTAAGGAGTTATGAATTTGTAGTACCAAAGCACTAACTACTACAAATTCCACTAAACACTTCCGAAATCAAGCACCTTCTAACATAATGGCTTAGTAATGATGATAAATAATAACTGTAGTAATGTTACTAACTAATACTACTAACCTAAGGATAATAGAACGGTTTAGATTAGTAGAATTTTCAAAAGAAATGATTAATATGTTAGATTTAGGACCAATTTCATCACTTCCTGATAAAATTTCAGATAAATTTCTTATCTGTCAAAGAATTAAAGATTTTGATTTCACAAGTTTTGAACACAGACGTATATGTCAAATTATTATATATTAATCAGCAAATTTCTTCTTTAGATAGGGCTGGTGGCACAGTGGTAGCGTATGCGACTGCTGTGCTTGAGGTTCCGGACTCGATTCCCGGGTCGAACCAAATATTTGTATGATCTGCAAATTCTTGTCTTAGAGTTTGACTATTTTCTATATATAATAACTATGTACCTATTTATAAAAAGTGTATGGTGTATTTGTCTCAGTTATCTAGTGCCCATAGTAAGCTCTGCTTAGCTTGGGACTAGATAACGTTGGGTGTTAGATGTCCAAGACAACTATCTGAAATTTAATCAGTTTCTGGTAAATCTGGACTTTGATAAAGTTAAATTTTCTATCCGAACAAAACCCTATAAGGATATTCAAAGATATAACCCGTAATGTAAAGCAAATGTTTAAGGAAAACATGTGAAACGATCTACTTACGAAAACACAGGAAAATGCTGATCGAGTTTATTTTATTTATTAGCTTTTACCCCTAAATTGTTGGCTTGGTAAGTTTACTAACCCATTTCAATATTGAAAGGTATTTTATTTCGTATAAAGCTTTTACGACATACTTATTTCTGAACAAAAGTTTTAGTAATTTTTTCTTTGGCATTCTGTAAATAAAATAGGTAAATATAAAGTGTAAATAGAAATATATAAAGGTAGAAGGTTTATTTTAAGAGAAAAAAGTTGACGGAAAGACTGGACGAATAAGAACACATTTTCTTAAGATGCAACATGTTGAGTTGGTTGGATCATCATCATCACGGTCACATTATGCTAGATACTGTATAGTCAACCCAAGAATTACTTTTACACCATAGATTCAATCGATGTAAAAATTGCCTAGTATTTATTACATGCATCAATGTTCTCCTGAAATTAAAAAGACTTAAAAAAACAACCGACTTCCAAAAAGCATCCAACGAAAACTCCCTGGCAAAAAAATCTAAAAAGCTTAAAATAAACTGGCTCTTCATAAATTGCTATGCCAATTCTTGTTTATACCTAATTCTTTGTTCATTTAAATAGTAGTATTATTATGTGTGCTAAGTACCTAAAACCTGTTTGAAGTCGGCGCCAAGCCAAATGTAATAGTAGGTACCACACTCGCTATATTTCGAGACGACGTTAGCCCGCGCGTGTCTGTCCGTTTGGGTTGTTTTGTGCTATACGAAGAGTAGCTATCCGGCAGCGGCGAGTGCGGCATTTCCTATTACATTGTGGCTTGGCTCACGACGAAGTTATCCGCGAACATACAAAAAAAAAAGAATATATACACTCGAATTGAGAAACCTCCTCCTTTTTTTGAAGTCGGTTAAAAAAAGAAAGAAATTTCGTTATAATTATAATATTCAAAGTAAACAAAAATTAAGCGAAATAAACATAAATACGTAAAGCAACACTAATATACCTTAAAATATATCTCCTGAAATGTTGTACGTAGGTTCTTTATATAACGCAAGTGAGCACTAAGAAAGGATTTTTTGAAATTTCATCCCTAAAGGGATAAATCAGGGGATGAAAGTCTGCGTGAGCGAAGCCACGTGCAACAGCTAGTATATTTTAAAGGTCCACTAAAAAAGCACTTAGTATAATATTTTTGTTTCATCTTCTTCTAACTTCAATTGTTAATTTGCTTTCATGTAACTTCCTATTCAGGCAATAACATCATTACTTAACCTGATTACTTCTCGAACTCCGAGCAGTGAATCGCCTAGTCTTACAAAAACCCATTTAAAGCTATTATAAGTATTTCGGAAATCCACACAATGGAATCAAACGTCATCATAATATACAATGTTGAATGTTTTACTAGGAAACATTAGATACTAGTTGTTGCTCGCGGCTCCGCCAGCGTGTATATCGGTTATCGTGGCAAATAGTAGCATTTGTGTTATTCTCATGTATAAGCTATATTACTGTGAGGTTTGATCCAAATCCGTTCAGTAGTTTTTGCGTGAAAGAGTAACAAACAACCATCCATCTATCCAAATTTACAAATTTCCGCGTTTATAATATTAGTAGGAAGTAGGATGTAAAAAGTAATAAGTGTTCCGAATTGTCGTTTCCAACTGTTTTTATTCATCTAACTTCTGAATGATATATTCGTACTACACCAATCAGTATCCTAATCTCAAAATTGCTTTTCAACTTTACATCTTATCCTTTTAAGATCCCTATTATATATAGTATAGTTACTTCTCACTTTGTTCATTGTATTAATGAACAAAGTGAGAAGTAAAGTCCATTTCAATATTCGTAATTCATCACACATATCTCATTATAAATAGAGTCATATAATGAGACCTTTAGATTTTTCTAGCATAACAAAAATACCAACACAATTTTTCACAGAAAATTGTTGCTTACCTGTGCCGATATGTGCAGGTGAATTTACCTTACTGTTGTTTTTCACGGAATCGAAAATAGTACCGTTAGTATAAAATGTTTAATGAAAATTGGAATTCCGAGTAGCTTTTTCAGTCGATTAATTTTTATGTGCACGTGTCCAGTCGACTTAAAAAGCTTCAACAAGCTTCAAGTTGTAACTCCGTTATGTTAAGATAAATACTGTACTTTAAAACAATTGTTTTTAAACGAAACAAAAGAAGAAGGCAAATTGGGGTAAAAAAAATCAACAAGTTGAAACAAGTGAGAGCATGTTTTGGCTCAAATGTACACGGCTCGACAAGAACGGTAGTGATCACCACACTTATTGCGAATACAGACATTGCAATAATGCAGCATGGTAACCTATTGTAGCCTATTGAGATACTTCTGCATCGTTTTCGTACTTACCAATGAAACACGACAGCACTAAAGTTGTCATTTTAGGTTGGTCTTCTGACAGAGGGTACTGCAACCCGATCGAGGAGGTCCGTTCGTACTGAACTCAGTTTAGGTCTACTGCCTTCAAAGGAGACGAGTAGGTGAGGTTATTGAAGCACAAACTACTCCACCTGATCCGATAGAGGACAACTCGGGACTCATAGAGCTGCAATACATTTATTTGTCTGGAGTTAGTGGTGTATGACCCATTTGCTCGTTTGCCCCCTTACACGGTAAAAATGGATAGTTAAGAGAAGAATGTTAAAAGACATGTGACTTCTTAGAAAAACATATTAGAATTGCTTATTGTGATTGCTTGAGTTCTCTAAATATTTTCGTATTGAACAAATTTCATCAACGTAAATAATACATTAGAATAAAGACAACTCAATCCGGCAACGTCCTAGAAATAAAATGTGCGAGATTATTGGTGTGAAAAATCGAGCCAGATTGATCAAGCTATTAACTTGGCCGAGGCTTTTATTTAACTCATTGCTATATATTATTCAATCAATGAACCATGGTGTTCGTTTTACGACTCTAAGTTATGGCTCCATAACAAAATGAATATTAAACCAATCGTAATAATTCAACGTC